>WOVY01010798.1:225000-950000 GCA_013436015.1 Rhipicephalus annulatus | reverse complement strand
CATGATGATGATCATTTTGGTTTACGTGGCAAGAACCGATGCTCCGCGTTAACAACTCCGCTGTTACTATGTCCGTGCGCAAGCGGGCAATAATATAAAGAAAAAAACGAAGAAAGGAAGAAATAAAAAGAGAAAAAGAAAAGAAAAAGAAAGGATTTATAATTAAGAAACCTTCGGGTGTTCTTGAAGCACCTCTGACCAGAGAATCGTATGTCCTGCTCACGAATCAAATTTATCGTTTTCGAAGTGGCAGGCGTGAGATGAAGATGATAGATGATTATACGGCTAGACAAGTCAGCATAGAAACAAGGGGAACAGAAAAATGCGCGGTGTTGGAAATGAGAAAACAAGAAAACTGAATGCGGGTAATAAGTTCGCTGAAAACTTGAAGCGGTGAATTGTTGAGGACTGTAATCGTGAGAACTGAAGTCGAAAAGAGGCAACATTAAGTAGCCGGTAACGTCAAAGTGAGCTATATTGTGCTTTCAGTGTTATATTTTCATTCAATAATTGTTTTATGCTATGCCATAAGCGCGGCGCCTAATAGCGTATGCAAATAACAATGATAACAAAAGATAAAGGAGTAGCACCTATTGTACAAGAAGACTGCTATATATAGTCGCTTAGAGTTCGAGGTGCTTTGGTGCTACGCCCGAAAGCGCAGGATTGATTTCCGGCCATGGCGGCTGTATTTTGGTGGAAGTGGAATCCAAGAACAGTGGCGTACTTAGATTCAGGCGCAAGTTTACGACATCCTAGATGGTCGAAACTAACCTGGAGCTTCTCACTGCGGCGCACCTTGTAGCTGCGGTGGCCCAGGGAGTACGATGCTCGGCCGCTGACCCGAAAGAGACAGGTTTGATTCCGGCCGCTGAGGTCACATATCGATGGAAGCGGCACTGTACTGTATGGACTTGCACACTATGCGATGTCATTGCAAGAGCCGCAGTTGGTCCAAGTTGCCCCCACGACGGCGTGCTTCATTATCACATAGTCGTCCTGGCTCGTAAAACGCAGTAATTAATATAAGTGATGGTGCATCATACTCACATTGCGATAAAGCCGCAGATTTTTCTTAATTTCAAATTGCGAACGACCAGGCGTCCACAGGAACAGGGACATACCGATAGTTAACGCCCTACTTAAAAATTCACCGAATATTAAGACGCTGAATAATACGAATTATGAGCGCAGCTTTTTAGGCTTTTTTTTGATAAGGTGATGTAAACAATGTACGAGACATGTATGTATGTACATTTGTGTCTAACGCCGCGTGTAGCGTGACCGGCGCGGACAATTTCGTGCGGCCTGTTTCACATCAACCGACGCAGACAAAGCGTATAGCGTGACTGCCCCGATAAGCGGGAGACCATGAGAGGCAGCGCGTGGACGCGTTCCACAACAGCCGCAGCAGACGGACCTCCGTGGAGCGGTTTATTTTTATATGTGGTACCGGCGGACACCCTCGCCGCATATCTTACTGATGACACCATCGGTGACCGCACGACGGTGCGCATGACTGTGGCGCCGCGGGTGGCTGCCGTGGAACCAATCATCTCGCCATTTCCTTTTTCCTTCTTCTCGCTGTCACGATCTTTCATCCTTCGCTGGCATCCATGTTCGATTCGCACGTTCGCTCTCTTTCGTCCTCGTTCTCTTTGCCGGTTACCATGTTCGCTTTGCACGTTCGCTCCATTTCGTCCTCGTTCTCTTTGCCTGTTACCATGTTCGCTTTGCACGTTCGCTCCATTTCGTCCTCGTTCTTTTTGCCTGTTACCATGTTCGCTTTGCACGTTCGCTCCATTTCGTCCTCGTTCTCTTTGCCTGTTACCATGTTCGCTTTGCACGTTCGCTCCATTTCGTCCTCGTTCTCTTTGCCTGTTACCATGTTCGCTTTGCACGTTCGCTCTCTTTCGTCCTCGTTCTCTTTGTCGGTTACGACGATGTCAACGTGCTCAACATAAGAACGGGTGCCTGAGAGCTGCACTTTAAAACAAATTCCTAAAATATCGCAAGTACGAATGTGAGACAATGGTACGAGGCGTTCGTTTTCTCTGATATAAACTAATGAAGGCGACCTACAATTATAAACCAAACAAAACCACGGGGTACATTAATTGTGGGGGTATTAACTGTGTTGTGATTCTCACCTGAATCACTCTTTGGTGGGTGCGAATCCCACGGGCAATAAGGGTGGTTTTCCGCCCACTTTACCTTCTTTCAATTCTAGTGAGAATCGTTACACCACACATAGGAAACCTCAAATATTCTTCCCTGCGATTTCGTTGGTTTATAATTGTCTGTAGTTTTCATTAGTTCAAAATATCGCAAGTGTTATCGGCATCGTGACAGAACTTAAAGCGCGAAGCGCTAACCTATAGCGCAAAATTGAAAGAAAGGCAGAAAACATTCATATGCGTTGGCGATATTGATAATGCATGCTTATGTTCGCATCCTTTATCCAAGCAATAGAACTTCCTGAAGCAGAAGCCCCCTTTGTTTTTTTTTCGCTCCAGGCCACGGCATGTGTTAGTGACGAGGCATGGCACTCGAACTTCTCTGTCCACGCTCCGCACAAGTTTCACTCAACCTGAACCACAGGACCCTCGGTGTACGTAAAGCGCGACGCGTAGTTTGTCAGCCGGTGGTAAGTTTTTCGCGGCTTCGCAGGTTTGCTCGACGAAATGGTCGCGCCGAGCGAAAAGCAAGTTGCGTACGAGACACACTCGGCTGTACTTCCCTTTTCTTTCTTTCTTTTTCCTTGCAGAGCTCTTGCCCGCTTCAAGAGATTCCTAATCTCAAAAGGTGAGTTGCTTTCCAGGCGCGTTCTGATTCTTTGGGCGGACTCGTTTAACCAAGTTTCTATGACAAACGACACGCACTCGTGCTTTGAAACCTCGCCACTTGATTTTTTTTTCAAATGTTTTCTTTGCTTTCTTCACCCGTAACGTTGCATTTTCAAGATGAAAACTGACGGTGCGAAAGGAGGTGCGAAGGTGCGAGATGAACACTGAGAGACCCTTGAGGCTTTAGAAATTTAGTGAGACCTTTGCGTGCTGTCTTTGTAATCAAGTTTGCGCGCGACCTGTAATGTGATACGAAAGCACATTTATTCAAAAACGTGTCTGTGGGGATTCCTCAATCTTCATTCATCTACGGAACTGGCTTGTAGTTTATCTTTCAATCACATTAAATCTGTTTAAAATACATGGCAGACTTTAGGTACATTTTTCTGTCAAGTATGCCACAATGAATATAATTTTCAAGGTGTACTTGCTGTGTGTTTTTTTTTTCGTCATTCACTTTTCCAAGGTTTAGTGCCAATTGCGTGTAAATGAAATTGTATAAAGGTAAATTTTGAAATCATTTGGAAAGTGACATTAAAAATTAGCGTTAATATGTCCTGGCCCACGAAATTGTATGTGAAGTAATGTTATTTATTGTAATTAGCTTTCTAGAGTACAAAAAACCTTCATTGGAAGTGCGCAAAGCTTTGCGCGTTCAGTTGTCACTGCATATCATAATATCGTACGTGCTCAGTCGAGAATACAGTGAAAATCATATGAAACTGAAGTAGTTTAGTAGAGGGAAACAAACGTGCCCGTCATGTTTGCTGTTCGTCCGGCGTTTTGCCCGATGGGCTGTATGAGCGAGCTTGTTCTTAAAGGACTTGAAATAGCGTGTAGTTCTAGTGACAGTCAGTTTCAGCACTTGGGTTAAATGCGGGATGAACTGAAGCAAAACTGCTAGCCGGCCTAGTTGGAACGAATCCATCTTTAATACCGGTGTCACACGGGCGTTTGGAAGGTCATTGAACCGAAGGTCTATAGACTCAACTGTCCAGCACGAGCTTCCACACTCTGCAAGAAGTAAAGAAGGAAGTGGGGTATCGATGTTGCTCCTTTAGAGGAGTAAATAACCCCTCACAGCCATTAATTTCCTACGTTTTCGGGGTAACTGCGGAGTTACTCCGCCCTCTCGCGGTCACTTCTCAAGGAAGCAATAGTTATTTTTCGCAAAAAAAATGTAAGTTTTTGGTAGATTTAGCCAGAATACTGAGGTGTGTGTGGGCGTACAATCAATATGCAAGCATTACATTCCGAAGTAAACACAAGAACCACACAGCATTCGAACTCACAACCACTCATTCAGCACACGCGAACACTAACCACTACATCACACCGCGCTGTGGCACCATCTGGAAGCAAACAGGTCCATGTATAGGTACGTATGGGTCATTTGCACACAACGCGAACATTTGTGCAATGACTCCAAAAACATTGCGCTTTCCTCTACAAGGAGTAAACAACCCCTCCTTGGCGTGCCGTGTGCAAACTTTTGCACTCGTTTCGACTTTTGGAGGAGCAAAGCACAATTTTGAGGATAACTGCGCAGTTACACCGGAAAACTTTTGTGCACACGGGTGGTTTCGAAGCCTGTCGAGTCAGTAGTCTATCGAGTGAACTATCTATCGAGTTGCAATTTCGATGCTCTTGAGCGACGGAAGCGGAAATAGGACAGACGTGCACCATGGTTCACAATGTGCCGAAACCCCGATAAGGAAAAAAAAAACCTGCACCATTGTGCTTTAACAGTAGCATGCGTGAGCGTTATAAACGATTTATTAAATTATTTTTGCCATTTGGAATGTGCCAACTGCTCATATTCCCGACCACAGCGACTTGCTGGTGAGAACGGTGTCGCAGTTTTGCTGCTTAACAACTTCAAACCAAACATGATAAATTCATGTCTAATATTTATTGAATCGTTTGCACAAAAAGAACAGGCGCACATGGGCGTTTGGGTGTATCTATATAACTTTACTTACGATAACTGGAAAACGAAAACAAATGTTTGCAGAAGAAACACCTGAATCATCAATGGCCGTTAATTGAAAGCTGCCGTGTAGAAGCGTGAAAATTTTATAGGGTCGATGGAGCTGCGGCGAGATGCGGCATTGTGACGGCCGTCAGCTCAATGGCCTCTCAAAAGTGACAGCTTGACACGGGCATTATATACGCCCTTGGCGCGAGACAAACAAGGACGAAAAAAGAAGTGCACACGGCGTGTACTCCGTGTATAGTAAACGTATATTATGTTCGCATTGTTGACCCATGTGAAGCTTTATTGGCAGTTGTCTTGCGTGAACTTATGTCGCGAGGTTAATTTTTTCACGTAGTGTCGATACACCGCATGTGAAGACATTTGGAGCCAACGCTTTCACACAGCGCTAAATAACTTAGGGTGTGAATTGGGTTTACAAAAACTTGAAAATAATTTGCATTATCTAATACCCCTGCGTCACAAGTCGAGGTGATATACCATACAAAGGCGTAATACATAGGCGAATATTCAGCAAGATGAAAAAAAAAAAAGATCCCGGTTCGCACAATCTGTCCGCGCGTTTTTTTTTTCTAAAAAGAAAAAAAAAGCTATAGTGCACAATTGTGAAGCTGCAGGTTACGGTTGCTTTCAACTTGCAGAGGAAATAGGTTATAGTAATATATATATTGTCAGGCTTTGATTCCTTCTTCATGAGTTTTGTTTTCCGTGCATTTACTCCGGAGCGAGCATCACACATTCAGGTTGTTCAAACTGAACGCACTGCGCACAGCATCATTCGGGCTGACATTTCGGTGTCTGCACACGAATCAGTTTGTCGCAGTGAAAGTAATATACAGGAAACGCGTATTCGAAATAAGCCAGGCGTTACCTACTTTACCTGCTCCCCAAACATTCACGCGTGGCATACAAAGGTCACAGTTTCTTCGAGAAAAAACATAATAATTTTTATCTTTCATGGTTATATTGTCTGTTTACTTTATTTCGCGTTCCCACCCATAACGTAGCCCACGTCGTGTTGTTTCAAATTGGGCATCCTCGTGCCACGTAACGAGCTCACAAATTATGCGAGCGTGAGCGCATTAAGGTAAGGACCAGTTAGTTGCCCTGGTGCTTGCAGTTAGTGCGCCCAGTGACAGGTATGTCCGGCGCTAAACAGTTTTGCGACGCTGCGCTGTATTTCAGAGATCGTATGTGCGTTGTAGGAAAACGCCGGTTACTGTCAACTGGAAACCGCTGCGTAAATATTGACATTGCGCGACAGTCGTGTAGATGGACGGAAGCCGGGCGTTTTCCCTGGCCTGGCCACTGAGTGCGCGCGGCCTCTGCCTCCCCCGGCGAGTTCTCGTCATTACCATCTGGTCAATGCAGCTACGCGACGACCAAATGGAGGTGTGTCCAAAGGAAACATAGCGAGATGCGAGAGAGCAAGGACCATGGCTTCCTCCCCCGTACAAGGCCTGACGAATTTCGTGATGCCCAAGATTTTTGCGCAGGTGTTGGTTCTTTTGTATGCGTAAACCTTCGCTTTTTTCAGTTTTTTTCTTTCATTGTTTTCGTTACGCCATGAAACGATCTCGCTGAAAGCTCATAGGGGGGGGGGGGGCGATGTCGTGAGTTACGTAAATCAACGTAGTAGGGTGTTGTCGTGTATGCTGCCGTACAGCTGGCTCACGCGCTGGTGGTAGCGACGGAGGTGCGGGGGTTTGCATGTTTAAAAAAATGTGTAGTGGGATGTTTACTGAAAACGACTCGCGGCAATAGCGAGAGCTCTTCCACTATACCTCCATGTGTTGGACATTTACGCCTGAAATAAGGCAGCCATAAAATACGGATGGCGGGGTCCTTGGATGTCACGAGTTTGAAAGGCAGGGCCATGACGGCACGGCTGCAAATGAAAAAGTGCGTTCACAACACGACGCTCTTTGTAAGTTTGTTTTCAAATGGTTAGAAGAAACGCGGAACGGGAAAACGATTGCGTTGGACATTTACGTGTAACCCCCACGGGACGAAACGAAAGGCAGTGGTGCGAGCCGAGTTCGCGTTGAAAATCCGCATCCAAAAGGCCCGAGCTTGGTTTTTCGGCCACGTTATCCGGAACAGATGGTGTGATACGAAAGTGTTCTGCAGACGAGACCGTTGTTGGAGTTTTCAGATGATCTGTTAAAAAGTGTAAACGTTTCGGCAGCAATCTGTCTGGTTGGGTTAAATAATGCTAGCAGCTGAAATGCATGACCCACGTCATAGTATTTGAAGAGAACCCGGCATTTCGCGACCTGTTCGGTTTCTCCCTCAGGGGGCGATGTCATTGGTCGCGGAAGCGTCGTAGCTTCTTCGCTTCTTGTCCTCCCACCTCATATGCTGCTGCGGTGTGAAGGTTACGGTGCTCAGCTGATGACTCGAAAGACGTGGGTTCGATTCCAGCGACAGGGGTCGCGTTTCGACGGAAACAGAATGGTAAAGGCCTATACGTACTGTGCGACGTCAGTACACGTTAAAGAATACCAGATGGTTAAATCGTGGTTTCGGCATGAAACCACGATTTGAAGAGATCAGAGACGTGAGAAAACAAAACAACTTTACTCTAGTGATATTGCAGCACCCGGGATCTAATACAACACTTCAATACAACTAACAAAATACATCGACACTTGATACAACTAAAGAAATATATAACAGAAACAATAAATCAGCTTACGAGAGAGAACTATTACAAACTACACAAACTAACAAGAATAGAACGACGGAGGAGAAAGTTCGAAGATATAAACAGGTGAAGGCATACGTGTGATGACCGGGAGCGTTGTGTCCCCGACGATCGGATGCGAGAAGTCGAAGAGAGTTCTGGCACGACTGCGATGTCGGCGGTGTTGCAACGCTGGTGGCTCCGGGAGGCTAGTGCTTGCAGGTGACTTCGAGCAGGTTGAGCTAACTCGAGGCGAAGTCCCGATGTCTACGTTGCAGACGTTAATATCGCGTCACAACTAGACGAACGGCTAAGTTTAGGTGGCCAGCCGATACAGAGCCACACTAAAAACTTCTAGAAGAGATGCTTGTTGATCTGTTTCTACACCATCTTGGTCAGCGACTAGTCTGCCTAGCAGGGCAAAAATCCTGCGCTTAAATCCCCCTCGTGTCTCCTCGCTCTTTTTCTTGGAGACAAGAGACCTCTACATGGGTCCAATCATGTGCGTTTAGTTGATGGAAACTCCGCCCCAAAAATATTTTGACCCCACCCCTTTTTAATTGGGAGAGGGCCCTCAACTAGCGAGAGTGACAACCTGTCGGGTTGTTGTCATACCGCTTGGCCACCAGAGCGTTTCCCACGCTTTTCCCCGTGGGAACGGTCAACCACTTAGCTCTCAGCCGGGGCGTCTCGTAGTCTAATCCTTGTTCGGGGCATACCGTGGCCTTCTACGACCTTGCAGACGCCGCCACAGTTACAAAAGGATTAACCGTCGGCGGCGACGTTCTAAGAAGAGCACCCCATTCTGCCCTTCTCGGCTCCCTTTCATGCGCCGCCGTTTCTCACGGTCAGTCGGGGAGTACGGCGCCCGTTAATTGCCGTGACGCGGTGTCGCCGAAAATGGCCGTCCGTGACAGTGTTATTGATCATCTTCAATGCTAAAACAACTCTTACTGCTTATTGTTAACCTAAATAAAACCCCACCCCTTATGTGATGCCCCTCCTAGAAAGGGGGGCCTTTAAGGTAATAAACTGAACTGAACTGAACAATAAAGGTAACATATACACGCGGTAAATTCAGGCCAACATTTCAAATGTTCCACTAACTCGGGGCTGGCGAGGTGAGGTGCGCGTGACTTAGTATTCGGGCTTGCTTCGATATGTGTCGTCGTGATTCGTATGTATCGGTGTGACTCGTTAAAGATTGTCAAAGAAAGCGAAAGTGACTAGGTTCACTCTCTGCGTGGTGTGGTGGCAAACTGCCGGACTGCGACGTCTGGATGTGTGCTCTCGCTCTCTCTTTCTCCACCTCTTTCGTTACTCTTCTTTCAGTCTCTCCCTCTCTTTCCCTTGTGCAGGGTAGCGTACCGGTTATTCTTAGCGGGTTAACAATCCTGCCTCTCTTCTCTCTCTTCTTTTCCTCTCATCCCAATAAACGGGACGTTGAACTGCGCGCAAGGCTTATTACGTGCAGTGCATGCGTTTCTGGCAGGGAAAAATTGATGGTACGTGGTTACTTCGCATATGGGTGGCACTCACGGATTAAAACGTGATAACGCGCGTCTATGTTTTGCATCTATATACTTCGAGTTCTACCGTCTTCAGTATTGCTATATTGCCCCGCCGCGGTGGTCTAGTGGCTAAGGTACTCGGCTGCTGACCCGCAGGGCGCGGGTTCGAATCCCGGCTGCGGCGGCTGCATTTCCGATGGAGGCGGAAATGTTGTAGGTCCATGTGCTCGGATTTGGGTGCACGTTAAAGAACCCCAGGTGGTCTAAATTTCCGGAGCCCTCCACTACGGCGTCTCTCATAATCATATAGTGGTTTTGGGACGTTAAACCCCACATATCAATCAATCATCAGTATTGCTATATTGTCCACCATAGTGAATCAATGGTTACGGGGATCGGCTGCTGACCCGAAGGTCGCAGGGTCGAGCTCAGCCGCAGCTGTCGCTTTTTAGAGACAAAACGGTAGAGGCCCGTCTACTGTACCATGTACTGTACACGGGCCTGTACACCCGTGTACTGTATACCATGTACTGTACATCGGCTTACTGTACCAAGAACACCAGATGGTCGAAATTTCCGCAGTCCTTCCTCATAATCATATTGTGGCTATGGAACGGAAAACCCCACACAATATTATTACAGTTTTGTCATGTTGACACTTTATATCAGTCATCATTACACATTCAGAGGCTAGGAGGGTAGCATAAAGGGAAGGAGTCGTTTGAGCTGATGAAATAATGCCTAGTCCTTGGCTGCACGAAAGTATATAATGAGCTTAGAGATAGAGCTTGTTACAATAGCAGCTGAAGCGATTGATCAAACAATAGGAAATGGCGGCTCGAAATGCTCCCGAGGCCAGTAAAAGAAATTGTACAGCGCTTTAAAATGCGGTGCTGCAAATGGTGAATCCCTGTGTCAAGTATGCTGCCGAGGATGTCCCATGATAATCGCGTGGGATATATAAAAGCGCAAAATGTAAAAACACGAGAAAACATTACGACCGAATGAGCTCTCGTTCAGTCGTCTTGTCTTTTTGTCGCTCGAATCTACTTCCAGTTTATGAACCGACACGGCCGGCAAAGCATTTTATTGAATATATGATCATTGTACCATGATGACTTCTAGATATTGCTTATGCAGGGGTGTCGTCATAGGAGAAAACCAAAATAAAACCAATAAAACTTACAGTCATTTTAATTTGAAACGCAATCAAAGAAAAAAAGTACGAACGACAAGGCTGTGCAAGCTGGAGCGATGCTAGTCATCAATGATATGCAGCTGTTTTTTTGCTCCTTACTCATTTCCCCCCCCCCCCCCCTTACCGTCGTGATGCAGAGGACAGCGGATCTGCGAGGCTTGCAATCATAAGATTCGCGCAATCAATTGCGAGGCGTTTACAAGCTTCGTGCCTTTTGACGCGCAAATTAGATTTCGCACCACACCGAGTGAACTTTATGCTCTTACCAGCGAGGAACCGTTTCTTTTTTTTTTGCACCCTCTTTTTGAATTCAGGAAGCTTTGCAATCCAACTTCACAGTCACGACTGTGAAGCGTGGGCGCGCAATACTCTGTTTGTGCGTGTAAACAAGGTCTGGTTCAGTCCCGTTAGGCAACTCGCAGTCGAGCCATAATCCGAACATTACCGACGACATCGTTCACGCCTTATGGAAAACAGCCTGCCGCATACCAACGCGCCATCGTCAAAGCAAATGTTGCCCTAAATTCAGTGCGCACGTGCCTTCACCGACGCACCCGTCCAGCGAGTCGCTGCGCAACTTAAGAACCTAGAATCTATTTTCAAGTGTCAACTTTGTCCCCTAAATCAACACTAACAAGAACTGAATATATTGGCATCTGTTTGGACAGGCGTGGCTGGTCGATTCCTGAGTCCCGTTACGAACGTGTTCAAACTTAGCAACAAACCTCGGTCACAACCCGACCAGAAAGAAATAATATTTGTACGTTCGCGTGCTTGCATTGTGCGTGTACGGGTTGCATAAAAACGCGTTGCGATAGGCCGAGGTTTACCTTTCTGATACTTTAGCGTAGCCCCTTCACATTTGCCCTTTCGCGGTGGAAGCTACATTTGTTATGAATTTAGTCAGGCCCCCGCCGCCTTTAAGTCGTACCAGTGAACTGATCAGTCTTGTGTGCTAGGAGCACTTCATGGTTTTACATATACAACGAAGCACATTCCTGCATTTGGTTTGAGCAACTCGTTGTACGGCAAGCATTTGCCGTTTCTCTTGCGGCACAGTTTGTACAGTGCTCACACAATTAAACGCGACAATAAAGCCTCAAGTTTAACGACTGTGCATCTTCATACTCTCTCATATTTAAGTGCAGCCACCCGAACCTTTAACCAGCGTGTGGGAGTGGCAAGTTTTCTGTGCGTAACCCCCGTATGACTGAGCCAAGTTACGAGCAGCATGAGCTCACAAAGCGTGCTCTGCTGGGACCCTCGTCTGCTGGGCTCTTCTTTTTTTTTTTAACTCTTCCGTTGCGAAAATGGCTATTTTACATATGTCTCGGGAAGATCGTTCTTGCCAGTTTGAAAAAAAAAATAAAGCGTGCATTGCGGTATACTGAATTTCGCAAAATGAAATGCTCTTTCCAAAAAATAAAAATATGTGTTATAAAGCAACAAAAATTTTTCGGAATGAATAAAAATGTAAAACGTGTACGTTTTGGCTGTCAGCTGGTTGCAAGCTGGTTGCCAGTTGGTTACTCTCCATAAATTATTATTATAGAGAGTTCACCGAAGAAATAATACGGGAACCACGGACTCGGCTGTCGCCTGCGCTGCCTCATCCGAGTAGGAACTCTTCTGTACCTTCTGAAGCCAAGTGAGCTGCTCGGTAAGCGTTAAACTTGTGGACGCGTCAATTGTTTTCTAGCTGTTTTAACGCTAAAGCATTACATGCCTCGTAAAACACGAAAAGTGAATGTCAGCGGCAGCCCGAGTGATGCAAGAAATCATGGTAGGATGACGTTATGCTATGTCTTTGCCATGACGTCAAAGATCGCGAAGATGTGTGATACCATCGTGATGTCGCAGTCATGTCGCTATGACCTTGCATAAATTAAACTCGTATGGGGCCGTAATTGCAGGACATCGTGTGTTGGTCCTATGCGGGCCGACTGAGGAGGCACGTGAGGTGCGGAAACCTTTCAGGGGTGACGGTATCAATGCAATCTTAACAGAACGTGAGGGCTGTGGCTTTCGAGTCCACCGTTCCAGTTTTTTGTCGTCTCGCTTTCCCTTCTCCGTACAGGATAGCAAACCAGGTAAAATCAGCTTGCCCTCACCGCCTCTTCTTTGTTAAATATTCGCGCTTCTGCTCCGAATTATAAGGTATAGTATTATGAAACACGAGGAATAGAAATGTGGAATAATTTTAAAATGTTCAATGCCTTTTGACTTGAACAACAAGTCCGCCTCGGTGGATCAGTTGTTACAATGCTCGGCTGCTGGCCTGAAGGTAGTGGGTTCGATCCGTGTCATGGCGGTTCTGTTTCCGTGGAGGAGGAACGGTAGAGGCCCGTGAACAGCGTACGTTAAAGAACACCAGATGGTGGAAATTTTCGAAGCCCTTCAATTCGGCGTCTCTCATAATCATGTCGTGGTGGTGGGACGTGAAACCCTATAGGTATTAATATAAATTAACCTGAAAGTCTCCTGGTAAATTGGAAGAAAGATCGTTGTAACGTACAACGTGGTTAGGCGTGTATAGATGGAAGGCAGAAAGAGTAAGATGTGTGGTACTGTGCTTCTCTATGTGTTTTCTTTATAAGGTACTCGATACACGTGAACAGCACCAGAAATATTCATCTGAATTATGTCTTCATACATACAAATAAGCTTCATCGCCGTCGAACTGATACCTTACCGCAGGATTCCGTAATACATGTCATGTTTACAGTACTGGAGGTGTACACTTGCCCACTGGAACCATTATGTAGGTGCGATGGTAAAACGGCGGACCAAACAGTGTGAGCCGTCGAATTGTGCTGTTTCGCACGATTGATGAAGTAAGTGAACTACGCCGTATGGTGTTTGCGTTTGCGATTTTTTTCGTACTACACGTAGCGATGCGAAATCTACAAGCGCATTCTTTACTCAACTCTTGTGGTCACACTACGATGATTGAAGACGTAACAATAGTGAAATCTCGGTGCAGGTCTATATACGGCAATCACAATCATCGTAGAAAGCGGCGCGGACGATGCAAACTCTTCTGTAGACCTAAAGGTTCATTTCAGTTGTATGAAAACAAGCGGCAAGTTTTCGAAGTGAATGAATATCTTCGTCGTCCTAAATTTCATATACGAGTTCGTTGTCGTGCTCTAACTAAATCAAAGGGCCGAATCAAAAGCTAAACAAATTCTCTACCACGGTAGAAAACAACTCTTTCTCTATATTCAAATATTTCACCTGAGGCAAGATTGCATGCCAACTGTTGGCTTCTCCGCTACTCCGTTGTTTGTTTTTACCGGCCGCTACTGAACTTGTGTCGAGTCGAAGGTCGAGTTGCTTTCCGCCTTTCGTGGACTCCGCGGTTTCTCCTTCTCACCGTTTTTCATCTCCGTGCAGTGGCATCCGAGGTCGTGCACTTGCGATGATTGCCTCAAACTCGCGGCTTTTCGTTCAGCTCAGCGAGTTCAAATTTTCCAACTTACGAAGAGATGCGTATGGCCTCTAGCCCGGCAATATTCGGACCTTTGAGAACACAATTTATTCACTGCGTGGTTTATTTGTACTGAGAGTTTCCTATTTATAACGCATTCACGAAGCCGCGGACGTCCGTATCGGTCGCACGCTATAGGCGACTCGTGGTCTTTCGCAAACACTGCGATGTGCCGCGCAGGGGCAACCAAGAGGTTTCACTAAGGCAATGCAATCCGACTGAATTTTTCCTCGCTCTAAACTTATTCGTTTGTCTTTTATTTTCAAATGAACAGGTTTTTGTTTCTTGTGCGGAACTCATAGCGCTGTTGAATGCTTGACATAGGTACGTCTCTAATGAGATAAACACGTTATTTCCAAAGAAAAAAGAAAGATCTCTTACGCAAAATTATGGCATTGCTGTCTAAAACACACACACAAAAGAGAAAGCCTTCTTTAGTTGGAGCTGTTGGTTTGGTTTATATTTGTTTTTAACGTTCAGGATATAGCGGCACGCACTACAGAATTCAGGATTGAGCGGCTGTTATAGTTCCGCGGTTGTTTCTTTCTATTTTACTTCCTATAACGATACTGTTACATAGTGCTCGGATGCTGACGTGAAGGTCACAGGTTCTGTCCCGGTAATGGTGAGTGCTTGTCTATGAGCGACGAAATGCAAGAATACACCCCGGTAGATTAAGATTCGCTGTATGGTAATGGAATCTCGTATGGTCAAAATGTCTCTAATAAGGAAGGGGAACAGAGGCTAAAGGCATGCAGGGATGTTAGCCAGTCTAGAACGACTAGTATGCTACCCTACACTGGGGACATGAATGAAGAAGTTTGAAAAAGGGAGAGGGAGAAGAGCACGTGCACTCAAACTCGCATGTTACAGTAATCTTAGCACTATTAGTCTATATATAACGGCCGGTCCTAGTCCGTTGCCTTCAAGAAGCCGGAACTGCTTTCGTCGCCTTCACTCCCGATGACCTCCATGGACGACATTCTAGAACGGTGCAAGTGATTTTCTCTGCACATTGTAGCGAGGACAGTCCCAGAAGATGTGCTGTAATGTCTTCTCGCTACCACAGTTGTCACAGAAATAGTTGTCAGCCATTTCTATATGAAATGAGAATGACTTCGTGAATGTCACTCTCAGCCATAAACGGCAAAGTAGAGTGGCTTCATTTTTGCATAGTCCAGTAGGTGTCTGTAGTCATAACGTGTTCAGCTTGTAGTAAAGTTGACAGCGCCTGTCCTTGATAATGGCATTGTCTCTAGCCTGTTGCCTTGAAGCGCTGATCGAGCAGCAACGCCAGAGTGTTCATTGCCTATCACTCCGCAGTAACTTGGCAGCCACTGTAATGTGACGTGGAGACCTTTCGCAAATGCAGTATGGAGGAGATATATAACCACAAAAATCAGCTGTTGGTATGGTCTGTGCCGCAGGGCTGGTTGTAAAGATTGCAGAGCTGCCTTCGAATCACTGAAGACTGACCAACGTTGAGGCTGCTCGCGGTTGAAGATACGTGAAGTGCAGCGCGAAGAGCAGTGAGCTCTGTAGCCGTTAATGACGTTTAGTGGTCTCTCTCAAAACTGAAGTCAAATATTTCGTTGGGACGACCTCTGCTCCAGACGAACACTGGAAAGTGGTTGGTCCGTCAGTATAAACATGTACGTAATTTGGCGTACGTCTCGTTCAAAAGCATTAGGGATATATCTGTTTCAGCACTGGTGATGCGAGACCAGATATTTTCCTGATGCCGGGTACGATGAGGTGCACTTCAGGTCGAATGGGGTGTAGTATCGAATGAATGATCGTATCACTGGCTTATATGCAGGGCTGAAGTCTGATGGAAGGTGGGTGGCATAGTTAAAGATTGTTGCACAACACGACGCCCGTGGTCTTTCTGAAGGCAGTGTTGCAAGGTGATGACAATGGGCCTGGGGAAGATGCCTTAGATAGGCTCTCAAAGCTTCAACCACAATATGCGTTTGTACTGGATGGTCCCATGCAATGGAAATAGTCGCTTCAGTCTGCGCGCACTTCGGCAAGCCAAGGCAGACTATGAGTGTCTGAGCCTGCAGAGTGCGAATATTAGTCTTTCAAGTATTAGTCAGTGCAGGCAGATAATATCTTTAAAAAACCGATACTGTAGAGTTCCAGCATTGAGTCAACCGGCATGCTCCAGGTTTCTTCCGCACTGAAACTTGAACCCCCGGGAGATTGCTGTCAGGTGCTGTTTCATGTAATACACATGTGGGCTTTAACAAAGGTCTCTGTCTATGATTACATCCAGAAATTTGTGAGCTCAAGCATAAGAAATGGTTCACCCTTCGATGGCATAGTGCGTCATTGGCTTACGTGTAAATGCCACTAATGCGCATTTTTCTGGGGATATTTGGAGGTCTTGCTTGCCGAGGTAGCCCACTGTCAGACTTGCGGCTTTTGGAAGCCTCGCTCGTATCTGAAGGCGTGTGACGGCTGATGTCCAGACACATATGTCATCTGCGCATATAGATATCACGATCGTACATGGCAAGTACTCGATCAGTTCAATGAAAGCGAGGTTGAATAAAACGGGGCTTAGCGCTCCCCTTTGGGGAACACCCTGGCTGGTATATAGTGTCGTTTGGTTGGGCAGTCATCGGTTGACACAAAGAATGACCTTGATGTCAAGTAGCCAGCGATCCCGAAAAAATCGGCTACGCAGGCCAAACATCGCAAGAGCATTAAAAATAGGCACGTGTAGCACGTTATCATACGTTCCTTGATTGATTGATATGTGGGGTTTAACGTCCCAAAACCACTATATGATTATGAGAGACGCCGTAGTGGAGGGCTCCGGAAATTTCGACCACCTGGGGTTCTTTAACATGCACCCAAATCTGAGCACACGGGCCTACAACATTTCCGCCTCCATCGAAAATGCAGCCGCCACAGCCGGGATTTGAACCCGCGAACTGCGGGCCAGCAGCCGAGTACCTTAGCCACTAGACCACCACGGTGGGGCACGTTATCATACGCTCCTTTTACGTCAAGAAACCAGAAATCACGGAAGTGTTTGTTTGCAGCCCTATATATCTTCTAAAAGGGGTGGCCCACAATCAAATCATGAGTTTTTCACGAGAAGTCCTGAAATTTGCGTTTTATTTGAAAAGGCATAGTTTAGGCAAATGGCAAGAAGCGAGAGGCAGAATAAGAAAAGAAGAAATAAAGAATCGTGCCTCTATGGCTCTTCCTCTATCGGGGATTGCCACCTCCACAGACGAACACGACTCGGACCATTGATGCTTCACTGATTAAACATTTTTTCTTCGTCTTATAAGGATGTTCTTGCCCCACTCTATAAATGTTTACTCTAAACTCGCGCGCGACTTCCAAACAACGTTGGGGCTTTTATTATTATTATTATTATTATTATTATTATTATTATTATTATTATTATTATTATTATTATTATTATTATTATTATTATTATTATTATTATTATTGCGTGAGTTTGCCCTGCGACATCAATACATATCACACAAAATCGTGTAGATGTGTAACCACCACTGCATTATATAGTAATGTTTTTAAACGCTATCTCTGGAGCACACTATTTTTTCTTCTTCAGGTCGATGCCAATTCATATGGACGGTCGTATGCGATACCGCTGTTTATAGTTTACGGCTGACAGCAGTTCCGGCGCCGGCAACTGTGTAAGTGACGTTCACCCCGTAACAGCGCAGACATGCAATGCGATGACTACAGCTTGTCGATAAAGTGCTGAGAGTTTGCGCAGCCTCGTGAAACGCCGTGACCTTTCAGCAGCTTAGTTGTATGCGACAATCGCGCCGTTGACGCACCGCCCGTTCACAAATCCGTGCCGAATCTGAGACGGCTGCCGGCGGCAGTGTTTCGTCGAAGGTTCTGGGATCCCGGTTAAGTCGATGGTAACTGAAATGATAAATGCTGTAAGAACGAAAGTACCGCACTTTTGTGCTAAAAGTGTTATGGTTGCAGTGTAAGCCTGCGACACGCGCGATTGCGTAGGAAGGTAGTTTTCTTTTTGTCACGCTATAGGCGCTGCTCCCCGCGAGCATTTGGCACGCCGCGTTCAATAGTGGCGACACAAAGCTGAGCCCCTCTTGCAACCTAGATGTGTTCATCGACGATTCGTGTATCCAGACCGTGTCAAGGTCTTCTGACTGCCACGTCGCCGATGACCTCAATTGTGCAAACCAAATGGTGAGTCATCCACGAAATTCGCCAGTTGTCTCTGTCACCGCTAAGCTATGTGCTGTGAAAGTTTAGTCGTAAGCCTCGGCGACTACGGATAATAATAAGTGTTGATATTTTAGGCACCCAAAAGATAATATGATTACGTAACACGTCATCTTTAGAGTGGCCTCGTCTTTTTGGGCGTAGTAAAGAAACCACCACCACGTTAATGTATCGCAGGTGGTATAAATTTGCGCGGCCGATCACATACGGCGTCCCTAATAAGCATATCTTGGTTGTAAGTCTTGACACCCCAGCGATTATTGCTTAAGCCTCGCAAGCTTTTCTATATTTGGCCTGAATGAGGAAAGAAGGGTGCGAGGGGTCATATTTTCTCCAGTTGGCAATTCGCTTCTGTCTTCTTTTTCCTGCAGTTTTATCTTTTTCTATCGCGTATCCTTATAACGTGACAACAAGAGAGAGAGAGAGAGATAGAAAGCACAGGAAAGCAGGGATGTTAACCATGTTGCACCCGGTTCGCTAGCCTACACGGCGGAAGAGAAAAAGAAAAGAAAAGAATAAAAAGGAGAAAAGGGAGGAAAAGTTATACAATAACAGCCCCGCCACGGTGGTTTAGTGGCTAAGGTACTCGGCTGCTGACCCGCATGTCACGGGATCAAATCCCGGCTGCGGCGGCTGCATTTCCGATGGAGGCGGAAATGTTGCAGGCCCGTGTGCTCAGATTTGGGTGCACGTTAAGGAACCCCAGGTGGTTGAAATTTCCGGTGGTTTGCATGGACTTGCGTGGAAAGAAGGCATGCGTGGACTGATTTTATGATATCCAGAAATGTCAGTGCGCTTCGACTTGAGGGGAAAACAAAGGATTTCGCGTCTCTCGCCAGGTACGGAACACTTCTTACGAAAAAAGAAAGAAAAAAAAGCGCCAACATTACAATTCATACATAAACAAGGGGCTGAAAATAAACTAACGATGTTAGTTTCGGGTTCGATGTTCCACATTAGCAGATTTTTTTTTTGAAGTTACCGATTCAGGCCAATGAGACGTGGTCCAGCACGTGCTTAACATCCCGGGACGCCAGTGGCCGGAAGTGGCGCTTCCACGGGTTTGACGCAAGTTAGTTTCTGCTCGGGGACGTTCGAGAACGTTTGTGTCTCGTCGGTTTAATTTCCCGACTCTTTCCCCGTTTATGCCGGATCATCAATAGGGTTGTTTGACTCACTTAAAGTTATCGATTCATGATGACCTATCACAGTCTCGAGAGAGAAATGCTTCGAAAGATTAAACCAATCATTTTTAAGCTTGTGCACGAGAATATATAAGTAACTATGCAATAACTTCGGTAGGAAAACAGAACTGGAGATGACATTATGAACGTAACGTTACCGCCAACTGCGTGCCTCGAGTGCACCCGTTGTCATCGTTCTCGTTTTCTTCGAGCACCACTCTCAGCCTCCCAGCGCTCCCATAACGTCAAGAAAAATGCTTGGCGCTTTTAGCCATTTCAGGCGCGCCTCTTTTGAAGTCTGGCGACGCTCTCTTGGGGAGCACAGTAGAGTGTAACAGCGGGCTTAACTTCTCATATGTGTAGTTGCTCTAGAAAAAAAAAATAATCTAGGAGTTCATCTACTTTATTGAGCCTAATATAGCGTTTCCTTTCTTTCCGGCAAGAGCAGGAATTCTAGTGCGTGTCAGACTCGGGCGAAATAATCTACCGGGAGTCCTGTGCTGTTTCTTGCGGTGTTAGCCGGGAGTCGACATGCATGCATTTTGTTTCCGGGAAGTAGAATAGCAATACTTTAATCAACGGTGCGTCTAGTCAGAGTGGTGTTCGTTTGCAAAGTCGGTGCCGCGTTCGACTGTTGATTTTTCTGGAAAACTACGCGATTCCCTCTGGGGAATGGCCATGGCAACGGTGGCACGAAGAGAAATGTGGAAACGAAATGTTCTCTCGCTGCTTTGTTCTTGTCGCTGGCTTTGTATATGTTTCGCGTAGACACTTGTTTTTGTGCGCTTGAGTGCGTGGCCAAAACGTTGTGATTGAATCTTAAGCACCCTTTAACTTTCAACACATTCACCATAAGGTTAAACTTCTGAATGTTAAGTGCATTTACACCCCACCGCGGTGGTCTAGTGGCTAAGGTACTAGGCTGCTGACCCGCAGGTCGCGGGTTTGTATCTCGGCTGCGGCGGCTGCATTTCCGATGGAGGCGGAAATGTTGTAGGCGCGTGGGCTCAGATTTCGGTGCATGTTAAAGAACCCCAGATGGTCGAAATTTCCGGAGCCCTCCACTACGGCGTCTCTTATAATCATATGGTGGTTTTGGGACGTTAAAACCCACATATCAATCAATTAGGTACATTTAATGTGGAGTTTGTAGAAGGCTGACGGGAGAACCTCCAACTGCGTGCGTGATCCCTCACTTGAGACATTCGCTGATTGGTGCAGTTTATAGCGCTAAGCAGTATAACTTGGTTATACTGCTTAGCGCTATATACTGCTTATACTGCTTAGCGCTTGGTTATACTGCTTATAGCCCGATTTCTGACAAAAATAATGCTACAAACACTACAATTCAGCAAGATACTTTGCTCAAAAGTCCTCGAATATGCATATGTACAAGCGCGGTTGTACTCAAAAGAATGTCGTTCTCACATCTTAGGAATGCGAGTTTCACTCCTTCAAAGTATAGATTTGAGCGTTTCAGCCAACTTAGATCCCTGCTAGCATGCAACATTGTGCGGCGTATGCATGCAACCTCGATGAGATAACTGCAATTTATGTATTTTAAAGTACTTTCCACGTGCTACTCGTCAACTCAGACGTTCTTTTAAAACTTTCCCCACGGTACAACCTTCAATTTTATCATTCCAAGCGCTATCAGTCAAGCCGGATGTAAGGCTAGTCGGTCCCATCATGTCTGAACACCAATGCGTATTTAAAGGTATGCGCGTTTCACTCATATATATGTCACGTAGGTTTCATAAATAACTCGACAGCCCATGATACATTCGCTGAATTCCCAATACGTGTAGTCAGAGTCTCGAGGACGTGTCAGCATCATGCGCTGGAAGCGCAAGGATAGCGTTCAAAACGCGAGCGTAGCGTTTTTATGATCTGTCATGACGTTCGCAGTTTTTAAAACGAAGAATCTTGTGATATGTCGCAAAGCAGCTTCGAGCCGCAGTTGGTAGTGGTGCCCGCAAACAGCGGCGTCCGTATCTTAAAACAACAACAAAAAAAACGACTGTATCTTTTTTAAAGCACTGAACTGAAACATAATTTTGGACATGTGTAGACAGCGATAAAACACAATAAGTATAACACGGGTTTTCAGATGTTCAGATACCATACATAATACCTTAATTCTAGCGGAGATACCTGTGGATACGTTAACAGATTACGATGGAATACACGAATGATATCAACAGTAAATATTACAGAAAATATTGTAAATTACAGCTCAGTTTTTCTAGCTTTTCTAGGCGCGCGTGGGCAGAGCAATACTTAAATTTGTTTGTTATAGAAGACGCCTAAATTGGTGCATTATACTTCAGCTAAATGACCATCGACTTGCTTTTTTTTACTATTTGGCGAGAAACTCATCTGGTCGTTTAAACGAAATATGTGCCTATCAAGATGTAGCTTAAAAAGTTGAAGCAGCTGAAACCATCTGAAATGAAACCTTTCTGATACTTCGCGTGTTCTTCAATTTCACCACTCGGGAAAATCCCGTGCCTGTCCGAGGTGTACTTAATGAATGCGTTGGCTGTCTCGTCGTCTTCGACTTTGTCTTGCGCGCCCGGAATCGGTGAGGCCATGCCAGGGGGTGTTTACTATAATTAAAACAAAGTTTGATTCTTGTCGCTCGCTTAAGTTGTGCGTAACTCAACGTGGAGGAGAGTGGCGGGAAAAACAAGTAACGGACGGATTAGCTTTGATTTCGCGCGTAAATAGTGGAGAAGGGGCGGTATTCATAAAGCGTTCGTGAGCCTAGATAAATGATTGCCGTGAGGAAGGATAGCCCGTGTTCAGCCGAATGAAGCGTGGATGTCAGTACAGCTTGGTTCAAAGCCTCTTGTGATGGTCACTCTGGCGAAATTAATTGGGCTTTCTTGAAAGGCGCGGTTTCCACTCAGCTACCTTCACCAGCATTGTTCCGGCATCAAATGAATAATACTATGCAACATAATGAGTTCAAGGGGATTTCTAAATATGCACTGCTTGTTTTCAACTCAACCTTTATCTAGTGTATGGTGAACAGCTTTGGCGACTGAGGTCAAACCATGCTTGCAGTGCAAGTAAACAACTCAGTTTGTAATATAGTGTATCCCTAGAAAGCAACAAGGCATACTTTGGAGAAACTGTTACGTCGCATGAAATTTCGTCCTTTGCGACTAGTGGAAGAAAAATGAAAGTAAGTCCTTTTGAACGCCGATTAAGAGGCTTAATGTGAGTGAATGATAATCTGAAGTGCATGCTGCTTTTGGGGATTTGTGATGGCATTTTTCAAGCGAGGATGTTGGCACGAAATGACGCTCTTTTTAAACGAGGATGTTCTCACGGGTCGGAGATGTTTTTTTAAACAAGGATGTTGGCACGAGTTGACTTCATTTTTCAAACAGGGATGTTCTGCAGTCACCTAGCTTACAAATTTCAGTGGTCGCGTCTGTATATGCTTGTGAGTGAACTAAGTAAATCTTCAGTTGTGAGTGGATTAGTAAATCGATAAAATTGTGAGTGAACTAAGTAAATCTTCAGTTGTGAGTGGATTAGTAAATCGATAAAGTTTCTCACGATTTGCATGAGCGCTTAGGGGTCGTACTTACTCTTCGCTACCAGCTCACGTCATCTCTGTTCAGTTCACGCATCATATTATTTTTTCAATGATGTCCATGTTTTCAGCGAAGGACCGGTTTAAAGTGATACATGTGAGGCATACTGCATGGAAACAGTCGCTCTGGGGGAGAAATTGCCGGCTGGGTCTGCCAGGTTATCCCCACCTGTAGAAACATCATCACCACCGCCACTATCCACTAGCCTACCGGTTCTTATAATGTCCACGCTGAGTTACGGTGTAAGGTGAAAATGAACGTTGTGGGCATCTATTGATTCTTCTGAAATTCAACCTCCCCACTCTCATTCTCTGCTGGCTTTCAACGGCTTTGTGGGTTTAGGCATTAAAGTGTTCCTGGAGTTGACAGGATTTTTTTTGCCTTTCATGTGAGGCAAGACCTTGTGAACTTCGCTTCACAGCTCATCAGCCCAGAAAACGATTCGAGTCCTTCTGGCAGTTCTCGAAGGCAACTGACTTGAGCGCTCATCTGGTACGCTGCACTGTGCACGTGAATAGAAAATAATGCGCACTCGCGTGTTTTTGTCTCTTTTGTCTCCTCACACTCCCCTCCTCTCATAAGGCAGCAAACTGTACTAAGTCGAATCTCTGTGTGTATCTTTCCCTCCCTCTTTCATGATTGGTGGTTAGCATAACAAACCATTCGCACTGTTCCCTGTTTACGCTATCTATTGATGAGGCCCTGGTACCTTCGCATGCAGGCTTGAGTTCATGTACAGCCCTGTACAGCCACTACGTGTGTGCTTACGAGGCAAATGACATACCATCAATGTGTATCACGCGTTTCGATACCATTTTGCGCATGTTACTGGCTCTCCACTAAAATGAAAAAAAAATTTACTGTTTTGAGGTGCCGAGTAATAACAACATTACGTCACTGACTGCAACTTTGTGGTCCTAACATATTAATTCCGAGCTCGTAAAATAATGTAGTCAGATCATTGGCTTTTTATTTCCGATAGCGCTTGTTTCTTCGGCATAAAAAAGTTAGTTCATATCAACATACACAAAGCATGTGCTCAGCCGTGTCCTTCAGGAACGGGACTACCTCATAAGCATTGTATTCAGAAACATTTCACTCATAGATTCCATCAGACAGCGCTTTTGCAAAGTAGTCGTCGAGTTGTTTACGCCACGCACCTAAGTCTCCAGCTTCAGTTTTGCCTACACTATGAGTTCTGTCTAGTAAAAATGTTATTTATTCAGAGATGAGACTGAGGCGTGGTGTTCTGGTGGGCTGCGGAACCGTCGTAGTAAAAAAAATCTGCGCAGAATCTCCTTTAACAATTGTCTAGGTATAGCGAACGTGCTTTTACCGTTGGAAAGTTGACGGTTTCGGCCTTTGCTGGAACATTGTTTTCATTCGGCTTGGCGTCGTTATTCTTGATTCTATAGCGTTCTTCGGCGTTTGAAACGGTCGAATGAAAAGCACATCTCGCGATCATCGAAAGGCCTGTCCGGCATTAAAAGTCGGAATTCTTCAGATGCGTGCAATGCTTAATGTCAGGTTGATGTCTGTCCCTTGAAGGGGCGTTCAATCGCGAGATATTTCAACAAGGCTTCCGGGGAAAGTGTTCCCATTTCACATCTATTTTCCCGTATCACCAGCACGACGCATTCATGACGTTCATAAATGCTCCTCTTCAGTCAGCGTGGGTGTGTACGCTGTGTTTACATATTAAGCATGCGCAGTCCGCCTCGGTGGATAAGTGATGACTAGGGTGCTCATTTGCTCACACAAAGGTCGTGGGTTCTATCCCGGCTGCGGCGGTCACATTTCGACGAAGGAGAAATTTTAGAGGCCCGTATACTGTGCGATGTCAGTGCACGATAAGGAACGCCGGAGGGTTGGAATTTCCGGAGCCGTCTACTATGGCTTTCCGGAGCCGCCCATTATGGCTTCTTTAATAATAATATCGTGGGTATGAGATGTTAAACCTATCATATTATTATATTATATTAGGTACGCTCACGATCAACGCCGCGAAAAAAGAAAAAGAAACGGAACTTTGTGAGTTCCACGTGGTAAGATATTCGCCTATCCATCATGGTGCCCTTAGTTCGAAACACAGCACCACTAAAAGTTTGATTGAAATTTAGAAACGTCAAATGAACAACTCTTGAGTGAGCACCACCGTTAGAAGATGAGATGTATAAATTTTGATAGATGGAAACACCTTATTGGGGTCCGTTAGGTCATGCTAGTTTCCTAGTTTGAAGCGTGTGGCTCTCACGGGGGAGGGGGAGGTGAAAGGCACAGTTTTTTTTAGTTGCTCGAAATTGTGACCTACCCCCTTTAAATACTATCGTGCTGTTTTTTGGTAATATCCTCGCCTTGTTCGCACAATTCTCTGTTTATCTAGTAGTCTATTATACTTCGCCAGTACATTGCTTGTGACAAGGTGAACATTCCAGCACGTAAATAGCACTCGAACTAGTGCAAGTAAAACTTGATTTTTATGAAGGACCTGGTCACTACCTGTTCTTTTAGTTACGACCACGCTTTGAAAGAGAGAAATGAGAGAAAAAGAAGGCAGGGAAATGTGTGCACGAGTTACAATCTGGGACGTGAACGAGAGGCTATGTTGGTGGCGCATGGAGGGCTTACTGAAGGCTAGATTATAAACCGCACGTGCTTTTTTTTTCCTGAGGGGGGGGGGGAGGTGAGCTTTAACATGCCTTGCTTCAAAGATATACGTCAACTATCTTGTATTTTACGACTCTCTTACGACAGCGCCACCTTTCTAAATGGAGATCACGTGTCGTTATAAGGAGAGTCACATATGTGGCGTGTATAAGGATTTGCAAGCAAAGAGCCAAAAAACATTTTTTTAGGTTATGCCTCCATTTTGAAGCTTCCATTAATGTGATAGGTGACCCCTGGTACTTCATCAGACTCTTCTTTTAAGGCGCTCGCCACGTGCTAATATCGGACAGTACTACAAACGGAGGATATAACAGTGAATGACTTAGATGCCTTCTCAAACACGAAAATTCGCCATCGGTGTCTCGCGTCCAGCGGCTTCGAGGACTAGTGATGAAAAAAAAAACGCAGCATATCCACAAAGTGAATTATGATGAGTGGGCGAATCAATGGGGTCGTTTGGTGTTACTGTGAATGACCCTTGACATAGAACACTCGCGAATATAAATGAGTGCCAAAGCTGTGTACAGTTAATACGATGTTTATTAGTCATTCATTGATGTGGAGTTAAACGTACCAAAACCACCATATGATTATGAGAGACGCCATAGTGGAGGACTCGGAAAATTTCTGCCACCTGGGTTCTTTAACGTGCACCCAAATCTGACAACACCGGCCTACAGCATTTTCGCCTCCATCGAAAATGCAGCCGCCGCAGCCGAGATTTGATCCCGCGACCTGCGGATCAGAAGCCGAGTACCTTAGCCACTATAGACTACCTAGGCGGGTCAGTTTATAAGTCATACATGGTATATTGTGTTGAGTTGTGAATTTCGATCGACTTCATTATTACTGCGTTGTGGTATGGGATCTAGCCCAAAGTTCGCAAATACGAGGTCTGGGCACGTTACCCTGATGGTTGTTGGTTGTTTCGAGTCATACGAAATGTATCGTAGATCATATGGAGATGTCATATACTCCATAAGCCAGTCGATGTCCATGATCACAATCATAATCATTTTCATTGTCATCAGTGCCATCGTCATCATCACTTGCGGTGGCTATGGCGCACAACGACAGCGCCAACAGACAAGCCTCGACCTTAAGGAGCTCCTCCCCTAAATATATCACGTGATGACGTTATCACGATGTCTTAGATCCACGAAATGTGTGACGTCATCAAATTACATCACCGCTTGGTCAAAGGTAGCTTGGTCACGGAGGCAGTGCAAAAACAGGTGAGGTGCAGGAAGCTTGTAACGCCTCTAATCCCTGAGGCAGCGCTGAACCTTGTGAGGTGCGGAAAGGTTTCGGATGAGTGCGGGGAAGGATCGATAAATCGGCTGAGAATGGAAAAGAATATGAATTGCGCCTTCTAGGTGCCTTAGTCTAATGCGCAAAGACCCTGTGATTTTGATTTATGTTGGGCAGCGCATGAGAGTGCTTGATAAATAACGCTAGTCATTATTTAGTTACAAATACCAGCGGCTGAGACAGAGGGTTCAGCTTAAACTGAGGACGACGTAGCGAGCAATGGAAAGGAAAATGATAGATGTAACCTTAAGAGACAAAAATAGAGCAGAGTGGGTCAGGGAACAAACAGGGGTTAACAGTATCATAATTAAAATCAAGAAGAATAAATTGACGTTGGCCGGGCACGTAGTGCGTAGGTAGGGTAACCGTTGGTCATTAAGGATAACTGACTGGTTTCTCATATAAGGCAAGCGGGTGAGGGAAAAAAACCAGGTTTAATGACATCATAGTTAAAATCAAGAAGACGAAATTGATAAGAGCTGGGCACGTCGCGCGTAGGCACGATAACTGTTGGTCATTAAGGATAACTGACTGGTTTGCCAGAGAAGGTAAGCGGGTTAGGGGCAGGCAGAAAGTTAGGTGGACCGATTAGATTAGGAAGTTTGCGGGTATAAATTGGCAGCAGCAAGCGCAGGACCGGGTTTACTGGCGGAACATGGCAGAGGCCTTTGTCCTGCAGTGGACGTAGTCAGGCTGATGATGATGATGACTAGCGGCTGGTAGTTTTTGTTGTACGTTATCTCACAGCGGTAAAGTGAAATTCCCACACGTGTAGCAGGTCTGTAATATAATTCGGAACTCTCGTCGATAATCGTCTATATAAAGCACCAATCTCAAAACAAACCGGCAAAGATTTGTATTACTATACTTCTTTGCGAATGCATAGGTGTTCCTGATCATTTCGCGCAGTGTCGTGACAGCTTCTCGCGTCGCTTCACGCTAGGACTACGCGAGATGCTTTGCGCATATATCAAGCACGTGTTCAAGGCTGGAGAAGAAAGCGCCGTCGCGATATTGTTTGACTAGCGCTTATTCACAGCTCCGAAAATGAGATCAACTCAACGGCGTCAACAACGCGAGCTGCACTGATGTGTAGTCCGGAAACTGCAGGCATCGTTTCTTGCGAATAGGTTCTGTTCGCACTAACCGTTTTCTATTTCGGCCAGATTCAACAGGCGACACATTGCGCATGGACACAGGCGTAGAGCGCCTAATTAAATAATGGCACGGTTTGATGATCTCGCCATAAATTTCATTGTAACGGTGGTTCCAGACGTTGATTTTAAAATGACAACGTAAGAAAGCCAAGCATTGCGGCAGGAAAATACGCGTTTGGTTTTCGTTTAGGCGGGCAATTAATTGCTAAAAAGACATTAATAACGAACGACTAACGGAGGCGTTTGTTCTTTTTATGTCACCATTTCTGTTCAGAAAATCTTGTGTGGGGGCTAGTTGGAAGATACTCTAGGTAAAGGTAGCGCTGCAAAGTAAATGTAGCGCTGCAAAGTTAGGGCCAAATAAACTGGACTACACGGACAAAGCGCATCTAACAAATGAATTTATTGAAACAAAAAATAAGGGAGGGAAGTGGGATGACGCACAAAACAGAGTGCATTGAAGGCCAACCACGCATAATTCTACAGAGATGCTATCTATACAGTAAAACGCGTGCATTTGTCAAACCCAATATTAACACTTTCCCTTCTTCGTACCTATGCCAAACATAGCACTAGTGTTCCGATAATTTTTTTTATATTTATCTCGCTAAACATGCCACTTGTCTATCAGTGACTGACAAATGACTATTTTTAAAATGACGCGTTTTGCTGCATAGATGTCCTGTAAGATCATGCATGGTTTGCTTTCAGTGCCCTCTTTTTTATATGTCACCCTTACCTCTTTTTGGGGTTATTTTTTTTCGTTTCAATAAATTCAGTTGTTAGGGGCACTTTAGCTGTGGCGTCCAGGTGTTTTGTTTGTTTTTTGGTGCCTAACTTAGCAGTGGTGTCTTTACCTACTGTTTCCTCGTCTCTTCGCACACGCAAAATATACAATTCCTCGTAGGTCTGGAACAAAAATGTGCATGAGAGAACTAGGCTCATTCTCTGCACGCACTCGGTTGTTTGAAATTTCGCGCAATAATTAATATGAATAAATTATCGCACGACCCTGCTGAAATGTTCCACTCACAGTTACAGTATTTTAATATAGATCGATACAGAGTCTATGTATTTTTCATACCGTCTGTTTTAAGAGATGCGGCCCAAATTTTCAAAAATTACGGAAAATGCAATACTTCTTTATGCCTTCAGAATTACTTCTCTTGCCGCGGGCATCTTAAGATGGCTAAATAGATTATTTCGGACAGCAATTAGGAATAGTAAATTAGTTAATTCTTTAAATATTGGAGTTAGGAGACTATCTCTAATGGAAGAATTGAAGTCCTTCGTGCGAAGAACCCATAGGAGCCTTCAGATTTCAAAAAAAAAATCAGCCTTTAGTAATATTTGCAAAATGATGAATTCTATCAAAATTCAGCAGTGAAATTGGCACTGAAACGCGAAGAGTGCATCTGCCAACTTCCTCACAGACGTCCAGAATGACTGAGCGTCATAATACCAATCATCAACTGACTTCTCTGCATGGGTGTGTGGGCGGCGCTTGCAATTATAGCACGCACAGCGCACATACGTTAATGAATGCGGAAGAACTGCACCTCCTTAATCGTTGTCTTGAACTGCGATGTCATTCTGGTCACTGCTTGTGCTCATCGGTGCTTCGATTTTGACGTTTGGATCTGATTGAATTTTCTTCTGCTCAATAACTGCTAGAGGTCGCTTTTGCTATATCTCGAAGTTGTGATAGGTTCTTCGCAGGAAGAACTCTGCTAATTGAAAAGTTATTTACTTTACCTTCCTAATTGTGGTGACAAATCATTTCTTTAACCAGATTAAGAAGCCTGCCACTATAGAGAAAGCGTTTGCGAAAACAGTGGGCAAATATCGCATATTGTTATTTTTTAGCATATTAGATACATTTCTTAAAACACCCTGTAAGTTGGCTTTACGTAAGGCTGCTGCACATGTGACAACTAGCTAAACGGAGACAATCATTCATGTTCTCTGCGGGTGTCCGCGATCTTTTTATTGCGGAAAGAAAATAACTTTCAAAAGTGCTAGAAGACTTGACGATCGCCCGTTGTCCGGGGAAATGGTCGTAGGACACTGGCCAAAACCATTCTCGGCACGCAAGGCACCGAGAGCGTTGTTGCGCCACTTGCGGACAACTGGTCTAAGAGGCAGACACTACGCAGTGTCGTTTATTGTTCTCCCTTTTTAAAGACAATGTCTATCTTGGGGACCATCGACGCCAAAGGTTTGGTCTGTCTTTCTATCTGTACATTTGTGTGTTTGTCCGCCGTAACAGTTTCTCTAAAGGCACCAAACGATACCTCACACGGCCAACCCCATCCGCAACGCCCATCAATATTGCTTAAGGTCAAGCGTTCATGCTTGTGCAATTGTCAATTAAAAATCAATTACTGCGCATCTGAGGCACCATAACAACACGTCTATGTTTTTTATGTGTGCTTTTATACTAGAGAAGGCACACACAAGTAATTCTAAGGACCGTGGCGTTTATCTCGCTGCGCTGACAGTGCAACGCGATGCTTAAAAAAGCAAGTGTTTCCAACGCTTTGCTAACACGACACGGTGGTGGCACCTGCCCGTCGCTTTGCGTTCTACTCGTTACCGCTTCTGAGACAGACGCGCATATTTCTCCGCGGGCGCTCAAGCCTTCCTTCGTTTTCGAAGATAACTGCCAGATGGCGCTCGTGTCTAACGTGCCTCGATGCGCTAGTTCGCCTTCGCTGCACGGATTGGGACTCTCTAACGCGGTGCTTCCAGAATATAATTGACCAATTTTATCACGCAGAACATCGAATAAACGTTTTGTTCACTGTCTCCACACGCAAGACTATCGTCCTTCTACGACATATGCAGTGAAACATGCATATACGAGGCCGATTTTTTCCTCTTTTCTTTTTTTTTTCTCCTTTTTTGTAACATGTCTTTTATATCATCTTTTATTGCTCTCACCCCTCTCCCCAGCACATGGTAGCCAGCCGGTCTGAGAACTGGCCAACCTTCTTGTCCTTCACCTCCTCGGCCTCCTCCTCCTCCTTTACGTTAGGCATTTGGGTACCATCAGCTTGAGCTGTTGCATGAATTATTTCTTGCTTTTGCGCATCGCGACGTGCACTGACACTGCCAGAAAGCTTCGAATGCACGAACCAAACTGTTTTCATGCCTACGCGTCCATCGTATCACTGTTCGTTCAGTTGTTCAAGATACAAACTGGCAAGTTTAACAGCTCAGCGAACGGCTGTGCCAAAACCAGTCCGTAAAGCAGCCTATCTTTCCTAATTTGTATTAACACGATAGCACTAAAAAAAAAAACTCCTTTCGCAGAATTCCGGTGTCGACGTCGGCGTTGTTGGTTGTGAGCAAAAAATCATCATCTTATGCGTAACCGCAAAGTCGATAACGATGTAAATAAAATAAATAAGTGAATAAAAACTCCTGGAGCAGAGTGGGGACCAAACCAGGGTTGTTTGGGTCGGAGTGGGGATCGCACCCGGTTTGTTTGCATGAGAAGTTGATGTTCTACCACACGGGCACGCCTCTGCTTGTGAAAACAGCGGAAAGAACTTCCTCTGCTGGAAAGCTTCGGACTTGAACAACAGCTATGGGCAGTCCATCGGGCAAGCGACGCTGCAGAGAATACTTGCTCTTTCTGTTCCGGCGTGAGAGTGGCCCGCAACTTGCTAAAGCACGTTCCGACGGACCAAATAAAGTTAATCTATCCGTAAATCAGCTTGGAAATGCCGTGAAAGTAGCTTTCATGCTTTCCAAACACACGCGTCCTGTGTACATGCTTCACAATGCAACATGAAATACTGCATTAATAATGCGTGGTACAAGCGTCCATTGCCAACGTGCGTCAGAATATGCGATTTTCGTAATGGCTCCTTGTTGAAACAGGTATGATTTGATTGATGATTTGTGGGATTTAACGTCCCAAATCCACCATATGATTAGGAGAGACGCCGTAGTGGAGGGCTCCGGAAATTTCGACCACCTGGGGTTATTTAACGTGCGCTCAAATCTGAGCACACGAACCTACAACATTTCCGCCTCCATCGGAAATGCAGCCGCCGCAGCCGGGATTCGATCCCGCGACCTGCGGGTCAGCAGTCGAGTACCTTAGCCACTAGACCACCGCGGCGGGGCTTGTTGAAACAGGTACCCCCACTACAAAAGGCAAACGCAATACTGCCCCTATTACCTTAAGGCCATAGTGGGTGTAGAGCAAGTTCGAAAAGGTTTCATGCACCAAGTGTTTGAAGTACGTGCTATGTCGCTATCGCATTCAACTCCTGAAAACAAAGCTTTAGGGTCCCTTAATATTTTACTAAAACATATAGAATTATTGAAATGACGCATCGGTACGTTTCAGTGTACAATAACCCGTCCTTCACGCCGTTGCGCATCGGCGCGTTCGTCTTACTAGCTTTATTCGTAAGGCTGCATTTTTTCTGACAACGTTTGCGTTATGTGATAACTGGAGTGGTCACTCCATTTGAAGCCTTAGACTTTTTATTTGTGAAATTGCTGAGGCTGGCCGAATCAAAACGGAGATTAATAAATAATGGCATCACGAACCTTAAGCGAAGCCTTGGGCCTAAGTCAACAGAGCTCCCATTTACAATTATCATCGGCGTGTCCGATATTACCACTGAAATAATTGAGCCACGATAGAGTGTGGTGCACTATACGCCAACAAAGCATGGTATAATTTCTCGAAAAACAGTGGTGCTACGCGGAAACAGAATTCAAAAGCGCCTGCTTGCTTCCAAACTTGCTTACAAATTGATAGTCGCTGCCGCAATGTTGTTGCTATTGAATGCGTCCGGAGTTTCTCGTAGGAATACCGCATGTCCAATTATCTGCAGTGCCACCTCCCTGGGCAGCAAAGCGCGCACAAAACGCCGCGCTTGCTTACTCACTGAAAGTGAGGTAATTAATGGTAGGGGGTTAGTGTACTTTCTCCAATGTTCACACACCTTCCCGAATGGGCCCGTTTGCTGTGAAGACGAGGGAGTAAAAAGGTGACCACTGCAAATAGAGCACATTCTATATGGTAGTTCAAGTTAATTATCAGCGCGCTTCTTCGCAAGAGGCAGCTTATAATAGAACGCTGCGCCTTCGAAGCTTGCATTTATAAGACCTTCATTTTACAAGTGGTAAAACGGCGCCGTCGTGTTTAAAATTATTTTTGCAAGCACTTTAATTACGTTTCCATATAAAACGGCTTTCGTTGAGAGGTCCTTTTTGAAAATTTTCTTTACTTTGACCTTAAAAGGCCCTTGAACAACCTCTGAAAAGACGAAGAACAAGCGTGTTGTTCTCTCCCAGTGTTTCCCGCCTTCGCGGCACAATTATTGACGCCAGCAGTTTGTTCACGTGACGTCAGTATGAAGTGAGCTGTCGATTGATTGGTCGACATACGAGAGCTCCTTGTTTTGAATTATCTGCTACCCTGCTTTGCCGTGTGGTCGCACGCCCGTTCTGCCCTGTCTGACATGACTTTCGTGCGCGATAAATTGATTTCACTTCGTTTTTTGCGTTTGCGACGGGGCAAACAGAGATAACAGGGCGCAGTCGAAAAGCGCGGAATCCTGACTGGCTCAACCACAAGTGCATGGTATTCCGCATGATTTATGAAGAATTAAGTGGCGGAGAGAATATAACGCTTGTAGGAAGGGTATTGGAGACGACAAATAAATTACTGCCCTCCCATTGAACTCAATGTGGTTTAGGGGCCCTTTAAGTGAGAAAAAAAAAGAGCAGAGTGTGCCAGTAAACAAACAGTGGTTGAGAACATCTTAGTCAAAACGGAGGCAAATAAATGAGCCTGCGTAGAGACTGTAGCGCGAAAGCAACATAACCGCTGGTCAATAAGGGCAACAGAACGGATTACAACAAAGTGCAACTGCGCGAAGAGGGGGCAGATATTTAGAAGGACAGATGAGATTGACAAGCTTGAGGGGATAACGTGCGAGAAGCAAGCGGAGGACATGTTCAATCATCGAAGGAAGGGAAGAGCGTTTGCTCTGCAGTGGAGTAGTTGGGCTGATGAGGATGACCTCGCCTGCACTGGCGTGGACTTGTGTTAATTTTCAGAGACCCGCAGAATGCATGGTGCGTAAAAACTGCGTTTCGAAACATGTCTGTTTCAGTTTTCCGACGTTTGTTGTAGGAAAGAGGAGACATTCAGGAGGGTGAACTGAGGGAGGTAAACTAGACAAGCGTCTGGTTTTTACCTTGTACAATGATGAGAAAATGTGGAACAGAAAAATCTAAACAGGAAGTGAGAACTTAAGGCGCGCAAGAGCAGGCATGCCAATACTGCAATCAGTTCCGTAACTAACTCAATTATTACCTCTAAACACTCTTTAGGCTTTAAAACAGCTTGGCATAACTTCAAGAACTATTCATCCTTCATCATAATGTCGAAGGAACGGCTTCATCATGTACCAAACTGGGAGAATCAACTAGTACCCTGCATATTCAGATGATAATAACCATAACGTGCAGGGTTTTATGTTCCAGAACCACGGTATGATAATGAGAAACGCCGCAGTGGAGGGCTCTGAAAATAACAAACCTGAGGTTCCTTAGCATGCCAATTAATCTTAAGTGCACAGACCCGTAGCATCTTCTCTTCATCAAACTGATGCTGTGACCGGGACTCGAATCCTCGACCTTCGGGTTAGCAGTCAAGCTCCATAACAACTGGAAATCCTGGCTTGTTGATCTTCGATTGACGCGAATTTCATGCCCGGAGGAAATATTTCAAGAAACGAGAAGAGATTCACTCCCGGATTGTTATATTGAACGATAGTTCAAGACTTTTCACTCACGGCTTCTTGAAGAGAGCGTCGGCGGATCGAACGGGTCCCGGTGTCGGTGGCCCGAGTAGGAATAAAAAACTCCGGAGCTCTGTCGCTAGCCGAAAGATGGCGCCTCACTTCCTTCCTTCTTCGACGCGTCTGTGTCCTGCTTCCCCGCTGTTTGGCACTGCTCGCACCGCGCGAGGTCCAAGTTTTCTTTGCACCAGCTTTGGAACTCGTTTTTATATCCCTTCACGGGTCGGCCACACGCCTCTACTTGAGCGACGTCATCGTGGCACGTGACCCTAACCCGTCTCGCTCATTGGTGCTCGAGCGCGGGGGCGTCGTCCAATCGCCGAAGCTCTCGCGATCATCTCGCTGCTTCTTTGACTCCTCTTATTGGGTGCGTTTTCTCGGTTTTCCCTTTTCCGGTACATGCGAAAGTTTGCCGTTGCGAGATGCTCGCGCGCAAACCATGCTGCGTCACTCCACTTGTAAGCGCAAAGCGTTTTTTTTTCATCTTTTCCTCGTCACATGGGTGTACGATACGTCCAAGTAAAGGAAGGCCAAGTTCTTTCTCGGGGCGAAACTCGTGGGTGAGCTTTGACCAGCTCTGCACTGGCGGTTAAAAACAAAGGACAAGTAGTAAGAAAAACTTTTATTGGGGCTAGCTGTTTCTCATCACAGAAATGTCAAAATACTAATAAAAACATCATAGGTTGGTTCGGAGTTTACGGCATGAATAATGATACCCGAGTTTGAAAACAAATACGCCCCCTCATACAACTCACGGCACATCATTAGCGCATTGGGAATAAAAAAAACATTGCTTTATATAGCACTTCGCTTTCGGTTAATTTTGATAGTCTTCCTGTATTATGCAAGTGAAAAGAAAGTTAATATTTTCATGCTCACGCAGTTGATGACACGCGAGTACGGTTCCTTCTTGGGTGGCTTATTAGAAGCTAAGTTTGTAGCTTAATTCAACTGTCAATGCGTTAAACAAAAAATGGTAGCGACATTACCGCAATCGGCATAAGCAAGCTATTACGTACTTGCTGAAGAGCTTTACCTTTTTTAAAGAATAATAACGTGCAAATGCTTTGAAGAAATGTACATGTAAATACTAGTTGTGATTTTGTGACGTAACTAGTCCTGTTCTAATCATTTTCAAATAATTTGGTCTACCTAAAAAAATTGGCTGCGTACTCGTTCTATGCCTTTGGTTTTACTTTCGTAGTAACCTCTGCAGCATATGTTGTGACATTTAAAAAAAGTGTTGGTGCATTATATTATGAAATGAATGTGCGATTTAAAAGATAACGCAATCAAGGCTGTTTCCGTAAAAAATTGGTTTTCGTGGATAATTTTGATTAACTGCGTACTGTTTAGACGACGCAAGATACTCAGTCTGACACCACTATCCAGCGCCTATCTTTAGGCATCGAGTAAACTATAATACTCATAAGAAACAATAAAATAACTTTGTTCCCGAGTGCTTGGCTTGATTACCCAGTGAACGCAAGAACTGAAAGCTGTACGCTGGTTGTAGAGACCTTAGTTCCGTGTAAGAGGGTGCCACAGTAAGTGTTTGCCACTAATTGGGAAACAAGCAAACAAACAAAAAAGAGCACATTCACTTCCAAGCAAATAATTCTGTATGCTGAACTTGACTTAGTGTTCGCCTCAATGTTTAATTGCCTATTTTAGTGCCAACAGCCACAGCTCTAAAACAAAATTTCGATGGTTAAATGGCTCCTGTAAAGCGTGTTTTGCCTGTAACACATTACTGTCGTGCAACAAAAACAACTGTTTATGTACGCCGGTGTGCGCAAGCGCCAGCACAAAGAAAACTGCTGTGAAGACACAAACGCATGTACGCACACACAAATAGCACATGTTTATGCCTTTTCTCAACTAAATAGCTCGTCAACCTCCTCTTTATTTTCACTTAATTGTGTTCTTCCTGCCTTGCTACACTGTACAAGGTCATTTCTAAAGATACTATTAAAGGAAGAGTAAGAAAAAAAATAATGCAAGGTAGAGCACACTATTGAAACAATGTTATTTATTGTTGCGGATTTCATGGCAGCGAAGGCTAAGCCAACCTTTGCTTGTGTTGTCATTCAGCGGTGTGGAAACTTAACATAAACAACTTGTGTGAGATTACTGTTCTGATGCGAATTTCACACCGAATTCTTCAGGCTGTGAGCTTTACTGTTAGGCGCAATCAAACATGTATATGTTGTTTTGATACAGTTAGTTTGTTGACGTACCTCTTTACGACACGGTGCCCTTATTTGGAGATGCAACTTGTGTGTAAGTGAGAATTTATTAGAAGGCAGGGAGGTCGGCCTGAGCTAGTTCGCTCTAGCCTGCTACTCTACACAGGGGATAAGGGAAAGGGGAAGGAAAGAGGGAAGAAGGGTGATGATGGGGACAAGAAGAGGTGGTGCGTATGTACAGTAGCCGCTTAGCATAGTACCCTACAGTCTAGTATCTAGTCCCATGCTTTTTTTAAATCTAAAACAGCCTTTGTAGCAGTTTTTGACACTGTTTGGTCGTTCATTGCTGTCAATATGTGGCTTTCACTCAATGGCGTTCGCCCGATGCTTGCCAACGTTGCAGTTAGCATTTTTCTTTGTGCCATGTATAGTGCGCAGTCCCAAAATATGTGAGCTAAAGTTTCGCGCACTTGGCAGCGTTCACAATTCGGGCTGTCCGCACGGCCGATTAGGTGGGTGTAGTGGCGAGTGGAGGCGACGCCCAGGCGAATTCGGTGCAGTATATTAGCATGTCTTCGGCTGATTTTATCTGGAAGACGAAAAGTCATACCGGCGTCTGTTTCCCGCAGACGCTTGTTCCGGTAATCTGGTAGCGACCAGTAAGTGGCAGCGCATTCGCGCATGAGTGGTCTCAACAATGTGTTGACGTCACTTCGCGAGTACGGTACTTTGGCGTACATAGGAGAGTTGTATAGTGCCGCTCTTGCTTCGCTATCGGCTGTTTCGTTGCCAACCAGGCCGCAGTGTCCAGGAATCCATTGGAGTATAATCAAGTCACCACTCCTGTGTGTTAGGTCAAATGCTTGGACGATTCCTAACGCTAACTCGTAAAATTGGCCTCTTCTTGAGCAAGGATGGATAGCTTGAAGCACTGATTTTGCATCATACAGAATCGTCCATTTACGCAGTGCTTGGTCGTTCGCAAATTTTATGGCTTCCTGTATAGCAACAAGTTCTGAAGCTGTCGAAGATAACCTGTGATCTAACTTACTTTCATTAGTTCAATGCACTAAGGAAGAGACCGCCAACACTGAGGCAGTGGTGAATCACGCGTTATTATTGCCTAAAGTTCCTTAACGTTACCTCTGATTGAAATGTTTGCTGTGCACGATCCATACAGTGAAGAAAATACAATTTTAACAAAATTTCAAAACAGTTTTTAGGAATACTGGCTGCCAGCAAATAACTACTGCATGTAACTTGAGTGGGTTGTGGAATAGAGCTTATAAGTATAGCATGAAGATAATTATATATAGTTCGATAACAAAATACAATTCATACAATACGTACAATATAGTTCGATAACAATTTACAGTAAAAACGCCGCAATTCATCTTAACTCTTTCACTTGCATCTCATTTGGTCTCCTGGTCATTTCATCAAGCTACATGGACTGAACTCATCTATGGACAGTTTATTAAAATGCACATCTGAAAGGCTTAAGAAAACTTGAAGGGACGATAGTTATAGTGCGAGAACAAAACGACGACGAAGGGACAAGAAGGAGACGAGCGCTTCTTGTCCCTTTGTAGTCGTTCTGTTCTCGCGCTATAACTATCATGTCATACGAACTAGCCCGAACCACCACACCTTTAACGGGACGTTACAGTGTACGATTAGATAGAAACATTATGATGAGCCGCTTACGTTACGGTCGAACAGCGCGATTTGCTCCTACTGGCTACTTGTAGGTACTGCAGAAGGTGCCGCTATGTCGTAGTTGAGTCGCTACAACCTGGTTGGTTTCAGCTGTGGTAGTCGGCGCTGAGCTTACGGGTTTTTCAGTCGACGTGATGGAACGGACCAGAGATGTCCGCTGCGAATTTCCGTGATGTGATCTGGCTATACTCAGCGCCTCCACCAAGGATGTTACGGGGAGATGCCCTAAATATAGGCTTACATTCAATATTTACTCGGAGAAGCAAATTATAACATCCTAATTATGCTTGAATTTTCAACGAAGAAAATTACGACAGCGTCGCACTAGTGGTACCAAGCGTGAACTATTTGGTTTGTTTCTTTTGTTTTGCTTTTGCTTTCCCTCTCTCGTTTATTAGATTTTTTCCATCCCTGTTTTATTTATGTTTATTTCTATTTCCGTCTTTCTGTCTTGCTTCCTCCTTCTCACTATATATTTTTTACTCTTTCTTGCTGTTTCTTCTTTCTTGATCTCTTGATTTTCTTTATTGATATCTCCTTTTTTCGTTCTCTCTGTACCTGTTATTTTTTTGTGTATCATTCTGTCTCCGTCTTTTTTTTTCATCTTCCCTTTCTATCTGTCGCTCTCCTTTTCGGTACTCGTTTTCTCGCCCGTCAAAGTTATTCTATTTCACACCTGACAACTCGGCACACGTGTTCTGGGAGCGAAGCAGAAGAGGACGAAGAAGGCAGGTGCCTATTGATGGTGATAAATTTCTATACGCTCTAACCAACTGTCAGTTTAAATAGCTACGCTATTTAAAAATATCTAAATGGCAGCGCATCAATAACGTGACACGAGCACTATCGCGAGTGTGCTTTCGTCGGTACCATCCTCCGTTTCATTGACGTAATGGCGATGGCTATGTTTGCGGAGCGGATGGTTCTTCCTTGCGGTGGGTACGCTTTCCCGGACGGCGTTTTCTCTGTCGATTGTTCGCGGACTGAGTGCCACCTCTTCAGCTCCTTTCACTGCTCGGAGTTGAGTTCCTAAGCGGGCGTTGCGTGAGTGACGAGCGTAGGCATGTGCACGGTTCCTCTTCAGGGGGAGGGAGGCCGAAGTCTGTGTATGGGGATATGTTTCCGCTCTTTCTCTCCACTCCCTCTTTCTAGGTGACCAGAGAGGGCGCTCCCTCCCCTGTTTCCCCAGTGCGCACGTTTATGGGGATGAGGAGGCCTTTGAGGAACAAAGGGAGGAAGGTTATGTCGCCACAGGCGAGGTTAGCTTGAAAAACATGGCCGGCAACTGCTTCGCCTGAGTGGCTCTCTCTGTCTTGTTAGTGTTATCATAGAGCATTCAAAACCTGCTAACAGTCCCGCAGGATGTGTTCGTAGTCTGCATTTGCGCTGCACCGCGTGCAGCGTTTGTTGGAGACATCAGGCTTTTGTGTTGAGATAATCAAGTGGAATGGACAGAGAAATTGGTCAGATTTTCAACTCGCATAGCGCTCTTCCATGTCTAAGTGTTGACATACCCGGCGCTTCATATATTGTTCGTCATCATTCACACCACAACATAAGGTGCTCGTGAGAAATGACGTGACTGGGAGAATTTTTCGACTGAGCCGCATGATCTGATTCGTGCGAGATACCTATATAGGCCACTATGGGTCGTTTGAAACACTAGGAGCCAGTGTATAATTAGGATTCATGTCAATACTCGAACTGAGAAAGCCCTCTTCCTGCTAAAAGCTTTTGATCAAACTCCTGATGGAGTATTTCTTTGCGGCTGCGTAGAAAAAAAGGTTTCATTAGCCGCAATCATTACATATTTTATGGCGTGCGTTCGATAAGAGTGTTTCTCGAGGTGGGTTGTTGGCGTCACGGCCTTGGCACGATGGCGGTGGTCATTTTCGATAAGAAGTTCGTGGTATAAAAAGCAAATACCCCAACAGGAGAAACTGATTGTGGAGCGTGTTGGCATCTTGTTATCTTTTTCGCACATGTTTATGGCTTTCACTTTACCAGTTTGCGGTATGAAATAAGGCGATCGCCCGAGCGCCATGCTATGCAGAGTGTGAGCGTGTGATTGATCCAGAGATGTCTGCAAAGACGTGTACCTGAAGCAAAGGTAGCCAACACTTTTTTTCCCACACACCGCTCATACAACATATCTGATGCAGGTGTTACATTATCACTGAACTGTGTATAAGAGCAGGGTTTCATTAAGTGAACAGGCCTGCGTTCACAAAAAGAGCTAGAATTTCTTGTAAGAGAAATTTTGAACCAATAATTCATGTTATGTTGAATAGATCAACCAACCAATGAAAAAAAGAAATAAAATCAAATTCTATCCTCGCGGATGTGGTCAAGTATAAGATTTATGTTACAATGAAAAACAATTTGCTAGTAGTGAGTGAAGGGGGCGTGACACGGGCAAGAATTATTAGTTTAACAATAATGGACATTACCATATTTCACCATGCGTAACATTGCAGTGTAGTGAAGGACAATAGTAGTAGGCGCTTGGACGAAGAAGTTTGTTAGCTATAAAACGTAATATCGTTGGGAGAGCGAATCTTAATTTGATCACATCGCGTTAATTGTCTTACTCTATGATGTCTCGGCGAAACTTGCATACCATCAAAGACAGGTCTTTCATGTTTGCATGTGCCGGAGACTGTTTCCGGTAGCGCCCAAAATGTCTTTCAACAAGACGTCTACAGTGGGCTTTTATTGTGTTTCCATAGTGTATCTCCTTCAGCGGCGGGGGCTGCATTTGTTTACGCAACCTGTCTATGCAAAGGGCAAAGCACACCGGGTTAAGACTCACACACGGAAAGGACGACACAAAACTTTAACTGTTCTCGTAGTTACGTTTTTGTGTCTTAACTAGACGTGCGATGCCGTTTATCGTAAATATGACCAACCAACAAGCACGCAAGCACATTTTAAACTATTTGTGCTAGATGTCAAAACGTGGCCTAACGAAAACGATATCCATCGTTCATTCAGTGAATTGAACCTACTGTACAGTCAATACGACTTCGCTTAACCTCAGTGTGCGGTGTGTGACTGTGGCCGATCCCTTTGGTAAAGGCACCACGATGTTGGATAGGTCGTTCGACGTGCCCCATTCCAGAACGAACGTCAAATATACGTCTCTTCTTTTCTCGAAATAAATGCAACCGGAAACTAAGTGCATACAATTTCGCAGCGAATATTATTTCAGTTTTTAGATCAAAATGAAAAATGAATTACTGCAGAATAATGCGAGAGCAAGACAGGAAGAGGAAGATGGAAGCCTGCGTTCAAGTTAAAAAAAAGTCAAGTCCACACGTCAAAACATCGGTTCCAGCGTCCACTGTGCTGCAGCTGATGAATTTCTCATTGCATATTGATTAAGTGTTTAATTAAATGCTAACTACAATTAATTACAAGGGCTCTAAAACAACACATTACTTCATTTTCTTGCTTGGAATGTGATATTGTGTGCCTTGGAATTTGGTTATGCCACTTTGGAAGATTCGTAGACATTGCACCATTATCGGAGCTTGAAAAAAATGTTACAGACTCCCTGGTGGCCAACGTAATAGGGGGTGAAATTTTTCAAACAAAGCCACTGGGTGATGTAAAGCACTTTTGTCGAGGCAATTCTTCTGGAACCATGCCGTGAGGGCAAGCGAGTGTAAAGAACAAAAGAAAAAGCAAAAAAGATAATTTCAATTATCAGACTCAAACATTGATGTTGCGTGATCCCGAAAGTATATATACGTGGGTTGGTCACGCGATGACGATTTCTTGCATCACTGGTGCTGGACAATGGTTCCAAAGTCGAGCAGTTGCTCGACTTCGGGACCCTTGTCTGCTTACTACTAACCGTGAACCTTTGTATTTTGAATGAATAAGAATAAGCTTAAACTAAACTGAGACTTCCCAAAACAAAGGTACGAATATTGTAGGTGCTGTAGTGGGAGGCTCCTGAAATTTCGACATTCCGGGGTTCTTAAACGTGCGTATAAAAAAAGCATGCCTGTCTTTAGAATGTCGCGTCCGTCGAAACTGGGCTGCCACAGCCGGCATTCGATCCCATAACCTTCAAAGCAGCAGATGAGCATCGCACCCACTAGACCAACGCAACGGGTTTTACTGTTCACTACTGTTTTCTCAAGAGGGGCCAGTTAAGCCATGGATGCGAAGCACTTGCGCACCTCAGCAAGCGCCACGGAACACACACAAGAGACAAATACGCGCTTCGCTTAATAAAATGCGCAAGTTCTACTTCCACCGACTAGCCAGAAAATCTGCGTTGAATGTGAAACATTTATTCATTTTGAGGGCGCAGGGCACGCAGACATTTTTGTTGTCGTTCATGTCAGTGTAACAAATGGACCTACAATAAAAAGCTGAACGTAAGAACGCAAAGTTTATCGGTTGCATTTTTTCCCCATTCCTCAATAGAAAAATAAGTTTCATCTACCGTAATGTGTGTTGTGTAGCTGTGCAAAGGCCTGGCCTGGCCTGGCCCAGTGTTTTTATATTTACGAGACACAGCTCGAGACAAAAAAAAAAAGATCGTACGAAAGTTCATGAGATATCTTTACAGCGCGCGGTCCACATTTGCGTAGCAGAAGCAGAAGCATGAAACACAGAATTGAAGCGAACGTTCTCAACACTGCACGTGCTCTAAAACTTGCTGATGCTTGTGGCCACTTCACATAGGCATCCCGACACCCAGATAAAGTAATGTTTGGCGAAATTTACAGAGACTGAACCTCGGGTTTTTTTAAATAAAAACTAGTTGAATTACTCTGGCAGTGCTCGATAACGCTGGAAACTACTTTGAAAGAGACGTTTTTGGACTACCGTACGGTCTAGAGGAGTTCATAGCATACAACTTCTGAGATTGCCAGCTTGTGCTTTAGTTCAGCCATTATTTTAAGCGCGTTGTTTTTGTATGACCGTAAAACAGTCGTGGACAGAAACCAGCGCTCGCCGTCATGCCATTTGCATGTTGGAGTTAGGCACAGAAGAAAGATCAGGGTTCCTTCGGGATTATCGGGCCCTGATTGAAGATGGCGAGGAAAGTTATGCGCTGCACGACCGGTTGGTTTTCACTATGGCCTCGTCTTTGTCTCACTTAAACCTTCTTTTTTTTTGATGAGCGAAATGTTTCGGCTTTAAACTGAGCTGTGCATCTTGTTTGCCCACAAAATTTTATGCGGCTTGTTCAATTGCGTGCATGATGCCTACCAAAATAAAGGGAAAATGTCAGGCAACTACGTGAAGCATGGGGATATATCACGCGCTTAGTGCCTCGCGTGACGAAGAACAGCGCTTTTATCGACCAGGCCTAGCAGCTAGCGGCTCATGTTTTGACTTGTCAAATCTCCTTAAATGGTACATCATCACAGTTTCATGTAACGTTTGATGTGACTCAAAAGAGTAATTTTTTTACGTCATAACGTATTCGTGATATGCCCTTTAGTTAATTATCTTAGAACCATCCGATACCACTGTAAGCAGCATGTTTTGGTTTAAAGCAAGGATTATGCCGTAATCCCCAGTAAATTGGTGACCAACAAACCGACTGATCGATCCATTGGCTGATTGATTCATTGATTCATTGATTAATTGCTTGCTTGATCCATTGATTGACCGGCCATCCAGAGCTTACACCAAAAGTACTGTCTTTTTTTTAGGACCAAGTAATGAAGTGCGGTTTGAATAAAAAGAAATGTTGTAAAGAAAAAATTGCCCGCAGCTTCCCTCGGGGGAACACTGAGGAGGATGCGGAAGCATGTAATTGGTTAACGGGTGTTAAATTGCGACTTACTTGGGTCGATGGCTAAATTGGTTAACGTGGTTGTGAAATGGGGTGTTAAATGAGTGAACACGTACGGCACGTATGCGAAAGGGCGGTGTTTTATTTATTGCGACGAACCAACGGACGAACGGCAACTGAGCGAGCGAGCGCCGACCTTGAGTATATATACAGCGCGACGGTGCATGCGCTGTCAGCTGTCGAATGTTCTCGAAGGAGAAGCGCGCGCGCGGCACAGATGGCGACGGCGCGACGGCGCATGCGCTGTCAGCTGTCGAATGTTCTCGAAGGAGAAGCGCGCGCGGCACAGATGGTGGGCGACGGCGCATGCGCGCGCGTCAGCTGTCGAATGTTCGAGATGCGGTGCGGACGGCGCGGACGGCGCACTACAAGGCGCGAGTATAAGATGCTTCCGCATCTAATATGTTGAACGATTTTGAGTACTTCGTACTCAACTATGGGAGAGCACTGAGCCGTCCCGCTAAAACAGTTTAGTGGCTGGTAACAGAGTTAGACACAGGGGGGGGGGGGGGTAGAAAAAGGGGGTAACGATTTAGAGCACTAGGTACTCTACTATGGGACAGCTTAAAGCTGTCCCGTGAAAAAGAGCAGTAAGATGTGGTTAGAGAAACATGTTGAACGATTTTGAGCACTTCGTACTCAACTATGGGAGAGCATATGCCTGAACACACAGGCATGGTTCAGTGTGCACCGACGCTCGCGTAGGTTTTAAATAGCTAACTTTACCGTACAAGCTCATGTTTGTGTTACTGGTTTCCGTACCAATACTTTACCTTCCTGGTGCATTTAATGTGAAACTTTGACCGTTTTAACTCGGACACATGTATGCTTTTGAAGTGCAACAAATAACCTTATACTTGATGAACGCGTGAATATTGCAGTAGCAGAGAACGAGTGATTATTGTATCAGACGTAATGAATTAGCTCAACTAAGGCGGTGCGGACGGCGCGGACGGCGCACTACAAGGCGCGAGTATAAGATGCTTCCGCATCTAAAAGGAAGATAAAATATAGTGAAGAAGCTAAAATACAAATATAATATTTGCTCAGTTTATTGTTCTCTCATTTTGGCTACACTTATGAGCTTGACTCTCCGATGAAATATATAAATAAAGCGCAAAACGAGGTCGCACTGGGTTTGTTCATTTTTGTAATTTAAGCGAACCTCAGTTATAACGTTAGAGAGTGAGAAACTTGCGCTGAGTTTCTGCGTTTAACTCTGCATGTTTCCTCGCGAACCAATCATGGAACAGACCGCTTATCGTATACCTTATATCAGTACTGCTTAACAACGTTGAGGGAAAATTATGAAGATATTAAGACGCGTTAAAGACACTCATGTGGTCGAAATTTCCAGAACCCACCGCTATGATGTTTATAATGTAATGGTGTTTATGGGATATTAAACCCCCGACATAACAGTAGACGTACATTCTGAAATGCGGCCCCCACGCACTTCGGGGCATCGGCACAAAATCGGGCAGCTGTGATGAAATATTTACTGTATACAAAAAATATGATTTGTCCTTTTGTTTAAAAAGCGTACATCTATCATACTATCTGACAACAACAAAATTGGGGGTTGAATAAATGAGTATCAGTTCATGATAGGCTGCACATGTCAATCGATGCGCTCAGGCGTGAGCGCCCTTTTCCATTGCGCAATCAGCAGCGCCGTTTCGTTGCGCTTCTTCGCTGCATTCGACAGCCGCTGCACGAGCTGCTTGTGCAAGGCTCTCACCTTGAAGACCGGGTGCCCGCAACTGGTGAGCGTACCGCTCCGCCGAAACGTCGACCACAAACGCTCGCCCATGCAGGGCCCGACGGCGTCCATGTGGGCGAGGGTCGCCTTGGCCTTCAGGGCTATGCGCCCGCTGAAGAAACTTTCGTCCGCGAACGAGGCGTTGCTGTCGAACCAAGCCCAGACGGACTGAAACTGTCGGAAGACGCTGTAACCTCGCACTAACAACACGCACGGTTCGAACGGAGCCGCCACGATACCGTGATCCCGCCCGTTGCGTCGGTATTTGCCGCCGGTGTCCTCGACGCCTTCCTTCGCGACGTGGCTTCCTTTGGCGGGGCTCCGTTTGGCGTTCTGAACGCGTTTGGCGTCACGCCGCCGTCCAGTGACGTCGAACTCTCCACGCATCAGTTGATCGGCGTTTGTGAGGAGCGCACGCACGTTCACGAAGCAGTCGTCACGGCGGAGCAAGAGAACGAGCCGCGAGATCCATATTCTTTCGGTGGCCCACTCGGTCATCAGCGAGGACAACGAAGACAAGGACCCGGACGGCTGCACCACCAAGTCGTTGTATGCATTCACTTCGGCCTGTAATGGAAAGTGATGCCGAATATCAGAGCTTGCCGCTGCGCAAAACGCAGACTACTCAGTCACTGAGATTGAATGAGGCGATATTGCTGTTATAACGGCTGACAGTGAAGTTAACCGAACTTCGAGTTCTGTCGCGCGCTCCGAGACCTTTCTCGCTCCTTTCGTTCCAGTGAGAGCACTGAAAACTGCACAGGGGAGCGGGGCGCGAAAGAGAGCCACACGTACGCATTCTAGCCAACACCACCTAGAAAAAAAAAAAAAAACTCTAGGTGGTGTTGTTCTAGTGCGTCAACGCGTGACTTTGTGAAGCGGCGGCGCACTCTCTCCCTATGGAGAGAGAGGGCGCGTAGCTTCGCGTATCCTTGCGCCCTCTCTCTCAATAGGAAGGTGGTGCGGCGTCACTTTAAAAAACCACGTGCTGACGCGCTGGAACGCGTACGTGTGGTCAAGCCTCTGAAGCCTGGTCCCACGTACCCATAACAGCGCGTCAGCGCGGGGCTTTCTGACGCAGCGCCATGCCCTCTTTGAAATGAAGCGTGGCTACGCGAAGCTGCACGCCCACTCTCTCCATAGAAAGAGGGCGCGGCACCACGTAAAAATTCCACGCGCTGACGCGCTGCGACGGCTGCGTGGGGTCAAGCCTTTACAGCTTAAACGTTGCGCGCGGCTCACTTATATGCGGCGTGACGGGCTTCGGTAGTTATAAAGCTCTCGGGGCGTTTTAATCAGACAATGGCCATGTTGTGTGGGTGTGTGACGTGGTTGGACATAGTTACATATGGCTTCATTTGTGGAGAGAAATGTGAGCGGTTTGTAGCCAATTGAAATTTAATCTCTAATTCTCTGTCGCGTCTTGCGCTCTAACTTTTGGCTCATATGCTCACAGGAGCGTCGATGTCAGATTGGCAGCATTTTTTGACACTTGTTCAAAAAGTGCGGCAAGGCCCTTTTAATACTGCCTTCTCTAAAGCGATCGTATGTACGAAAATATTTCAGACAGAATTGTGATATAAAAGTTCCTCAGGCAACAGAAATGTTTAATTTGCCATTAGCTCAGTTTTTGTGGTCTCTTTCTAATTGGGTCCTGAAACGACAAAAGTGTGTTGCGGGCCCAAACAAGTAAACGTCAGGTAAGCTAGCTAATGCCTAATAAAGTGTAAGAAAACAGGCACCTTTATCTGTGTCTCGTTCTGGTGTGGCACCATGTTCATGAAGAAGACGAGGCGGAACATATGTTTCGGGTAGCTGCTCTCTCGTCCCCAGGTCTCGCGGATGGCGTTCCGCTGTTCTCGCCTGTCGGGGGACGTCATAACGAGAGCGAACACCAGGGGCCTTGGATTGCCGGCGAACGCATCGCTGTATAGGTTCGGGTAGGCCCACACGTCCGCGGCTCCCCAGGGCGGTGGTGGCACCCGCTGCATGCCTCGTAACGCGGTGGTCGTCGCGCGCTGCCTGTTCGAGCAGTTCGCGCAGGCGACGAGAGAGGGCTCGGGAACTGCTCGGGAGCAATCTGATTTGAAGGATTTAAAAAAATGGATAAATGCATATGTTGCAGAGACACCAACGTAAAGCCAGATATTGTTAGACTGATAAATTACTTTTTAAATGTGTGTTTCGTTCATTGTGCCACCACAGATTTACTAATAGAAAAAAAGATCAATGTCAAAAGTTTCAATTTTAAGTTTCTCACGGCATTTCCACTGATGACGTCTCAGATTTTGGTGTTGTTCTTTTTTCTATGTAGGCCATTTTCGTCGAACGAATTTTGCTGAAACTCGGTATGCTGTATATCTCGCTCCCCCAGAAGACATCAGAGTACGTTTGTACCGATTAGTAGTTACGTAAAACTAGCAGATGCTGTCGAAACTCGTGACGTCATGTCGACTGATACGAAAAAAATAATGTGGATTGGCTGCGCGCGTTTTCTCTTTGCGCCTTCTTCTCGCTTACCTAATGTTTTCTCGCATCAAGCACGGTGTTTTTGGTACCGTGAAAATGGTCAATAACTGAAGCGATTAAATTATTTCTCTGTATAGACCGTTTTCCGCAGCGGCGAATGGGCGCTGCCATGTTTGAACGCGGGCTCTAACGGCCTTCTCCTTTCCACTTCTTCGCCGTCGTCGATGGCCGGCCGATTCGCCGCCGATGCTCTCGGGTTGAAGGCCAACAAAGCGGGCGCAGCGCATAGTCCGCAACGCCCGTTTCTATTTTACTTCCTTCCTTTTTCTCTTAGGCACTGCGCCGTGTCGCCTTATGGCAGACGGAAATTAGGTACCTCTTTCCTTCTTCAAGAATGACTACCCTCACCGTTTCTCGCTGTAAACTGCAGGGCGACGTCAGCCGCATGCCACATTGCGGCCGCGCCGCCAAGGAGAAGGCCATGGCGCTTCGGTGCTCTGGCACCATTCAGTTTTGCATAGTCTCTAAAAAATATCGAGTAAAAAGGGTGCCTTTTTGTCCCACAACAATAATCGTCATCAGGCTTGCGTGCACTTCCTTTCTTGAAAACTCGGCGCTGGCCACTTTCCTATCGAGAATGCAATGTAACCCTGATAATGGGCACGTCGATCGTGACCGGAATGTACCGGGCGCGGGGCGATAGCGCAAGGATGGAACGCAATATAGATCACGATTATTGTTGTGGGACGAAAAGACACCCTTTTTACTCGCTCTTTTTTTAGAGTGTAGACAAACTAGCTGCGGAAAACTGCCTATAGTGTCCCCATTTAAAGCCGTTGGCAACGACGAATTCTAGCAGTACTGTTTCAGTTTGTATTTCTAACACTATGAGCACTTTGCGCCGAAGCTTCCCACAATTACCATCAGAACACTGAACACCGCGGGCGGTTGCCCTTCATCGTGACACATAAGATCACTTGGGGCAACAAAAGAGCTTCCAGTGCCTGAATCTTACCGAGTACACATGGCCCGCATGACTTGAAAGCGTTTACGGTGTATATAATAAACATGGCCATCGCTGTAGCAGTGGAAAAGCTCTGCATGTAGCGACTGGACGAGTGGTGAAGACGGCTAGGATGTGGACGCATTGGCTTTCTTCGCTTGCGACGGTATAGTCGTGAGCTCTGGCGCAACGAACAGTGATGTTCCGTACAGGGAACTTTCCCTTTTTTTTCGGGGAATTTTCGCCTGTCATTTTGTGCCAAAGGAAAAAAAAATATTCGTGATATTGCAGGGAATATCACGAATTGTTAACTTCTCCAATGACGACCAATAATTAGCGGTCACAGTGCGCCTTCATCCGCTGTAATAGGTTCTGGCGCATGTAAAATGCAAGCATAAACCTTGAGATTTATTTATAATATTTACATGGAGCAATTTCTAGTTCACTATTGGTGTTAAATTTGAAGCCCGCAATGTGCAGTGTTCTAACAGTATATGAAATAATAAAGTCGTGCTTTTGTTGTGCGGCAGTAGAGGGGCTAGTCGTGATTTCAAAAGTTGCAAGTACGTCAGACATCTGTAATTATAGTATATGTGTGCGTGGATGGGGGCGTAAATTAGTACTGTTGTGCAGGGAAATAAGCTGGAAATTTTGTCAACGTTTGCACGGTAAAATCCCAGAAATAGGGAATTTTCATGTCTCTGAATGGGAATTCTTCAGCGTAGTACGGAACATCACCGCCACCGAATGATAGTGTCGTATCGCTGTCTTGCCATGGCAAGGTGCCTATACAGTGCGCTATACCAGCTGATGCCGCAATGCTTTACATCGCGATAGGCGTGCGCAGGGTTCCCGTTGAGGGGGGGGGGGGGCTAATGTTAGTCGCAGCTGCCTCCCCCCCTATTATGTCAACGTATAGGGCTGGCTTTGCACCCCCCTCCAGAAGTCGCAGCACCCCTCTCTATTATGTTAATGTGTGAAGCTGACTTTGCGCCCCCTCTCAGGTATCTAGGAAGGGGGGCGGCCACCCCCTGCCTTCCTCGTGTGGACGCCTATGGTCCAAAATTTAAATTGCACACGTGATCACTTTTAAAGCTTAGTTGTGCTTGAGTTGCTGTCGTTTCATGCAGATAAATGTCCTATATCCTGCAAGAGCGCGTCAGTAAACTGCCCTATCCCATAGACGGTGTTATGAGAGAGGTGGTTGGGTGGGTGGCTGTTGATGGTATTTGGTCGCACGAAACGCGCAAAATACACAAGAAGAGCTAGACAAGATTAGCGCTCACTTCAAACTAAAGTTTTTTGTGAGAAAGCGGCCGCGCTTTATCGTATACGCCAAATGGTAAAAGTAACAGTGAAATGCGTGCATGCGCAACAACACACTAACAAATGAAAAAACTATCACTTCAAAGATAACAAGTATAACAAAAACAACAAAATCTTCATTTTCCGCATGTATCTTGCGTATCTTGTGTGTTTTTCGCTTCCAAATGCCACCATGAATCCTTACGGACTCGCCCAGGTATCTGTTCTGTACTTGTAAACTGACTGGATATACTTACTGGGGCGGGATGGTAGCGCGGGCAAGACATTCTGCCGACCATGAAGCCGTATAAGCAGGCTGGCAGTCACCAGCAGGATCAAGGGCAGCCAGATTAGTTTCGTAGCGAGACGTAATTTCGATCTCTGCGAACGCGCGAAGAAAACATGGTTGATTCTTCGTTTCTACTCGCAACCAGCCGTAGTAGCCTATGATTACCTTAGCGTGGCGCTTTCAATCTCGTAAACGTGACTTCGATTTTCTACCACGAAGGCCACGTTTCAATGGAGGTTAAATGCGAGCGATTCCATGTGCTTAGATGTACAAGGGGTGCGTTGGGTAACTCGTATGTCGGCAAAACTTGGGGAGCTCACTAAGGCTCACTCGCGAAATATATTTTGCGCTTAGGGCTCGCTCCGATACAGACTCATCAAGCTTTTTTTTCTGAGACGAGCTCTCACGAACTCTCACTCACAAAAATTTTGTTCAACCGCACTCACTTGCACTTAAACTCGTCGAAACATTACTGAACCTGGCTCACTAAGACTCGGACTGACGGCTATATCTGAGTTGGAGTAAGTTCGAGTGACTCGGCTCATTCGGCCAATGCTCTTTAACACCGATATCTAACGTAATCGCGTAATCGGTGCTCTTCTGGGTGCCTTTTCATATCGTGCCTTCGAATAAGAGCTACGATTGCTCGCAAACCAGTGAAGTGATTTTTTTTTTGAAATGGGAGACAACATAGGATATATTTATCGAGAATTTTCCTGGAAGAGTTTAGCGGAGGGAGAGGGGAGGTAGTAGGTCATGGCACTCCGCTACGTAATTCGCGTCTCTAAATAAGAATTGAAATGGCGTATGACCAACACTGGTTTAGAATACCTGCAAGTAGGCGTGGGTACAAACATGAATCTAGGTAAGGCCGATAGTAATGCCGAAGATGATCAGACAGTAACTTCAGTTGGCCGAAATCAGATTGAAGTCCTTTACTTCGGCACTTCACATAACCATATCGTCGGTATTGGGAGCGAAGCCCCGGAATTCAAATAAATTACTTCTTTAAATTATAATCTTTGTTTACCGGATGAAGCTTGCATGCACCAAAAAAAGAATCTGAATTTGCGAATGGAACCAGTATGGATCGTCAGCAGTAAATACATTCACGTTCGGGCCTTGATGTGAGATTCCCAGTTTAACATACCATGGTAAATAATACCCTGCCTAGGAATTCAAACGATGCTATGTATTGTGGCTTCTAGGCCCATTGAATGGAAATAAAAACTGAATGCATATGTGACAATAGTAATACAGTATGCAGGGCATTCACGAACATTAAGAATAAAACTCACCATAGTGGTCTAGTGGCTATGGTGCTTCGCTGCTGACAATAGGTCGCTAGATTGATTCTTGGCCGCGGCAACCGAATTTAGATGAAGGCGAAGCGCTAGAGACCCATGTACTTACATTTAAGCATCCCTCGAAACCTCCGGAGCTAACCACTACAGCGTTCCTCATAATTATATAGTGCCCTAGGGGTGAAGTTCCTCTTGCTAGGGGTAAGTGTTATCCCCGTCCATTGTGCCCGCTACTCTGAGCGCCCGCTAGAGGGCTGCAGATCGGAGGGCTAACTCTCTCTCCTCCGGCGCACGATTGACTACGACGCATGCACTAGTTTGATATGAGACCGCGTTCGCTTGCGCCGCTCTCTCTCTCTGGCTGTGTTCTCATTCTGGACAGCATCGTATAATCGTAGACATCCTACGCCGACACCTTAAAAGACAGCATCGATCCCACATTGTCCGAGCAATCGAACGCGCCCAGAAGACGTCTACGCGACGTGACGCCACCTCGCATCGTGTATAGAAAGCTAAGAACAAAATCACAGCATATCCACGGAGTGAATGATGATGAGTGGGGCGAAGCGTCTGTCCACCCGTCCGTGCCTCCAGACGGACGGACGTATGGACAGACGGACGAGCGGAAGCACGGAGGGACAGAAGCACGGACGAACAGATGGACGTACGCACGGACGATTTCACGGACGGACGGATGAAAGCATGGACGGAAGCACAAATGGACAGACAGACAGACAAATGGACGCATGGACTGTTGGATGGACAAAAGTACAGACGGATGGACAGAAGTAGCATGGACAGATGGATGGATGGATGGACGGAAGCACGGGTGGATGGACGGACGGGCGAATAGATGGACGTACAGATGGTTGGACACACAGACGGACGGACGGACACCTCACCCTACGCATCATCATTCACTCCATGGATAGGCTGTGAAAACCACTAACGCCATATTGTTATAATATTTTCAAAGAGAGACACACACAACGCCATCTAGTGAGCAAATCGATCTAGAGGTGGTTACATACTACATATGAAGAAGGGAACGACCCACGGCCTAAGGAGCTACGTCACTAAAACATGATTAATTTGGGGTTTAACGTCCCAAAACTCCCATATGATTATGGGAGACGTGGTAGGGAAGGGCTTCGGAAATTTTGACCACCTGGGGTTCTTTAACGCGCACCCAGACCTGAGCGCACGGGCCTACATCATTCCTGGCTCCATCGAAAGTGCAGTCACCGCAGCCGGGATTCGATCCCGCGACCTGTGGGTCAGCAGTCGAGTACCTTAGCAACTACAAACCACCATGGAGGGGGCCTAAGAAAAACAGGCGTAGCTATTATGTCTTTGACTTCCTTTACGTTCGAATATGAGAAAAATAAACGTAGCGGGAAGTAAGAGCACAAAAAAGCGTCTGTTTATGCGCAGACGACCATACCAGCGAGATCCGAGCTATCCGAGGACTCCGCTGAACCACCATCGTGTTTGGACAGCTAAGTAGCCTGCATCGTTTTTGTCTCCGACTCCGTCACCTCGAAGCTGCATACTAGTATTTTACCGGCTATGTGAACATTGGAACGGGACTTAAGATGGCCGCCATACAATTAGCTGTCTATTTAGCCGTCTACTGTGAGTATTATCCTCTATAGTCAGTCTTTCGTCTGCAGCCGGTTTCAGGGGATGTGAAACGCCACGGCCGCTCCGCTAGATGAAAACGACCCACGCGCTCCACTCCGCTCATTCTCCTACCAGCAACGCCATTGACAACACCACGACGAAAAAACAAACCAGAAAATAAGCAGTTACACGTTAGTCGCTTTTACAACTCACAGCAGCGTTCCGTGACGGTGCACGCGAAGGCCAGGCGTTGCGTTTCGTCGAGCACTGGTGTGGATTTCAGCGTGTGTGTGTGTGTGTGTGTGTGTGTGTGTGTGTGTGTGTGTGTGTGTGTGTGTGTGTGTGTGTGTGTGTGTGTGTGTGTGTGTGTGTGTGGTGTGTGTGTGTGTGTGTGTGTGTGTGTGTGTGTGAGCAAATGTTCCATTGTTTTATAGATAAGCATTGGAGCTTCACCCAACTATAGTACACTCTAGCCCCACGCTTTCTCATTCACTCTGTGGAGATGGCGTGATTTTCTGTAACGTAAAGCTCCAGCTGTTCAAAGCGTTATAAGGAAAGCAAACACGAAGCAAGCGAATCCACACTATCGCACGCACGAGTTTAGGATGTAATGACGTAGAAGAATGGGCGTTTTCAAAGTGCTATATTTGTGGTGTTCTGGTCGTCTAATCAAAGTCACGTGGCAAGACAAAGAGTGTCGCGGGCACAGCGATGCTGTCGAAAATCGTGAGGTAGTAACACCGGTCGCGCGCGTCTGCCCTGTTTCATAAGTGCCGGAAGCTTTACGAAGAGACTGCCACGGCGACGTAGCATTTACAGTGCTATAGGCTGCTGATCCGATGGTCGTGGGTTCGATACCGGCCCTGCCGGTCACATTCCAATGGAGGCCGACATGCTAGAGGCCCATACTGTGCGATGCTGGTGGACGTTACAGGACACTATAGGCGGTCAAAATTTCCTCCTCAACGGCGCGCACCGTGATCATATCGTCGTTTGGAACGTTACACCCCAGATATTATAATTGTTATTAGAGGCCTTACCCCGAAATTCAAAAGCCTGGCTGCCGTCATTGCTGTGGAAGGTTCGAGAGTCCTATTCGGGTGCAAAACCAGCCGAGGCCGCTGACGTCAGCGTTGGTGTGACGATGATGACAGTTGCCCACAACTATGGCACGTACCCACTTGGAGGCGTAGCCCAAAAACCACCGGTCGACAGAAGGTAAGAACGCGAAAATGGTTTCCCTCATGGATTAACACAAAATCATCAATCCGCCTCCCCAAGCTCGCATTAAAGTGAAGCAATGCGCCAGAACGAGCTCTTAGCTAACATCACGATAGTAAAGTAGAGAGGCGGGCGAGTTGTATTTGTTGTATCTTGTACAAAATTAGCTCAAATAGGACAAAGCACGAACATTGAAGGGCACGGTACGAGTGCTGCTTACAACTGATGTTTAATGAAACAAAAATGAACACAACGAAAACCACCACATGCATGTGCAGAAAAAAAAATTAGGTGAAGTAAAAAGAAAACGGCTGGTCTTGCGTTCTTCGCAATCTGACCTATCAGTAGAAAATTGATTGCAAGAGTGCGTTGTACTTGAAGGATTTTAATTAATATAGTTTATTTGAATAATATACAGTACTTATAGTAACTTAACCTTACGCGCGGACAACGATTTCGCGATCAAGTGCTCCATGTCCATATAGAACGAGAACAAAAACAGCGGGCGCCCATCACGGGTTAAGGCTTTTCTCACGTTGCAAGCGTTACTTAGCGATGATAGCGTTCCCAACACATTCACATATTAGTCACCTACAGCCCATTTCAATAAAGTGAAAAATAAATAAAGTGAAAAAATATTACAGTGCTTTCCCTGTAAGCCTTATGTGTGAACCAAGTGCGGTAGAAGAAGAGAGAGAAAACAAGAGAAAAGAAGGTGCGGCAGCTAGAAAAGGTGTGACAGCTCTTTTCTAGGTGCAGTGTATAGAGCAGAGTTGCTGCGTCTATCCTTTACGTTGCACTGCACTGAGTGCGCTCTTCGTACATCTTATCATCTGATTCTATGGATTTGGGTTTACTGTTGTAATTTGCACCTACAACACTGTATTTTACTGTACATAATTTTCATGGTAGCGCACCTATTTTGTTGTTTTCTTTTTCGCTACGTATTAGCTCTTTTCTTTCCTATGTCACCATGTACTTAAGAAGCTGCTGTAATAATGACTTCGTCTAATTAATGCAGCTGTATGTTCCCGCGTAATTCATGCCCAGTGTATGACATAGATGGCGACAGTGTGCGTTTCGTTCACTCCCAATGAACTGCCACTAAATGGCTTGATATGGTGTGGAAAAACATTAATGACGTAAAATATATATTGCGGGTACAAAAGGCCCTGTCAAACGTTTATGGCCTTCGGCTCCTACACATTTCCTGGAATAATTTAGGTAGAAATAATTTTTTAATAATAATTCAGAGCTCAAAGAGCCGACCAACCACTGTCATCACCGTACATGTTGTTTGTTGTGAGGCCGATAGGGAGAGATGAAAACCGCGAAGAAGAAGATTTCCGTATGGGCGACGTCGCTCGCTTCAGACAGGTAAAGAAAGATGTAGTACGTGTACATGCATACTTACGAAGTCTCCAGAGCTTTTAATATTGTACGTCGGCTGCACAGTGGCAGAATCTGGAATCGCGCTTTCTTTTCTTGCGCATGTGGCACCTGTACCTCCATGTCTGATAACTTTAATCCCATGGCTTTCCGTTCTCACTTCCCTTGTGTAGCCGTATTTGCAGCGGAATAACTTTCGCCCGTGGCTTGAGTCCTCTAAATCAATACGTGGGGCGATTTTACCCCAGAGAAAGAGCAACCAGGAAAAGGGCAGCATCTACTGACGTGTCACACTTGAAACAGGTTTATTAGCAACAGCTTCTGCCACGCATGACCATATCCAGTGATATAAGATACCATAAAGTAGTTAGCTGGTGTTTGAGACTTGCGAAGAAACTAAATAGTCTGATCGCTGTCCCTTCACGTAGAGTAGCAATTGTATACTTATGCGTAGTGGTCACGGGCCAGTGGTTAAAGAGCTTTAGTGCTTGGTCACCCAATCGCTCAGGGGCCCCAATACTATCGGCATTCTATTGTACTCACCCAGAGTTCTGTTCTCGAGCTGCTGGCAGGGAAAGTACATTAAGGACGCACGAGCTTGGGTATGCAATAGAACTTTCTACTAGAAGAGCTATGTATTTTTTAGTCTGTCCAGACGAGCCTCACCAAATAAAAATTCTCCCCCATTAAACTATGTCCTTGTGCTACGGCTGGTGATGTGAGTTTTATAACTGCAAGGATGTGGCACAATACCACTCGAGAATTATGTCAGAAATTTCGTACGACATTTTCAGAGACCGCTTAGGGGTGGGTTGCGTAGCCCAGCTGGGCAACGTTTAACTGTGCGTTAGAAGATGTAACCTGGGTAAACCATGATCTAACGACTACACAACTTGTACGACGTGGGAATCCAGGACAGCTGCCGGCCGAAAACTTGGTCGTGTGTCAGAATAAGTCACATATCCATCGTCTACGGCGGCTCAATGTTTTATTTTTTCGATTCTTTCATATTATAAAGGTGACCTCGTTAAACCAATAAGGTAATTAGTTCCCAATCCCAGTCAGTGACTCACACTTCTCAGTTATCATATTATATAGAACGATGAATTAAGCACCCCCTCAATCAAGAAAAAGAAACTTGTAGCGTGTCAGAACCAGGATAAGTGGACACTGTATAATATCCGGTGCATGGTCACACAGCGTCAATGTGTCCGCGTTTCTGATTTCTGGTGCGCTGAAGTAGGCGCAATGTAATGTACACCCTTCCAACCCACCGACGAAACCTATTGGCTCGCTAGCTCACTCACTCACTCATTAACTAACTCACTCACCCACTCACTGTTCTTCACGCAGCTAAGAAGCACCGTCGATTTGGCGCTGTCCCCCACTTACTCCAAGAACTGCTTTGTGCTGTACGTGCTGTTCATCGCCGTATTCATTGAAGCCTGCTACCTAATAAAGGCCACCATGCACACTGGCCTGGCGATTGGAGTCGCCCTGTCCTTTTCAGGAGAAACCCTAGAGGCCACTGCTGACAACGCGTCGCATCTCAGCCATATCTCTACCACATGCTGCATCAAAGGTGGGCTCGGGTTCTTTTAAATGAATATATTACGTACTTACACCTTTTTTGCATCAGTGAATTCTACGCGGACATGCATCAGCTTTTTTTTTATAGAGTTGTATGCGTTTATTTCGTGCGCGCAAAAATAAGGTGGTTGCTTTCTTATGCATGGCGAGCACTATAGGAATGGTTACAAGCGCTTTCTTCTTGTTGTCTGCGTGGCAGCTTTCGGTAATTCTGAAACGCCGCTATCAGCAAAGCATTTCTTGTGCGATACAATTTCGGACGTTAGTGAGAACGGAGAAGCGTCGAGAAAGTGAGAGAAGCAGATAGCACAAGTATGCGCTCTGATATTAGAGTGCGTGATATTTACTGTTGCTGGCACTTCGATGAAGTAGCACGCGCAGCTGTCTAATTCAGGGGTCCTAATCTCACCTAAGATAGCGGGTCGCACTCGTGCCATTTAGTCCCGCAAAGGTAGGAACAGTGAGCAAGGTTGGAGGGGGTGGCTGGGTATAGTATGTACAGAATTTCAGCAAATGGGGGGGGGGGGGGGGCTATTTGAAGGGCAGCCCTTTGCCGTATCTCCTTTATGGGACATTTCTGAAGGGAATATAGCGTCAGGATTCATATATATCAGTAACAATCTTTCGAAAATCTCGACAGTCATCCTGAAATATGGAGTTCTTGTTTCACGGTTACGTTACAGCACATGGTAACCGTATTGGGTGCCTTATGAAAAAAAAAAAACAAATGGTTGAGACTATCACTTCTGAAACCAACCCTTACTCTATTTATTGAAGAGGCATTCGCAGATTGCCCTCAAGTTTTGTAAGACATATACTGCCATTGTTTTTTTTTGTTGATTGGATGGATGTAAGGAGCTGTTGTCACCTCGTGTAAGCACCGGCCAATCCTTTGTTCCTACTTGCAACATAAAGACTCCGTGAAAATGAAAACAATAAGTCCTTAAGGTCTCCTGAAGGTTTCCTTGAAGATGGCTTTCTTGTCAATTCTAATTAAAGGTTTCCTAGTAGTAGTTCGTGGGTTGTAGCACACGCTATAAGCGCATAAATCGAAAATAGAAAACATCGTTAAACCCGCGTTCGCGGGCTTAGCAACGAAAATACTTAACTGCTAAGCTGACACACCTGGTAACTATGAAGACTATGAAGAAGTACGTTTGTAGAATATGCAACATGGCAACTAGATAACAACTTCGGAACGCACTGCAGTGGAACTTCACAATGAAATGGAAGAAAAACGGGCATCCGTATTCACCGAGATTTTATTCAACGCGGATGTTTCAACTATTCAGCACTTGTTGATGGTACAGGGGACCTCGCTTTGTCAAACTGAACAAGCTGAGCGGCGCTGAGATTCGGTGGTGCAACGGCAACCGACGTCTCCTGTAAAACGTCGGATATGTCCAATTTCAACTAGTATTGGCAGCGACTCCCTGATCATATGACACACAGTCACTAATGCATTCGCCTAATACGACTCGAAGGCCGTGTTCATGTGATTGTCGTGTGGTATTCCAGCGATTGTCATGATTGTCCTGATGTTCCTGTGGTTGTCACTTTCCAGTGATAATATCATGAAGGAAAGAAACTAAATGTAAGATTTGTTTTCTTTTTTTAGACACAATGTTAATGAGAACAGACAATGCCATGTGATAATGACACGTGATTTTGACGCCACGATGCTGTCGCAAATTTTGTCGACATGTTACGTCATATTAGCGTCATCACATGGCAATTTTTTTTATCTTTCTTTTCAGCCGACAGCCACTTTTAGGTTTGAAGATACATCTAAGACTCTCGCCTTGAATACCACGCGCATTTTCCAGGCCCTCCGGAACAAGTTGTGACCTGCGTCAAATGCGGGTCTCCTCTACCGCCGAGTCCTTGGTTGGTGATGCGCGAGCCGCCGTCATTCGGGCGGCACTCTTCGAACACCGCGATGGCGGACCGGAGTGCGGCCGTGCTGTGGGATTACAGCGAGCTGCTGATCAGCGCGCAGGGAGCGAGCAAGTGCGCTCGCACGAGCCTCGTGGTGGCGGTGCGCACCGAGGCCCACCGGCGGGCGCAGCGCAGCGCCATCCGACGCACCTGGGGCCACCACGGCAACTACGCCAACTGCAGCTTCGGACTCGTCTTCTTCATGGGAGCCGTCTCGGCCAACCGTGTCGTCAGACCCGTCAGGGTGAGCGCTCTCGCGAACGCCTCCGAACTCGCCTATAGACCTTTTCACTCAAGGCTCCCTGGGCACTGCTGTAGTCTTCTCTGAGCTGTTTTTAGCGCAGGTGACCACCCAAAAATACACTGCCGAGGCTGTGCCGTCGGCTTTTGTCCTCTTGTGCAACAGCCCAGAAAAAAGAAAACCCTCCTCTCCGTGAAAAATAGACCATACTTGGGTGCAATGGCATGCGTGAGAAAATGGATGCAAGAAGCTGATAGCGTTTCCGAGGAGATGATGCCTTTGTAAGCAACAAACAAAGGAACCCAGCAGACAGGCCAAGGAAAGCAGAGAAAGCATTATTGTTCTTTAACTGTGGTCTAGTTATTCGTGTTCATAGTTTACAAGCGCTAAGACGACAACAGGGGTAAGAAAGGGCGCAACACGAGCGCTTAAGTGATCTCAGCCTGTGTTGTGCTCTTTCTTGTTCCCGTGGTCTCGGCGCCTATATGTATAAGCCAGTACCACCTAGCTCGTCTTTCCGTTTTGCTTTAGTTTTGTAACTATTACGCAAATTGAAATGAACTGAAAGGGTCAGAAAATACGCTTTTCATCGTTGGAATCCGAGCCCACCACCTGCGAATAAGAAATGGGAAAGCATAAAGCATCAAGAAGTGTCTGAAGCGCCACGTTGTGCTATGGCGTGCTACTGCGGTTGCATTTCATGTTAAAGGGGCCTACAACACGCTTCGGTCATGCTCAGGAAACGCTGCCTTTCGGTAGTCGAGGCTCGCGAGAAAATGCGAGCCAAATATTATAGCTCGAGCACGTGGCCTGGAATTAACAAGTATGTTCAAAGTCCTAAAAAGATTGCATTCTCATCTCTCGACAAATGACGATACAAGCTCAAAAATCACTCGTCACATCTATTGTATCAGCCATTGGTTAATTTGAGCATGGCGCATTTGGTCGTTACTCGGGCCGCCGCAAGAGACCACGACTTGTCCACGCACGCGAGATTGCGCTGAAAAGCTGCTTATTCGAAGAAAAAGAGCAAAAAGTTCTCAAGGTCATGAGGTGCCCCACCGCGGTTGTCTTGTGGCTAAGGTACTCCGCTGCTGACCCGCACGTCGCGGGATCATATTCCGGCTGTGGCGGCTGCATTTCCGATGGAGGCGGAAATGTTGTAGGCCCGTGTACTCAGATTTGGGTGCACGTTAAAGAACACCAGGTGGTCGAAATTTCCGGAGCCCTCCACTACGGCGTCTCTCCTAATCATATGGGGGTTTTGGGACGTTAAGCCCCAAATATCAATCAAGCAATCAATGAAGGTCACGAGGCGTTTGTGACGTATCTTCTTCCCCCGTACCATCCCTTCCTGCTAAGCTTCCAACACTTTCGTAAGTATGAACAAAGAAAGACTGCGATCGCACCGTGCGACAAATTTTCGTACCTCCGGTTGTACCGGACGGTTACAAAAAAATCTGCGGCGGTTAATTCGTGAGGCAATGGGCTCCTTTAGTGACTTCATTCTATGGTTACTTGAAAAAGTGTTGCAGGTCTCCTTTGAAGTGCCAGGTTACAAAACGCATCAGTGTACTTAGCAAACAGCAATAGCAACTACTGATAAGACTTGATTACAATAAGTGCGTGATACAGGGAGTATTGAAGCGTGGACCAAGAACGCAACAGAAATGCACCCTTCCATTCCTCCTGCTATCCCGTAAAATAAAAAAAGCAAAACTACCGCAGTGCTGTCACATTCAAGAAATTTAATGCAACCACAAGGTAGAAATTATTTCGTTCCATGACATTTTTTTCTTCTTTTTCACACTCGTTGAACGAAAATGTCACTTTTTGTTATTGTTGTTGTTGTTGTTGTTGTTGTTGTTGTTGTTGTTGTTGTTGTTGTTGTTGTTGTTCTCCTTCTTATACGAATGAAACCGATCGAGGAGTGAAAGAGTTTCTGTTTACAATACAAAGGAAGCTAGCCACTATATTGACAAGACAACTTTTGAAAACGTCGTTCAACTGCTATAGTCTCGTAAAATGATTTCGCCATTGGTTGACTGCCAGCAGCTGTATTCCTGCCATTCGCTCTTGAGATTCTAGTTCCGCGGGGATATCTGGTTGGTATTGATTAACGTGTCTCAATGTGGCAATCGTGTCGTTACGGAAAGTAAAAGCCGTACATAATGCATTCTATCCAGGACCTGTATACACCTATATTGATATATGTGAGCAACGTCACATTTTCGGACGGTGCTCATCGTCCTATCGACATTGAGACGCACCACGACAATCCGTAGGGTATCTACGACCTCGCAGGCCGAGTTCCAGCTTCACAAAGATATTGTGGTCGAGCTCAAGGGCAGGCGGGAACCGCGAGAGACCTGCACTTTCGCTCTGGCCGTCGAGTGGGTTCCCAGCTTCGTTCCCAACGCCTCGCTAACTCTAGTGGTCAGCGACGACACGTACGTCGACGTCAAGGCCGTCCTCTCAGTGCTGGACTGGTTCGTCCTATCGACGGGCGACCTGTTCGGTCGCGTCACCCTCGACTCGACTGCGTTGCCTCACCTCGAGGACTGCGCCGTATTCGCCAAGCCAAGCGCGCTGAGACGACTTCAACCGGCGTTCGCGGACGAAGCCCTGTCGTGCGACGCCGAGGTGGCACTGGTAACCGGTACCATGTCGCGTAAGGCGCAGCTCAACGTCGTCCACGTGAACAACATGGAGCCTTGCAACCGCGAAGGCGGGAATAGCGTCGCAGACTCGCCAGCTGTCGTCGTCATGGGCGGCAACGCTCAGTCGAGACCGTTCACGCGTACTTGTGTGTCAATCAGGGAGATGGAAAGACTGTACCTGCAAGATGTATCGTACTACCACAACGTTTCGTTCCTCGTGTAGGCTTTTTCACTTCCGGCGCTGGAGACACGAGCTACAAGTATACTGTCGATCTCAACAGAGTACTGTTGAGCATGAACAACGTAGATCCCGTAGTGATACCTTTATAAGGTGTGGAAAAGCGAGTGATGATAATCACAGACTTTCGTAATAGCCCAACGGTTTTAAATGGGTATAATTTTCTCATCGCTGTTTAAGCATAGTTCATAAGCATGGCCCCCAAGCCTGTGGACTCAAGTGCCGCAGCAGTAGTAGTGACAGCATTCGGCTTAATTTTACACACTTCCAGTTCATGTGTTGGACATATTCAAACGTGCACTAGTTCGTTTTTCTTCTTCCTCTGATACAGTGAATATTCTTCCAACGAGCATCTACTAAACCTATATTTAGCCCTTCTTTCGTATACAGAAGATCCACCCACCCGTTAACATCTTCAGCATTCACGTAAACGTTGGCTGGTCTTTCTTTATCTCAGCTAAAAAAAAGTTATTTTTGTCAATGTCGTGTTTTTGTCAAATATCCTGAAGGCAACTCACGAGACCACCGACATGCTATTGCCGCTTAGCAAGAAACTTGCCTGTTATACACGCCTCCTCAATATGAACGTCAGACAGAAAGAACACAGAGCCCGTGTCTTCGAGATGTAATTAAGGTTTACATATATTCGTTGTTTCTGCCAACACGACGTCGCCTAATTAAATTTTAAATGTTAATTCTGTCGTGAAGTGTTTCGGCTTGTACTAATATGCGCCTCGAAGACCCTGTTTAAATTGCAGCCTCGTAGGATGACACAAAATAAACTTCCGCGAGGCACTGACAGGGTGGAATTAAGGGCGCGCTACAATCCCTCCTCCGCCGTGTGGCCCACTTATTCACTTATAACTTGGCCTTGAACATTGTATAAGCTGGTTGCTGGACGGCACTCATTATTGCATGGCAGTGGCTGATTAAACTGTTACTCTTCTTTCTCCGGGTCATTTGACTTGGGAAGCAACGGCATCCGGCGCAATATTCTTTTTGGCATATTTTTTTGTCTATACCTATGAGAGATGTCGGGACCCCAAGGATTACTAACCCTTTTTTTTTACTGCATGAGCGTTACGGAGGTAGTTTGCGCTAGCGTGAATCGCGCGCACGTAGTAGTGCAGATGGCTTTGCATATTTTAATCTTTTATTGATGGGTGATGCCTTATTGAACTTTCACACGCTTGATTGCTAGCTTTCGCTTAAAAAAAAAGAGTACCTTTTACTCTTCCTGGCGAGTCCTGGCGGGCTATCTTTGACGCTGTAACTGTCCTTAAAAATACATTCTACCCCTCTTTCAGTGTCGCGGCTTCATTGACTTTCCCAAGCGGGTATATAGGTTTCAAAAAGAGAGTTTATGCTCACCATGAAAGGGAGTTATACATAAGGCGAGTTAAAACTCACTAAAAATTGTAAGACGTACTCCTTTCTTTTTTTTTCTGTGTTTCATGCCAGGGCGTCAAATTAACAAGCTCGTGAATGGGCAAATACATTCGTACACCCAATTTTAGGAGTGTGAGTGCACTGTAGTGCCTTTCATTTGGCTGCTAAAATTAGGACACGCCACCATTAAGAGTCCATAAAGGCAGCACCTAAACACTTACGTAAAATAGTGTCTAAGCATGTCTTTCATATATGTGCTTCTGTGGAACGTTTAGCTACGTGTCAAGCAAACATGATCAATTAAGTCGGAGAAGATGCTCGAATACATTTCCTCTAAAAAAGGCTGTCTTTCTTACTTTTACAGCAGAGAGATTATAGTAGAGGTGCGCCGTGTGTCGTGGATAGAAAAAAACTTGTCATCCTCATAAACCAGCATGCGCTAATTCAATGCCCAAAGATTCTGTACACATGCATGGTTAACAAGTGAAACTGATAAAGTGTGGCCCCTACATTCGGTGTTTATCGCCCACGTGTTCCCTCGCTAATTTTTAGTGGACCACTGCGGTGAGTTGTGAAATTTTGCGCAATACCCATGGCACATACGTGCTATGAAAGCTTTACATTATTGCCGTTATAGTCGAAGAGTGAGAAAAAAAAAAGAAGTTTGCATGAAGCCGTACAAGGTTTGAGACGGCTAAACTGGAGGATTCTGAAGACTGCTTTGGCTCATTCTAGGCCGTTTCTAAGCCTTATATACATGACGATGGTTGTTGCTACGTTCCTACAAGATTGCTTCCAGGTTTTATCTAGGTGGTACATGGTTGTTTCTACTTTGATTCTCAGCGCACAGAGGTACGCGTTGAATCACAGGCAGTCACAGGCGCGACCTGGATGTCCAAACACCGGATAGAGAAACTACTCGTGCTGAAACAAAGCGTTCGCGCCTGTTATAGATCTTCCGGCACGACTTCGTTGGCGCATGCCTTTCATCGCTTCTATCACGACCAGGGGTGAGTAGCGGATTTATCCGATTCGGGAAACTGGTAGCTCACCTCTGCTCCACTATACGTGAAGAAGGCAGCGGCTGCGGCGAGCCGAAGACCCCAAGTACGTAAACGATGAGAGGCTACCATAAGCTGTGGCAAGGAATCGCTGGCTTCCAAAAGACCCCAAAGCGCGATGGAAGGCTTCGCCAACGACGTCTTGCCCGTAGATCTACAAGAGGCGAGAACGCTTGGTTTTCAGCGTGAGTTTCTGTCTCGTGTTTGGACAGCCGTGTCGTGCATGTCTGTGACTATGTGTGGTTTAACTCGAGCATCTCTACACCGAGAAGCTATACTGAGCATCACCTAGATAAAGCAAAACTGTGACCTAGAATCAACCTGGAAACAACCATAGTCTTCACAATCCTCCAGTTTCGTTGTTTCAAGCCTTTCGCCGCTTAGTAAAACCTTCATCAATTACTTTTTTTTTTGCACACGCTTTCTTCATGCAGTTACTGACCATGACGCCCTTCGTTGACTTCTCTTCACTAAAGACACAGATCGGCAAGTTGGCTGACGGAATTTTCTGGCTGTACAGTTCCACTGCTCTAACTCTATTCAGAAGTTTGACTGACTGCATAGGTCTTCGTACTGTCGATCGTCTGACACCTCAAACGACACAACCCTGCATACTTTTTCTAGACGCAAGCATCCGGGCCCCGTCATTTTTGGAACTGCAATGAACGCATACGTACCCCACACAAACGCCGAAAGGCCGTCTTGAAGTCCTTGTGCACAGCGACAGCGCCTCGTGCACGTCGTCACGGCTAAATTCGCGCTTCTATCTTGAATCTTCGCGTTGCACGCGTGAAATTGAGTGCACCACCTTGGGCATCGTATTCGTCGTTTTTGGCGAATCCAGCCAGCAGATAATTGCGCACGACGAGACGGAGTCGTCGTATCAGCACACCACTCGCCCTTGCCTCATTTGTGGGAATCAATCGCAGCACCCCTTCTGATGTTTTCAAGGGAGAGAAGAGAAAAAAAAAACGTCATTTCATGCAGTCACTCGATCTGGACATCACTTGTTTTAGTGAACGTCAGGAGACATTCGTATTCGACCTTCGAGACTTTCATACGTTCATTCCCAATACTGTCTGTCCGTGAACTTTCTATTGTAGCCGCCGCTGCAGTGGACTCATTAGAGTACGTGCCGCTGGCGATATGGAAACTGCACAGTGCATACGATAAGAAGATGAATATCACTGACGAGCATTTGCATGTACTCTTCCCAATACCAGTAAGCCCTAAACAGCAGAACAGAAAGGAAGCATCAGATTAAAGGATCGCTGTGTAATAAAAAAATTCACCCACCGTTTTCTTTTGCAAAAAGCTGTTACGTTGTCGTGTATTCATTGGTCTCGGACGTCTACCGGAGCTAGAACGATCACAAATACGTGATTGCGAAAAAATAGAAAGAGTATGAAGAGATGTTTAAGAAAATAATTTGCTTGGATAAACGCAAGTACTAAGCTGTTTTGAGTTTATTAGTAGAAAACAGACACTGAGACCTGTAGAAAAAAACAGAACCTGCACCTATGTGCAGAACCCGTTAGAGAATAATGCTCCAGAGTACAAAACAAGAAATACTATATGCCCATGTTATTCACCGATACAGGCTCGAAGTGTTTTGATTGGGCAATCGCGAAAGAGAACACTGTTAAATTCAAAATGAAGCAAAAAGGAGGGACCTTGATGGTCTGTATTTGAATTTTCATCATCTCCTTGCTATGGCTTTTATAAACCTGTTTGGCTCGATATAATTTGCTTGATACGCTTAATTAAGTTGGCAATACATTAAGTGTAATTTAGGAACTTACCTTAAAAAATCCCGATTTCAGCACAAAGCCGAAGCTATGAATGCGATAGCAACACATGGGGCTTGTATATGAAGTAAATCTACGAGATGCTTGAAATTATAATAAAAAGCAACAAAAATGACGCCACAAGAGCGTCTGAAGCGAAGGCCACGAATTAAGTATTTGTATTATCTTTGTGTTTTAATACAATAAGAAATATACGAGTCAATTAAGATAAATGTATCAATGTATCTCTTTTCATGGTAGGTGAATAATCGCTGTTCCACAATTCATCCGCGTACTTCTTTTATTATTTTCATTTACTCTGTATGTACCGCGTACAGCATCTCCAGTCGCTAACACGCCCAAGTCACCACCCAGAACACAGCAGTGTGTTCCACGAAGCGAATCGAAATAATAGCTCCTCATCTTTGCAGCGACCACAGCGTCGTTTCACGTCGTGCCTTATACCCCTATCGCATACTTTCGCAATTCATTGGCCGAAGAAGAAAAAAATGCCGTGACCTCTGCGACAAACGCTGCGCGATCTTATTAAGCCAGCCCACTCGATGTGCTGCTTCGGTGATTAGGTGTCGCTACGGCCGCAGCGCGAACTCGGGATTCGCTCGCTCACATTGCGATCACTCGGCGTTGAAGCCGCAAAAGAAACTTCTGCACGCGTCGCGTCAAGTCGGTGAATCCGGCGAGCCGCGAAATTTTTTTCGGGTCGTCGGTCACTGAGCGTGTTATACAATAACGCAAAGCCGCCCCTAACGAGCTTCGTCAAAAAGCAGTAAGAGAGGGAACAGCAGTACGCCACGAAGCGTCCGATGTGTTCATACATTCTCTGCAGAGCTCAGTTGTACATATAAGCTAACATGCGTATTGAAATCCGGTACCCTCTCCCTCATTTCTCCCTTCTCTGTTTTATTCCACAGCACAGTGTGATTATCAGTCACTGCTAAGCAAACTTTGTAATTAGACTCGTCCCCAGCCTGTTCGAACGCATGATGTGCATGAACGACTCGGGCGTGCGGGGCTTGTTGCGAGCTGCCACCCGTGCGGTGGCATTCGTATACAGAAAGGCACATGATGTGAATCGCGATGGTTACAGTCTTCGTAAGCCGCTTTGCGGTTATTTAGTCGCTCAATGATCATGATCCCACGGCTCGTATATTTACGTAGTCCACGTTACCACGTAACGCCCCTTCGGCGAAAAAAAATAAATGAAATAAACTGAACGGAGCTACCAGCGAGCTTTTCCACGCCACGCAGAATGTCAGAGAGCGACGTTCTAATATGTACAGCGGTGAGCACTGCCAACGCCTTCCAGATTTCCCTTGCCTGCCGGATGAGCGCGGAACGCCCGTCATCTTTGGAGGCGCTGCCTACGTAGAAATAAGGGTCTTTGTACATGGCCTTTGAGATTGGCAGTTTTCACGTTTGTTACTAATTTCAGAGGCTATGCCTTGTTTTGAAAAAGTTGCTTCTTGAATGATGGTGTCACTTACGTAGGGTTAACTATAATTACGTTTACGCCTTTTAAAACATTTTTATGTTATTTTGTTGCAGATAAGCTTCGAAAATGTAAAAATTTATTTGAAGACATCCCTACTTGAGTGGCGCCACCACCGTAGTTCCAACGACCACCGCTTCCCAAGTGACCGCCGATATCCGGTAGGCAAAGGAAATCATCTAGGAGGCGTTGGCATTGCTAAGGACAGAAGACACCAATACCACTTCACCGCTATGCCACGAAAAAGAACCCCAGGTGGTCGAAATTTCCGGAGCCCTCCATCACGGCGTCTCTCGTAATCATATGGTGGTTTTAAGACGTTAAACCTGACATATCTTTAACATGCACCCAAATCTGAGCCCACGAGCCCACAGCATTTTCGCCTCCATCGAATATGCAGCCGCCGCAGCCTGGATTCGATCCCACGACCTGCGGGTCAGCAGCAGAGTACTTTAGCCACTAGACCACCACGGCGGGGCACTGTCACATACATGACAATGAACTTGCAGGCGGAACCTATGTATTTTTATTTTAGTTAGAAATGCTGCAGGCCAATACCTTGGCCCAAGCAGGAGGGGCATTACAACAAGGGAGAAAACAAAACAATATATATACATGCGAATACAATGCAACACGAAATTAACATAATGCATAAAAATGAAGCAGCAATTGCCCCTTGACTTCAGCTAAAATTCACAAGGAACAATGGTGTACCAAGGCAGCCATGGAGTCATTCGACTGATGAACTTCAATAGGTAGGGAATTCCAGTCGCCCACTTTTCGGGGGAAAAAGCTATACATGCATGCATGCGAATAGCACAGGAAGACGGAGAAAAAGTAATTCAGCCGGAATGCGTATATCCGGACATTTGCGCAGCCTGTGGTGAGGCTGCTACATTGTGTCGTATGATTTGGGAGTGTGGGCCGTTGGGCCTGATGTTCACCATTGAATAGTTGGAGGCACTCCTGCAAAATGCCACGTATGAAAACCAGATCATGGTGGTCTAGCGTGCCCTCGATCAGGCCGGCAGGTTAGGCCCGTCGGTTCCGTAATGGGATAAGCAAAGTGCACGTTTTATTGCGTTTTGCTGGACCCAATAATTGTTTATTCATTCACTCATGTGACCATCCTGTCACATCCTGGATCGAGCTGCGCGCTCATTTCCTCTTTGCAGCATCTGGAAGACAATGGAACAAAGCGGCGTTAGCGAGATCTAAATTGTCCAGTAAAATAGCCCCCCCCCCCCCTCACATGAATTTTGCCCTTAAGTCCTCTTGGGAAATGCATAGGGGACCATGTGAGCTTTTCTTTTAAGATATGAAACGTTCTTTGTTCTTTTACCCTTAAAGAATCTCAACGTGGAACACAATTTCTTTGGTATATCAAGGAAATAACCAAGGAAATTAAAACAGATTAGCACTTTTACGTCAATATTTTCTCATGACCTGTTGTCTTCGATGGCAAGGTTTTTCTAACTTTAATGGCCAAAAAAAATGAAATGCTTTCAGTCCTCATTGTCGGCTTTTTTGGAGCGAACTCAAGCAAAAAGTCAGTGCCATTATTCAGCCTCGGAAACAAAGTCATTGGGGCACTGAAACTAGGTCGTGCGGGCACTCAAATCAGATGATCCTGGCACTTAAACGCATATGTCGGCGAACTCACTCGTGAGTCAAACTCACTTGGACTACTTGGACTCAATCAGACTCAGATCGAGCTGTGGGTCTGAGTGAGCCCGGTTGAAGGAAATTTCGGTGAGTCTTAGTCGAATCGAGTGAGTCCAAAGCGCAATATATATTTCTTGAGTGAATCTGAGCGAGTCCCGTGTACTTTCTTTTGCGTACCTGTGCTTAGGCGAGATCATCCGAGCATTGTTGCGAAAACTAAACGAGGCATCCGGGCAACCAGCCAAAGGTCGGTGGCTTTCCGAATTACGACTCATATTAATCACGAATTTGCACGGTTATGCCACGAACCTGGTCGGCAGGCCTCCTCAACGAGTTCGGGAAGCAGCCACGCGTCAATTCACGTTCCACAGTTCGCCTTTGCATGATTTAATGGGGTGAACGTGCGCCCAAGCTCGAACGTCTAGGAAGATTTATAGGTAACCACGCTCGGTGAATACAATTAACGATGCTCGCTTTGTTACGCGCGAGGTTGGCCCAGAAATAACAGTGCCTATGTCGGAGGTGAGTATTGTTGTTTCCGCATAGCTAGGCCCGAATGGAACGAGACAGATCCGAGAGGGCGTAACGGCGTGCCGCTATTTGCGTGTTGGAGCGGTGGCTGAGGAGGCAGTGCATCAGCGCGTGCGCCACTTGCACCTCTCTGCGGAAGGTTAACATTAACGTGAACGCATTAAACGGCTCGTGAGGAGGGTTCATCCGTCAAAAGCCAGCGTATGATACAAAAACTCTAATGATCAGCTGCTAGAGTCACATGACCTGTTGCAAAAACCACGGAAGTTGCGATACAGCCGCGAAAAATCGAAGTGGCTTCCCATTAGTAATGCCAAGCCTGACAGAAGTGCAGTGCTGGTTGTGGTCGTTCTTGTTGTTTCCTGGAAGAATGGCACGACCCCTCACGAGGGATCGGCCACGAAACGTGTGACGGTAGCTACGAAATCTGCGGCAGTAGCATTTGTTTTCCTTCTTTACAGTTTTTCTTTGTCTTTTTTGTCTTCATTTCTATTAATTTTTTTCTTTCCGTTCTTATTTTTTCCCTTTCTTTATCTCTTTCTATTTCTCGCTTGCTTCCTTGTTTGATATTTGTATACGGGGTTTAGCATACGTTACAGAAAATGAAAACGCACGACAGCTCGGACCCGTAAAGTGCTCCTCACCTAATAACGTCATTAAAGCGCTCGAAGAACAAGAGGTGCAAGAAGACTTTTTTTCTTTTGCGCGAGCGCGCGTTCACTACGCTACAGATAGCTATGTGGTAAGTGGTTATGCCTGCGTTACGTCAAGCGACGACGACATCATGCAACAGCCTGATACCCTTAAAAGATCTCCACTTAAAAGTCACCATGACGATGGTCAGACACTCTAATCGACTGGTCAGATTACCAGTAGCGGTTACCTTTCTGTGCCACTGGTTAACCGATTGTTTCTAGCGCCATTTTTTGACGTTAAGACAGCTGAGTGTCTTAACGTCAAAGTGTGGCAGCCAATTGATGCGGCCTGCTCCGAGCCTCGAAGCTTCTAGGACTGGCAGCACGTACCGCGAGTTACAAAGTGCTCCGTGAAGCGGTCCGCAGATAACAAGGTTGATGATCTTGCCTTATTTTATTCAGCAGATATATATATATATATATATATATATATATATATATATATATATATATATATATATGATGACGTCATTAACAGAGGAGATGATGTTTAATCACAGGAAAGGTGCAGAGTCTGTGGCCTGTTGTAACTTATGTGAAGCGTCTAGGTTAAGCGCAACAGGGCTGTTGCATCTTCTGCGCAATATTCATCAGCCTGTGTGGCATATCTGTTACGGTCCCGCTTGTTGGGGCCCTTGCTACGCGGTGCAGGGGACGTGCAGTACAGTCCGCCTTGGTGGATCAGGGGCTCGGCTACTGACCCGAAGGTCACAGGTTCGATCCCGGCCGTGCCGGTCGCATTTCGATGAAGGAGAAATGCAAGTGCACGTTAAAGAACACCAGAGATGGTCGAAATTTCTGGAGCCCTCCGCTACAACGTCTCTCATAATCATATCGTGGTTATGGGACATAAAACCCCACAAATTATTATTAATATTATTATTATTATTATTATTATTATTATTATTATTATTATTATTATTATTATTATTATTATTTGAAGTATACAGATATCCAAAAAAGACATCAATGTTTTATTTATTTATTACATTTATAGCGCCTGATACGTTCAGTGACTCGAGATAACTATGTCATGTCGCGGTGTATCCGGTATCTGAAGATAATGTTGGTTTTGATCGACGCGTTCGAGTCAGGATTGCGCCGGTACGATCAGAGCTGGAAATGGTAGGTACAAAATTATGCGAATCGCCTAGTCCTAAACTGATCTGTTTCAACACGTGAGCACTGTACGTGGTGGCTTAACACCACCTATAGCTTCTTCAAAGTGGTGTGGGCCGTCCGTGCAGTGCCCTACTGTACATAATGAGGACAAGATTAGCCTGCACACTTGCATGGTTGTTTAAAGTCCCCTGAGTGTACTGATTGCAATGAAGTTGGGGATATAAACCCCTTCATCTGGTGCTGTGCGAATATGGACCCCTAAAGCCTGGTGCTGTGAGCATACTTGCACCGAAAGAGAGAGACCCATGGAAAATAGGAAGAACAGAAGCTTTCCCCACGTATGGTGTGAAGAGATTGTGTTTTTGGAAGAGTTGTGCACGATTCGCAAGAAAGTGGCTGGTATTTTTCTACGCTTTTCTGCGTTTCACCAGTTTAAATGATGCTTGGTGGGACATTCTGCATGCCTCAGTTTTGGTCTGTCGGCCAAGCTGAGGCATTGCCGGCCAAGCCAACTACGCCCGTGGGAAACCCGGCTCTACTACGACAGCTTACATCGCAGCGTCTTCTAGATCTACCTACCTTTTTGTCGTATACTTTCTCCTCCGTCACGTATCCACTCCACTTGGTTTAAGAACACCTAAATCAGGGGAAGAACTTGTGTAAGGCTTCCTTTTTAGTCGAGGACTTATACGTCTCCAGTCTGTATTTGTTGCAGCGAAGATATTTAGGCACATTATTACTCTTTCTCTGCGTGCCTCAGTGCAGATTAGAGTCGGCCACAGACACGCTGGTGTGTTGCAGAATAGTATACGTACCAGGAAATTATTTTCCGTACAACTTTCCTCTGTGTGAAGAATTTGGCAAAGAAAGCAGCAGCAACAGTATCAAGAAACTGTGGTCGGTAAATTTTAGGAAACATAGTAGTGAGACCTTCCTGTTAGGAAGTAAACAAATGGTATCAGACACAGAGTAGCATGTGTTTAAGCCAGTTAAAGCTTACATTATTTCTCACACTCTGGAGGGTGGTGAAACGGGGTCGCTTTCCGCGCACAAAAAAAAGAAAAAAAACTTGGATGATGATGATGACGATGATGATGATTAAAACTTAGAGGACGCTTTAGCTTCGCCTTCAAGAGCAGAACGTGGTAAGGTGATTGGGCCCCGAGCACATCGCCTTCAACCATGCCGTGGAATGTTTGTGCGTTCATAGCCGTTTCAACGTTCAAAGTTCAACGTTCACAGGCCGTTTCAAACTATTCTAGGCGGCGTACGGCAAGTGCAGTTGCCAAACACTCAATATACGCCATAATTATTTCTTCTACGAATTGGAGAAGTGGCACTTACGTGTCCACAAGGTGCGGCTGCACAACTTGTAATGAGTGGGCAGCTTCAAGCCGCCCACTCGTCGCGCAGTTCATATGTCTTGCTGTTTGGTGAGTTCATACTACTCTGTCACGCAATATTAAATGCGTTAAGGTGACACCTCCTCCTTCATGATATCATTGTAGCGCTTTTTTTTTACGAAACAGTTTGAAGCATTGGCGTGACTCCATGGTAGATCACCTGAATTTCAAACTGTAGAACGCTTGCTTGCGACGCAGAGGGCCTGGGCTATATTCTCACTTGAACCGAAGATTATTTTTATTTTACTTGATTATTACAAATTTCGCTCAAGAAGAACGCCAATTTTTCGCTAACAACCAACGACACCCACCGATACTGACAATCACACCTTCGTCGCTGACACCAGAATTTCTGCGAAACGAGCTCTTTAACCCTATCACGTTCTAATCTCTTCTTTTTTCTGTTTCCGTTCAGTGTGAAAATACCAAGTGCTTTTACTTTGGGAGCCAATGCAGCATCATTGCCTACTGGCAAGGGTTTTCCTGTCATGACAGCACTCTCAAAATGGGAAGCGGGGGAAGAAATATGACCCTCTCTACACAGGAGCTCAGTTGCCATGCCATACATTGCCTCGGGCATTCTCCTTCTAACAAGACAGCGAGCGGGCTGGACAGAAAAACAACTTCTTCAATCTCACGACCCCCCCCCCCCCCCGCATTTTTTTCCCAGCCGCACACAACGCGTTTTATACAAAATGCCGCTGGCGCTAACCTGCGACAAAAATGACGTGAAGAAAAAAGCGTGTCGACGAACCACAAGATTGATTGTGCTCCGATTGATAGTCATTGGCTTTGTCTTTTCCTCCATGGCTCCTCTCGTTCCTCTTTTATCGCGCCGCGTAACCTTATTACGCCCACTTCTCTAGCACATTCCTTTTTCCCGTGTTATTTTTTTCCAAGTATTATCATCAAGCCGGACTCTTTTTTTAGTTACCCTAAATGTATTCACCCTATTCTTTTCCTCTGATAAAACACTTAGTTGATACACAGACCAATGTTGTTTCTACTTTTCGCCATACCTCTGGAGTGCACCATTGACCTGCGGGATTGCTGTTAGAAATCCGCAGACGGGATGACTACCAGCAGCAGCAACAACAAAAATTAATCAAATATAGTCGTGTTATATGGTTTCTCCGCTTACTATTAGACTAGCGATAACGTACGTGTAGGAAGGGAAGAACTATAATTCAACCTCTCAGAACGAAAGCACAATAAAATGCAGAAGATAGCGAACCAGGAAGCAACTTCCACTCCATGCCTAAAGAGCTTCGAGGCTCTTTAGGCATGGAGTGGAATGGAAGGAATGGAAGGAAATAAAAATGGCTCATATCCTTCATTACGAAGTAGTACATACGAAGATGGAGTGACTAAATGAAGGGCGTGCAGAGGTGCGAGAAACTCGAGAAACTATCACCAGAAGACATAGGAGACCAGGAAGCAATGAGGAACTAAAAAGGAAGGAGCGGCTCTTGCGTGTGTGTGTGTGTGTGTGAGAAAGAAAGAAAGGAGAAAGGGGAAAAAATGACAGCGGACGTTGGAGCGTACAAAAGCGTGCTTATTGCGGCTGAGCGAAACGAGTGCTTTCTCGTCCAAGAGTCCGTCATTTCGGTGCAAGCCAGCAGCGAGAGACAAATTGCAATCAGCGCTTCGCATGTGGGCAAGGCAGGGTAAGAAAAAGGTGGGCGGAAAGGGGGCGGGGTGGTGCTGCTTCGCAAGTATGGGAGTCTGGGAACGGTCGCTAACTTATGCATTCATTTCTCGATGAAAAAGTGGTGCCCGCGGACGAGCAAGAGTCAGGACGAAGATGATGAAGAAGGGGAGAAAAAAGACGCTGACGTCGCGTTTGCCCTTAGTATTCGCTGTTCGTCCGAAGCACCCTTCATTGGTGCGGTGATGCAAGTCCGGGGAAGTCGGGATTGCGCACCTACTTCGAGCGATTCGTAATAATAATAAAAAAAGAACCCTTCATTCGGGTCTCGCTCCCCAGAGCAGCGTAGCTCTTCCGTATGGCTGCATTTTCTTTTTTTCCAAATTAATCAATGCTTTTGTAGGTATTCTCGAACAGTGGTACAAAAGTCGCGCAATGAACAAACTTTGACAGCTCTTGCGCGCGCTTACCAATGTAGAATCATAACCGGCGATATTGAAAAGGTTCGTCGGACGCTGTTACAACATTTACTAGTTCCCATTCAAAAAGAAGTTTGTAATAACTTTTTGCTATTTTCTAACATAGAGGCGAACATGACAATATATTGTTTCGTTGGCACTTATTTCACGCCCGTGCACATGTTTATCCTGTAGTCACTATCAATAGTTTCCGTTTTGTTTTCTTGGGCGAGATTTTCAAGAAGCGACTTAAGAATGTGGGCGAGGAAAACGTATGCGTTCGCTGCTTATTCGGTCAGAACTTGGGAACGTGCCAGGAAGGTGTCTATAATGAACTAGTTGTATTGAGTTTGCCCTTCATTCCCATTTGCGTGCGAGATATATAAGCAACTTATTGCTTTGTTACATGTCCTGTCTATCGTACAGAAAAGCACGCTTTACAGCATTTAGAATGACTGCGTTGTGTCGCGGATCGATCCGCATGAACAACTTTACTCGCATGCCTTCGACAGGAATTTTGGACGATTCACAAACAATGCACATGATTAAAGCGTCCATTAGATCAAACAAAAGAGATTTGAGCACGTATGCGGTGCATCTGCATCATTTGTTACCACCACAAAAATACACGAATGACTGCACAAGGAGGAATGCGTAGTAGAAATATTCTGCAACCAGAAGGATTACTATAACAGGAACAATGTCGTACCTTACTCAAAACCTTATATTTGAGTGCTATGTTCATCTTTTTTGCCAATAGTCACATATGAATTCGCCAAGGACAACTCCAAGGTGAAAGTCATCTTCTTCCTTTTATTCGTTTATTTATTCTCTGTCGAGTGTATTCCCCAATAACGTTTTATTTAACACTTCACATGTATCTTTTTGGTGAACTACCTTGAATAGTCTCATCAATGTCCGTATAAGGCTTCAACACTCACTCACGCTCAAGGATGAATAAAAAAAACACTCTGCATTTGCTGAATAAGAATAATGCTGCCGGCATGTCTTTTGGAGACAACATTAAATTAAGCGGATGCAATGACTTATGGCATTATTTATTTATTATAGCAAAGTTTCGCCGCTTCACATGATGACGAAACCGCAACCGTCTTGCGCAAGTGTTTCTTCAAGTAGTACATGCTTTGCAACAGAGGTATACAAATGCTCCTCCGGTATTGTACATGAATCGTTGATGTCGTAATGCTTGCCTTGATGTTTCAGAATTGTTTATGTTTGCAACAGTTTCTTTCTCGACCATTTTATTTTTCTTTATTTTACTAGACTTACGTTAAGCACACGAGCCAGGAAGTTGTGTTTAAAGTGGCGGAAGCAGTGCAGACACCACAGGAAGCTTTTAAGTTGTTTGAACGTGACGCAAAGTGGAACTTTCTCCGGGATTTTAAGTTGTGTGAGACACTGCAAAGGCTGCTCTCGCGAATGGAGCGACCTACAGCAAGTGGGAGGCTTCAATGAAGAGGTGCTTAAAACCTAAACGGCTTTTTAAGGATGTAGGCACCCTTGAAAAAGTGTTGGATTAGCACCTGTTCACGCAACACTAGTGCACGAGTAATGCACGAGTAATAGCTTGATTTCAGTACATATTATATTCATGATTTATTTTCGATTGCTGGGAAAGCTATTCATCAATCACTGCTGACAAACGCTGCCACTGATCGCAAAGGTTCGACGCTGTGCTGGTTTGTCCCGTGGTCACCACATTTTACATGCAAGGCCCTCGATTACATTTTATTCATAAGTAAAGAAAAACAAAATATACACTTTTATATATTGAAAGGGGTAGTTCGAGGTGCCGTTCGTATTTGTTACGAAAGGTGAAAGAAATTGCAATAATTTTTTGTGTATTTTTTTCGAACTTCCTCACTTGATTGGTCGCTTGGTTGGTCACGGGTGAAGCTTGCTTCACAAAAATTGATGATAACACCTGTGATGTTTCCTAACTCAAGTTAGTGGTATTTGATTTATCTTTCACTGATATTCGGCTGAAACTATGTAGAGACGTTTTGTGCTAAGTCGGCCTTGAAATAAACCATGGCGTGTGGACCAAATCTAATCAAGTGACCTCTCATGCATGGCTCGATATTACTGCCACGAATACTTCGTCTTTGGTGTATTTTTGGTTGGGTGATCAAACTTTAATAATAGTGCCGTTCGTATGACTAAAAAGATTAAGAGAGCATCGTTCCCGTGACCCGGCTTACTGACTGTTATAGAAAAATGCGAAAAGGGTGCGCAATGAAAAATGCTGAGCCAGGGCCTAGTAGATTTTCTGGTAGGGCGAAGAGACCGCATTTTACCGGTGCTTACTTACAGAGCAGAAACTTGGAAACATAAAAAGAGGGTTCAACTTAAATTGAGGACAACGCAGCCAGCATTGGAAGGGCAAACCATAGGCGTAACCAACCCCTAAAGACAAGAAATAATCTGAGTAGGCTAGGGAACAAACAGGTGTTAAGGACATCTTGGTCAAAATTGTGAAGCAATTGACACGGGCGGGGAATCTAGCACCAAGGCAAGATAATTACTGGCTACTAAGGGTAACTGACTGGATTCCTAAAGAAGGCAAAAACGCGAAGGGAAGTCAGAAAGGTAGGTGGGCAGATGAGATTAAATTAGCTGGTATAACGTGGAACCAGCAAGCACAAGACACAGAGAGCGAGAGAGTGGTTCATTATGAGAGAAAGGCTGAGAGGTCAGTCTGAATAAATTTTGTGACCAGGTTGGTTAGCGGAGCGTGGGAGAGGCCTTTGTCATGTAGTGAGCGTAGTCAGGATGACGATGAGGATAAAAAGATATAGAATAAGTACGAAGTGACAAGTACCATGACATAATAGCCTGAAAACAGGCAATCGACAATATATCGCGTGCTGGTGTCTGAAAAAAATTACTGTAAACTTGGTAGAATGATAATTCACGAAGAGGCAACAGCCTCGGAAACGATCACAGATGCGGTACATTGCGCGTAGGTTACGTGAGCGAGGGAGAGTGGGAAGTAAGTGGAGAGTTTGTCACTCAGTTTCAAGTGAAGAATTGGGACCAGAGTTCCAGTGGGGGAGACATGGCCAAGCACCGACTAATAAATTTGAGAAGTCGCCAGGGAGATCTTTGTTATCAGTGGTCTGGGCAGGAAGGGGGCTTCAACAACCACCCCACACCCCATATAATATTTCAATTTAGCATGTGTATATATACGCGCACACATACACACAAGCTCACACACGAACATAAAGTATGGTTGTCCCCCCCCCCCCGTTCCTCCGCAAAAAAATTTTTGGCTACGCAACTGATGGTTGCTTCTTTTGTATGCTGGATTCGTAGTATGCTGCTCCTCGTCGTTTCCATGCTGGTCTAGGCGACCTTGCTCAGCTGTCGGGGCCTAAGTACTCCAGCTTCTGTGCTCTTCTCCAATACTTGGCAGCGTCAATATTTCTGAAGTCATGACAACTGGGCCCTGTCGCGGTCTTAGTAGCACCAGAGATTGCACTACTAATCTCATTAATTGCTCTTCTCAAATGCTTCCTTCGGAAGGGATAAATACCGAGCATTTTACTTGTCCGTTGAATTTAACTGAATTGAATTGAAGTTTATTTCTTTCTGATACAGAAAGAGAAGTAAGAGCTAAAGGCCGTATTGCCTGACAGAGGTTCCTACTCCCATGCGCATTCGGCATGCGTGTACATGTTTGCATGCGATGCGAGTATACAAACAATAGAGCAACCAGAAAAATCAAAACATGCATGTACATAATTGTCACTGCAAATAAAACATTACAGGTAGACATCATACATAAAAACTCTTCATGAAAAACAAACATATCATACAGACACTTCAAGAATATATACCCATACCCATTAAATCGTGAACTTGCAAATTGTAGCACAAACTGTATATGCGGTACACGTAAAAAATTAGACAGATATATTTTATTGATAAGTTATCGTGGAACGTAACAGAAAGTTCTGTATAAATTTTTTAAAGCGGGGTGCATGAACATCTATATGATGTTCAACAATGTTCAATAGCCGGGGTACTTGATACTCAAGGTCCTGACGCCCGTGGTTAGTTCACATAAGTGGTGGCATTCTCGTTTGGTGGCGTAATTGATATCGTGGGGGAGAAACGGACAGGCTACTAACATGGAGCCTGCGCTTTTTTATATGCAAAAGTAACCTATAATAGTAGATTTGATTTGCTCTGATTAACGAGTGTTTCTCAAAAAGATTGTGTGTGGGTAAGTCTCGCGGTCTACTGTGATAGTTTTTGAAAATTCGCATTGCCCTTTTTTGCAGTTTTATTAATTTGTTGTATTTTTTTGCAGTTGTTGTTCCCCATATTAATGCACAATAGCTAAGTTTTGAGTGAAAGAGGGCGTAGTACATTGCCTTCTTTAGTGTTAGTGGTATAAGACTACTAATTTTATACATAGAGCCTACTACTTTACTGAGGTCACTGCTGAGTTTATTGATATGATTGTCCCAAGAGAGGTTTTCTTAAAACTACACCCCCAAAAACTTTTGCGTTGTTACCTGTTCTATCTGCTCTCTTTTAAATAAAACAGTAATCTTGACAGGAATTGGCTTATTTATCGGTTTGAATATTATATACTTAGTTTTGCTGGCATTTAATTGAAGTTTGTTTAATTGAAGTTTGTCAGTCAGATAATAAATCTGAATAATCATTAATGTCTTTTTCAATCTGTTGTAGGGATGAAGTTGAAAAGAAAAGATTAGTGTCATCCGCATACATGACTTATGTTCGGTGTAGGTGAAATGCTTGGGAGGTCATTGATGTAAATGTTAAATAATACCGGGCCAAGTATGGATCCCTGCGGTACGCCAGTCTGTACTCCAAGATATGGAGATGTCACCTGGTTAAGTGAAACATACTGAAAACGATCCGTTAAGTAGCTTCGCATGAGATCTAACGTTGTACCGCGTATCCCATAGCTATGAAGTTTAGATAACAGTATTTCATGATTCACACTGTCGAACGCTTTACGGAGGTCAAGGAATAAACCAACCGTGTATAAACGATTTTCAATGTTTTGTAGTATTTGATATTTTATTTTGAGGAGTGCATCCTCACATGATTTATTTTTCCGAAATCTATACTGAGATGTACTGATTATAGCATACTTATTTAAAAAACCTTCCGGTCGTGAATAATAACAGCCTCAAAAAGTTTTGAGAGTGGTAATATTGAAATAGGTCGGAAATTGTTTACAGAATTGTCTGCACCCCCTTTGTGAATTGGAGAGACACGGGCTATTTTAAGTTTGCTTGGAAAAATTCCGCATTCGAACAGCTATAATCAGACACAACTTATTTATTTATTTAATTATTTACCAATACTACAACCTGCAAAGAGGGTTTTAGCAGAGAGGGCATACATTTGTTAAGTTTACAAATTGGCAACATAATAAAAATTAGACAAAGTATGTCAGGCTTTGAGAAGACGAAAAAAAAAAAAGAAATCTACAGTTTGGAATAAACAGGCACAAGGGCATCCAACAAAATTAAATAAGCACTGTATTCATGATGACAACCAGTGTAGAATAAACACTGCAGTGACTGAAATACACAGCACTACTTCATTGAATATAGAACACACAGTTATTGTTGAAGCTGCGTAGTAAAAAAAACACTCAAGAATGACTGCGAAACAACATCGTCATTAAGATTATTGTCCTGGGAAAAACGAATATTTGAATGTGTTATTACGGGTGGTGAATGGAGTCAATGTGAACGCGTGCCCCCGCCTTGTGGAATATCCAGTCGAAATCTTCAACTAACTAAAACAAAAATTTCAATCTTAATACAGTGTTTCTCTGTGTTTGAGTTGAGAGGTTGGCTCTTGCTAATAAACCTGTTATTGGAGTGTGGCCGAAACTGTTATAAATAAATCTAAGAGCTCTCTTGTGAATTTTTTTCCATTTCGTTTATATTGGTTTTAGTCTGAGGGTACCAAATTATAGTTGCATAATCTAAAGTAGGTTGAACAATCGACTTGAATGCAGTAAGGCTAACGGCGGGAGTGGAAAGCCTGAGAGCTTGTTTAAGATAAAAGAGTTTGTAATTACACCTGCCTACTACAGTTTTTATATGTGTAGTCCAGTTTAGGTCATGCCAAATACAAAGACAAAGCCCTACCCGGACAACCGAGGCGCAGCAAGTGGTTTACTCCACGACTGAAGAAATAGCCCCGCTTATGCGCTGTTTTGCTGGGATGTGTTCTTCGAAGGCGTTATGGTTCCACCATAGCGGCGTCACCAGCCGTCTGGCTCACCAAGTCAGCCGCCTTTTAGGATAAAATTCTGCAGACTTCGAGAGTTTTGGGCCACACGTAATGCTACTACGCACTTCAGGGTTTGCCAGCACGTCATCTGTGCATTTGAGAGCTGGTTGCGTGATTTTGAGCGCTCGTTGCAGTCGCAGTAAATTTGTATTAAGCGCTATGAGCACTTTTGATGATGATATTGTGGCCGTATTGCAATGGGTTGATGTCACTTGTTTCAAGCCAAGAATACTCAATAAAAAACTGAAAATAACTGTGGCTATATAACCCAAAATTGGTTTAATTTTACTACAATTCAGTCCATCACTACAACCATGTTACCACTACTTTGTGCACTAACGATGTTAGCGCCATCAAACAGCTTTTGTAAGAACTCTATGCATAAAGTTTTCTCACTTTGCGCAAAAATTGTTTCTGCTGACATACTGTGTGTTGTTCATGCACTTAAGCAGCTGTTCGCAGCGCTTCAGCTGCTTCAGCCCCACGGAGGAATCCTTCCTCCGTGTTCAGCCCCAAGTTTTCTTACCAAGCTGCAGGTGTATCACCGCAACTCGACGAGGCGGCTATATTACAGCTAATTGCCGCTGGGCCACTCGTAAACGCTGCTCCCTAGCTCAAGGTCATTATTATTTTTTTTTGTATCATCAACAGTGCGTTGTTGTCTGAAACAACGCCTGTCTGAAAGCATGCATACGACTGCGTGTGACAACTGTGACCATATATTGATGCTGGCTGGGTCGTTAATTGCCGCTTCTTTGTAACTGCTGTCTTGCGTGCGTTCATGCTATTGCAGCCCTGCGCACTTGCTCATTTAATTCATTGTTCCGCGTCAAAAGACGACGTCAAGATTTCCGAGGACGACTCTGTTCAGGTCGAGTCTATCAAACTGTCGAAGTCGTGATCATAAGGTTGGGTTAGACCAATTGTTAGGCATGGTTGAAATATCTTGGTACAGAGAGTCGAGTAAACTGATAAATAGAATCTAATCGTGCCTGGTTTCATCGCAACTTCGCACATGGCTGTATATCTCCGTTTACAGCGCTGTCATTTCACTCTAAGCATAATGCAAGGGACAAAAATAATAAAAATGCGCCCAGCGTTCCTCGCCTCAATCATATAAATGGTATTTTCATTAATCCTTGTGTGAAATGGCAGTGTAGTAAATTAAACAGAGTCGGAAAAGTAGCATGAAGCTTCGTCCCATTTCGAGTAGTTACCGGCATTGTGGCAACCCCGAATAGTGGGTATTAAGTTTTCCTTTTCTTTCATGCCAGAAATAAGATTTGGTCAAGTTGCAACCAGCAGCTAGGAGTTAATAATGCCTATTCCTTAAATCGACATCACCTATAATCTACTAATTGTGACCTGGCTTTGTTCGTTGATTTCTCAAATGCGTCATAGTGAGAGCTTTGGAGGAGCATGGCTACAACTACCATGGAGCAGATAGGCCATGTGGACGAACTTCGCGCATTGCAAGCAAGCCTGGGTGATCTGACGTGAGTGCTTCTCACTGCATGCTGCTGTTCTCTGCAGAATCTTTCAACTTGCCATTATAAGTGGTGTTCAAACCACGCTCAAGGAGTTGCAGCTTATCCACACAATGCGAAGTCATTGTATGTAGAATACAAACATCAGTAGGCAAAGGCAGAAGTTACTGTGATATTCAATTCGACGTGTTTGTGGAGTGGGAAGGATTGAGTTTTATGCAGATATTTGCCCTATTACAGATAGCTGTTGGCTTCAGCGCGTATCGGAGGCCAATGCAGAAACATTAATTTTGCATGGCTTTTGAGGTAACATGCAGCTATAATTGAGTCACTTACAGTCCACCTGACCACATTTAATGCTCAGAGTGGCTGTCCATCCTGCTGTGAGAACTCCAGTAGCACATACCGTGAGCGATGCAAAAATGTATAAAATGCCCTGTATTTACCACCTTGCTGATATTGTTTGCCTGCTTCTTGACGTTAACGGTATCTGGCCATCCTGTTTGAGGATGTGTTAGCTGCAAGAGTACCAAGCTTCTCAAAAAGTCTGTTAGCCATGCAGTTCGTGGTTACAGGAAGCGCTTTTGGCACCAACTATAGGAATACGACTTCAAGAAAGTAAAACAAACGGCGTCGAGTGTTTCCCTAGCTCTTAGTAATTGTCCAAAACAAGGCGACAGCTTTGTTATTAGTGAGTCTTGCTTTAGTTGTGAAATTTTGGTGTTGTGCTACATGTCGGAGCACATTGCATATATGTAGAAAATAGCTTTGTCTACCGAGAAATTGTTTTTTAACTTCAACCTGCATTAGTTACTTTGTATCTCTGTTTTCAGAGATTACGAGATATCTAAAGAAAAGTTTGCACAAAAGCTTGAAAAATAAGTTACTTGATATCTCATCATGCTGTCTGTCAATCACTCTTCCCCCCCCCCATCTTAACCAGTGAGCACGCTTTGCTAGCAGGAAGGTGGTCACCCTATTTGAGGCGATGCAGTGAGCTGAATTACGGTTTCGCCATGCAAATCTCCTAGGTATACAAATTAAAAGCAGTCAGCTTAGTCGTAAGGTGACCACGAAGACGACCAGACGGACTGTCACTCTTCACTGTCTCAGCAGCCGTTAGCACAACAATCTGCCCACTGCTGCCATTATTGTGCGCACGTGTAATAATGTTTTCAACGAGTAACTCTACACAAATATTTAGGGCACCCTACTATTAGCAGAGAAGACACCAACAAAGCGCAGTGGTCTATGGTTATGGTGCTCAGCTGCTGACCCGGATGTCACAGGATCGAATCTAACGCACTGCGGCCATGTTTTGATAAAGGTGAAATGATAGGGGCTCATGTGCTTAGATTTAGTTGCACAGTAAACAATCCCAGGTGGTTGGAATTTCCAGATCTCGCCACTATGACATCTCATAATTGTATTGTGCGTTTCGGGCATAAAACAATCAATTATTATTCATAGAGAAAACACCAAACTTTCTGGCTACTCTCTGATCACATGATTTTTCGCCGCTGTTTCTCATGACGCACCATGGCTTTACGCATGAGCGCTTGGATACATTGCAGTGCTGCCATAGCTTCGTAATTATTAGATTTTTTTGTGAGCTTTGCTGCGATACACCTTAGCTCTTTGATGGCCAAGCATGAGGAGCATGTGATGAAAAGCAGGGGGTATGTGGGATGCTAAAAGTGCAACACTTTCTCCACTTTTTCCTTGTGATTACCGTTTTGCCGTAACCTAAATGCTGCAGCTCGTTTGGACTGCGACCTCCCATGCATTGTTGACAGTTTAGGATATCTTGTTAGAATGGGGGACTAGTGCTGACCAAGAGTCATCACAACAGATGTTAGACCGCTTTAGAAATTGATCATTGGACAGCAGTACTGAATGCTGGGGGTCACTTCTTCATCAAGGATTATTGTCAGGCGAAATCGCAAACTGACTTTCTTTGTTTTGCAGGCGCAACCAGGGCTTGCTCTTGGACACAGTACAGCAGGAAAACAACCGCTTTGCTGACGCCTTGGGAAGTCTCGATGATGTGGTATGTCAACATTATTTCTCATGCAGCTTCTTTCAGACTGCGGCAATTAGTCTGTTATAGTGGACTCCCTGGTCGTGCTGGCTTTATGTTATTTTAGCTAGAATGAAATTCCAGCTCGGAATTACAGGCTGCAATAGGTTTTTCAACAGCTTTAAGTCAATCTCCCAGAACCCTTCAATTTCCGGAAATAAATCTGTAAATTCATACTGATATGTATACTTCTACATTTAAGTTATTAATGATTAAAACTGCTCATTTATTTAGGTAGAGTATAACGAATGCAGAACTAGAAAACCTGTTTAAGAACTGTTAACAGTATGATTGGCATTGGTACTAACTGCAGCAAAGCTAATGTATCTGCTGCCATCAACAGAGAATAATGCTCTCTGCAGAGAAAAACAGTTTTATTAGCTGTCAACTGGCTTTGGTTCAGTCAGAGCAGCCACACTATGATAACTCAGTCTGTCGGCAGGTTTCCTTTGCGGCTGCTTTTAAAATTATTTAGGCTGCTCACAATAAGATGTCTCGGAGTGGGAGTGACTGTCATCCTCTGTCATCTTTACTATTCCACCAAATTGGAATGGCTATTTATCTTCAACCCATTATTAAAGTGCATGCAAACCCAATATAGGTCTCGAAAATGGGGTGCTTTCAAACTAATGAACCGAATGTAGGTAAATGAATGAAGTGAGTCTTCCATGACTTCTTTACAGTAATGCTTTTCAATTTCGCTGTTTGAATTTTTTTTGCTACCCTCACTGTTGTCCTTGTTCTTGATTTCTTTTTTTATTTCTCTCTGTCTCACGAGCCGGGATGTAGGCCTAGTCAGGAAACACGTCTGTTTCATTTTGCCTCATCTTGGTGGCATGTAATGCTGCCCTACGTACACTGTCGTTCTTTATGAAAGGGAACATGCGAACGCGTGGCCTGTGCTCTGCGGCAGCTGCCTACAGCATTATCAACCGACAAGTGAAGAAAACACGTTCGCTTTTGCCGTCATCTATGGCCAAGCAAGATAACAAGTCTTGGCCGGTACACAAGTGCTGCTCGATTATGTTCCCTCACCACTCGTTTGGCGAGCAATATCGGGGGATTACTGCAGCCTGCGCCGTGGTCGCGCACAATGTTTGATATGTTGGCAGTGGACTATGCACTGCAGGCCTGAGCAGATAGGGAGTGCAATCTAGCAGCGCTTGTTTACCGGCCATAACTTATAATTTTTTTTGCAACAGATGACACTGAAAGCGAATGTGTTTTCTTTTGCTGTCGGTTGATAGTGCTGTAGGAAGCCGCCGCAGAGCGCAGGCCACCTGTTCGCGTGTGCCCTTTCATAAAGGACGACAGTGTACACATGCCAAAATGAATTATTATTATTATTATTATTATTATTATTATTATTATTATTATTATTATTATTATTATTATTATATTAGTAGTAGTAGTAGTAGTAGTAGTAGTAGTAGTAGTAGTAGTAGTTGTTGTAGTACCTTAACAAAGCTTCCTTTTGGGCAAGTTGCTGTTGTTTATGAAATTATTGTGATATTGCTAGTTCATACACTCACGAAGAAGAAATGGCATTAAAAGGGCTCTGAAACACTTCTTCAAGTAGTTATGAAAAGGATTCACTGAAAGAGCTTAGTGCCTCACGAATTCAACGTCGCAAAAATTTCAAGAATCTGTCCAGTGCGAGCAGAATTGCAAAGATTTGTTGCATGCTGCAGTCGCATTCTCTCATCTCTTGTCCTGACTAAAGCACTGGAAGCTAAGAAAGGGAGGGATGACATGTGTAAAAGAAAGATGTGATGTACACTTTGTGACCATGAGCATTTTTTTTTTTTGAGTATGCGGCTCTTTCAGTGTGATCACGCACGCACGGACAAGTCGTGCCCTCCTGTGGCCATCCATGCAATGACCATGTACGTCATGTTCACATCAGCCAGCGGCCTATAGATGGCCTTCTACGAGTGATTTTCGAGCTTCCTTCGTCATTTCCCGATAGAACGCAATTTCTTTAGCTGACTTTGATCATTTGTGGTGAATTACAGGCCACATGCTGCATAATATTTGGCTCGCGTGTTCTTGGGAGTCCCTACAATCGATCGGCACCGTTTTCTGACCATGCTCAAAATGTGTTGCAGGGCGCCTTTAAGTGTGTGTGCACATCCTTCTTTATGCATCAAAACAGCTTAATTAAAGGAGCAGTGACATCAACTTGACATATGTCGCGTTTTGTGCAGTGCCTAGTTATCTATCTCCTAGTAAAAATTTAGTACTAACAATGTAACAGAGGGACGAATAATATGTGTAATATCTATTAGTATGACCAATATAGAACCCAATTCAAAACGGGTGGAAAGCCGCCAATTTTCAGTGCTGCCAAGTGGACACGTCTCGCGGTCCCGCCCCATCTGCTTACGTGGCCACATGAAATGGTGACGCGACTTTCAGTCGACATTTCGTCTGCTTGGCGCGCATATGTATAGGCATGTCTCGCCACTTTCATTGTCATCGCCGTCGTCCTCGGCGTCCACAAGCCACGATAAAACCACCGAGGAATATGGAATCGCGATAATTCATGGCATGCGAATCATTTTTGGTTCAATCCTATTCTGAGCAGTGATTCTGAAATCGACGCCAGACCCAACTGCGACAAAGCAGCTGGAGACGCACGTCTGGGCCATGCTGGCTGGTAAGACACATGAACGCTGCATGTGTGTTACTTGTTACTGATGACCGTAGCTTCAAATTATCACATTCGCAATCACCACTCTATAAGAAATCAACCGATGTGGCACGCCGAAAACGCTGAACTCATGCAAACGCACTGCACGAAGCAAGTGAAACAAAGCTAGTGAAGCCGTTACTAGCTAGCCAGGCGTCGCCGCTAGACAGTACCACATGTAGGCACCGCGATAACAACACTGAAATTGTTGACGTCAACGCTGCTCGCTCATTGTCACTCGGTTCCTGAGGCATCGCCTCGAAGCTTGCTGAACACGTCAAAATACTGTTGATGTCTTATGGCCGGGAATGTGCTGATAAGCCTTGGACGCTCTTCGCGCTCAAAATAGAACAACTCCTACGTAACAGACGTGATTGATACTTCGCTGAAAAAACTCATGCGCAACAAGCAATCGAGTGAACGCCAGATCTCGAGTTTAAAATTTGGTGTCACTGCTCCTTTTAAGTATTCATCCATTTACTAAGCATGATATTCATATGCTATTCAAGACACTCTAGGGGAATAACAATAATGGCACTGTGTGTGTGTGTATGTGTGCTCTTTTATATGTCTCTCTACTAGGAGTCTAATATCGTCTTGTGTAGAAGATTGAATGCTTAAGGGGGGACACGGGTTGTGGAGACCGAAAAATCGCGAAAAAACTAGTTTTTTTATTGCGTTTTTGAAATCTACAGCTACTAGTGCACTTATGCCGTAAATTTCATGCCTATAATATCATTATTTTAGCCGCTAAGACCCTTTATCCCACTAGCTAAATCTGAGCCCTCTAGCTAAATCTGAGCCGAAATCGACGTTGAAATCGCACACTTTCCTTGACGCGCCCCTGTCCTTTCATGTGTGCCAGCGCGGCCCGTTTGGTATCATTTGAGAAAGCCATCTTTCGCCTTCTAATTCCCGCCAGAATGGGTCCAATTCAACCATTGGCACCTTGTAAAATGAGCGGCAAAAAGAAGTATCAGAGCGCCTTCCTATTTGCTACTTCGCGCACGTGACTTGAGCTTACCTCCCTATTGGTGGAGGCTCCTGGCTTCGTCTGCTTCGGGTATTGAGGCGCGCGTCCATGCGTGCCATTTTGCCTCAGTGTCAGCGGAGAAGTTTCACGATGTCATATCCTGAGCGCGAATTCCGCACGCGGCACAAGTTTGGTGCGAAGAACGCTAGCAGCGAATTTCAAGAAGTGCTCCGTGATACAGCAAAACCCCTGAGACGCTACACTATCTGCATCCCATGGTGAATTCGTCGACGCTACCACGGAAGGCCTAAGTATTGCATCAGTTGTCAAGGAGCCTGTGCAAAGTTCGTCAGCCACGGAGCCTTTGAGCAGCGGTCGCCTGCGTCTAGATACTATCTATCGGCAGCAATCTGACTTGGAAGAGGAGTGAGCTAAAGCCGAAGATAAGTTATCGGAGTTGCCGTCCGCTGCAGCGACGGAGCGGAAACGCACATTCGTGGTTGACGGTGCCAATGATGCAGCTCAGCCGCCTGATGGAATCACGTTCACAATTATAGATTTGGACACAGTGAATAGCGCTTTGTTGGCATTCGCAAAGTGTAATACCCGTGCCACACGGGCATAGAAAATGACATTTGGTGGCGAAGGCCTTCAGTTCCCGAATGACATTTGTTTCACCGGCGCTGCTACACGTCCAAAGCGAATGACATTTGACTTGATGATGTCGATCGCAGCACCTTCCAAGTGAGCATTGGGGGAATAGCAATAAAAAAATAAACAAGCGTTTAGAAGCTTCATACACATCATATAATCATTAAAAATAGAAATAAGCATATTACGCTGCCCTAAGTTGTAGTTTCTTGCTTTCTTTTACGACGTTGCAGCCGACCGTAGCAACCTAAGCCAATACTAGTCAGATCCACAGCGTAATTAGAAAATGGCGCCTGTCGCATCGCACCTGTCGCATCTCTCAGAAGATATTCGCAGAGTTCATTTTTTCACGGCAGCACTACTGTGTTTCCCTGCAAAGCATCGCGCTCAAGAGCGAATAATTCTGGAGCAAAGACGAGGTAGTATGCGTCAGCTTCAGTACATTGAACTTGATTTAATTTTAAACCATTTCAACCTGATCTTCGTATAACGGTCAAAGCACTTTTTTAAAAGTTTAGTGCAAATAAAAGACGGGAAGTTTTATTTTTAGCTGAATATGATTTGTTTTATTTACTTTAAGGCCAATCGCACTTCGCGAGCTGTGTCGTCGAGAGTAGGCATTTCTCAGTCAACTGAGTTCTTGCGAAGGCATTTGGTGGCGAATGGCATTCGGACGAATGCCATTTCGTTCGCCCGTGTGGCACCGCGTGAATGGCAATAAATCTGAAGGCATTCGGGGGTAAAAGCCATTTTCTCTGCCCGTGTGGCACGGGTATAATACCCGTGCCACACAGGCAGACAGTTTCCTGTCTTCGGCCACGTCACGGGGTCGTGACGTGGCCGAAGACGGGAAACTTCGTGTTGGGATTTAACTGTTTATTTGGGCGAACCTGTGCCCGGTAAAGGGAAAGTCTAATTACAGCAGCAGTCTTGCACGGATAGCAGTCTCGGACTGATAGCGGCGAACGCGTCGGCCTTCGATCAACAACTGACAAGCGGCGAAGCGCGTCGGCATTTATACTCTTGCCGTCGAATGTTCTAGCGTTATCTCTGGCGGTGGCGTAGCTTCCAGAACAATCTGTACCGTTCGCACAGTGGGCGTGATCTTATCGAAATGATCTACTACAGTCCGGAACCTTCTAGAAAACTGCAGGTGCGGTTTGCGCTGAGAATCGTGTGGTGTTTTGGGACGATAACAAAAACTTGTGAAATGGAACGTGGCATTGCCCCCCTCTGGAAAAAGGCATCGTCCCGATGCTTTAACTAAAGATGAAAGTACAATAATAATGCAAGAAAGTACAATGAATAAATTTCGATACAGCAATAATACAAAAAAAACACTAGTTCAGTTTGTTAACGCGCATGAAACGGCTTGAGGCGCGCGACATGGACGACTTCAGGTCGCGATCGGCGTCGTTGAGAGTTCGTGATGCCGTCGTGGACAACCTCGTAATCAAGTTGGCCGAGACGTCGAACCCCCCTGTACGGTCCGAAGTACCGTCGCAGAAGCTTTTCACTTAGTCCACGTCGGCGTATCGGCGTCCACACCCAAACACGTTCACCGGGCTGGTATTCCACGAAGCGTCGTCGAAGGTTGTAACGGTGGCTGTCGGTCGTCTGTTGATTCTTGATACGGAGACGCACAAGTTGTCGGGCTTCTTCGGCGCGTTGAAGGTACTCTCTCACATCTAGGTTTTCTTCGTCGGTGACGTTGGGTAACATGGCATCGAGCGTCGTTGCCGGGCTCCTTCTGTAGATCAATTTGTATGGAGATATCTGCGTCGTCTCCTGCACCGCCGTGTTGTATGCGAAGGTCACATACGGAAGAATGGCGTCCCACGTCTTGTGTTCGACATCGACGTACATTGACAGCATGTCGGCGATCGTCTTGTTAAGCCTCAGTGAGGCCGTTGGTCTGTGGGTGGTACGCTGTCGTCCGGCGGTGGTTTGTTTGGCTGTATGCCAAGGTCGCTTGAGTTAAGTCGGCAGTGAATGCCGTTCCTCTGTCGGTGATAAGGATCTCCGGGGCGCCGTGACGTAGGACGATATTTTCGACGAAGAACTTAGCTACCTCGGATGCACTGCCTTTTGGCAGGGCTTTTGTTTCGGCGTAGCGGGTGAGGTAGTCGGTAGCTACCACGATCCACTTGTTTCCGAAAGCCGACGTCGGGAATGTCCCCAGTAGGTCCATACCAATCTGCTGGAAAGGTCGGCAAGGTGGATCAATTTTCTGCAGAAGTCCCGCTGTCCTTGTCGGCGGTGTCTTGCGTCGCTGACAGTCCCGGCATGTTCTCACATAACGAGTGATGTCGGTGGTAAGACGTGGCCAGTAGTACCTTTCTTGTATCCTCGCGAGCGTGCGAGAAACACGGAGGTGCCCTGCCGTCGGATCGTCGTGCAGGGCCTGCAGGAGTTCTGGTCGCAGAGCTGAAGGCACCACAAGGAGGTACTTAGCTCGAAGCGGTGAAAAGTTTTTTTTTTGTAGAAGACCGTTTCGTAGAAAGAACGACGCAAGTGCGCGCTTGAATACCTTCGGGACTTCGGCGGTCCGGCCTTCGAGGTATTCTATTAGGGCCTTAAGTTCCGGGTCGGCCCACTGTCGTTCAGCGAAGTCGTCGGTAGTTATCGTTCCTAAGAAGTAGTCGTCATCCGGGTCGTCGGGTAGCGGTTGGTCTACAGGCGCACGAGAGAGACAGTCGGCGTCGGAGTGTTTTTTGCCGGACTTGTAAATGACAGTAATGTCATATTCTTGAAGTCTCAGGCTCCATCGTGCGAGGCGACCTGAAGGGTCCTTCAAGGTGGCTAGCCAACACAATGCGTGGTGATCGCTCACAACTTTGAAGGGCCTGCCGTAGAGGTAGGGGCGAAATTTTGACGTAGCCCAGATGATGGCGAGGCACTCCTTATCTGTTGTGGAATAATTTGCCTCTGCTTTGGATAGCGATCGGCTGGCGTAACTAATAACCCTTTCAAGTCCGTCAGCCCTCTGCACAAGAACGGCGCCAAGACCTACGCTGCTTGCTTCAGTATGTATTTCTGTCTCGGCGAATTCGTCGAAATGGGCAAGTAACGGAGGCGTCTGGAGGCGATGTTTAAGCTCCTGGAAAGCGTGCTCCTGCGGCGTTTCCCACTTAAACTTCACGTCGGCCTTGGTAAGGTTAGTGAGAGGATCGGCGATGCGGGCGAAGTTTTTCACGAACCGCCTATAATAGGCACACAGGCCCAGAAATCGGTGCACGGCTTTCTTTCAGTGGGCGGCGGGAAGTCGGCGATGGCGGCTGTTTTCCCTGGATCGGGACGAACTCCAGACTTGCTGATAACGTGCCCCAGAAACAAGAGCTCCTCATACGCAAATCTGCACTTTTCTGGCTTCAGTGTGAGTCCGGAAGTCTTGATGGCTTGACGTACAGCTTCAAGGCGCCGAAGATGCTCTTTGAAACTCGAGGAAAACACGACGACGTCGTCCAAGTACACAAGGCAAGTCTGCCACTTCAATCCTGCCAGTACTGTATCCATAACGCGTTGAAAAGTTGCAGGCGCTGAGCAAAGGCCGAAGGGCATCACCTTAAACTCGAAGAGGCCGTCCGGTGTTATAAACGCCGTCTTCTCTCGGTCTATTTCGTCGACTTCGATTTGCCAATAGCCAGTCGTGAGGTCCATTGACGAAAAGTACTTGGCGTTATGGAGCCGATCAAGTGCGTCGTCTATTCGTGGGAGAGGATACACGTCCTTTCTTGTGATTTTGTTCAGGCGGCGATAATCGACGCAGAAACGTAGGGTCCCATCCTTTTTCTTCACTAACACCACGGGGGATGCCCATGGACTCTTGGACGGCTGGATAATGTCATCCGCAGCATTTCATCAACTTGTCTCTTCATGGCCTCACGTTCTCGCGTCGAAACCCTGTACGGACTCTGACGGAGTGGTCTGGCATTTTCTTCGGTTATGATGCGATTTTTCGTGATTGGGGTCTGCCGAATTTTCGATGACGACGAAAAGCAATCTTCGTATTGCAGGAGCAGGGCCTTGAGCTGTTCTTGCTTATCGTTCGGAAGTCTGGGATTGACGTCGAAAGCTATGGGAGGGGCTTGGTTCCTCTGAGCAGGTTCCGCAGAATCGGCGAGGGCAAAAGCACTGGTGGCTTCGACAATTTCTTCGATGTATGCGACCGTTGTTCCTTTGTTCACATGTTTGTACTCATTGCTGAAATTCGTGAGCATAACCGTTGCTTTGCCTCCCCGCAGCTCTGCAATTCCTCTTGCGACGCAAATATTTCGGGTGATCAACAGATGCTGACTGCCTTCAACGACGCCTTCCAAGTCAGGTGATTTAGGAGCGCCGACTGAAATAATGACGCTTGAGCGAGGCGGAATGGTGACTTGTTCTTCCAGCACATTCAAGGCATGGTGTCCTGACGGCGTGCGCGGCGGTAGTGCTTCTTCTGTGGATAACGTTATCGACTTTGTTTTTTGGTTGATGACAGCACCATGGAGGCATAAGAAGTCCATGCCAAGGATGACATCTCTCGAGCAACGCTGTAGGACTACGAAGTCTGTAGGATAAATACGGCTGTTAATGGTGACTCTCGCTGTGCAGATTCCTGCAGGCGTTACGAGATGACCTCCGGCTGTGCGGATTTCAGGGCCTTTCCAAGCTGTCCTAACATTCTTTAATTTAGCGGCGAACGAGCCACTGATGACAGAATAGTCGGCTCCAGTATCGACGAGAGCGCTCACACTGTGGCCGTCGATAAGAACGTCGAGGTCGCTAGTTCGCCGTCTCGCATTACAGTTAGGGCGTGGCGTTGGGTTACGGCTGCGTCGGCTTGTTCCGCTGCTTCCATGTTGCGTCGTCAGGCCACCTTCGGTAAGTGAGCTTTCGCCGTCAGGGCTTTGCCTGTTTGGCGTTGTGTTCGGAAAGCTCCGTCGCGGCGTCGTCGTCGGAGGATCTTCGGTAGTTCGTCGCACAGCAACCGCACCTCCACAGGTTGCTGTCCTTAGTTTCCCGGATACGGGCTAGGAGACGGGGCGGCGTTTTGGCGTGGACGGGAAGGAGCGTTGTGGTGCACTGCAGCGGCGTAGCTCATAGTTTCTGGCTCGGGCGGTGGTGTTTCGGGAATTCGAAGCGATTGCCGGACTTCTTCTCGCACAATGTCGGCAATCGAATCCACTTGAGGCTGCGCCGAAGGCAACAGTTTGCGCAGCTCTTCCCGCACGATCGCTCGGATCATTTCACACAGGTCGTCGGAGTCACTGGCTTGAGCAGCAGCGCATTCTGGAGTCAGGCAACGATTATACTGTCCGGTGCGCATGTCCAGCGTTTTTTCGATGGTGGTCACCTCGGATACAAATTCTTGGACGGTGTTCGGTGGATTCCTCATTAGTCCCGCGAAGAGCTCCTGTTTGACCCCTCGCATGAGGAAACAAACTTTCTTTTCCTCAGGCATGTGTGGGTCAGCGTGACGGAATAGGCAGGTCATCTCCTCTGTGAAAATTCCAACCTTTTCATTTGGTAGCTGAACCCGGGTCTCGAGTAGAGCAGCGGCCCTCTCTTTGCGAGCGACGCTCGCGAACGTTTGCACAAATGCGCCGCAGAAGACATCCCACGTTCGGAGCGTGGACTCCCGATTCTCTAGCCAGGTCCTTGCGGTGTCTTCCAGGTAGAAGTACACACGACGGAGCTTTTCTTCGTTGTCCCAGTGGTTGAGGGCGGCCACACGGTCGTATGTTTCTAGCCAGGATTCCGGGTCTTCAAACGATGAGCCATGGAACGTTGGTGGTTCCCTGGGTTGATGAATGACGATCGCGGGCTGGGACGCTCCGGTTGTCATTGTCGCTGCAGTCGAGGTCATGGTCTTGGTCTTCCGCGCCTTGTCTTGTAGAAGGCCGTACTCCGGTGGGAGACCTTGCTGTCGGCGGCTCGTTCGCTGCTCTTGGTTGGCGTCGGTGTCTTCTCCGCGACGGGGGCTGGGTTCACGGCTTGACGGGGGCGTCCGGTACATGAACGAAGCAGCACCTCCACCAGATGTCACGGGGTCGTGACGTGGCCGAAAACAGGAAACTTCGTGTTGGGATTTAACTGTTTATTTGGGCGAACCTGTGCCCGGTAAAGGGAAAGTCTAATTACAGCAGCAGTCTTGCACGGATAGCAGTCTCGGACTGATAGCGGCGAACGCAGCGTCGGCCTTCGATCAACAACTGACAAGCGGCGAAGCGCGTCGGCATTTATACTCTTGCCGTCGAATGTTTTAGCGTTATCGCTGGCGGTGGCGTAGCTTCCAGAACAATCTGTACCGTTCGCACAGTGGGCGTGATCTTATCGAAATGATCTACTACAATCCGGAACCTTCTAGAAAACTGCAGGCGCGGTTTGCGCTAAGAATCGTGTGGTGTTTTGGGACGATAACAAAAACTTGGGAAATGGAACGTGGCATTATTCGCACAGCGCAAAGTGTACACAGGCGCCCGTGTTGTGTCCTTTAATCTGTGATCATTCATTTTACACTGTACAAGTATGCCGATTCAAAATCACCAGCTCGCCCACGGTGTCGTTCTTTCTTGTTTAACAGCTGCAGCGGGCACGAGTGTACCAGGCCAAATTGGTGCGCATCAAACGTGACATGGCAGAGCTTCAGCAGAGGAGTAGCCGCTTGCGCAAGCGTGCCTTGCGGCTGCAGCAGCTGAAGCAGAAAGAGGCCTTGCAGGCTGAGCAGCAGCGCCAGCGAGACCTGGAGCGCACACGGCAGCTGCAGCCACGTGTGGCTCCGCAGTTGGCTCCTCCTTAAATGAGCTAGCCCATCCACTGAATCTTCATTGCCCAAAATGCAGAGAAAAGAAAGGTGCTACTACCTGCAAGATGTTCCTCTTCCTGCTCTCTAAATGAAACAAATGACTGATCCAGCTTGTAGATGAGCCACGATTGACTGAGCTGGCAAAGAGTTTTATGACAGTTGGATCTTGAGCTTGTTGATATATATTTCATGAGAGCGTGTGTTGTGCTGAGTACATGGCACAAGAGTGATAGCTGACATGGTTAACTGCCGTCTTCCAGGATAAGGTACTGTGGCGATGCTCTTGAGCATGTGTTTAACGATGCATTTGGTAACCGGTACCTGTATAACTATGTTCTCGGAAATAAGGAGGCTGAATGTTTAGCGCTATATGTGCTCAGTAAATTATACGAGGTACACCATAAGTCCTCTTCAGTTGTACTATAGCACTGCTTCGGTGACAACGCGGACAGTTACGGGGATAAAGGGGAAATTATGGCAAGAACAGCTCTAGAACTTTGGTAGTAGATTTTAGAAGGCACGCCACTACAAATTTGCATAACCATTGCCACGAAAGATCCATCATTGCATGTTCTTTGGCATTTCTTTAAAAGTTTCCTGAAACCCAAATGAGGAGCGGAAAGGTGTACAAGTGTCATTGTGATAGTAGTGCAACAATGGTGTACACGTGCTCTGAACATAGCGAGACCGTTTGGCATGCGATGCTGCTCGTCTGTTTGATTCTTACTTCGTACTGTTCCTACTAAAAGACGTAACATATTTGTTTAGTGTTCTTGCGAATTGTTTTGCTTATTTAGACTGTTATGACATGGGCCTGTCATACCATGAACAGCTTGTTTCTCCTATATCATGCTTGCCTGCAAACTAAATCGGCACTTTAGTCTCTTGCAAGCCTAGATGCACTAACAAAACACCTCGAGGGTGTCCATCTTTACAAGCACTGCACAGACAATACAATTTTAGGTTACTCAGAAAGGAGGTGTATCCAGCAGTCATAGGAGGAATGTGCTTGGTGAAAATAAATCTGCCAGTGACATGCAAACATCCCATATAACTAGCAAACATTCCTGTGTGATGACACTTCACAAAGGGCTTTCTTTTTCTGCTTTTTCGTTGAATGTTGCCCCCTTTCACCACTTCACCTGACCAACTATACCTCACACAGGGTAAGTGACAACTCAGGATACAATACAGTACAAATACTATGGGATGTGCAATATGAATCAGTTATCAGACTATGCATATGTGAAACCTTTTTTTTTCTCTGAAGAAAATGATGTGCAAGAAGCCTCGCAAATGGAATAGGACCTCAGCTGATTTGATTGGTGCACGGAAAGTGAATATGAAAGGTTATGTATCGGCTTCATAAATGTCTTAAAAATTTTCAACCTTCTGTGCAAAAGGTAAGGCATGCACAGATTGTTGCTTACTCCTACAAAAAATTGTAAACGTAAGCAGATGGAATTTGTGATGGTTAATGTTTACTACTTCTTGTGTAATAGATTGTACTTCATATGATTATGCATTAAAAATATTTACTCTTTGGCTTCCTCTGTTCATCAATCATATGCTCCTAAAATCATTGCCAAATTTTGCTTGGTCATACTTACACATTTAAATAGAAATGTTTTTGTACATTTCATTTCCATAGTGCCAAAATGCTTTGTACGTGTTGCTGAGGAATAAAAGCTATGAATGGCTTTTGTCTTCAGAATAATTTATTGCTTATGTCATGGCTTGGTGAAGTATGCGCTAAGGAGGCCATCCGGAAGTGTAGCTCTTGGCTTGAAAAAGCCATAAATTTGGAATGATCAACCTGAAGCCAGCAAGGCCTTCACCTTGTTAAGAATCACTGTTGTTGGGGTTGCCATCTGGCCTGTTTTGGACCAGTGCAGCCGGTTTGGTTGCCAGTTCGCAGCTAAGATCAGCAGTCATTGAATGGTGTTATTGACAATCACATTGAGGTTATTCTTTATTTTGCATTTGGTAAGTATCATTTCAACAACTTATCAGCCTGACTGCGCCCACTGCAGGGCAAAGGCGTCTCCCATGATCCGCCAATCAACCCCGTCGTCACCAAGCATTGGTAAATTGCAACCTTCCACAGCACCCGCATCTGCGGACACCCGCCGCCATTAAATATCTCTGATCAAAAGCTATGAACTTGACCAAGAAGCATAACTATGAGTGCAAAGGAAGCGGGGATGTGCCGCCTACAACGTGCCATGCACCCACCGAGCCTCACGGCCAAGAAATGACTGCGAAGCCAAAAATATTCGAGCCAACAGAATTTATTCGACAGACATGGACAGGTAACGTTTCACTGCCTGTCTCACACAGTGGAACCCTGAAAGGACAAACGAAAGCAGTTACCAATACAATACGAAAGCGCGCCCACCAGTTCCATCGATATAAGCCACAATACTTACCTATATTTCTCACTACATCACTGCTTCAGGAGCTGATGCCGAACTGCGAAGAAAGGGATCGCGAAGCCACTTGCAAAAAAGAGGGCAAACTTGATGGTCAGCCCATACTTGTTATTGATCTTGAAGGGCAGGTTCTGCAACAAGAAAAGGGGGAGCAGGCACATCAATGAGCGTGTACCGGTGATCCTTAGGTAGAAGTCTCTTACCGAACCAGGAATGCCGCTGGTATCATGGTCATCGTGACCACTCCTTCGGATCGCTGACGTGGTGAAATTTCGTGCCAGAACGGCCAGTCGAGAAACGCGAGACATGTTCATGCTTTTCGCTCGACAAAAGCACGCACAACTGCGATGTGCCCTCCTTGACCCTCTTAAGCTCTTATTGTGGATTGGATTAGATGCAAAAGCAGACGTGTCTTGGCTACAGTCAATGTCGGAGTCAGCGCGCGTGGAGGAGCCAACTAGTGAGCCAACCGGCTAGCCAATAAACCAACCGTTCGAAGCACGCGTCAAGCGTCAGGTAGCACGTTCGAAGATGCTTCATGTATGTGAGTAGTTCGATAGCGTATTGCCTAAAACTGACCAAAGTGTGAAGTTGTACCTTCGGGTTACGGCCAGTCGCCAGCAAAATGGCCACCAGTATGTCCAGCACGGCGCCTTTGGTCAACATGAGTTGTTCTTCACTGTGGACGCCATACAAAGACCTACAGCAGGCGGTAGAAGCGGTGCTCGTACACAGGGATGTCGAGGCCGTGGCGGACTTCGTCGCCGCGCTTCGACGTCATCGACGGGACTTTGCTGCATTGCTGGTTAACCCATCGCGATGCACCCAACACCGCGACGCCGTGTCGCGGGCACCGCAGGACGGCATCGCAGTGTCCGGTAAGGCGACGCTGCAGCTGCTGCCGCAGGATGTTGTGGGTGAGGCGTTGCTGCTTAGCGAAATGTTTGAGCTCAATGAGCTGGCTTCCTTGGAGCTGGTGCTGGCGGCGCAGCAACAGTTGCCGTTATTTCCCGAGCTCACTCGTGGTCTTGTAGCCGTGCTACTATATTACGATGGCCGGCGTGCTCTGGTAAACGCGCTGCGAACGTTGGTTCAGGTCACGGAGGGTCGCACCTGGACTGTCGGGCTGAACGCCGACGTGTTGGCCACCGTCACCAAGTACACCAATGGCCTTCGCGACGAGGACGGCGTTCAGGCACGCGCACTTCAGCTTCTCGATCGCTTTGACTATGCGCGCGAACTGGACATGCTGCAAAGAAACCGCGCCCTCGGGCCGCCGCGCTATCGTCGGCAGGTGCTGGACATGATCCAGGAGACGCAGCAGTCTCTGGCGGAAGTGGTCTTCTGTTGGGCCTGCCAGACACCGCTCTCCAAGAGCGACACCCTGGCCATTGTGCACTTCCTGGCCCAGCGAGCGCGAACCGCTGGCGACGGCGCTCTCGACAGCGTATCGCTCACGCTGCTGATGGCGCTGCTCTATGCGCTGGACACGACACCGCTGTTACACGACGCCGATTCGGCCCTGGCACTGCATCGTGAGTTCACGGCCCCGCAGCAGGCGTGGAAGCAGGAAGCACTCTTCAGCATTGCGCAGTTCGCCTGGTCACTCAGTCTGCGGGCCACGTCGCAGCTGCCGGCTGCGGCTGGCTTGGAACCTGAGCTGACTGTCTGCCTGGAAGAAGACGAGCGCCTAATGGATACTGCTATCGATAGCCAGGTGTTCTCTGCACTTCGGCAGCTGGTGGTGCGTTCACCCTTGTTGCACCGCGAGGAGTTCTTCCTTAAGAAAGTACACGCTCTTCTAGCGGACTTCGTAGCCCTCATGCCACTCAAACTAAAGGAACTGCGCAACCAGGGGGATGAGGCAGCACGCATTATAAGCACGTACGCTCAGAATGGGCAACCACCACCTGTGCAATTACCGCGTCACTTTGAGCAACTGCTGGAAATGGTTGCCGAGCTGTACGCACAAGATCCCCTTGAGCTGAAATTGGCAGAGGACTTCTGGATAGAAAACCCCGAGGGTGGCCACAGGCGCCAGCTGGCTAAATTCGTCCGTCTGGCGGGTGACCTACTCCAAACACCACTTTTTGTGCCTTACGTGTCAGCCCTGAGCAGCCTGTCGCGGTCTCGCGTTGGTGCGCAGCACTGCTTTCAACTTCTCAAGAGCAATGGCCATCTGGCAGGTTCGCAGTGGAGCCCTGTCTCATGGGACAATTTTCTTGGAGCATTGCGCAAGTACTTCAACTGCTTGCACCCTGAAGGTTCGTCAGAGACATATCGAGCCCCACAGCCTATTTCGGCTCCTGAACTCCGTGCACTGGTTGCCATGCTCAAGCTTTTAGAGACTGTCGTGCAGTACGATGAGCTCGCTAGGTTAACCCTTGCCGATCACCCACATCATAGCACACTGGCTCTTCTGGCTGGCTTGATAGGATGTGCAGTGCCTCCAGAACTAAAGGCGGCTCTACTTCATGCTTTAGCTGCCTTTGGTGCAGCCCCCGAGTTGGCACCACGCATCTGGCAGCTGCTAATGCCCTGCCTCCAAGGGTTGCGTGCCGAGCTAGAGGAGGTTGAAAGCCGCAATGAAGAATTTCCCATCACCGCTGCTTTGTTGGTTCTTCTGGCTGCACTGCTTGATCATCTTTTAGGGCCTGGTGCCACGCTTTTTCTCGAGCATGTGCGCGAAGCTGTGTTTCTGCGCCTCAATGTGCGTGCCTATAGACATGCCGCTGAGAAGTGGCAGCTGGCGGCTGCATGTCTGAAAGTGCTAGGCAAACCCTGTGTGGAAGTTTTGTTGCTGGAGTACCTCGAAGACGGGGGCGCACTGTCTCTTCTGCTGCAACTGCTTGACGAGGCTGCTGGTGAGCTGGGAGACCCTGCAGAGGCCAGCCTGTGTGCTCTACAGCTAATTGAACGAGCTCTGCATTTGCCACTTCGCGAGCGTCCGGGGTGTTCTCTGCACCGCCTGCTGTTGACCACCACTAACCCACGTACCCAACGCCCCGACTGTGGCCGTGTGCTGGCGACCTACGTCATCCATGGGGCTCTTCAACCGCGCCATGCCCTGTCTGCGGCACGCATCTTGCTTCAGTTGTGCATGCAGCCGTCCTTGGTTAGCCAAGTAGAAGCTTGCTTCCGGGCTGACAGAGTTCAGGTCCTCATGCACGGCTTTGCCGAGGCTATTGAGGTAAGTTGCTTCGAGCACATGGTTACTTTTCGATTACCAAGTGCTAATTTTGCTGGTTGTTTTCGAGCACTATGGAGATGCGCATCACAGTGGGTTTGTTAGAACGATACCTTTGAATGCATTCTGCTGCTGCATTTCAAGCACTGTGCTCCAGTTCTGAAGCACTCTCATCTGCAACTTGAGATCGTGAGACAGATTGGCCAGAGTCATGCAATGTTGCTTCTGTTAGTAATATTAGCGTGTCTCCCATCGTATCACTGTACAGGTAGTGCCTCAAAGCATACACTTCCTCTACAACTGAAAGTGCATATATGGTTCCTTTTCTCACATTCACTTTCTCTGACTACTAGCTACAGTTCTGGCTTTGATACACATTTCATTCCTGATTCAAAAGTGGGTGTCACATTTTAGCAACTTGTGTCGAATTGTAGTGATGAGATCAATGTAACTTAACTAAACTAGCACTTGGCTATCAGCAGGTCAGCACATGCACAACTCATACATTTTGAATGCATGCTTAATCACTGATTTGTAAATAACTAGATTTGGTTAAAGTGCACTTTTTGATCATGGTAGTGGTCACCCAACATGTCAGTTTTGACGGTGCCACTAAAAAAGGCTTGTCCATCGCCTGGTAATTCTGAAGATCGTTACAAAGGAAGAAAAAAAGATGTCGGCTCCACCCACAGTGTTAACGCAGTGTTAACACTGCACTTGTTTACTGTAATTGTCGGTTTGGCATTCAATACATGGGATCTTTACAAACAGATGTGCTTAGCTTCGTTTATATTGAAGTCATATTATGTATTAGCTGGTAAATTATTTGGGGTGAGCATGGTTCGCCTTAGGGGACAATAATTTCTTGTCAGCCAAGAGGTGCGCGACGGAGCCATAGGCCCTGAACTTATTAGTGAACCTCGCTTTTCATTGCACCAATGATGTCTTACAGGCCAACTCTAATTTTTTTACCACATAAAAGTGATGGTCGTTTTGCCCCTGAGATGCTGGTATCGTAAGCCCGGTAATAGAAATACCCAGCAGATAGAGAAATCAGGGGAAAATTAGACCGCCTGCTGCAGTCATTACAGCTCCATTTTTCTGCCTGCACTAATTATAACTGCCAATAATATTAAGTTTTTTTGCTACAAAAAATTTTGCACTGATTATGTAAAGTAAACTTTTTACACTGCCCGAAACTTCGTTTACGTTAGCACTCTCTAGATTGTTAATTACCAAAGGCATCAACATGGTTTCTGAAGCTTCAGGACCCATCTAGGGGCATTGAACTCTTCATGCTATACGAATTGCCTTGAGCTAACAATGATTGTTCACTTGCTCATGGGGATGTGGTGAACTTGCGCTTAGCTATAGGCAATTCTTGTGCTGACATCTTAGTAGCTTCACTGCTGTGACTTAAGAGGGAACGTCAAACTCACTCCTATATACTATTCATCTGCAATATAATAACATTACAAAAGTTTTGCAAAAACAGTATGATTTCAACCGCTTATCTATGCTGGTAGAGAACCATTCTTTTTGTGATGCGCTTCCCCATTGCCACTTCTTTTGATTGGGTCTCATGGATCACAAAGAACGTCTTGGCAGGATTTTTTTTTATTAGCCATTACAGCATAACTGAACTGAACAAGCAGAATGTGCATTACGCAACAACCACTCGCAGCCAGCTCTCCCTTACAGTAGTTGTTAATGCTTTCAGCTTAAGTGTATTTAATACTTTATCAGTACCTTACATGGCCCTCCTGGGACATTGCATAAAAGGGGCAGTATAGCAAATACGTAACAGAGATGATATACATTGTACCTTTTAGAAGGTGAAATACCAATTAGTGCAAAATGCAGCCAAACTCACTATTGTAAAACATACAAAAAAAGCAATAAATGGTGTGTGAAGGAACGTATTATTCAAAATATAATATAAAAGCAACTAATTAAATAGCAGCAGTGCAACAGAATCTTAAAACGAGAGGGTTTTCTGCAAATAAATGTATCAAAAGATGCCAAAGAAAGTAAAAACAAAACGGGTGATAAAGAAAAACCATATCTGTAAGAGTATTATAGGCATGGATGAAGATGTTGATTTTCATGAGCAATATAGATAATGCGGAGTGGGAGAAAAATTTGCATTTAGGCAGCTTGACAAAGCTCTCACCCCTATTATCTTGAACTTGTGTCAGCATTTGGCCACAGACGTACTGCTAATACATTAGTAGAATATACATGTTGTTTTCAAGAAATGTATCTAATATTCTTTAAAAATCAGCAAAAGGTGCTATTTGCTCACTGTTTTCACAGTTGCTTTTTCTGTAACGGCAGGCATCTTAAGAGGGTTGAAGACAGCATTAGGAACAGTTTTTAGGAAAGTTGGATTAATGAAATATTTAATTAGGGGAGTTAGGCAGTTAAGTCGAATGGAAGAATTGAACACCTTCATACGAAGAGCCCAGCCCGTTGGTGCTTTGAGGTTTCGGACAAGTGGCATCTAGTAGTTACTGCAAACTAATGAAATTCTCCAAAATTTTGCAACGAAACCAAAACCAAAGGTCCGATGAGTGCAACAAGCAGATGACTACAATGATGTCACTGTTCAGAACAGTGGTTACAGGGGTGCAGTTCTTTCCCTTTCATTAACATATGCATGTCATGCGTGCTGTAATTACAAGTGCAGCCCACACACTTGTACATTGGAGTTGATTAATGGTTGATATAACACCACTTTCTCATTTTGAACATTTCGGACAAATGTAGCAGTTGTGCTCTTTTGTGTTTTGGTTTCGCTGTAGAATTTAGGATAATTTCATTAATTTGCAGTTATTAGTCGAGTTATTTAAGGTTAACAGTGCAAAATAAGACATGGTGGACAGAAAAAAAAAAAAGACGGGACAAGTACTGTGAAGCATAAGTATGCACAACCAACTAGCCCAGTCAACCACTTTCCTATATTATTAAAGGCGCCCCGCCACGATGGTTTAGTGGCTAAGGTACTCGCCTGCAGATTCGCAGGTTGCGGGTTCAAATCCCGGCTGTGGCGGCTGCATTTCCAATGGAGGCGAAAATGTTGTAGGCCTGTGTGCTCAGATTTGGGTACACGTTAAAGAACCCCAGGTGGTCGAAATTTCCGGAGCCCTCCACTACGGTGTCTCTCATAATCATATGGTGGTTTTGGGACGTTAAACCCCGCATATCAATCAATCATATTACTAGAGGCCTCTTTTCCGAAATCTCAAAGCTGGAATGGGTTCTTTGCGTGAAGGACTTCAATTCTCCCATTCGACTTAACTGCTTAACTCCACTAATGAAAAAGTTAATTAACTTTTCTAATTGCTGTAACAAATGATGTCTTGAACCGTCTTAAGATGGCTGTCTCTACAGAAAAAGCAACTGCGAAGGCAGCGAGCAAATAGCGCATTTTCCTGAATATTTAAGAATATTGGAATTATTTCTTGAAACACCTTGTATGCCAAATATGTATGCAAGTAATTGAAATAAGGGTGCATACTATGATCATTCAGAAAGTAAAATAAAATAGGGAGGGTGGGAACTACAATGAATGAATGTTACATGATCCTGTGTGCATCTTTATGCAGTAGACAAATTTATTAATTTTTAAAGTTTATTTCAGAATAAAAGTAAGAAAGAAGAACAAAAGATCGCAGAACAGAGGATAAAAATGGAATGTATCACCGAATTCATTCGATATGTAACATTGCTTTAGCTGGTCAAATTTGAAGTATTTAGTTTGTATGTTCTCTTTCATAAAAGTGATTTAACATTCTAAGAATGAGAGAACACATCAGATTTATCCTAACATTCAGGTTGAATAATGAAATTGAATCAGAGTTTAACATTTCAGAAATATGCCATACGCCAGATTGAATCTTGTTGCACGCAAATCAGGTCCCCAGCCTGGAGCTTCCCATTGGGCACGAGGACAGCTGGACGCCCGACGAAGTGCGGGCGGCTACAGCTGGGATGCTGTTGCAGCTTCTGTTGGTGTGCCTACAGCAGCAATCCACAGAGCAGCCGGGCTGGGGCTTGGCACAACTCCTGCTTCTGGGGGGTGCTGAGCGCACAGCCTCTCTGCAGGAGCCCGGAGTAGGAGGTCAGGCACGCACCTGTCTGCACGCCCTGCTGGCACTGCTAGAACGGCCACCGCCGCACCGCAGCAGCAGCAACAACAGGAGCGGCGCACTGCTTGCACTTGGCTACCAACTGTTGTGGGCGCTGTGTGTTAGGCCTGCATGCGGTGGGGACATGGCTTTGCGCTTCCTGCGCTCATCGAGGGACTTCTTCACCCGGCACTTGGAGCTGTTGCCGTCGTGGCCACCACCACTGGCACAAGCCTGGTTTGTGAGGCTGCTGGCACTCGAGCTACGCCTGGCAGCCAAGCATGGGCCTCGCTCACATGGGCAAGCTTTGGTGCAGTTGCTGCTGCTGGATCGGCGGCTGCTGCGCATGCTGGATGGCACCAAGCAGCCTTCGCAGACTCCTGCTGTCAAGAGGCATGCTCATTTGTCATTTCTTAGCACTGCAGAGCCATAAAGCCTTTTGCTTGCCTACGTTGGTTTTACAGCAAGCTGTCAGCGTGATGAGAGGGCACACTCTCTTAGTCTTCTTTGCTCCCCAAACACAGTATCCTTTTAGCTTTGTATAGCATAGCAAGGGGATGGAAAAGAAAAGCCAGGATCAGAGCAAGGAGGGCAAAAAGAAGATAGCCGAGCCTTGCATAGCAAGTATACCAAGGGGGTGGGAAAGTCCATCACGGGGGTGTGATGGACTTTCTTTGATGGTTAAAGAGGTGGTATCATTAAATTTTTAGGCTAAAACAAGCCTCTTGTGGGTTTCCTCTGTATGCTTAGACTCTCCACACGAATGGCTGGAGACAGAAGACATTTAGAACATATCTTAATTCACCTCCAAAGTGTACCTAAATGCTCATTCTCCTGACTGAAGCCCGTTGCAAGCGCGTCGAGAACTATCATAGCTCCGTAGGAAGGGCGACGAAAGTTGCAGTGATGTCACACCAGATATGTTGTGAGCGTACACGTGCGCAGGTTCCCCCTTCACGGCAAAGAAAAGTTTATTGTAGCGCACCTGCTTCCTATTATGTCAGTGCACGGGTCTGACTGCGCGATCTTTTCCGAAGTCACGGTGCCCCCGCCCTGTTATGTCAATGTGCGGTACGGTGTCGCAATCAACATTTAGTTTATTGACAAACTACGATTGTGTAATACCACCATCTCTCCGCTAGATCTTAAGTGGGACAGTATCGTAAATTCCTAAGCTAGTGCCCCTTTCTAGAACTTTTTCCTGGGCAAGTTGGTGCGTAAGTTTGCTGATTTGTGGCGCAATACTTGGAACATGGAGACTGGAATCCTCTTCCTTCCTTTTCAGTCTTCATGTTCCAAACATTGCTCCACAAATAACATGTTCAACGAACTCCCTCCCCTTTTGCCACTTTTTTCAGCCTGCTCTTTGCTACCAAATATTGCTGCAGCAGTTTCCAGGAATGAAAGTTCTGAGAGTCTTTAAGATATGCGCGTGATTTATTAGTACCTTTATAGTGTGGTGTCTCGGGATAGCATTCAGGATAACACAAATTGTCTAAACATTTGAGGAACGTTTTGACCCCTTCATTATAATGTGGAATTTCACACGAAACACTGTTGTAAATTAGAAGAACTTGTTGCTGGGCTAATCGGTACATATCTCTGGGGGTGCTTCGTTTGTCTTCATGTGGTACTTAGTCATGTAATATTTTCCTTCGAAACTTTGTAAATAGGTGTGGCCCGCTAAATATGTGCCATGGAGGTAAGGACAACAACCTTGTTTAAAAGGGGGGGCCTCTCCATGAAGTAGTTCGGCTTCATTGCTGCAGCAGTGATTCTCTGCCAGTAGGGCATTGCACACCTTCTTTCACTAGTGTGTTTCAGTGTTGACATTGGGGCTGGTTATTGCCATTACACTCTGTTGGTGAAGAGGAGAAGGGCCTCACTGATTGTTTTTGAATGCGGGCATTTCAGACGGGATACATCTTTCGATTTGCTGGATGTGTCGCAAGTGGATTCCCTGCTGTCGTCACTGGAACAGCGGGACCCTTTGGGTGGTCCCCGCAAAGTGGATGTTGCGGCCCTTCACCAGCGGCTTCTCGAGGACAGTCATGCCCTGCTGGCCATCGGCAGCAAGGAGAGAGTCCATCAAGAGGTCGGTGCACACTTACTGTCTCGAGCTTGTCTGTATAAACTACCTTTAATAAGAAATTCCGCAGAGGTCCCGCTAGATGCTGTCAAAATCTCCGACTTTCCTACAAGATAGTGCAGGATATTGTCACCAGTGTTTCCTTGTGTATTTTCTCGCTTTCCAGATGTCTTCTCAATAACAAGTAAAAATTAAGTAATCTGCCCTTTTAATCGGTGAAGGGCTCCATTTTTTTTTTAGCTTCATGAAATTTAGTTGGCCCATGGTGACCAAGTTTCAAAAAAAGCCACTTTGAAATCTCTCATGTCAAGCTCATTTCTGCATGCAGAGGTAATGGTGGGAAATTAAAAGTGAAACTCACAGTCGTCTTCTTAAAGCGATGATTGTGGCATTGCGGAGTTGCGTATCTAAGTTGATTCATTGTTGCACTTTAAGTGTCCCTTTAAATGGGGCAGCAGTACATAACTTGCGCCCCTCATTTTTTAGTGGATAGTCATAAAGTCTATAACAATGGTAAAAAAATCTGAACCGTATAGCGCCAATTGTTCCCAAGCACTCCTGTAAAAATCCGTAGGCAACCTAGAAAGCTGACTGGGCCTACTATTTCAGTAAGACAAGACTATACCAAACTTGTTACCCGCCGTGGTAGCTTAGTCGCCATAAAGGCATAATGCATCTGAGCTCTAGGTCATGGGTTTATATGCGAGCAGTCGTTACACGTGTCTGCTGATTTACTTTTATTTGCCGAGTGTTAATATTACATAGTTTTTTTTTATACCTGCAAGGGCAATCTGATTGTCAAAAGACTGTCTGAAGTTTTGCACATACACTACAGTTTGACAAATTTATAATAAACTTGAAAGTGCCTCAAAACATCGTCATTATTTTCTGTATTTTTTGTTTTATTAATTTATTGTAGCCACTCCTGAAATGTCTCAAACATAAGACAGCAGTATCTGTAAATAAAAGAATTATATCAGTACTAGTTCATTGTATAGGGGCTCGTCTTTAAAGGAGTACTGACACACAATTTTTCTGTTATCAATTTTTTTTTTTGCGTCAAATGGTGGGCCAAGGTCCCAAGAGCCTAGACAATGTACTGGTAAGTTTGACTGCGCCTTGAAAAATGATTTACAAGGTGTTTTTAAACGCTACTTTCGGTCTATACTGTACCCTGACATCACAACGTGGTGTGAGCAGCGCCCCCAAGCATTGGTATGTGCATGCGCAAATTATCATGACGTATACCCGGGTGCCTGCGGCTCAGTTGTCGTCTGTAGGGACCTCCGTTGGAGCACTCACCTCGGGATCGCCAACTAGCTTCAAGTTGTTGCCCAGGGTGACACGTTGGGACGGCATCACTTCTGAGGTGCAGATCTTTGTTGACAATTTGAAATCGGTCATCAACTGCATGCTGTACGTGTAAGCGTCTGCAATAAAGTGGAGTGAACAGAGCTGACTCCGCTTGGTCGGCGTCCAGTCTCCGCTTTGGCCGCGGCGCACGAAGTCGACCCATGCTTGTCTCAGCGCCGGATCAGACGGAAATTGATGGAACTTGCACCTATCCCCCGTTTCACTAGCGCAAGACTTCACAGGGCAAAATATCGGTGTCATGGCGACAGATTAAGATCAAATCACTCCCTTGCCCTCTGAGCAATGTATATTCTTTACTCACGAGGGCGCACAATACTCTAGACTCCGCTCGCTCGCCTCACAGGTTCGCTGAATGATAGCGAGCGCAAGCCGCGAGCAGACAACCGAGAAGGCGACGCGCAGCCAGGCTGCCATTTGTTGTTTTTTGGTGCCTGATGTCATCCCAACTTGCAAGACTGCTTCGTGAAGTCACCGAAATTAGTACTGTAGCCTGACATCAAGCTAGTGCTGATGTCAATAGAATCGCCAAAAAAAATTTCATCTTTAACATCAAAACAAAATATTTTATCCGCATTTGCCGAGCTTCACATTTCCTAAGAGCGATCTCAGTATACAGGAGATTTTTATGGCAGAATAAACTCGCCTTCAAAAAAAGGTGTCAGTACTCTTTTAAAAATGTGCCCTTAGCAACCAAGTCAGTTTTTTTTTCTGCAGATTTTTAATCAATATTGTTAACAACCCCTTTGGTGACAAGTTGGTCCTTTTCGTGTGTCAAGCCCATTGCATTCTCACGAGTAAATTGAACTGCTTTTACCATGAACCGGCACCTTTTCACTGAAGCACCATAGCGCCACATGGAACCAATCATTCCTGGCTAGTTGCATGCAGCATGTCGCCTACTTCACTCAGGCAGTCAGTGCCGGGCCGTATGCTCTCTAACCTATGTGCGTGTTTGTGTGTTCTTCGTGCATGCTTCACTCCAGACCGCACATGGGTGAAGCGAGTAGTAGCCCAATCATTCAACACGATGCAGATGAGCATTTTGCCCGCAACATGCAAATCGTCTCGCATGACGCGGTGGCTTCGAACTAGTGAATGGCAGCATAGCATGCTTGTACCGCCGTCAGTCAGCATAGCTTATGCCACACGAGCCGTAAAGCCCGTAGCTGTAGATGACTGTGTTAAGGCTGTCGGCGATTAGTCATAATGGCACGTTCATCCCCAGCTGCCGCCTTACCTTCTCTCTTCTTTTGATTCTTATCTATGAAGGCGTCGCGGAAATTATAGAGAAAGTCACAATATATTATTGATCAACTGGTTCTGCCGTTACCCAAAGACAGAAGACCTCTTGCGCCACATTGTGGTATCAAGGAATTTAGGATCACAGGGAACTTGTATGCGACAGAAAGTTACCGCTTCTTGCATTTGTGGATTCTTGAGTTCCAAGGCATTGTTTAGTTCGTCATAGCCGGTTCTAGATGTGGTTGTAGCTTCAGATGAGGTTGTCAGGTGTAAGCTGACTAAAAGTCTTCATGCTATCTTCTATTTTTTTTTCCTTACCGCCATTCTGTCTCTGAAGAAACGCCATAAATGTGAGCAACGTCACTCAGTGTCCAAAATCCTCGCCGTGGTTTATGTTTTCGTTGCAAGTACACTGCAGCAGGGCACTCGCATGTGTATGCCTTTCTCATGAGTTGAACTGCTTGCTTTAACTTTGTATTTGCATTGTTAGTGTCATATAGTTACTATGACTGCGTTGGAAATGTCCATTGTAAAATTAGAAAGTTTTGAAAAATATTCACTATGTTTGGATGAAGTTTCAATAGGTAGCATAAAAAATCATAAGTGTGCCAAAATATCATTGTTATAACTGCCAGGTTGTTATACATGCGATTGTTAGAAGTGCCTTCAAGTTCAACTGTACTGCATGCATATTAGTGTCATGTCTTTGTGCCAAACTTCATTTTGGAGCAACATAGAGGCTATGCAACCTTTGCCTATGTTGCCTTTCGCTTTTATTTTTGTTGATTGACAAAAGTAAATCAATAATTCGGTTCAATTTTCTAGCCACGTTAGAACTGCGTTTTCGCAGCCGAAATTTCAAAGTGTTAAATTTATAGGTCCATGTTAAAAATGCAAGCTAGCGATAAATAGGTCAAATAGGTCCAAAGTGGCCCCGTACAGTGTCTTACAAGCATGTTTTCATTTAGGCATGTAAACGTCACAACAAATAAGAAAAAAAAGGTGGCACTGGTTAGGAGTGTGACTGTTACAGTGTGTGCGGAAGCTGATCTCTTGAATTACCTTGTAGGTGAAAGCTGTGTTGCAAACCGCACTGGAGCGCAACGCGGAGCACGAGCGGGCCTACGTGTCCCGGCAGGCATTCACCGCTTGGCAACAACTGGCCTCTGTGCTGGTTGTGTGCTGGGCATCACAGCTGGATGCCCAGCTGCTGCTGGAGCTTGCACACGAGCTTCTGTCATCGTCACGAACAGTGAGCGAGCAGGGACCTGCAGCTGAACTGCTGCTACTCATTGTGGCCGCTCTGCGCCAGCGAAGCAACACTGCCGCCGATCAGGTAGGTTGCATTGCAGGGTGTCTCAAGCACAAAAGCGAGTTTATAATTGAATACAATTAAACGGGTACTGCACAAGAATAGAAAATACTCATCAAAACATCAAAATTCTACCCCCAAAATTCAGTAAACAAAATTCTACCCAAAATTCAGTAAACAAAGTTTATTTCACGTATTTTTGAACAATTGGCTGTATTTTTGGTGGATTGTCAGCGCGCGACGACTGCCCGCAAGCTCGAGCTATGACGTAACATTCAGGGAGCACATGTTACTGTCTTCCTCTTCTCCACCTCTCCTTTCATCCCACCTTCCCCCTCCACAAAAGCGGTAATTCTTTACCCCCACCGGGAGCATTGTTCGCTGCAGGTGCTGTTCATAGTAGTTCCAGGATTGGTAGGGGGAGCTCAGTGGGTTGACAGATGTGGTAAATGGCTGGCATTTTTTGCACGCCTGTTTCCGGCGGATGTAATGTCACCTCTTCTAGTTCACTTTTTTAATTTGATTTAAGACATATGAGCATTGCCACCTCGGGCTTTATACCGTAAAAGTCGACGTATACTAAGAACTCGAGTACAGTAGACTTCAGTTATATGGAACCTGAAGGGATCAGGTTGCGAATATATGTTCCGTTTATTAGGAGTTTCATTTACTGGGAGATAAACGGCGTCACAGACTTTTAGTAGGAAAGCAGTTACAGTAGACTCTCAGTAAACGGAGCGTGAAGGAACCGGGAAGATATGTTCGAGTTTCGTTTTACTGAGGGGTGAGCATGGGTGCAGAATGGAAGCCCAAAAACAAGCATTGCAGAGGCAATAGTTCCGTTTAAGCGGTAGTTTCGTTCAACAGATTTCTGTTTACTGAGAGTCTACTGTATATTAGAAGCATTTGTTCCTTTTAAAGGGACACTAACATCAAATAATTTACGTCAGAGTGAGAGCTCAATGTATGACAACATCTAAACCGACAATATTATCAACAACAGTGCCCTACTTACCAAGAAATTAAGGTAAATGCCCAAGAACACATGCGTCGCAGTAGGACATTTTCAAAATGATCCCGATGACATCAGACGGACCGCCTACAATTAATCACTAGTAATTGATCTAGCTGCACTAAATAAAGAACCTTCCATGCATCAAGATACAGTCGAACTCGGGTATACCGAACTCGCCAAAAAACGTTTATTAGTTCGATATATGGCATAATTCGATATAGGCCTGGTATAGATTTTGACACAAAGGCACATAACAAACTAGAAGAAAAGTACTTTATTAATATGGTGACTTACTTGCATGCCCTACTGTGGAACAAAATAGTCCCGGATTTTTTTCTGTGTCAACGACTTCGCTGCCTGCGACAGCACGCACGCCTCCACGTTGTCCAATGAGTCGGAGCAGCTGAGGCAGCAACCTTTCACATTCAAGCAGTAACGCCAGACCAACGCAAGTGCACTAATCACTTCGGAGGATGTAGGCAATGGGCAGTCGTCGATTTCTATATTGCTGTCGCTTTGGCGCGTGATCGGCACGACGTCTGCAATGTAATCCTCAGTAAGACGGTAAGTTAGGCCAGTTGGTTAGGATCCATCGTGAACTTACTTACAGCGCAACACCAGAAAAAATACAGGACAGAGAAAAAGCAAAACCATCGGGCATTCGCCCGATGGTTGATAATGCGCTGAGAAACAAACAAGCGAAAGGGAGATGCGCTGTGAATCATAAGAACAAGTACATCGCATGCGTAAAAAAGCTGTGTATTTAACTCCATCATCATGTGGTAGGGAGTACGTGGCACAAATGAAACGATGTGTGAATGTTTGTTTAAGGGAGCATGAGTTATCTCTTCAAGGGATCGCGCGACTTCAACTGCCGGAACATTGCAGGTCATGCGGTTGTCGTCCCATTTTTGAGAGAACCACCATCACCTTCAAGCATCCTAACCAGTTAACAAGAAAAATCACTGAGGCGTATCATATAAAGATTAGGGGTAGCGAGTGCGTTAGTGAACCATCCGTCACACTGCATGAAAAAGAATTAAGTTATTTAGGCCAATCTTGTTTATTGCCATGAGTGTGATAACGCTACCTCGGTGCACCTCGTATTCTGCGCATGTTATGATGTAGGCTGCCAGTACCTATATATATACTTTTCACCCCGTTTCTTCCAATAAACAACAGTTGTGAGTCAGCGCCGTCTTTTCTTTCTCTTTTGCTCCTTCCCTGTCCTGCATTTTTTCTGGTGTTGCTCTGTAAGTTCACGATGAATGTAATCCTCATACTGTAATTGGCCCATAATGGAGACATCATCGTCCGCACTGACAAACTCGTCGAATGTCGATCCGTCGATAGCACCCAGGAACTCTGCCAGCTTGTTCCAAACTTCGGCGGAAACACCTGCGGTGTCTTCAGTGCTGTCAGAATTTGGGGTGTCATAACCAGGCATGCGGAAGCCGGCATGCCTAAAGCAGTTCTGAATCGTCTCCTTGTTGACATCTGCCCACGATCTACTCAACATAGAAATAGCTCCGAGCAAGTCGATCTTGAGCTCCCTGCCGACACGAAGGTTCTGCAGCAGCATCTCCACCAGGCGCTTTCGATAGCCGGCTTTTATTGCGCGTATAACGCCTTGATCCAACCGCTATTTCAACAATCAACGTCAACTTAATAGTCGACCTACTTAGGGTTCCTTTAAGCAGCATTTTCGTTCAAGAGGTTTGTGTTTACTGAGAATCTGCTGTATAATACGAGGTCAAACTTCAGAGATGGAAAAAAAAAATAGTAATAAAAGGGAACAAAAAGTTACATGTCATACAAAATAAAGGAAAGCTCGGAGGAGGCATTCAGTATTAAAATTGGACCCACCCCTTCGTTTGTTGTCATCTTCAACGACGCTTTCTTTGTACATTTGTTTGTCCGACGAGTCATCCCAGAAGTAATTATCTATGCCATTGAGGGCATTCGAGATGTCGCACATTCTAAAAGACGATGCTCAAAGCTCCCCACAATTCATCTGCACAGTGTGGCTAATGCTAGTTTCAGCCACTTGGTCAGCATCACTGCAGGCCCGCCTGAGCACATCCACCTGTGCTGACCACTGTGCGTAGCTATGGGTGCCTTGTCATCTCGACAGTGTATCGTTTGTTATAGAAATGTTGCATGGTGAAGTGCTTGGTCAAACTGGATAAAACTGCGACACTGATGACATGATCAAGGCTGCTTATGGTAGTGATGCAAAAGGCCGATAAAGTGTTTCCGAGTGGAACAAATTGTTATGGGATGCAAAAGAGCCAAGTTGATGACGAGCAATGGTTGGCAGGCTGACAATGCACTGAGCCACACCACCTTTGCTGTGATGTACTTCCTAACAAACACATGGCAGAATGACTAGTTCAAGCTTCTTCCTCTCGCTGAAAAGGGTCATCAAAGGAGGACAGCATCACAGCACGGTCCATCACAGCACGGTTCGAATGCTTCAAATATTTGACCGAATAGTGCAGTATTTGAATTCGCTTCGAATCGAATTTAAATGTTTGAAAATTTTGAATTATTGGAGACGAACAAATAGGTGCATATTAGTCCGCATGTAAAACTTTGTAAAGGTGGTTTTACTGCAGGAGAGGGGTGCTAAGCCGTGAAGGCACATAGTCAAGTGTATATTTGCATTCGTTGCAGTGAAGTAGGGCTCAGCCGTGAAAACACATATCCTAGAAAAAATCCACACTGCCACGAAACCTCATTTGAAGGTTAAATGAACATATTACCTTCACATCCATTCATAATTTTCAAAATTTTTTTATGTTTTAATTTTTCGTTCTGTCGGCTTATATGCTCTAAAAACAGTATATTTTATAGCATGACATATTTCACATGCTATCGCTTGCATTCTGCCGAATGTCAAATCCTGCTACTATTTAATGTTGTTTCCACTTCATTTGATGAAAAAAAAAGGCATTTGCACAGGTCTTGTCTCAATTAAAAAAATAATTATTGTGCAGGTTAGTTTGAGCATGATAAATATGCCCTTTTTTTTATCATATGTGATATATATGCTATTCGAATTCGATTCAATGTTATTCGACCACAACCACTATTTGATTTGAATTCGCTTTGAACCTAGAATCAACTATTCGCACAAGCCTAGTGACCACACTTTGCGAGTGCTGGTCCATTTACCACCGAATATCTTCTAAGGCACTCTATAGTAAAATTTGAAACGCAAGAGTGAGCACTGAAGAAAGCAACATCTTGTTTGACTTATTCTGGTGGCAGCAGTCAGTGTTTTGCCTCTGTGCTGTGTCTCTCTTCAAAGCTGCGGGCATGCTGCTTGAAATGGGGAGATTATAAAAAAAAAGCATTATTGGGCGCACTGTCGTATCAGCAGCATGTAACATTCTTAAACACAGGGTTTCACGGGCGGTAATGTTTCGACAAGCCGTCTTGTCATTTTCAAGGCTGCAAGCACCTACTTTCGAATGTGTACACACGCTAAAGTAGGCAGTTTTAGCCTTGAAAAGGGCAAGGTGGTTTGTCGCACCGTTGGCTTCAGTGTGTCTAGACTTCGGCGTCTTGTCAACCATCCATCGTTCCCAGAACTTCTGCCTTTTTTTTTACACCAGCCGCATGAAATGAAATAAGCTTGTTGTTTAACATTAGAGTCAATGAATGGTTGTCTGGGGTGTTTCCTGTACCTTACAGGTGTCACCCACATCTGCGCTGGAGCTAACCCGGTCCCTGCTACAGAGCCTGATTGTGTCCGGCAGCGGGCAGCAACGACTGCGTGCACACCTGTATGCAGCACTGCAGAACCTCCTCCTGGGCTGGCGGAGCGGCAGCGGCGAGAGGGCTGCCTTGGCTCACCTGGTGCAGCTGTGTGGCCAGCCTTTGCGACAGCTGCTCTGCCGTGATGCCACTGCCTCCCATGAGGTATGAAGCTAGCCAGCACGTCACTACTAGGTAACAGTACTATATACACCCGGCGACAACTGATCTTGGCAGCACTGCGAGGGCTTTCTCGGATAATGAAACGGCTTGTCTGCGGCTTGGGGACACCGTGTTTAGGGGCAGGCAGCATTGGGGACACCATGTTTAGGGTGAGAACAGTGCTGAAAACGTGGTGCTGGTCTGAGAAATGAAAAAAAAAATAATACTAATATTGTGTGCACTAATATTTTTTATTGAATGGCATTCTATGCTTGTTTTAGTTTTATAATGAAGTAAGTTGTGTGTATTTGAGCTAGGTAACTATGAAAACTGAAAAATAAATATTTGTACTACAATTTCGTGGCATGCACGTAGGGAAGCATTTTGGTGCTGTAGATTCCACATTACTGCCAAGAAAAGTTGTCGACAAGTACCGTTAAACCCGCGTATAGTCCAGACTTACATATAGTTTGAGCTGGAGATAGCAAACATGAGAAAAAAGTTTTCACCCTAATATAGCTCGAGAAAAATGGAAGCCGAATACATTTACACTCAAACTTCAAAATGATGAACTTGGATATAACGAATTATCGGTTATACCGAAAGTAAATGAAATTAGCTTTGTGGCAGATGCAGTGTTTAGGATATATGTTTATGTATAATGAGTTTTTGGATATAACAAAGTATTTTTGTGGCAGATGTGACATTGTTTTAATGAGGTTTAGGTGTATTCACATGCTTTTTAATCGTCGTCTGACGCACTTTATTTCAAGGCTACCTCCTCAGAGACATCTTCCATCAAGTGCCATCAAAGGCCTTTGAAATCGATCACTTCTTGAAGGCATAACTAAAAAGAGCCCTGGAAATGCCGACCCAAGCTTGGGCAGTCCACTGCACAGCATAGCTGGCTAGGGTGGTTTCAGTCGTACAGAAGGAGTACCGTATTTACTCTCATAATCCTCGCCCTCGCATAATTTTTGCAGTCCTGAAATTTGCCGCAATAATGTCGTCTGCTCGTTCAAGTCACTGGTGATGATAGCGTGTGCCGTCCGGCCCCATCTCCTAAGCATCGAGCATACTATTATTGCACCGAAATTCAATCCAATCCAAGCCAAACTGGCAAGTGAACAATGCGGCGTGATTTGTATGTTGTGTCTGTAATGTTGTTAGGTTATGGGGAGATACAAAAGCTACATGGCTGCTTTCAAGTTGAAAGTGATTTATCATGCACTAAACAACGGCAACGGGGCCACCAATAGACCCTTCGGAGTAGAAGAGTTTCGTGTTCCCTACTGGTGACTGCAGCGGAAAGCCACCAAGATGTGTCCTTCCGCGTGCCTAATAATGGGATTGATGGTAAACTTTATTTCTTCAGAAGGTAACTGTGGACGATTCTGTTAAATGGCCGTCAGCCCAATACTGACTTCCTTCGCTTGCCTTTTGCGGACTCCTGTTGAGCGACAAACGCTACTGCGACCAACGCCCACAAGCTTTGCAAACAGTATCCTAATTCTCGACTATTTGATTGAGCCTTTTGTGTTTCAAATAAATCTTGCCTTGTGTTGAACCTGTGCTTTTATTGTTCTGGCGTGAGAATCCCGACTTGCGGCCGCTTAGTTTTCTTTTTCGCTTTGTACATTTTCGTGGAAAGTTTCCCCGCGTAATTCTCCCCCCCCCCCCCCCCCCCCGACTTAGCATCGGGTTTTCCGCCAGAAAAAGTGCGAGGATTATGCCATTAAATATGGTAACTTTCAGCTCCCGAGTCCTCATCCACTCCATATGCATGCACTTGAAATGGTTTATTTAGGCACACATCAAGCGGCTGCAACTGGGATTCCTTTCCGGTGTGACGACGAGCTCAGCGTGGAAGTCACACTGCAGTCACTTTACGGAAGTGACATTGAAGTGCATCGAGCATAAGTAGGCTTGTGCGAATATTCGAACGCTTTGTATATTTGAATGAATAGTTAAGTATTCGAATTTAAATTATCAAACATTTTCGAAGTATTCGCAATAAACAAATAAATGTAAATTAATTTGCTTGTAAAAGTTGTTTCACTGCAATGTAGGAGTGCTAAGCCATGAAAGCATCTGTTTAGAAAAAATCCGCTTTACCACGACGCCTCTTTTCAAATTTAAAGGGGCCCTGCAACACCTACTGAGCATGGTCAGAAAACGCTGCCGATCGGCAGTCGAGGCTACCGAGAACACGCGAGGCAAATAATAAAGCGCAGCACATGGCATGTAATTCACAATAAATTTTCAAAGCTAAAAATTGCATCCTTTCCTTGGCAAATGACACCACAAGCTCAAAAATCACTTGTCACAGCCAAGAGAAAATATACAACTCTGGTCTCAGCCATTGACTGGTTTGAGCATGGCGCGCTCGTCGTTACCGGGGCTGCTGCGGGAGGCCACCGCTTGTCCACGAGTATGTGCGCGATCGCAATAAAAATCCGCATATTTGAAAAAAAAAGACATGCTCAAGGTCACGAGGTGCGTGTGACCTGTTTTCTTTCGCCGTGCTAATCCTCTTTGCATTGCTTCCAGCTATTTCGGCGGGACAAGAAGAGAGAATGCAATTGCAGCTTGCGACAAATTTTTGGAACTCCGCTCGTACTAGACTGATTCTAAAAACTTTGCGGTGGTAAATTTGTGAGGCAGCAAGCATGTTTACTAGCTCCATGGCTACTTGAAAAAGTGCTGCAGGGCCCTTTCAAAGGAACATGTTACTTTCAAATCAATTCTTTTTATTAAGCTTGTTATAACGGCTTATATGCTCCAAGTATAATAAATTTTAAGACGTTAAGTATCTTCAAAGTTACCATTCCCATACAACCGAAACTACTACTCAAGGTTATTTTGACTTCCTTTGAACGAAAAAAAATTGGAATGGAATAGGGGCTCTATACAAATGCCAAAGAAATATTGTGCAAGTTAGTTAGGTCATGATAAATATTTCCACTTTTTTTATATGTCATACATACAATTCGAATTCGATTGGAAATTATTCTATCAAAATCAATATTCGCTTCGAGTCTAAAATGCACTATTCGCACAAGCCTAAGCTTATGTATTGATGAGAGCCCCAGCAGTGTTTCGTTGCTCTCACACTAAGTCCGTCTATCCTCGTTCTGCAACAGAAAACGCTCCATTTTGTGGCCCCTGGAAGGTTTTCAGGCCGCAGACATCAAGGAGGGCTTCCTTCTGTATCCCTCAGCTGCAAATGCTTTGCTAGTCTATGCAGCAAAGTTGCCTATGGTTTTGGCTGCTGTGATCATCTTTCTTTTCAAGGCAGCCAAATACTGCTTTTGGGGTCCTCACATAGTGTGGAATCATGGCTGTCGAAAAGTAGGAGTAATGCTAGTGTTATCCTAACGCAGGGACCTGACGGTGATAATAGTGCTGCGCAATGCCAAAACCAAAACTGAATTTTCATTTGAGAATATTTGAAGTCCGATCATAGTACCAGGCGGAAATTTCACGTAATAAAATTTAGGGAAAAAAAACTCAGTATATGTAGGTTTTTACGGTGTTAATGAACATTTTTGTTAAACTCCAATGGCAGAGTCTGAGCATCCAACGGCCTTCGTGAGCAAGTGCTCAACTCTGTCCTGCTCAGCTTTGAGGGGTTGAAGAGTATAATCATATTAGGAAGTTCTTTTATGCCACTGAACAATGCATAGCCTTTCTGAGACTGCATGGCAGCTCTGAGTCATCCGATTTTCCAAAATAGTAGAAGTCGCATCACATACTACTTTACTTCAGCGTTTACTTTTAATTTCAGTCCTGCATTGAGACCTTGCATAGACAACCCATGGTCATGTTGCACAGTCATCAGTCTTTACATTTGCAAGGTTTTATGGGAACATTGTATCCTCTATTTGAAAGTGCATCGCAAAGCCAACACTTTTCTTAGTGGCCGCACTGTTCGACTTGCTGCAACTTCTCACGAATTCTGTATGCAGGTGACACAGATGCTCGCATTATGCGTGTTGGACACATTGGTCTCGCTGGATGCCAGTTCCTGGCTGGAGCATCTGCAACGAGACGGATACCTGCCGCAGCTGGTCTTGCCCAGTCCCGCCGGGCGGCCTCACCTTCGTGAGGCTCGACTGGCACTTCTCGTGCGCATCGCGTCTTCGGGTGGTGCCCGCACACTCCTCGAGGCTGGCCTCGACTCGCTGCTCTCGGCTCCCGATTTTCTCCAAGGTGACAGGCAACCTGGGATGGAAAGCAGCAGCAGTAAGGCGGCACTACGACTGCTTCTGGCTCTGTCAGCCACTATGGGGACTCAGTGGGGTGCACCGTTGCTGGTCACACACAGCCAGCCCTTGGCCGAACTGCTAGCGCGGAAGGATCCATTGGCTGCGCAACTAATGGCACGTTTGGGGCAGCCTCCGCCCGTCCTGCTGCGCCAACAGGCGCTCGCGCTTCTGGCGACAACGACGGACGAACCGTCCCTGGCCGTGCCGCTACTTGCGGTGGCATGCGCTTGCGGGGAAGACGAACCTCACCCGGACGAGGCCCTGCTTTCGCGCTTGATACGACGATGGGCTGGCAGCAACAAAAAGGCACACACGGAGTTACTCGAACGTACGGTCTACTTGCTGTGGCGAGGACACCGCAAAAGCCCCTTGGGACCAGACGCACGTGCTGCCCTTACTGATTGCGCCGAGCAGTTGAATGCACAATCCAAATTCTGCCAAGCCTTGGTGCGCCGATTGCAAAGGATGGCGCTAAGTGTTCCACCTACCTGAGGCTTTATTCGGGAGTCTTTAGTGTTGTATAACATGTCGCGGGGTCATAAAAGCCCACTCTCTTGCATTGATAGTTCTATTTCTTACGCAGGCACTCATTTGTATAAATTTTATTGGTAGTGATGAGCGAGATTCTGGCTTTTCACCAAATAAATTGAACTCATCGTTTAATTATCTAGTGTGAACATGTATTGCTGTGAAATTGATACAGTTAAGACACTTGATTTGAAAAATTTAGATGATATTCCTGAACAAAAATATGGTGCCACCACTTGGTGTGTCATGCAGTCACCCTTGCATTATCAGTTGGCTTTTATCTAGGCCATGCTTTTTTCTATGTTTCCCAAATGTAAGCATACACATCTATTCTCTCATCTTCCAAACAATGCCTGGGCACGGTTCGGAAAATGTTTGAACCAGGTGAGTCACTCCTAAATGCCTACCATTTTTTTTTCCTTCATGTTGGTACTGAAATCTTGATTACATGCTGCAGCATGTGACGTAGTCTGTACCGTGTGGATGGCAGTTTGAGTTATTTGTGAAATGATGCTGCACCCAACTAAACATGGTGCGAGGACAGGCGCAATGCAGAAAGCTGAAATGGCTCACTAGGCAGTCTTTGTGGTGCGAGACATGTTTCATGAGGTTGAGTCACTGGCTTAATATATCCTTTTGTATAACACCCTGGCTACGCACTGAATTTAATACGCGTGTCACACAGGTGTTTGAAAGGCCATTGAACCGATGGTCTATTGACTCAACTGATAAGCACAAGCTGCCACACATGCTGTTTCAAAGACCACTTAGAGTCGTCGGAGCACCCCACCACTCCACAGTAACTTCGATGAAAGCTGAAACAGCGCGAACGTGTCCTCTCGTTCATTGTACTCATACACATAATTAGGAAAAAGGAATCCAATCAGGATACTTTAAAAGCAGTACTCTCAAACCTCGATATAACATTCTGATATAATGAATTATTGGTTATAACAAAGTAGTAGTTAACAAATAGCTTTGTCATAGATACAGTGTTACAAATAATAATGCATTTTTGGATATAACGAAGTTTTTTGTGGCAGTTGTGACTTGCTGTTATTGCTCGCCACAGCTTTGCTCTTCAATAAATCAAACCTAAATATGCATTCATAACTATAAATAAACCCTGATACTGAGGGGAACAGCGCAAAAAACGGGACGGAGAAAGATTGAACACACGACGCAAGCACTGACGAACACAGTTGTTCGTCAGCGCTTGTGTCGTGTGTTCAATCTTTCTCCGTCCCATTTTTCGCGCTGTTCCCCTCAGTATCATGTACCAACTGGCCCTTCAAGAAACCCTTCTGCAATTTATAAATAAACAGTTCATTGAAATACCTGAAAATCGGCAGACATATTTGAGTTTTTAAGTGAACTTATTTAACTTGAGGCGACGTGAATACCAATACACATAAGGATCCGTACCACCATAAAGTTTGCGAGAAATGCCTGAACCACTTGACGGCCATTCAAAACTGATGTGTAGCAGCGTGACAACTCCATCAAGACGATAGACTAGTGGTATTTCGAAGGCTATTGACGGTATGGTCATGTTTTGAGATGAGCTGTGCCTCCTTTATTGTTTTCTCACTTTATTTTGGTTTTCATCATTAATAATGTCACAATGAGGCACATCTGTAACCTTTGACCCTAGCGCAAATTGTGGTTAGGGCAGTCATAGATGGCCTAAAACAGCCCACCGCTGGAAAGGAGACGTTGGCGAAACGCATTCAGCTCAGTTAAACTGTTAACTGCATCACCACACAAATGCTACAGGGCTATAGTGACCCAATGGACTCGTGGACCTGGTTCTGTGGAAATAAGAATTGTACATCGAAGGGAACATGCTAAGAAGAAGGAAATGTGTCTGTGGCCAAATTGTCCTTTCCGTAACTTTGGCTTGCATTAGATTTAGGGGACTGTTGAACATATCTTGGGAAACAAAATTCTTAAGATCACCACCACCGGAGGATCCATCACCTGATACTTTAAGTAGGTTTACTGTTATGATAATGGTGAATGTACTGAGCAAGGCATGTGGCGATGTACAGGAATAAAAGTTAAGCTTAGCACTGCAGGTGGCTGCCACCAACCCCACTGAACGTTGCATCTGAACGTCGATGGGGACCTTAGGCATACGTAAAGTATGTGTCACAACAGTGGTGTATATGGAGGAAGAAAACGTGGCATTGAAGCGAACATGTTCGTGTTGCTCTGCGTGACTGGACTCGTTATTGCCGAGGTAACATATGGCACACCACTTGTGGTCTTGAACCAACGGCACAGATGATGCTCCATTTTCTGGCGATATATTTTTTATATGGTTTTAAAGCTGCAGCTGTATGTTTAAGGTATGTATTCAATCCCACAAAATTCAAACCACTGTCCGATGGCAGCAGTTGTAGTCTCCCCGATACTTATGTACCGACAAGCATTTCACGAAACTTTGATTATGAATTCGCCTACTCTCGCCTGGAACATCGGACGCCCAACCCGCCCGAATATTGGTGCATACTGTGTGGAACTTAACATTCCATTCTAACTAAAGGATAAGCCATTGTGAAAACTCGATGTGCGCGCTAGCCGAGATGAGGGAAATGTAGACTTCGCGGCGCACTTCACGGAGGGATACCGTAATCGAACCAGGTACTCGTGTACCAAACTGGTAGCACCTTCGACAAATCGCACTGGTGCGATTTGATATGAAATACTTATTTTCTTGAATCAAAACGGTTGTGTATTCAAATCTGGCGCGAGAGTCTCTCGCTTGTGACGTTATTTGCACTTGGACCAAACTGAAACTACTTTCTTTATGCTGAAACAGACCAAAATGCTACACGCGCGCCTCTGCCAACGTTGCCTCTGCGGCGACGTCAGCGGTCGCAAGCGCATGATGGTAGCGATGAGCTGAGAAGTTCTCCCGTGAAATGTCTAGCGCGTAACCAGTGCTAGCTTGTCTTCTATTGTTCTTAATAAAACTCAGAGCAACGAGGAACCCTCTCTGGAGCGCCGCGCGCGACCGTCCCTCTCGGTAAAAACAAAAATGCGCGGAAATGGACGTTTTCGCCTGCATGCGCCCGCGTACTACTGTCCTACGGCCACACCTTCTGAAGCCAACTGACATACTCAAGTATGTGGCGCCAGTGCGAATCGATGTTGGCGGGCAGAGAGTGCGAAACGCAAAATAGCGATCTGCCGAGACAGAGAGAGCATTCTTGTTTTTGGTACCCATGGCAGCGATTGTAGGAATCAAACACTAGCTTGACTAGGCGCAAATGGCGACCCGCGAGTGGAAACTCCGGCAAACGGTGGAGTCGCATGCCGGTGACGTGACGGGCTGCGACTTCTCGGGCACCACTTTGGCCACCTGCTCGAATGACAAGACGGTGCGACTTTGGCTTTTCGAGGCGGGCTCCTTCACGGAATCGTCCGCGTCCCCTCTGGTCGGTCACAAATACGGCGTTAACGCGGTGCAGTTTTCGCCGCTGGGCACGGCACTGGCGTCGTGCTCCATCGATGGGAGCGTGTTCATATGGAACGTTCAGGTGAGTGCGTTGCATGGGTTCTTGACCTGGGTTTCATCGTCTTGTGGTGTTCGTGCGTACTTGCCGTCCCGTTGAAACATTGTCAGCAGAACACAGAACCGAGACGATCGAGGGCGAACTTTGTACAAACCTGAAACTAAAGTAAGAAAAGTGCCACGCGTGACCTCAAGTTCTTTCTTTGATTATTCTACTTGCGGTTACTCGCGCCCTGTCAGCTGCTCGAGCTCTTTCGCGCACTTCAACCATCTCCCTTGTTGAACTGCTCCCATGGCGATACAGAACAATAGTCTGTTCAGAAAATGGATGATAGTTAGGAAATTCACTACATGGTTTACAGCATATTTCCCTAGCCTAGATAATCCTAAGGTATTGGCTCACATTAACCGCAGGCTTTTCTGCCAATCCCCCTTAGTGGGTAAGAGCCACAAGGAAGGATCAAGCAAGCAAACATGGGCTAATAGTTCTCTGTCTTCTGCCGCTTTACGAAGTTGGTCGTTATGCGTGCAACGGCAACCTTGACAAGTGATGGTCGATGTGAACTAGTGTAAATACCTCAGTGTGACCCGGATAGTTAAAGCAAGAAAATTTCGGGGATGTCAGAACCCCCTGAATTCCCCATAGTTACGGCCCTGATCTTACAAACTACATCCGTTCTTCAAAAAATGCAGGCTGATCTGTGGAAGTGTCTCTCATTTTCTCTGTAACCTGTATTTTTCATTCTTTCAATTTTCAAATACTGTGCTAAAATATGTGCAGAATATGCTATGAAGGCTTGTTAACAGTCAGCACTCGTCCTATCATCTTGTCTTGTGTTCGGTTTTGCATTATGCATTTCACCTAAGTGATAACTAACCAACACGGCTTAACTTCATCTCTTCCATTTAAACGTGCAGAGCGGCGAAGTGCTGGGCCAGCTACAGCATCCCAGCGAGGCGGCATTGCGCTGCTGCAGCTTTTCCCCATCGGGTGCATTGCTGGCCACCGGAGGAGATGACGAGACGCTGGTGTTGTGGGACGTGGCCACACGCTCGCTGGTACGATCTCTTGGAGGCCACGGCGCTCTGGTTACGGCATGCAGCTTTTCCCCCGATGGTGCGCTGCTGGCTTCCGCGTCGTCCGCTGGAGACCTGCGCATCTGGGATGCGCGCTATGGTCATGGCAGCTGCTTGCTGACGCGATCTGAGGCCCACGACCTGGGTGCCACTGGCTGCCACTTTAGCCCTCAGTTCGAGGCCAGTCTTGCACAGGGCACACTCGAGAGCAGCTACCTGCTTGCGTCCTGCGGCAACGATGACCTCGTGCGCGTGTGGCAGGTGCGCATGGCGCACCGCTGCAGCCTCTGGTCTCAGTGGGTCTTCGAGGGCCACTCGGGAAATGTTATGTGCTGCCGTTTTGCACCTGGCGGTCAAATGCTAGCCTCCAGGTGCGTAATGGGTTCTGTGTGTGCTCATGTTGTGGGCTGCTGTTGCATGTTTACAGTTCTCGCTTTTGTATGCAGTGCCGGTGACAAGACCACCATACTCTGGGATGTGGTAAGCTGGCAGAACAAATAGCTTATCTACACTGTGTACATACCCTCAATACAAGCTTAAACATGCATCACTCCGCTAACTGCACTTTTGGGAATGCATAAATGTGTAGGCAAATATACTTATCTTTTGTATACACCAGACAGATAAATAGCCCTTTATTCATAGCAAGGAGCTAAGCACACTCAACAGGAGGAAGCTCCTAGGCATTAGGGACAAGCAGTACAATTCCACAGTCACAATAATCATGTCAACAAGTGACAGTGACAGCCATCTTTTTAGGTGCAAGACAACATTAGCGTACTTTCAATTTATACCTTGTTGTCTCTTATATCTGAAAAATGTGGTTTTGAAGCGTTCTTTGGTGGCCTAATGGTGTGTCTGCTAAGCACAAGAATGCCACTTCGATTCACAGCTATGGCGGGCACATTTTGCTGAGGACAAAAAGCAATTATAATGATGAGCTTAGATTTAGGTTCACATTAAAGAACCCCAGGTTGTCAATAGGAGGCCAGAGTTTGTCATCGTGCCCCACCCATAAATGTTTAATGGTTCAGGATCATAAAACCACACAATGTAAATAAACACCTCTTGTCACGAAGCATCACTCCAGCCAAGGAAAATGTGCTAGACAGTGCACATGCACGCTTCACAGTCTTATTCTGTTTCTATTTTGCATTGTAAATCTTCCAGGTCACACAGTGTGGCCCCTATGTATGAACAAGTTCACCCTTTGGTGCTTGTATCTGCAGGGCACTGGAGAGCAGCTGCAGCGGCTTACCAAGCATACTCGCTACGTGCCCTGCTGTGCCTTCTCAAGTGATGGCGAGTTCCTGGCCACGGGCTCTAATGATCGTACTGTGGTTATTTGGACACAAGTTGAGGGCACGACGGTAAGTGTTTCTGCATGCCGCCAGGTAGACTTGGTAGATGGGTGAAGTTTGCCTTTGTTAACTTAAAATTACGATCAACTTTATGGTAGCAGGTCAGCATGCTTTCAAAGAAGCTAACGATTTCTTATTTGTAAGGTACTTTTATTGGCTTTTGCAAGAAGGCTTATGTAGCTCTTTTTTTCGAGGCAGATTGGATTGCTGAAATGGAGCTCAGGAATAGTGATTAGACCACTGCTCATGGAAGATGTGTGTGCTGAGATACATGTTGGAAAAAGGATTGAAACAAAATAAAGGTTCACGTAAATATGGACGCTTGCAATGTAGTGGTCGAACCGAGGCAATGTCGGACTGGAACCCCCAACTTGAGCATTTACCTTTATAAGCTTCTTGTACTGTATCCTTAACAGTTATTCTCGTCTGCCGTTGGAAATGGTGAGCCTTAGCTACTTAAATGCTGCCTAGGAAAGCAGTTGTCCCTGCATACACAAGCACCTTCTTTATCAACCACTGTTGATGGTGACAAGGTAGCATCTCTGGTATTGTATTTGCAGTCATACATTTTCTCAAGGTGCATCGGTGCCACTGTTGCAGTCCGTCCCCCCTTGCCATGTGTGCCTAGCTTGCACAAAAATTCAAAAGGGTCATTAGGAATGCAACGTGGGTCATTAGGGATGCAAGCAACGACAAATCTCGATAATTCAAACTCTAAGGGGCTCGAAAATTCGTTTTAATTATAAGAAGTTAGAATTAATAAAAGCCTAATGAACGGAGGGCTCACCATGCAGTGGCACATGTGCATTGAGCTAACACATGAGTGGAAAGCTTGAAAAGACTTACATTTATTCAGAAATTACAGGACATTCGTCATTAAAAAAGTAATCGGTGATGTGCACCTGCACACGTTTGCCTTGCAGTGAATCAGTAAACTTTGAAAAGCGTTTCAACTTCGGCTACAGCATTCACCTGGCAAGAGAAGTAGTGTCCAGTTCTCTGGCGTGGCTAAGTACAGGGCCATTACACTCTCAAGGCGACTGTGTTACGATAGCCATCCTCTGCGCTGCAGCCGCAGTGTGGCCAGCACATGACGAGAAAGGAGGAGCGTCTCCACGCGGAAAGAAGCAGATCGGCATTTGAGAGAGAACCAACACTCCACGATAGCTGTTTCTTTCTTTTCTTTTTGCTCTCTTCGCACTCGGCATTTAAAGGACAAGGGTCTCTACGTGGCAGGGACAGGAAAGGAGGAAGTGTGGCACTGGCGCGTTGCAGATCGGCATTAGAGAGAAAGCCAACACACCGCGACAGCTTTTTTTTTTTTCCTCTCTCTCTTCGCACGCAGTGTTGAAAGGAGAAGGGTCTCTACATGGCAGGGACGTTAAAAGAAGCGTGGCACAGGCGCGTCGCAGATCGACATTCGAGAAAGAGCAAACATTCCGCCGCAGCCTTTTCTTTTTCTTCTGTTCCTTCTTCATGCGCAGCGTTGAAGTATCGGAGGTGCCGCTGCGGGATTGGGCGTGGTGCTGAGAGCATTTCCAGAGCGCGGTATGTTAGAATTAACCGTCGCAAGTGCTTGCATGTTCGAATTACAGGGCGTTTTCGCCAGTTGAATACACATAACTTTGACAGGACCACAGCATGAGTTCGAATGAACCGTGTTTGAATTAATGAGATTCGGCTGTGCTATGGATGCACCATCAATGCTATGCTTGAGGACACAAGTTTGACTACAAGCCATGGAGACCAAATTTCAGTGGGGACAGAATGCAAGAATACCTAAGCATACTTAGATTTGGGTGCAGATTAAGAAACCCCCCTGGTGGCAGAATTGAATCGGGACTCTTTTTTATTATCATATAAATTTTGGCAAGTAAAACCTTGAAATCCATTTTTTATTTTCGCAATTATCATGTAGGCTAAAAAATGGCACTGCATTACCCTCTACTGTTGGCACGGCATGAGATTGATGTGCACACATGCACACTATAAGTATGCTAGCATTCCTTCTGATCGCACTATGTATGACTTGGTCTCAAAAGTCAAGTTAACACTAACTATATCTTCTTTAAATGTTGACTAGAGGTGGTCTTTTAATCTCTGTTGGCATGAAGTCAACAGACTGAAAACTCAGGAAGAGCATAGGAGGCAATTAGCTTTTTATTTTACAGAGAGATGGAGGTAACAAGGAAACGGAAATGAAAGTGGACAAAAAGGCAACTTGTCGAGTTTGGAGGTGAACCTTTTTATTGAGAACAATGCCTCATTTGCATTCTCAGCAGGAGGAAGGTCAGGGCGAGAAACCAAAGCCCCTGTCCCCACAGCAGCCACCGGTTCCCAAGGAGGGCGTCGGGGTGGCCGCAGTGGGCCGCTGGTCAGTGAACCAGGTGGGCGAATGGCTGGAGGGCCTGGGCCTTGGGCAGCACCGGGCCACCTTTGAAGAGCACGCCATCGATGGCCAGGAGCTACTGCACCTGACCCACGAGGGGCTGAGCAATGCCCTGCATGTGGACGCCCTGGGCACCCGTGCTCGCCTGCTGCGCGAGGTGCAGGCCTTGAAGCACCCCCTGTGGCGGCACTTGCCTCCAGCCGGGGAGGACGACGCCGCCCTTCCCGAGGAGCTCTTCTGCCCCATCACCCAGGAGCCCATGCGCGATCCCGTTGTGGCCGCAGGTGAGTGCTTGGGAAGTGTTTGCTCGTTTGTGAACTGCGGAAAGCAGGTCATCTGATGATGACAATAATTGTTGGGGTTTTACGTCTCGAAACCACAATGTAATTGTGAGGGACGCCATAGTGAAGAGCTCCAATAATTTCCACTACTTGGGATTCTTTAGTGTGTAAATGAATTCAAGTACATGGGCCTCTGGCGTTTTGTCTCCATCGAATGGCTGCTGCAACAGGAATTCGACCCTGTGCCCTTTGGGGGAGCAGTTGGGCACCATGGCTGCTAGACCACCATGGCATGTTTGAGACGGGTGCCATCAGCCGAGACAGGTGCCAGCAGCAATCAGTTGTTCGCAAGTGGTCTCTTTCCTACCTACTGACAGAGCCAAGTGCTGCTTAGCTGCTGTGATCAGACGAGAACTGACCTAATCAATGAGCTTCTTCGATTTACCAAGTCGCGGATCAGTCATTGGCACCTCAGCTCATAGGTGACTACGTCACATTACACGTGATCCAAAAGTCCCGAGCTACCCGAGCAGCTTCGAGCCATCTGCGCTCTTCATTCTGGCCGTGTCCGCTCTGGCGCCTGCTACGCCATTTTTTTATTCATGGCTGTGGCACCGGTCACGACGCTGACCCAATGGGTGACCAGTAAAAGAACAAGGGATTGTGGGATACACCGTCTGCTGCCAGCTTCCGGTTCGAGAAGAGTAGACGATGGTGAACCGCTCCGCCGCAGGCCTCAGATTATTCAGGATTCACACGCGCGGTCGCCTGTTTATCTTCCTTCTGATATACTATGTTCGGTTGTTCAGCCATTGGCTAATCCAGTTTGAGCGTGAACGACAACCGCAGGTATCGATTTCCATTGGATGAAGAAAAAAAGATTAGGTTGGCCGCGGCTGTGAAGAGAGCCACAGCGACAGGTAGCCTTTTAGTACCGAACATTGAAGCCAGAGTGTGTGAAGACCATTTTATCATAGGTACGTGTGTATTCTGCATTAATAAAAAGCTTGCGCATGAATTTGCTGCAAATATTATATTGAGGAATAACTTGTTGCGCAGGCGCGCCCAGCAATGATATTGTTACGCACAAGGAGGACCAGGACGTATACGGCTGAAGGGGGCCGTTTATTTTGGTCGCGAAGAGAAGCGCCGGAGCGGCCAACAGGTTGATGATCGCAGTGTCGTCGTCTTCTTTCTTCCTCCAGCTTCGGGCAGCCAGCCTGTTCGCCCATCTTCGTTTTCTTCCCAGGCATGCGTAACATTCCTCCCCTCGCAGACGAAGCCCGCCGGGCGAGGTAACTGATTCACCTTGGTGTGTACAACTTTAGTCGAGCGACATGGACTGCTTGGGTTTTAGCGGCTCTTCCACCACTTCTCGTGAGGCGAGCTATTGTGTATGTGACTTCCGTGATTTTGTCGAGAACGACAAATGGTCCGTCGTGTGTGGCCAAGAACTTTTGGCATAGCCCGCGTCTTTGTACCGGAGTCCACAGCCACACTAAGTCGCCTGGATGGTAAGTTACAGGCCGGTGGCGGACGTCATAGTGTGCCTTCGATTTTTCCTGTGATGCCAAGTGCGTAGACCAGCAATACGACGCGCCTCTTCTGCAAGGCAGAGGATTTCGGTGACTGAAAGGTTCTCATGCGCCGAGAATGGCAAAACTGTGTCGAGAGTGTGCCGTGGCGGTCGTGCGTACATCAAGAAAAAGGGGCTATAGCCTGTTGTCTCGTGCTTAGCGGTGTTGAACGCGTACGTTATAAATGGTAGCACGTCATCCCAGTTCTTGTGGTCGGATGCCACATACATAGAGAGCATGTTTACAATTGTTCAGTTGGTGCGCTCCGTGAGCCCATTTGTTTGCGGATGGTATGGCGACGAGTGACGAAGGCGGGACTCACTCAATCGAAGGAGCTCTTCTGCTATATCAGCCGTAAATTGTCGCCCATGATCACTAATGATCACGTGAGGTGGGCCATGTCGGAGGATAACGTGCTGCAGCAGGAACACAGAGACCTCGCTGGCAGTTGCGGTTGGTATGGCCGCCGTCTCGCAGTAGCGCGTGAGGTAATCGACACATACAATTATCCAGAGATTGCCCTTAGCCGACTTTGGAAAAGGGCACAAGAGGTCAATGCCCACCTGTTGGAAAGGTGTGCTTGGAGGTGGCAAGGGCTGTAGAAGACCAGCCGGAGCAGTAGATGGGCGTTTGTGGCGTTGACACTGTGTGCAGCTGGCCACATACGCCTCGACTGACTGTCGCATTCCTGGCCAATAAAAGCGTTCCTTAGCACGGTAAAGCGTCCGCGCAGAACCTAAATGTCCGGACGTAGTATCGTCGTGCATAGCACCTAAAATCGCCGTCCGAAGGCTTTCTGGCACTACCAGGAGGAAACGTGCGCCAGTGCTGGAAAAGTTCTTCTTATATAGGAGTCCGTTGCGTACACAGAAATGGCATGCCGTAGGAGCTGTGCAAAGCGATGATAGCCTGGTGTCTTTTCGCTGTTCATCTTTGAAAGTACTGAGGTCGGGAAACTTTGGTGACACAGAAGCTACGAGGTGATCGAGGTCATCGGCGTCACACTCTGCTACGAGGTGATCGAGGTCATCGGCGTCACACTCTGTAATGCTCAGTGGCATGCGCGAAAGGCAATCTGCATCGGCGTGTCGTCGACCACTTTTGTACGAGACTATGAAGTTATACTTTTGGAGCCGAAGTGCCCAGCGCGCTAGACGGCCGCAAGGATCTTGAAGGTTGACGAGCCAACACAATGAGTGGTGGTCGGTGACGACTGTAAAAGGGCGTCCATATAGGTATGACCGAAACCGCTGAATCGCAAATACTACCGCGAGGCATTCTTGTTCTGTGACAGTGTAATTCTGCTCGGGCCTACTCAAGGAGCGACTTGCGTATGCAATCACGTGCTCGCGGTTACCATAGCGTTGAACTAGGACGGCACCGATTCCTATGCCGCTGGCATCTGTGTGCAGTGCGGTTGGAGCTGATGGGTTGAAGTGTTGAAGAATAGGCCGCGACGTCAGGAGGAACTTCAGTTGACGAAAATAGGAGTCGCACTCCGGAGTCCACTCGAAGGGAGTATTCTTCCGTAGCAAACATGTCAGCGGATATGCGACATCGGCAAATTTAGGTATAAAGCGGCGAAAATAGGAGCAAAGCCCCAAAAAACTGCGGAGCTCCTTCACAGAGCGCGGCACATTGAACGTTTCAACGGCTGCTGTCTTCTGGGGATCTGGACGGATGCCCTCCTGATCGACTAGGTGTCCGAGAACAAGGGTTTGTCGGTCTCCGAAGTGGCATTTATTTGAGTTAAAAATAAGGCCAGCGTTTCTTATGCAAGTCAGTACAGTATCCAGACGTGAATTGTGTTCGCTGAAGGTGCGGCCAAAGATGACGACGTCATCGAGATAGCACATGCAAATGCTCCACTTCAAGCCACGAAGAACAGTGTCCATAAATCGCTCGAACGTCGCCGGCACGTTGCACAGTCCAAATGGCATCACGTTGAATTCAAAGAGGCCGTCAGGTGTTACAAAGGCTGTCTTTTCTTTATCTTCAGGATGCATGGGAATTTGCCAGTAGCCCGATCTTAAGTCTACAGAGGAAAAGTAAGAGGCCGAATGCAGACAGTCTATGGCATCATCAATACGTGGAAGTGGGTACACGTCTTTTTTTGTTACAGCATTCAATCGGCGATAATCGACGCAAAATCTCCAGGATCCGTCTTTCTTTTTAACGAGAATTATTGGAGCTGCCCATGGACTTACCGACTCTTGAATGATACCGTTTTCAATCATTTCGTTCACCTGCTCATTAATAATCCGCCGCTCGGATGGCGAAACACGGTATGGCTTTTGTCTAATCGGATTGGCCAAACCCGTGTTGATAGTGTGACATGTCCGAGAAGCAGGGATTAGGGGCGCTTTGTCTTTCTGCGCAAAGTCGAATGCAGAGACGTGCTTCGAAAGTACATTGACCAATGTTCGGCGTTCACTTGTGCTCAGCGACTTACTCACCATTGACAGAAGAGCCGTTTCGAAACTGTGACTACGATGCTCTTCCGGCGCATCTCTAAGCTCAGTCACCTGTAAGGCCTTGTGTTGTCCACTGACGACGGCTGACTTTAGACCATCTGGTAACATCACGGGTTCTGTAGAGCAATTGACAGTCCATAAACCAGCGCACCCACGTCTGATCGACACCACACAATGTGGGATCAACATATTCTTTTTCATGCAGTTGGTGTACACTGGTTCTACGTTGGCATCAAAGTTGGCGGAATAGCTGTCGCTGCAACCAACAGGTACACGAACAGTTGATAACGGTGGTATGATAGTGTCACCACAGACACACAATGCCGTCTCACCATCCACAGAGTTTTCTAAGAGTGCTGGCGGAACGTGATCACTCAAGACTATTGTCCCTGTGCGGCAGTTGACAGTCGCACCACACTCCCTCAAAAAGTCCATACCCAAAATAACATCATGTGTCGCCTGCGGAATAATCACGAATTTCGTTGGGATAACACGGCCTCCGAGAAACACGTCAGCTTTACACACACCAACAGGATGCAGTGCCTCACCACTCACTCCGCAAAACTTCGAAGCTTGATTCCACTTAAATAAAACCTTCCGCCCCAAGGTATCTTTAAAACACGCACTCATGACCGAAATGGTTGCCCCCGTATCTACCAAAGCCATCACAGGCACATCGTCAACAAAAACACGTACTTTGTTCTTGAGCATCAACAGAGGAGGTATTTCTGATATTAGCACGTCTCCGGCGACCTCACCTCCATCGGCCGCGCTTGCTAGTTTTCCTGCGGCAAAGGAGGCGTGTTGCGACGCCGTGGTGAAGGAGAACGGGGAACACGAGGCGGTGGAGGCGTCAAGCTTCTGTCAGATGTAGGGGAGTGGTTCCGGAAGCTGCATGTCCAGTAGTCGTCGCGAGGCAGTAGGTGTGTTGCCTTAGGGTCGTCGTATGGTCGATCAGACGATCGTGTGAAGTGTTGTGGTGGGCCATAGTACGTTGCTCGCGGATCATCGCTAAGTCGTTCGGAAGGCCGTGCAAAGTGTGGTGGGTAGCCATACCGTGGGGCAACACGTCGACGGCTGCAAAATCACGAAATATGTCCTGGTACACCACAGGAGTAGCAAACTGTGAGAGGTCGAAACTCTCTTTGTTCGTCGATGAATCGAACATCGTCTTCCCTGGCGTAGTGGGTCGGTTCGTTCCGTATATCATAGGGATAGACCGGGCGTCGCGAAGAAGGCGGACGCTGGGGTCGTCGGTTATGGCGAGGAGCTGGCAAGCGTGGTGCTCTCCTTGGCTGTGGGGGTGTGCTGTACTCAACAGCTGCTGCACTAACCATCGATTGCCAAGGGGTCGTAGAAGGCGGCGGCGCAGTCACAGCCTCACGTGGCACATATACTAAATGTTGGTCGTTTAAAGAATGGTGATCAACTGCTGAATGCGTCTGTTCTCTATAGCGAAAAAGTTCTTCGCGAACAATCTCTCGAATCGTCGAGGACAGGTCTGGGCAGCTGCTCGTGTCGATGCTGGCAACCGTTGTAACATTTGTAAGCCGGCCGAACTTTGGAGCAAACCTGCGCATTTTCAGCTGTTCGAAAGTTCGGCAATGCCGAATCACGTTGGCCACCGAGCTCAGGTGCTCTTTTCTGATGAGAAAATTATATACATCTTCGGCTATGCCTTTCAGCAAATGCCCTACTTTGTCGTCTTCTGACATCTGATCATTGACCACCTTGCAGAGCTTCAGCACATCCTCTATATACGTGGTACATGTCTCACCTGGAAGCTGCGCGCGTTGAGACAATGTCTGCTCTGCCCGCTTCCTATTGACGCTCGAGTCGCCGAAACACGCTCTCAGCTCTGCAACAAAAACGTCCCACGTCGTCAGTGTGTCCTCGTGGTTTTCGTACCACACGAGCGCAGTATCCGTAAGGCAAAAGACCGCATTGCTGAGCTGAGCGGCGGCATCCCAGCCGTTGGACTTGCTGACTCGCTTGTACTGGACGAGCCACGCGTCGACATCCTCTCCTGATTTTCCTCCGAAGGTTGGCGGGACTCGGTAGTAGGGCACGGAACCTATTGGAGTTGGCCTTGAAGCGTTAGATGGCTGATCTTGGGCCATTACGATCGGCGCAGGCGGGAGTCCGGCAAGGCGGCGGCTGCGGTGTAGTCCAGGTAGTGAAGCTCCCGTCGTTGGGCTTGTCTTACCCAGCACGCTTCCACCAATCTGTTACGCACAAGGAGGACCAGGACGTATACGGCTGAAGGGGGCCATTTATTTCGGTCGCGAAGAAAAGCGCCGGAGTGGCCAACAGGTTGATGATCGCAGTGTCGTCGTCTTCTTTCTTCCTCCAGCTTCGGGCAGCCAGCCTGTTCGCCCATCTTCGTTTTCTTCCCAGGCATGCGTAACAATATTGTTACGTGGAAATGAAAGTAGACAGTCCGCAGCCACAACACATAACACCAACAACGTCAACCTCTTCACTTTCAGTCTGAGGCACCCTTTTTGGGTATGTCTCACTATGCCCTGTTAACGTCAGCCGAAACCTTGTAACAATATTAGGAATGCACGAGCGAAATCTACCTGCCATACGAGATGAGCACCGGCCATTGCACCCATATATATGACAAAAAACACGAAAGCTTCACTCAAGAGTAAGTATACACGAAGCGCTGGGCAAGTCCAATTGCGTTTATCTTGGTCAAACTGAGCGGCAGGACGGCACCCAAAGGAACAAGTGCGTTAAACAAGCGCCGCATTTCGATTATTCGGCGCCGTCTATGTCTGTTTGTATTGTTTATGTACCGTCGTGCCGCGCTGCTTGACCACGATCAGCGTTCAAATAAGCATCTGTCTTCGACTAAGAAATGAGTCTTATAGCACGCTGAAGGCTAGAAAAAAAAAAAAAAGCTATCTCAACGTACTCAATAAGTGCTGCGCTTTATGCCGATTGACCGATGATGTCGGCCGAAGCAGCGATCCCGAGATAAATTCTTAGCACACTGCTACAGTCATCCCCATCCCCTGAGATCTTCAAAATGGTGATTTTTTATGTGCAGTAACATATCTTACAATGAAAACTGTCTTCTATATCGACTGATCTGCTAGCCAAACTGACAGTACCCCCGAGCAGCATAAAAGCATTGCAGATAATTTTAGTGTGATAAAGAAGCTTGTCATCGTCACAATCACGGTTAGCAAAAAAAAAAACAAAAAAAAAAAACAACTTCTAAAGCACTGACATCGCACCGAGAGTTGCTTTTTTAATGGAGTGGTACAAAAATGCGCGTGTGCCGCTGCTAACCCGCGTGGTGCGTCGAACCGGAAGCTATCGTATCCCACAGTTTCCTGCGATTTCCCATATTACCGGTCACCTATTTCGACCTCAACAATGGTTAGAGAGTGAATTACACATAGCTCCATTGATTGCATGGGCGTTCCACCATCGTTTCTCCTGGTGAACATCTCGCGTATTTGGCCGACCTTCGGTAGCAGGCCCGACGTGGCTCAGTACACGGACGACAAGAACTGGGTGTGCAAAAAAGCAATATCTGAAAACGTGCAAGAAGCGAACACAAAAGCAATGAGAGAGCAAGAGCGCGTTGAAAATTTCCACTGTCTAACTTGAGATGGCCGCACCCGTGGTGCACTGTCATGCGCACCGCCCTGTCGTCTGCCAGCTGCTAGCCCACTGGTCCCGGAAAAGTAGGTGGAATGTTCGGTTGATGCCAGAGAATAATAAATGCGGCACCGGTGTCGGGGGTCATTCAGAGCCGTTCCGGACGTGTAAATTGAAAAAACTCAATGTGGTGTGGCATAAAATAAACAAAAAAAATTATTTGAAACCTTTTTGTAGGGGAGCTTTGGAAGATATGCATAGTGTTACGTGACAGTGAGCACGGTGTTTTCTTGTTACAGTATGATTGAACAAGATAAGTGCACTGGTATGTGTGTTGTCCTATTAATATTCTTTGTATCAATCTTTTTGTCTTCTCTTCTCATAATATATGTACTGTCATGCGCAATGAAAAAAAAAAAAACTGGGCTAGCCAAAATGCATTCTTTCTTTTGTGTTTTGCCAGTACTTGTAATGTTGGCATTATCTCGATTTGCATGTTTGGTGGGAAGCCCAAAGAAGTTTTTTAAGCACATAATTACGTGTGTGAAATGGCACTTACTAATTATTACTTGCAGAGGCTGTTCTGCTCTGTAATAAATTGTTCACATTTCATTTGTCCGTGCCTGTACAGTCGGTCAAAAGTTTAGCTATTGTGCGTAAGGGCCACTTTTTTGTTTATCAGCGTCATATTATGGCACGAGGTTACAAAAAGTTGCTTTGTGGACATTTGCTTTGTGAGCATACACTGGTCCTTAATTCAGCTGAAATTTAATTCAGTCTTATGACAAAGGTATTCAGAAAAACTGCTACTCATGCGCAATAGCTAAAGATTTGGCCGACTGTGCCTGTCTGTGTTGTGTCTTAAGTTTCCTCTTGCGAATGGTCAACCCAAACTGGGTCAGATATTTTTCCATTTTTTCTTGTCAGAAATTTTTTGTATATTAAAAACAGTGTCTTAGCTGATTTATATATATATATATATATATATATATATATATATATATATATATATATATATATATATATATATATATATATATACATACACCGTATTTACTCGCATAATCCTCGCTATATTTTTGCCGGAAAACCGATTTGGGGAGTGCGAGAATTACGGGGGGAAACTTTCTACGATAACGTACAGAGTGAAAAATAAAACGAAGTGGCCGCAAATCGGGATTCTCACACCAGCAACTAACAGCAAGCTTTAAGAAGTACTGTTTAAAACTTACCTCAATTATAAAAGCAGAGGTTCAACACAAGACAAGATTTAATTGAGACACAAAAGTGGAAGCAAGTAGTCGAGAATTAGAATATCGTACGCAAAGCTTGCAGACGTTGCGGGCGTAGCATTAGCGTTCGTCGCTCAACAGGAGCCCTCAAAAGGTAAGCGTGCGACGTCAGTATTGGGCTGATGGCTATTTAACAGAATTGTCCGCAGTTTCCTTCTTAAGAAATAAAGTTTACCATCAATCCCGGTTTTAGGCACACTGCAGGCCCAACGCGTCTTGGTGGCTTTCAGCAGCCATCACCAGTAGCGAACACAAAACTCGTAGACTCCGAAGGGCCTACCGGCGGCCCTGTTGCTGTTCTTTAGTGCATTATCTATCACTTGTAACTTGAAAGCAGCCATACAGCTTCAGTATCGCCTCATAACTTGACAAGGTTACCGACGCAACATACAAAACATGCCGCAACGGGCACTGGCCACTTCGTCTTAGCTTGAGTTGGATTGAATCTTTGTGCAATAGTACGTTTGATGCTTAAGAGATGGCGCCAGATGACGTGGACTATCATAATCAGTGGCTGGAAAGAGCAGACGACATTATTGCAGCAGTTTTTGGGGGTGCGATAATTATTCGAGGAAAAAAAGAAATCGTATTTTTGTTGGGCGATGTGGGGGGTGCGAGAATTGTGCGAGTGCGAGGATTACGCGAGTAAATTCGGCAGCAGTGCACAAGAAAGGCGTACCTCTGACGCTCAATCTACTGCTTTTGCAGATTTCCCTGCCAAGTCGGCCTACCGAGCCTCGTGGAAATACTGCCGTTTCTTCAACGAACAAGCAAGACACGCTGGCCCCCGGACATCGCTTCGGCGTTTCTGCGCAGCCATTTCGGCGCATGAGCCTATCAAGTCAGCTGACACGGAGGGAGTGACGGCGAACAGTAGAAAAGACGGCGGAATCCTGCGGCTCGCTTAGTTCGGCAGCAGTGCACAAGAAAGGCGTACCTCTGACGCTCAATCTACTGCTTTTGCAGATTTCCCTGCCAAGTCGGCCTACCGAGCCTCGTGGAAATACTGCCGTTTCTTCAACGAACAAGCAAGACACGCTGGCCCCCGGACATCGCTTCGGCGTTTCTGCGCAGCCATTTCGGCGCATGAGCCTATCAAGTCAGCTGACACGGAGGGAGTGACGGCGAACAGTAGAAAAGACGGCGGAATCCTGCGGCTCGCTTAGTTCGGCAGCAGTGCACAAGAAAGGCGTACCTCTGACGCTCAATCTACTGCTTTTGCAGATTTCCCTGCCAAGTCGGCCTACCGAGCCTCGTGGAAATACTGCCGTTTCTTCAACGAACAAGCAAGACACGCTGGCCCCCGGACATCGCTTCGGCGTTTCTGCGCAGCCATTTCGGCGCATGAGCCTATCAAGTCAGCTGACACGGAGGGAGTGACGGCGAACAGTAGAAAAGACGGCGGAATCCTGCGGCTCGCTTAGTTCGGCAGCAGTGCACAAGAAAGGCGTACCTCTGACGCTCAATCTACTGCTTTTGCAGGTGAGGCTAGTCCCATTTGTTTCTCTGGCATAGGAGTGCACTGCTGCCGAACATAGCGTCTTTGCTGTTGTTGTGCATGACATTTTGGAAATGGGAAGTAAGGGCTCTGGAAAAGATACGGCAGATTCTAAAGAGTTACGTGACCTGTTCAGGGCGTTTGAGAACTTCAAACGTGATTTCCGGGTAGAAATGAAGGAACTGAAAGAGGGAGTGTCTTTTTGTTCTGATGTATGCAATGATGTTAAAGACGTCGCAGAAGATATCAGGACAATAAGGCAGGAAATGAAGAAACTGCTTAGTGAAAACAGGAAACTAAAGACAGAGAATGAGCGCCTGTCGAAGAAGTGTGATGAGCTAGAGCAGTATCAGCGTTCAAATAACCTGGAGATTAAAGGCGTACCACCTGGTAGTGATGCTTTCAGTATTCTTCAAAAGATTGGGGATAGCGTGGGTGAGACCGTTGACACGTCAGATATTGACATTTGTCACTGGGTTCGCACGCCAAAACCTACAATTCAGAACATTCTTGCTCGGTTCGTCAGGCGTGGAAAGAGGAATGATTTTCTGGCTAAATGTAGAAAGAGGAGATTAGACACTTCAATGCTTGGTCTTAGACCAGGGGCTGCTATTTTTGTAAATGAGCACCTAACTCAAGCTAACAAGGCGCTGCTTTCAGCCGCCATCCAAAGAAAAAAGGAAAAACAATGGAAGTTTGTCTGGACTTCTGGTGGTAGAGTGCTTGCCCGTAAGGATGAATCTTCTGCTGTGGTTAATGTGACCTGTCAAGATGACATAGAAAAAATGTGCTGAGTTTGTTGAGTGTATCTTGCGTGTACTAATGTTGTTTTTCGTTGTTCACTATGAGTGTTTTCAGTGAAACTCATAAGTATTACAATGTTCTTGATTTAAAATCGTGTTATCCACAAAATAAGAATTTCCTTTCTGCTTTACATGTGAATGCCAGGAGTATTAGAAGTAAAATAGACGACATAAGCATTTTTCTAGACACCGCGGCAATAAACTTTGATATGCTTATGTTCACTGAAACGTGGTTAACCGATGATAATAATGTCCCAAGTTTTCCTGGATATCGATCTGAGCATCTTTGCCGCGCGGACAGAAAAGGAGGTGGAGTCGCAATTTATTTAAAAGAAAAATATACCCATGAAAAACTAGAACTGTCGGTAATCACAACAGATTTTGAATGTCTGGCTATAAAGGTTGATAAACTTGTAGCGATTGTCATTTATAGGCCGCCTCAAGGGCACAAAACACGTTTTTTAGAGTTTATAGACACACTCCTATCTTCCCCATTACTTCACAACACTTCTTATGTTATCATGGGGGACATTAATATCAATCTTGCTGCAAACGATACGCCCGCCGTACATTTTGAGACACTGCTTTCTGCGTTTGGTTGTGCAAATCATGTATGCTCCCCTACCAGAGTGACCAGGGACAGTGCAACATTACTCGATATATGCGTTACAAATTCGAACCCAGCGGAGACCATAAGCGGTATCGTGTCAAGTGATCTTAGCGATCATTTGCCAGTTTTTTGTTTCATACCCTTGTCATTGAAACACCAAAAGCAACAGAAGGAAACCTTCGTCCGACGCAACATAAATAGTGAAAGTAAGAACTTATTCTTTCAGCTCGTCAAAGCAGTAGATTGGAATGATATATATAAGATAAAAGATGCTGATGAGGCCTACAATGGTTTTTTGAATGCATTACGTCACTGTTACAACACGGCATTTCCTAGGAAAGAAGTCTCTTTCCGAAAGAGAAAAACTTGCCGGAAACCTTGGATAGACTGCTCGCTTTATAAACGTATTCAAATAAAAAATGGCCTTTTTAAAAATTTTTTAAGCCTACGAGAACCCGAAGCATTTGCCGAGTACAAAAAATACCGCAACGCACTTACATCAGACTTAAAAAAGGCTAAACGAGAATATTATCAGAAAAAATTTCAGAACATATGTGATAACCCAAGAAGGGTCTGGGAAACAGTGGATGCCCTTACTGGGAGAAAGAAAGCAAGATATGACATCACAGAAATGCAAGAGGGAAACGTGGTGCTGCGTGGCGAGAACCTAGCCAATGCTATAAATCGTCATTTCGTCAATGCGGGCGCGTACAGTGGCTTTTCTGAAAGCGAAGATGACTCGTGTTTCGAAGAAACAACAGCTATGCAGAATTCAATCTTTATGCTTCCTACTGACAGTGCTGAGATAGCTAACCTAATAAAAAAACTTAAGAGCAATGTGACGCCAGGTATAGACGAAATCACTGCAGCTGAACTAAAGTTGATATGTCCGCTAATATCCGAGGCGCTTGCTTACATAGTAAATCTTGTACTGAAAACAGGCGTGTTTCCGGCACAGTTAAAAGTTGCAAGGGTAACCCCAATTTACAAAGGAGGTGGCATTAATAATATGTCAAATTATAGACCCGTTTCAGTACTTTCGACATTATCAAAGGTTTTTGAAGGCGTTATTCACGTCAGGTTGTTATCCTTTTTCAATAAGTATGGCATCATCACAACATGTCAGTATGGTTTTCAGAAAAATAAGTCTACTGAACAAGCGTTAACGATTATTAAAGATCAAATAATTACAAATATGGAAAATAAGAAATTTACGCTTGGTTTATTTTTGGACTTAAAAAAAGCCTTTGATTCAATACATTATGATATATTGTTACGGAAACTATCACGGTACGGCATACGTGGGGTCACCCTTAAGCTATTACAAAACTATTTGCATAACCGGTATCAACTAGTACAAATGAAGACAGCTACATCAAGTCGGCTTCAGTTGACCCAAGGAGTTCCGCAGGGTTCTATACTGGGTCCTTTGCTCTTTTTGCTTTATGTTAATGATATTGTATGTATACCCGCCTCACCACAGCTTATTATGTATGCAGACGACACAAATGTATTTTTCACATCAGATCACTTAGAAATACTAGAAAAAAATGTAAATGAATATATGACGTCACTCTCAAACTGGCTTAAACAAAACAAGCTACAGTTAAATGCCAAGAAGACGACATATATTATATTTCGCCCAATAAATAAACATGTTAAATATGACATAAAGATAAGCTTTGACGGGAACATCATAAAACGAGAAAAACATCAAAAATTTCTTGGGGTATGGTTCAGTGAAGACTTAACGTGGAATGTCCACGTTAATCATTTAGTTAGGCAACTTGCGGGAACGGTAGGATGCCTGTACAGAATTGGTTCCCTCATTCCTCAGTGGCTGAAGAAAAATTTGTACAATGCCCTATTCTATTCGAGACTTTGTTACGGCGTACTAGTATGGGGTACCACAACAGCGAAAAATTATAACAAACTTATAATGCTACAAAAGAAAATACTTTGCTGTTATGAAAATTACCAGGGTAGAATAGACCGTTTGCGCACTTCAGTGCTCTTTGATAAACATGAAATCTTAAAGGCAAACCAAATATATTATTTTAAACTGCTTCAAGAGGTACACAAAAATAAGTGGTATAAACAAAAAGAAAATGACCAACGTTATCCTGCAAGAAGAAACTTGCAGCGTTTACCGAGAACCAGGACAAATTACGGAAAGCAAACACTGCATTACCAATCAACGCGAATAGTAAATGAATTCCAAAATGGCTTGCAGTTTGACGTCAGTCTAGGGACATTTAAAAAACAAGTTAAAGAAATTTTGATCAAAAAAGAAATAACTTATCATCACTAATCTATATTGTGTAAAAAGAGTAGGTAGAATGTTAATGTTAAGAAAGTAAGTAGTTTATTGTGGCATACGATGCATCCATTTTTTGTTCCTGCATCTGTATTATGCTAAGTGTATTATGTGTTGCTTGTTTTTTATTCCTGTATTTCTTTTGTTAGCGCTCATGTGGTACATGACATGTTAGAGTTTTTGTTGCTTGTTTGTATCTGCAAAAAAAAAAAAAAAAAGTGCATCTGTGACGAACTACAGGTGCAGAGGCCTTTGTCAGGCGTATGAAACGCCTTTTGCTTCTGTATCCTTTTTCTTGCTTTTCAAGAAATAAAATAAATTACTACTACTACTACTAATACGGTATATATCTCCAGTATTCGACGCGGAATCTTACTATCTTGCTATCACGCCTCTTTGTCTGATGATACTTTGGCAGATAACATCTACAAGTACCACAATAGATTAATAAATTTATCACGGATGTTCGTTGTCGGGATGGAGATGTACCAAGCGTCAACGAGGATACATCTACGTCCAACAGGGCTATAGCTGCCAAACACCGAAAAATACATTCGGCAAGCTCTCCCTTATCAATGTACAGTAAGCATTTAATTACCCCTGTAAAGGCGTGTTTTACTTTCGTCTTACGTGCCGATTCCTCTTACGGAGGGATCAACCATGTTTTTTTCAGGGAATGATTGTTGTTATATTATTTCATAAGTATCGCACTTTCTTGCATGTATTCAGGCATGCACATATTATAATTTACCTTATTTACTAATAGACTGAATACTGTATCTGGAGCGTGCAAATATTAATAATATCAATATCATTATATTGCTTTTGTGACCTTTTTATCAACTTCTCAACCTTTTTCTTTAAAAATGTGTGTTTTTGTGGTGTAAGGGGTTAATACATTGTTTACATTCATTGTATTTGTATCACAATTTCTTGAAGGGCCCCAGGCACCTGCATAAATAAACCAATACAAAAGGTGTAAGCAAAATTTTTTCTTCGAAAGAACCAAATGTGGGTGTTTATAATGTTAAACTATCCCTTGTTGCTTCAATTCGAAATAGTCGTTAGCTGTATATTGAACTGAATTGAGTTTATTACGAAACAAAGTTGCGAGGAAACCAAGCGAAAAAGCTGCACAGAGCAGCTGATGGGGAACCTTGGGCGAATATTGGTGTAAACAGTCTGTCATGCACACAGCACCAGCTTGTTATGCGAGGCAAAAAATGACGCGAAAATGACTCATCGCGTAATGACCACTTATGCACGACCGCATAAAAAATAAGAGCATAAACTATTTTCAATATGGCATATTGTTTGCCATTGGTTCTTCGGCGTTTCAAATTTTCTGTGTGCAACAAAATTGCCTCCTTGTTGTATGACGTCACGAAGCCAGAGAGCATCTTCTTCTAAATGTCATTCAAGTAGGCTGGCTGCCAATCACACAAACAGCGGCTACAAATAGCAGCTGGTGAGATGGATTATGAGTTTAATCAAATATTTCCACAAGCAGCATAACGGTGCTTAGTAGTTTGTGAGCGTATACATCTCTGTGAGCTCAGACTTGCTGAGAGACAGGGGAATAGAAAGAAATAAGCAGTGCTGCATGCGTGTGCTTATTGGCTGTCCGAGATGTATTTTGAGTTGTAAAAGACAATTCAAGTTGAGTGAAAACCAACTAGCTCGATTCCTAACTAAGCCTCCATAGTGCGAAAAACCACGGCATTTAACCTTCTCCCTGGTCCGGTGGGTCAAGTTGTGGGCAAGCTTAAAAGCTCAGCTTCCTACTGAGCTCGAGTCCACTGCTTTATTCGTGGCCACTTTGCAAGCTGCCGCTATGACTCCAAGTTACCATAAGCAACGCCGATCAGGTTTATCATAGACTAAAGAGGAAATAATTTTTGGTCTTTCAGTACGGAAAAACTTAAATATCAGAAACGATTCGTCACACTCATCGGCTCACAACAGCTTCTACAGAGCAGCGGTGATGGCATATCCTTTTCGAAGTCAACTATTTTCGGGAAGCAGTAAATGTTTTGACTTGTCTATAAACAGTTTGCTGGTTCTCATCCATTACTGCATCAAGAAGTAACCGCAGCATAAAAGCATGAACAAGTTATGTACTATTATAGGGCCCCTGTTCAGGGCTTGCCTGCTCGGAAATACTACAGGACAAGACACGAAAGCGTCGCATAGGCGACCCGCACCGCAAAGAGCCTACAAGAAAAATCGTCACAGCGGAAATGTTGGCAAAATTTAGCTCTGTTGTAACATTGCCTCGTAACAATGTCATTCAACCGTAAGAAAAAAATTGAGTGATTACTATAACTAGGGAATAGGATTACTATTACTAGGAAATTACTATTACTAGGATTACTATTACTAGGAAATAGCATCTTTGCCTTTCACATATATAGTTTCTTAATCTCATCTGCTTGCCCAACTTTCTGTCTCCCCCTTGCGCGTTTGCCTTCTCTTGGAATCCAGTCTTTTACTTTTAATAACCAGTAGTTACCATTCCTTCGCTCATCATGCATTTACCATGCACATTTATTCTTGTTTTTCACTAAGGTGTCCTTAAAAGAGCACTGACGCAATATTGAGGCACCCCAGAAGGGACATGCCTCGTTTACGTAATGTGTGTTTCAGTGCTCTTCACACCGAAGCCACACAAATGTAAAAAATATTTCACTTCCATTTTAATGTTGTAGTCATTCACCATGTGCAAGCCAGCCCCACTGCAATGGGAATTATCGTGGCCTGTAAACACAGTTCACTGTATATGCAAAGTCTTTGTCTTATATGCAGCCTAAATTGCAAAAATCACTGTTGGAGTTGCTGGACAACTATTCACTCATCGTAGTTTATATGAACCACGTGTGACTGACAATGACAGAACTGGTGCTAATATTTGGTGAGTTGCAGTCTTTCTGTGACATCAGACCTGTGTTGGCCCGTCACTGTGAAGCCTCCCCAAGAACCAAAAGGGCTGTGTTAAGGTAGCGGTAATAAAAATATATTGAAGGCATTCCCAAGTGCACTGATTTTAGACTTCTGAACAGCCGTGTTTTTATTCAAAGCAGCCTGTCAAAAATATTAAAATTTCGTGTCGGCACTCCTTGAGCTCCTGTTTCTTCCCTCATTCACTCGCTTAAGTCGGTGGATGTGTATGGAGCGAGATGTGTGTGCGACAGTTTAAAGTCGTTAGGTTGCGTTTTTGCTAGAGTGTGGCATTCTGTGGTCTCTGCTGCGCAGACGGTTACAGTTACGAGCGGACGGCCATCATCCGCTGGCTTGAGAGTGGGAAGGACACCAGTCCCATGACAAACGAGCCCCTGGAGCACACCATGGTGCTGCCCAATCGCACCCTGCAACTGCTCATCCAGAAGTACCTGCGCTAGAGGCATGCCTGAGTGGCGTCCACAGGCATCGCCTGCATGCGCTTGGGTAACCTTGCTCTGGGTGCAGGCTTCACTTCGCAGACTTAATGTGGTAGGTAACTGGGAAGCGCTGTGAAACACTGCTCTGTGATGCGGGATTAGAAACAAGACCTGGAGGTCTTCAATGTATAGTTCAGCACACTCACTCACGCTCATTTCACAGTTGTGGGTATGAGTGAATGATAAAGGGTGTGAGTCTAAAGGGGTACAGCATGAGGGCAATTAATTGTTAATGGACTTAAGTGTGAGTGTGAATGGCAGGATGAGTGTATACATGAGTGTAGTGTGTGTGTGAGAGAATCGGAACACGAGTTAGTGCCGATGAGTGTTCGTGGAAGTAAGAGTACAAAACGTAAGGGAGTGTGGCTGAGTGTAAATGGATGGGAGCAAGAATAAGCTCTCGTGGCGATGAGTGCGAGTCTGCACTATCCAGAAAAAAAGAAAAAAAAAGAAAGAAAAATGACTGACCAATAAGTGCCCTCTTATTGTGCTGACCCGTGACTGTGGGTCATACGAGAAGCAGCACACGCCCTGCTGCCTTTTCTAAGATCTCCAAGTCTTGCGCTCAGTTTCACGTCAGGGCATAGTGTTCCGGTGTGTCTCGTTACGAAATGTATGTACTGCAACACATAACTGGAAAATGCATTTATGCCGCATAGTGTCTGAATTTTATTGTTTCGCTGCCACAGTTTCCCACCAATGTTTATATCGAAAATCGGAACGCTGTTGTTGTGCGGCCCACATTTTTTTGTTGTGGTATGGATAACTCTCTAGTAGGACCAAATACCCACAGCTTTGACGGAAGTAGTTTGGCCTTTTCAGCACTATAAAAAATGTGGTCATTGGAACGATAGGGTCACTGTTGTGGGACAGCATTTATGCCTTTATTTTGGTATGAAATCGCACCCCCTTCCTGTGCAACCCCTTACTTGTTCGTTACTTGCTTTAGTTTCGGGAGCTGAAAGGGATTGTCATTCTGACAGTAGCAATTATGAGAGCTCTGCAAAAGGTTGAGTCCTGACACTTGACAAGAGGGACAGAGGCAAACATCAAGCTGGCAATGAGAGGTAAAATATTGTACTGTAAGCCTGATTAAGCCACACCTGTTGGAACAAGGGAGTAATTAGGCTGAAAGCCGAAATGTTTCAACAAATGCTATGAACTGAATAACGTTTCAACTAATGCTATGAACCGAATAGCTTGAAAAGAACACTACATTGAAATGTTGGCCTGTGATAGGTCCACGAATCGCATCCTTAGAATTTCGAAAACATCAATATTAGCGCAAGTTGAGGCTGGGTTAGCCAGTAAAGGAAACATATGACAACGAAAGACAAGCCAGAAGTTTTTGTGTTAGTCCTTATTGACATCATGAAATTGGCAGTGTGTGTGCGTACGTTTAGCTGATAATTAATCGGTGAAGAAAGATTATATGGTGTTCTAAGGTACCAGAGACTCAACCTAGAAATTGTAAACTTTTTCTGAACTGAACTGCCCGAGCATGCAAGACTGCACTTCTGAAAACCACGACATTATACCGTAGTGGGGCTGCTGCATTTGAAAATATCAGTGCCAAGAGGGAAACATTTTCACAAACCTTGTTAGTTAATAGCCTGGATTTTTATGGGGCAAATGTGAAGTAAGACTTGAAAATATACTTGAGAATATTATAACTACTATATGCTAACCACTATTCACTGTCATTGTTAGTGGTTAATTGATTGTTCGATTTCTTGTTAAGAGCTAGCAATACTAGGTAATGAAGCACTTGCAAAAGCATTTATTTTGTTATGGCTTGGCATGAATGGGATATGCATTTGCTGCCTCTTGCTTTGCAGTTTCTCTCACCGTTCTGACAAAACCTCGCTGCAAACCACTTCATCATTACCAAATTCTCCACTTATAGTGGTGATGACTACTAGTGGAGCTATAGTTGACGCTAGTCTGTTCCAAATTTTTATTGTAATGTATTACCGAGCAACAAAAACAAAGGGAAATGACACGGGCATTGCAGAGACGAGTGCTCATCTATGCATGCTGTGTGCATCTTTTGTGTTCTCTTCTGCTGGGTAGTGTGTTTCAGTCGACGAAGAAATGATAGTGAAGTGCTTATTGTGAGCGATTCACCTCTTAAACTTCCCATTTGATGCTGAGGTAAGTGCAGAAAAGTGACTATATCAAAATCCAGCCATATGCAGCCACGTATGCAGTAAGGAACATTCATTTAGGTAGGCAGTAAGTGCTTTTCATGTATAGGCAGTTATACCTAGCAAACGTTTCCTTGACTGCGTTAAGAGGTGCAGAAGATTAAATAGGTAAGTGTTAAGGGTTCTGCTGTTACAAGGCTTATCGTACGTAAATATAGATATTGCAGAAAGCGGTGTAATGTGTCTGGCACGGAAAGTATTGCAGCTACTGTTGTGGCCCCTGCTTGTCCTGGAATAAAGTTGGCTTTTCCTCACGACATGTGTGCTTGTGAGCCGACTAGTAGTCAACTATGGTTGAGTTCCTTTACGAGTGTTGTGGTTAACAATAACCATTGCTCGCAATTATGGTTGCCAGTGCCATGTAGTGCTACAAGAAATGTGTCTCCTTTTATGCAAATTTGTGTGCAGAATTGCGATCTCACACTTCTCTTTCTTTTGGTGCTTGAGCTCCTTATCGTACTCATGAATTGTGACTTAATGTAATCTCATTGTTCTTAAGTCGGTAACTTAGTATAGGAACTTCCTATGTCACCGTCGAAAGACCTATTCATTTAAATTTAGATCTTTCTTTGGAAACATGAAAAGCAAAGTCTATATTGGGGTCTTTGTTGCCTTGTACCTAGTCTACTAGCAGTACTTAGAACTCATTCATACTATATCCTTACATACTCTTTTTGAAGTGCCACATCATTTTAATGGCACATGTTGAACCAAACTTAGTGGGATTTCACGTTAAATTGCGCAGGTTCATGCTCATTTTTGTCAGGTCACGGATATGGGGCAATATGTATCGAGGCATCTATTCAAAATGGCTATTGGCTCGCTGGTCCAACCCCCAGCAATTCCCGGTAATTATGTTCCAACATAAAGGAGTGTTTAATGATCAATGTTCTTACATTTAAGCCTTGTTGTTTTATGTGTACTTAGTCAAAATATGTCTAGGTAAGTGGCTGACAAGTTTTGCAGCATAGGTTTTTGGACTGCTGTCTTTGGCTGGTGGTGTGATGGGCATCTAGTCAGATGGAACTCGACTTGATTCGGCCATTACTGTCCTAGACCTTATGCAGACAGGGACCGTTTTGCTGTAGTCATTGCATATTTATACAGAGACTTCGTATTGGAAGAGCCATGCATTCTTTACTTAAAAAAAAAAAACAGAAGTTGATAGCGATGTCACACTTGTGATAACTGTGCTCGTGGCCTGCTATGCATCCCAAACTTCAGATCACTTTTAAAGAATCATGTTGTTGTTCCCAAGATAACTAAATGTGCCAATTTGTTGTGTCGTAAATGCATTCCAAGACTCCTCTCTTTATTTTTTTTCTCTTATAGTTGTCAGACTGCAATTACACAATCATGTATTTTCAGAGTGTGCTGCAAATGTAGGGCTTGCGCTGTATTTTCTCGCACATAGCCTGCACAAAATATGTATAAAGTTAAGAGCTAAAATGGTTGGAAAGTTTATGTGAATTTGAATGCACGCATTGGCTTTATGGTACTGCTTAATGGTAATGAAGGAACCAGACTTCACTGTAGTATGTGGGAATCTTCACTTTATTTCCTCTACCTTCCTTTCAATATTTATTTTTCCACTGTCTGTAGTTGGGGTTGGGGGTTATATGCGGGGTAGGGTTATGTGTGAGTAGATATGTGTAATCTTTGTAGAATGTGGTTCATTTGAGAGAAACTTGGAAGTTACTTTCTCTTAAGTCATTGTAGAGGGTGACAGGCGCCCTGAATAAATGCACGACATCGCGTTAGGAGTACAGATGTCTCATGCAATCTGCAGGACTAGTCAGTATTATAAGGCGACTGTACGAGAGTTTGTAGTCAATTGCAAACTTGGATGCAATGTTAATACCTTGCATGCTTTGTGGTCAGCAAGCTATGTGACTATCCCACCCTGAGAATTCACGCTTTGCCAGTTGTGTTGTATTAGTGTTAGGTCTGTGCTCTGCAGTGTGTTGTCGTTTTCGAGTCACCACCATTTTTACTCAGATACGAAGTCCCTGCAGTTTGAACTAGCACCACATTCCTCTGACCTCCAGTCAGTGTTTAGAGCAGGCACCATTTTTAGTAATAGGCCGTGCGGGGAAGCGACATCGTTAGTGCATAACAGCAAAGAAAAACCCCTCAAATACCAAAGATAGTATTGTACCTAAGCAACATCACTGTCAACTCAAGTTATGATTGGCTTCACCTTCTGGCCAGCGGCTGTAAATATAATTTGCTTGAATTACTATTTATGTAATTTATTGTAGGCATGATTGACTGTCTTTTGTGTTCAGTCTAACACATGAGTGAAGAAATGCAGGTTTTTTTTTCCTTTCAGCCTGATTTTCTAAGCCTAGTGATTGTAGTTAAGCTGCACAACGGTAATTAATATGTTCATTTGTTATAGATTTATGCTAATAAGTTATATCTGTCCCTTCATTGTAATTGTAATGAAAAACAAAAGTGAGATTAAATTTGCGGTGGCACTTTATTAGTAGCAGTGAAGCAATCGTTGATTTATTGTAAATGGCTGCAATGATGAAAGCTCTTTAATGTCATCATCACCAGCCTTTGCGTGCCATGGCGAATTTTGAGATCACTGTACCGATCTAAAGAAGATTTTTCACAGGAGACAAAGGTATTGCCGTACATTTTTGTCTTCGTAGCGTGAACTGGTATTATGGTTTTACATGGACCAAAACGCTGAACAAATAAGATTGTTAGGCCTGAATAATCCGTAGCTCAAGTATGTCAGAAAGTAATTGCCACAAGATTTTCCGACATCCTTTCTTGCTTCAAGGGGAAATGAGAATGGAAAAAAGCATCCTTTAATATGTAGCCCAAGACAACGAAATTTCTGCTGATTACTTAAGTTTGTATGCTGATTTCAGTTATTCAATAAATTTTATAGTAAGCTGTATAATTTTTGTTTAGCACTGTGACAATGTGTAAAATATAGCTCTTTTTGGACATAACTTTCCTGCACTAAACTTTTGTAAGTCATTAATGGCTTATATGCAAATAACCTTCAGAAAAGTGTGTACAAAACATTTAAATGAACAAAAAATTGGATGTCAGATGTGTTAAATGCTCAACTGATACTGATTGCTTACTTCAAATTCATAATAGTTATTCAAGTGATATCATATTTTAAAGGAAGAGATTGCACTCTTCACATGTTAAAGTATATGTGGCGAAATTTTCATCTTTATCTGGTCATCAGAAATATCAAAAACATTATGTCCAAACTCAAAAAGTTGTCCGAAATAGCATCTCGAGAAAAATGTATTCTAAGCATAACAATGAGAGCTCACCCGCTTGGCAATAATGTGCCTTTTAAAATCATTGATTTCATTATGAAAGCTTGCGAATCATGATGATGTTGATCATGTGGCTTTGGTGAAGTCCTCATGCAACCTGCAATGGCAAGCAGCCAGGTGATAATTTCCGGGAGGCTCTAAACAACTAGCTGTTTCTAATTTTTTTCTAGCCACCTCATGCTTTTTGAAGTCAATTTTAGCGTACTTTGGGTTTAACTGCAACCTTGATTTTTTTGTTATTTATATTGTGAAAGTAGAGAAACTAAACTTGGTAAAGTAATTAAAAATAAAACACATGTAATTTTGGACAAAGCTTTCATTTTGTGGTGTAGCATCTCCCCTCAGTGGGCAGCTGTTTCAAATGTGATCGCTGTATCAAGCCTCAATTTCACCAGTGCTGTATTTGAGGAGTGGTACTTGAGGACCTGATTATGATTAGTTCACCGTACTTATGCATTGAATTATAACATCAAGGAGTATATGGTTAAGGCAATGTTACATATTGGTTACCATGGGATTTTAAAAGCTCTGCTATATTAATAAATAATAGTTGGCATCTAATTCTAATGCGTACGAAAAAGCTCACCCTCGGTTCAGTTCTGTTGGTCCTACATGCACAGATTTCGTGAACATTTTGCCACTTCGTAGATTGTGCGTACGGTAAAATTTTAATGCGTTGTTCAGACAAGTATAACTTACACTATTTATATAACTGCTATAACTGCAATTGCAGTTATTGCCACTATGGAGTTGCTGTGCTGATAATGTGGGTTTGGTTCTAAGCAGCCAGCTGTTGATTTTTTTTCTGTCACTTGCCATTTTATTTAATGCAAATAAATTGTATATATATCACTTGCCATTTTATTTATTGAAAATAAATTTTCTATATCTGAAATCTAATCTCTATCCCCTGCTACTCCTACCTGCTGAACTGGCATCTATAAGGAGCTAGATTGTGGTCTAAAAAATTCCAGCCGGTCAAACTCGAGTTTCACGCTACAGCTTTCTCCGTTGTGCTTTCCGTACATAAAGCCTGTAATTTAATTATAAGGTGAAATAAGTATATAGATGTTTTCTGCGGCTGAAAAGACAAACCTTGTAGTTTTTCTCATAATCCTTTCGAGATCTTGGGTTTTGAAATACGATTTTACCAACCAACTAAAGTAGTAATTCGTTGCTCAGAGCGTCCTTATCCAATGGAGAAATTGATGTTTCATACCGTGAATGCTGGATCAGCAGCAAATCAATGAAAGTAAAAACCATAAAAAGTTCTTGTTTTTTAAGCTGGCCATATTCGGGAATTATGTGCTCAAGATGTCAACCAGAAACAAGTATTTTTTTTTACTGAGTGATTTTAATGTGTTCACATGGGTGTGAACGTACTTGTTTATGCGTTTACAGTTAAAGAACTGAATTTTTTTGTGTTTTCATTGTTGCAAAAGATGGATGCAATTAAAACATGAACATTTTGGGCAGTATGTGAACCTGGTCAACCGTCCATAACAATTTTCTTCGGAAAGAACAATAAAATTAAAACAGGCAAGGTAGTAGTCACTGCTGTTCTTTATTTCTCAGGGTTGAAAAGCTTGTGGCCAGGAAAGATAATGCTTCGGTCTAGTGCAGACAGTTCTCAAATGATTAAGGCCTGTGGCTTCAAGCAAGCACAGCGTGCTTCACACAGCATTATCTAATGAAATCTACTTGCGATTGTGTACTGGCATCTCGCAGAGCTGGTCAGCGTGCTTTCTCTCTGGAAGTTATATGGATTGTTGCCATTGTACAGGTACTATTTACTCAATAAATTTTTATCGAAAAATACTTTTGTTGTCTGTTTCTGTGTGCAAACCTGGTTGATAAGGCAATGGCTATGGTGACAGTGTCACTTAATGCAGTAATATCTTTAGAGTGAGAGGGCCCATCAGCGTAATTGTGACTATAGGGACAGGGCCCGTTAGCGTAGTGAAATTGTTACAGTGAGGGGGCCTGTCATGATAGCGATGCAGCTATAGCGAAGGGCCCCGTCACGGTAAAGCAATGACTATGGTGGACTTGCTACTGTAGTGTGATGGTAAAAAAAGGAGCCTATTGCCGTAAACTTGTAGTCATTTTAGACGCCATCGTCTAAAATGACTACAAGTTCATCAACCCACTACACCACCAGAACGTCTAAATGACGTTCTGGTGGTGTAGTGGGTTGACGCGCAGCTGGGAAAGCAGTCGTGCTGCGAGCCATCACTTAGAATTTCCGTTTTGATATTTTTTTATTTTTCTATCTTTCGCAGGCCTGTGTGCTCAGATATGGGTGCACGTTAATGAGCCCCAGGTGGTCGAAATTTCCTGAGCCTTCCACTACAATGGCACCGTAATTTGTCATAGATCATTTGTCATGGAACAATGGCTCTGTCATTTGTCATGGATCAAACTATCCTTACACGCTCCTTAGTAATTTTTTTTACATGAAAGTTTTTATGCAGAGGCCCACCAAGACATCTATGACATATTTTCGTCATGCAAGTGACGTTGAAGCCCCGCCACGGTGGTCTAGCGGCTAAGGTAATCGGCTGCTGACCCGCAGGTCGTGGGATCGAATTCCGGCTGCGGCGGCTGCATTTCCGATGGGGGCAGAAATTTTGTAGGCCCGTGTGTTCATATTTGGGCACGCGTGAAAGAACCCCAAGTGGTCGAAATTTCCGAAGCCCTCCACTACGACGTCTCTCATAATCATATGGTGGTTTTCGGACGTTAAACCCCACATATCAGTCAAGTCACGTCGAAAAATAATGCACCATTAGAACACACAAAGTTCTATTACAGGAGTTATACCCGTGACCTCTGGGCCTGCGGCAACAGCTGCTGGACACGCTATCCACTGCACGACATTCTTTTTTTTCTTTATTGCCTTGCATATCAAGACTGCTCACATTTCTCATATTCAACAAAATACAATGGTATCACAAAGTACTTTCATGAAATACAATGAAGAACCATCAGCTTTGAGCTGACTATTGATTAATACTTTGGCATTCGTAACTATGGTTCAGTGCGCACAATCCACTATTGTACACCTTCTTGCCCTTTTGGCACTTCAAGAAAATGGCAAACTGATTTGCAAAAATATTGTCGCCCAGATCACACTTCTACATCCGCATTTTCAAAGGCACATCTGGGTCGCCATGTACTGTGCAGGCCCAGAAGCATAATTATATCATAAGGTATGCCGGCCTAGTTTTTAACAGAAAGAAAACGGATGCCATGTGGACATCGATAATGTTTTTTTCAACGTACTGTGAAATGTGTCCCAGAAAAAGCCCTCGCTCCAGCAATCCATAAACATGTGTTCAATTATTCCGGCTTATGACATAAGTAACAATGTGTGCCCCATGGTATGAATAATCCCCTATCCTCCAGCCATGTTTTAACTGGTACAGTACCAGTGTTTATTTAATAGGGACACTTAAGTGCTTTGCCTGAAGCTTGATTGGCAGGTGGCAGCCACAACATTATGCAAAAGGTGGCTTCAGCCTTTGCTGTCCTGAGGGGTAAAGACAAATGAAAAAAAAAAAAAAAACTTTGCTACGGGCTACATGAACGACTAACTTGTATCATATAACTATAGTGCAAGGAGGTCTTGCGCTGCACAAATAAAGTGAGGGGCGCAATTGTGTGGATATATGATTTTGACAAACATGAAAGGAAAAATAAACGTGGCTGATCTCTGTTTAGGGATCAGTATAACGTGAAATTCAAACGCGAATTCACAGAGGCAGCTCAGCGGTTATTGTGCAAAACTTCGCCGCACTGGAGAAGGAATTGTAATGCCACGCGAAGAACGGCAAGCAGCTCGAACTTGAAGCGCGCACCTCAAGGGCCCGCACAAAATGAGGGTACACATACGAGCGTGGACTGCCAACTGTCACTGTTCAGCACTTAAAGCGCGATGCTCAAACAGAAAGACACATGAAATGTACGCACAAGCATACACAGGGCGAGTGTGTACTATCACGATTCGTCGAGTGATAGCAGCGCGCTCCTTTCGTGAACGAAAGGAGCGTGCTGCAGCGAGGGAAGTGACCTCCGTGCTCTCTTCAACCACTGTAATTTCAAAGCAAACGCGGTGGAACCACAAGAGCTACAAGGTGGCCAAACCACGAGATAAGTGCGCATGGGCAAACACCCTGTGGAGGTGCCATCGCATTGCAATGCGCAGGGCGACGACATTAGAGCGCGCCCAACGCCCGACTTTCGCGCCAACTTGTTGCTAGGATGCCCAGAAAGTAGAGGTGTGCGAAGCACCCCGCTCTCTTGCCAGAGAGGGCCCCTCTGCGCGCCTGTGCCACTAGGGGCGCTGCTGCAAGGGGCGCTGCATGGGACAGCCGCCGCCGTCGCAAATTTCCCGAAGAAAGCTTAGTGCTCAAGAGCGCGATCACCCCCTCCCCCTTTTTTTTTGATGTTAACGTGGTTTTTATTGCACGTGAATCATGCATTTTTGAGCAGTGAGGACGATGCTGTATAAAACGACGAAGAAAGCTTAACGTTCTTGCTTCATTCCTGACTGCAACTTTGGGTGCAGGTGGGTGTGAGTAAAAGTTCTAAAGAGTTGCTTGAGACATGGGCTCATGTGATAGAGTCGATGCTGAATAAGTGGTGCCCATTTTGTCTGTTACATTGCGCGCTATAAGTGACAATGGAGCATACGTACTCATCGCATCAATTTAACTACGCGAAGCAGCTTGCCTCAACATCAAAAAAAAAATGGCACGGGGTAGGGGGGGAGGGGGGCATTGGGACTGTGGTGGTCTCTTTTGCCTATGAGATGGGTTCGCTTGAGAACAAGCTGAGCAGTTTTTTAAACGGCTTGCGTCCACGTGGCCTGTTGCAGACATGTAGCAAAAGATTAGGCACGTGTCAAAGGTCGGTTGCTCTGAGCATGACATTATGTTAGCGCCATCAATTATAGATTTTTACTGCTTGAGTCGCTGCATTCATTTATAAACGAAGTCAACGAGAAGAAGCAAGACGCGGGCTAAGCCGTGTGTTTTGCAGACTTCTTTTTATTGCACGTATCAAAGAAACTTGCTTTGTGTACGAATGTGTTTTCTTTTACCTAACATGTTTTTTTTTTCTTCTGACGAAACGTACGCACGAAGTTTCGACCAGTAGCCACGGGATAGTAACACGTCCAAAAGAGCTGGCAAGTTTTTAACAATGTGAATAGGCATTGAATATGACTTCAGTAAGTTTCAGTGATGTATAAATAGAAACAGAAAAATGGCAGGACAGAAACAGAACCAAAAACAATAGCTCAGGAGACCCTAAAGCTTCGCCTTTAGGATTGGAACTCGATAGCAATATCTCGTTCCAAGTGCGTACTACAGGCACTTAGGGCATGAAACCTTTTCGAACTTGCTATGCACCCACTACGTGGCCTTAATGGAGTAGGTGATGTAGCGTGCTCGCCTTTTGTAGTTGGTGACCGGCTTTAAACTACGAAGCCATTATGATAATCACATGTTCTGATGCCCGCTGGGAATGGGCGTTTGTACCATGTATTATTACTGCAATATTTCATGTTGCGTATACAAACACACGCGTCCTAGGACGCGTCTGTTTGTAAAGCACGAAAGCTACTTTCACTGCATTTTTAAGCCAATGCCTAGAGCACAAGCAAAGTTGCTCTGCACGCCATCTGCTCAACTGCACGCGCCCCTGCGTACAGCGCCCCTTGCAGCATCGGTGCACTTTGGGGACCGGTTTCAGCGTGCGCTTGTCACACCTCCTCATTCTAGCCACCCTATCGTTTCTGATGACGAAAACACGCTGAGGTTGCTGAGTACCGCCAACAGTGTATAAATAACTTGTCGGTAACAAGCTGGTCGACGGCTACTCCGTGGCTTAGTGGTTGCGCGCTATGGAGCGGGAGGTCGTGGGTTCGACGCGCAACTATAAAACGTCTACTTCTCGTTTTCTTTGCAATTATCTGGTATACATTTTACAACGTACGTCATATTCGTGACGGGATTACGTCAGTAGAGCCGTGGAGGATCCGGTATAAAACACTTTCTATTGACAGGTTTGTAGCATTGATCGAGGAAGGAAATTCATAGATTTCTCAAAAACCAAGCTTCGTTGTTAAGGAAGAAGTTCGCCTTGGTTCACAAGCAAGCATGGAAACAAAATAGCATACTCCACTGGAAGAGAATTTAACATGCTATCAAAGTTGGTGAATCAGTTCAGAGTCGACCAAACTGCTTTAAACAAATTCCATTCAGAAAAAGAATTGTAATCACATTACCTCATCCGGGTTGTATTCCGAGTCCGCCCTTCAATCTTTGTAGCTCAGCTCTAGCTATGAAAACTCGATCGATAGAGTTTTGTGAATCCGCTGACGTGTAAGCTTACACATTTATCCAGCTGTGTAGCTCTTGCTCGTAATTTAAGGACTGGTTGACGGCATTTATCATTTGCTAGCATTGCGCAGCTTTCCCTCAGTCATAACATGTCGCTACAAGATTTCTAATTTCACTGGCCTATTTAATTACCAATTAAATAAAGAAATTGCATTGATATAATTTATATCGCTACTCCAACTTATGTCTTGTAATCTTCATATAACGACAGGACATTACATCCAAATCAGCGCAGGCATCGCCTAGTGACAAACTATTTGTTCGCATTGCGGTGGAACGAGAGCGCGCAGGTTGCCTCGCCTGATTTGATGTACGACTATAGGTGTTCAGAGCAGTGACGTTTGCCTTGTCTGCAAGTCGTGCTCACGTTACTGCAACTGCTGCTCTCGTATGAACACATACGCGAGGACGCTATGCAAATCGGGGTCCCGCAGCCCAGCAACGCTCGATAATTTTGTTGTGTCGTATTCATTTTGTTGCAATTCTTGTTGCTTCTGTAATGTGTAAACATCTCAAAACGTTTTTTTCTCTGTCGTTTCGGAATTGATACTTCTGTTACCAACGCCAATCTCAAACAACTTTTATGTCGCTTTCTGGGTTAATCTGGTGACATTGAAACTACCAAGATGGTTAGGCCTAAGGGAGCTAAATATGTAATAAATAAACTGAAATGTAGAAGAATACTACCTTCAATGCGCTTCTCTATGACAGGGACACTTACAAAGCACAGTGGAGGCAGTGATCACGAACACATTTTCCAGGCATTGGCCGCTGAATGTGGAGGGTATGGACATCTTAGTCTGGACATGTCAGGGAGTAAATGGGGTTTGTGATTTGTGCCACGCCGAAAGAAAACGGGCGATCGACCACCACGTGCGCGATCACGCTGCATGAAACGGAGCTGTCCGAGACGAGACGAATGGTTCTCCGAAGCCTGAAAGGCCGCGTTCCTCGAAGCACTCGGTGGCGCGTTGACGCGAGCCGCCGTTTGAACAGCTGTCCACGACCGGTGACCATGGTCCGCACCCTCGAACGCCCTGCCTTCTCGCCAGGGTAAGCCTGTGCGCGGCCACCACTAGCGCGATGTGGGACACACTCGTTTTTGACAGCACGTGACTCCTATACATTCTTCATAAATTTATTGACCTTCACTTGTTATAGGTTTACTTGAATAAGTTGATTGACAGAGGTTGTTCGGGAATGACAGTCGGGTAGCTTGCAAGCGGCAATGCCCTTTAGAATTCTAAATGTGTGTGTACGCCTATCAGATCTCGTATCGTTGACGCCATTGCATATATGCAATCGTTGGATAGCGGCAGTGGTGTGTATATTAAACTTACAATATTAGAAAAAAAAAGGAGAGCTTGCGCCTACGCGCGCGAAGCTGTAGTTGCTCATCTGTTGCAGAATTGTCGCATTTTACTGTCATAATTCGTATAGCGTAACACTCAGCCCTAATACTTATCGAGTTAAACTGACGAAAAATGGTTTCGCTGCCAGGGCGATGTTAGAATAAACAGGTTTCAATGACGGCCGGTAGCTGCACAACGCGGCACGACGAGTTGCCGCGTGATGCATTTGCTCCGTCATCATCAATCAAAAACAGAGTCGTCATTGCGGGCGTTTTTCAAAGTGAATGGTACAGATGAGCTATTCGGCGCGTCGGCTTCGGTTTTGCCTGCTTAATTAGCTAGAATTCGTCGCTCCGCGGTGATTATCAGTAGGCACCTTCCAAAAATTTCGAAGTCGCTATCGACTATTCGCATAAGAAGGGCTTGAATTCACCCATTGGAGTCCATCGGCTATTTTTGCTGGTTAAAAATTTATATGTTTGAATGTTTTAATTTGTTCTATTAATGCCGTAATTATTGTTTGTATGCATCTGAAACTGCCTTCTTCGACAGTTACCAGTAACACGCATGCAGATGCCCTTTTTCTGCAATTTAAAAGTAATATTGGTCACATTTTTTGAAAACACCCTATATGTATAATGTGCATGTGTGCGTAGAAACACGAAAGCATGAAAAAATATTATGTATAAACTTAAAACAAGTGCTTGACGTCAGATAGCTAATTTCCTTGTCTAGCAAATCAAGCGATGAAGCGCTTACGAATTGCCTGCCCAAATAGAGTGCATAGCTATCCGCATAGTCAAAATAGAATGCATAAGATCCCCGCGTCTCTGCCCCCCCCCCCCCTCCACACTAGCGTAAAAGAATCCTGGCGCCGCCCCGGCTATAGTGCGCCAAGATGGAGTGCTTTACGAAAACTTCGGTGCGCATGGAGTAAACACATTCGCGCTTCGCTTTTCTTGCCTTTTATATACACGATCTTGCGTGGTTTCAGTGCGCACTGAATAACTGATGCTGTAGAAGCCATGCAAATTTAAACGGGCAGCAGCGCTGCGCCTCGCACTAGAGTGCGAGTACACAAGAGTGCGTGCTATACGCGGGTGCATGCACGAGAATTTGAAGAGCGCTATGTTTAGATGTAATGGGTTGCACGGCCGGGTCCTTTACGGATTCGCTATAAGGCTTCCCGAGCGTTCGGAAGCATTGGTGCACGTTTTCAAACGGCCGAGCATAAGAGTGTGCCGACCTAATGAAGCCTCACGCGAGCGTGGTCGTCAGCACGTTCTCTTGTAATGGCTGCTGGGAACGCCCCTGGAAAAAGAAGAAAGGAAACAGGATAGGTAGGAAAACACGCACACGTGGTATAGGTTTCGCTGAGCTTTGCCATTCAGTGGTCGGAAGGGGAGAAAAACCAATATCGAAAAAATAAACGCCGTTATTTTTCACTGGAACGAAAGCGTATAACCGAAACGCTATGTTGTTATGTTTCGGAGTGAAAACGAAATATCATTGATTGGCTTTCGGTTCAAGAGAAAATTTGGCAATCATGAGCAACCGACGACATGGAATGCGAGCAGTAGTCTCATATTAGGAATATCTGGGCTTGTACGTCCCAAACGTAAAATACTATATTATGGGACATTATTTTGGGAAACGCCGTAAAGTCAAGGGCTCCGAAAATTTCGACAATCTGGTGCTTTTTAACGTGCACAGAGATCGCTGGCTACACGGGCTTCTAGCACTTCGCCTCCATTACGCCCGTAGATATAAGGGGAGTGCTCGTGACCCCCCCCCCCCTTTCCTCTCGGAATTCGGATGATGGGGGGCAAGCGCTTTGGCAGAAAACTTCTGGGGGCGAAGCTCCTTAAGCCGTGGGTTGTGCGTCCGCGATGTACGTATGTAGTAGTAGTAGTAGTAGTAGTAGTAGTAGTAGTAGTAGTAGTAGTAGTAGTAGTAGTAGTAGTAGTAGTAGTAGTAAATAGCCACCTCCACGGCCGGACTGTAGAGGAGCGGCACGCGCACACTGTTTCGAATAGAGGAGGAAACCCACGCACGTTAATTGTAAATAAAAACATACTTGTTTCTGGTGAACTGACTTACACAGACGAGTATCAGTGACTTACTATCCAATAAAATTTGCCTTGAAATTGATGCTTATATATATAAAAAAAACTAGTAACAGAAGGGCGCACTTTGAGCACTATATCGGACGAAAAAAGGCTGCCACCTTGAAGTGGCTGGGCGTAACCTAGGGTTTAACAAGGTTTAGTGAGGTTGGGCCACAGTGCCACGAACTAGCGGTGGTGAAAGGTGGGAACTAGACACGAAACACAGGCCGCAAGAGATAGCGCGCGGGCCGCTCCTCTAGTCCGTCCGGCCGTGCCACTTCTCGCTTAGTCCTTAGAATGTCCGCTGGATGGCCGTACTTCTACATGATGAATATATGCTAAACATATGTGAGATGTCGATACTTGGAGTGTTCACTAGATGGACGGACGGATATACAGATGCACGGACGGACGGACAGATAGATGCACAGAAGGATGGACGGACGAACAGATGCACGGATGGACGGACGCATGGACGGACGCACGAAAGCACGTACGATTGCACAGACAGACGCATGGACGGACGGAAGCAAGAACGGACGGACTGATGGACACTTCGACCCATAATCTTGCACACCGTGAATATGCTGCGATTTTTTCGGGAAGAGGGTGGGGAAGCTCCTTGAAAAAGTCATTTCTCGCTCTTTTTGCGATGACGAAAGAAACCTCAGGGGGGGGGGCACGGTGTGCCATCTCCTGGCTACGCCGTTGAAGGGTTTGTTTTACCGAAAATAATTAATGAAAAAAAGGTATTTGTCAAGGCCCCCAATGGTCGTCTCAGATAGAGGTAAGCCAGATGAAATATTAAGTTGTAGACACGGATCCATTGGTTGATTGATACGTGGGGTTTAACGCCCTAAAACCACCATATGATTATGAGACACGCCGCAGTAGAGGACTCCGGAAATTTTGACTAACTGGGGTTCTGTAACGGGCACCCAAATTTGAGCGCATGGGCCCAAAGTATTTTCGCCTCCATCGAAAATGCAGCCGCCGCAGTCGGGATTTGATCCCGCTACCGGCAGGTCAGCAGCTAAGTATTTTATATTAGTCACTAGACCACCACGGGGGGGGGGGTGAAGACACGGATCCAGACGTTGAAGACGTGTGTGGAGAATGGTGGGTGTGTTGCACATAGGTACTGGGACATCGTGCGCTAGCATATTAATCATCTTTGCTGCCGGTAGTGAAATAGGTTCCATCACGCCATTTTCGGGAGCTTTCTCAGCTGCGTTGTCGGTATGTTCATTACCAGTGATGCAGCAGTGACCTGGCAACCACTGAAATGTTACGTCGTGCCCTTTGTCTAAAAAGCTTATGGTATAGTTGTATTCAAGCACCAATTGGTCTTGAGGTCCACGACGTGGAGCAGTTCGAAGACACTGCAGAGCTGGTTTTGTATAAGTAAACAAAGAATGCTCCATTTTAGAGGTACTTCTCGATCAATCCGCCGTAGTGCGCTAAGTGCTGCTAGCTCTCGATGCCGTCTTGTGTGACGTTTGAAACTGGATACTTTGGGCTTTTGCTGGGAAGCTCACAGCTCTTGCCGATTCTCCAACGGTCGTCTAGTCATCCACCTAAAGTTTAGCATGGTTTTTGTATTCTTCGTCAATCTCTTCGCAGCGTAAGTGAAGTGCCAGAGATTTTAATGGGTAGCGCTGAGTAATGGTTGTACGAAGACCCCGGACAGTTCTCCAGATTAGTGACAGAGGCTTTCTGGGATCCAAAGACTCGCAAAAAGATACCCATCGTTGCTTGTCCAACTTGTCCATATGACGCTGTATTTTCTTTTGTGTGCGTCTGGCCACTCTCAGATTATCAAGGGACCTCGTGCGTCTATAACGTCGTTCTGCACGACGACGAATCGCTCGGCGTTTCTCGAGATCAATGTCCATATCAGTGCGAGATGAGCTCACCGGAAGCGAGCGCGTCGTTGACTGTAGGGCACTCTTTATTGCGTCCTCTTGGTTGAAAGGTGAGGCGCCAACATATTCTTCCATGATTAACTTGTATTTTTGCCAATTGGTGCACTGGACGGCTCTGGAGGACTTGAGACTTGCAAAGCCGTCAATCTTTAGGTATGTTGGAATGTGGTCACTACCCCTTGTTTCCAAATCCGAAAACCAGTGCACTCTGCGTGTGAACGAGCGTGAAACGAAAGTGAGGTCCAGGCAACTGCTATAGGCCGATCCGTGCAGATAAGTAGGGCTGCCGTCATTCACGAGGGTAAGTTCACATTCAGAAGCGAAAGACACTAACTGTCTACCTCTAGTTGTTGTTGTTGTTTTAACTGTTTTGCTGTGGAGAGGTTGAGGAGCCTATTGCCTCGGCTACTCCATATCACAGAGTTCTGCAGCGAAAAATAAAATAATAATACAGAACGGTACCCAAAAATTAACAATACGGAAAAGGAGAAAAAAAACATAATAGCACACTGAAACCAGTTCAAATAACCTGTCAATACACAGTTTTTTTCACGCAGTTCACTCAGTCATAAACTACTTTCACGCACACCTTAGTACTCTACTGCCAGTATATACATGACCACACTTTACATAATACTCATTTCTGGCTGTCAGTCATAGGCGCTTGTCCAGTCCGGTCTCCACTAAAAAGTCTGTCAGGAAGATTATTGCCTTTTTCTGAAGATGCATCTCAGGCCATGGTCCAAGTAGTTTCTTTATTGTGAGGGGCCGTCTGTCCAAACTTGCTAATCTGTTCTTTAATTTTTCTCTTTCTTTCGCGTATTTAATGCACTCCAAAAGAATATGGCGAACATTTTCTTCTGCATGACCACAATGGCATTCCGGTGAGTTGGATCGATGTATCTTGTGCAGGAAGCTGTTTGTGTATGCTACTTCCAATCTAAGTCGGTGGATCAATGTCTCTAGGTGTCGTGGAAGGTCTGTCGCTATGGAAAATTTTCTGTGTGGATCAACTTCATAAAGTACCGTTTCCTTTGATTTAGGGCTCTCAAACCACTTCTCCATCGAACAATGGTTAGCCCCTTGCAATATAAAATGTCGAATATCCGTCCCAGATATAGGGATTGTGTAATCCCGTCCTTCCTTCAATGCTTTCTTCGCGAGACTATCAGCATCTTCATTTCCCTTTATTCCAATGTGGCTGGGTATCCATTGGAATACGATGTTGTGACCCTGCGATGAGGCATATTCCACAGTTTCTGCGATACATTGTGGTATTTCACCATTTCTGTAAGGTGATCTCACATTTCTGATTAGCTGAAGCGCAGGTTTGCTATCAGTGCATATCACCCATTTTCGTGGATCTGGATTCTCGCAGATAAGCTTAACTGCTTCAAAGATAGCCACCAATTCTGCTGTCGTCGATGAAGATTTGTGCGATAATTTGTACATCTTCTTTTCCTGAATTTCGGGTATAAAGACCGCACAGGCTGACGCTTCTTCTGTGCATGATCCATCTGTATATATCTTCGTTTTTTCATTATGCATTACATGAAGCTGTTGAAATACCAACTGTGCCGCTACTAGAGGTGCCATGGCTGCTTTCTTCTCTATGCCGTCTATTTCACGGATAACGTTGAGAAGTGGCAGCGTCCAAGGTGGTTTTGAAGGTTTCCATTGTTTAAATTCTGGTACTACTGCTTGAAATGATGATATAGTATCCTGTAGTCTCGTTGCCGTTCTTTGTGTTAGTGCACCAGATAAAAAATGACTTTCATGTTGCGTGAAAATTCTAAATAAATTTCGAGATGTTTCTTTAGTTCGCAGTACTGCCAAAGGTGGCTCTCGAGCCTCCGCATACACTAAATCACTGGAAGTTGACCGTGGTAAACCCAGACATACCCTCAAGCTCCTTGCCAATAACAAGTGAAGTCTCCTTTCGGTGGAGGCTGGGAGTCCGTGCAGCAGGGGCAGTGAGTAAGTTACGATGGGGCGTATCCAGGCAACATGTAGGGCTAATAACGACTCTGTAGTACCACCCCATTTGGCCCCGCAGAGATGCCGGAGGATTCGAATGGCCTGATTCACTTTTTGTTCCAGGGACTGGACATGAGGCGACCATGTTAGTCTCCGGTCTAAAATTACTCCCAAGAATTTATGAGTTTTAACCATTTTAATAGGCTGATTTTGCAGAATAATCTGGAAATTTCCAGGTCTTTTTAATGTAAACGGAAGTATGGCTGTTTTGGCCAGACTCAGTGCCATACCTCTTTGTTTTAGAAAATGGTCTACATTATCCAATCCTTCTTGTAGAGTTTGTTGTATATCCAAAAACGATGGACCAGACGTCCATATACTTATATCATCGGCATATACTGAACATCTGATGTTAGGTGGAAGATTATACGGGAGCTGCGCCATGACTGCATTAAAGAGAGTAGGGCTTAGCTCGCTGCCCTGTGGCACTCCTTGGTTGACGACATGTTCTGACGTTGGGCCCTCCTGCGTAACTACAAAAATTTTCCGGTGCTTCAGGAAGTCAGCGATCCAACGCAGTATCTTGCCCTTGAATCCCTGTAACGCCAGGCCTTCCAGAACGTGAACGTGACTCACTGTGTCGTATGCTCGGTGGACATCAAGGAATACAGCGACAGTGATGTTTCCTTGCGTTCGTTGGTTTTCCACATCTGTGACCAAATCCAGAATGCAGTCCATTGTGCATCTACCTCTTCTGAAGCCGGCTCTGCTTTCTGGTAGTAGTTTTTTCATGTCTTGCCACCATAAAATTCGTTCATTGATCATTTTTTCCATCACTTTTGAAAAACAACTCGTCAAACTAACCGGCCTAAACGAGTCCAACTGCATAGGGCTCTTCCCTGGCTTTAGCAACGGTACTACTTTTGATATCTTCCAACTTTCCGGAACTTTTTCTTCTTGCCAAATTTTATTATAGATGTCCAACAGGTGTAATTTTCCTTTTTTGCACAAATTAGCAAGAGCAGCGTATGTAACTCCATCTGTTCCTGGTGAACTTGTTCGTTTTACTGAAGACAACACATATTGGAGCTCCTCTGGTGTGAAGCTGTCATCCAGATCTGATGAACTGATCGCAGATGACTTTGTTACAACCGCCGAAGCTAATTCTGCTGAGGATTTATATTCGCTCGTTTGGGCGGTCTCTCCATTTCTCAGTATAAGATCGCAAAATTCTTCGGCAATCACCCGTTCGCTAACTCCTCGAGACAGCGCTAGAGCCTGTAGTGGTCTCGAGTGGACTACTGGCTGTCGGAGGGCGCGTACCATGTTCCACAGTTGAGTCGCCGAGGTAAATGGGGAAAGTGAGGCACATAAATCTTGCCACCTTTTCGTTGAAAGCTTCTGTAGTTGGTTACGCATTGTAGTGTGTACTTTCTGTGCAACCTTGAAATCTTCTAAATTACCTGACCTGCGATATCTTCTTTCAGATCGGCGTCGTATTGCCCGAAGCCTCTCATACTCAGCGTCAACACCCGAATACCCATCTGGAATGGGTACTGTACGAGTTGCTTTTGTTAGAAACTTTTTTATCTTAGATGCATACGTTTCTGCGTCAGTACAGGGTTCAAGATTTTGTCTCTGTAGTTCTCGAAAGATTGCCCAGTTTGTAATTCTTGTTGTGCGGTTATTTCTTGTTTTCTTCAACTTTGGGTGATATATGAATACTGGCAAGTGGTCACTTCCTCTTGTGTCAGCGTCTGCAGTCCAGTCTGCTCCAGCCGCTAATTCAGAGGAGCACACAGTAATGTCTAGTACGCTGCAGTAGTTATGCCCCCGTAGAAACGTTGGAGAACCATCATTTAGTATAGTGTAACCATAATCTTCGCATATTTTTGCTATAGCAGATCCCCTTACACTACAACGCTCACTACCCCACAATTCATGGTGCGCGTTAAAATCACCACATATAATTATGGGATCATGGTCCGATCTACACACTGCAGCCAACTCTGCGTATGAAACGTTTGCTTGAGGGTGCACGTAAACACTAACTACAGTTACAGTAATGTTACCAAACTTCACTTTGCATCTAACAAATTCCGGCGCATCTGTTTTTGAAGTAGCCACAAGTGTCGACGGAATATCGCGTCTCACACACAACATCACTCTGCTTTTTGCAGCAGGACGGTCTGCTTGGTACACCACATAATTGGACAAGCGAAAGTTAGTGGATACTCTTGTTTCGGAAATACACAAAATCGGAAACCCGTGCTGAGCGACGAATTTCCGAAAATCTCCACTCTTATTCTGCAAACCGTTGCAGTTCCACTGGAATATTGCACTTCTTTTGTACCAGTTAGATAGTCCGGTAGCCATGATTACGACAAGAGAAGATGCTCAACATCTAGCAGCAATTTCACTTCTGGTAAAGAACCTGCTTGTGGCAGGGATCGTAAAATTGCTTTGAGAGCCGCAAAGATTATTGGCAAAATGACTTGCTCGCTTCCGGCTGTCTCCGCCGAGATCGCATTTCTCGAAGAAGTTTTGCTCAGCAAGCTGCTGTGACCCTTCTCTTTGGTAGTCAGTGGCTCCTTGGCTGTGTCTGGCCTGGTAGAAAGTTCCACTTCAGCATGTTCCTGGGCCCGGACTTCTTTTCCAACGCGATGTTCTGGTGCTGAGCGCTTCAATACTTCCGAGTAAGAGTCGTGGCGCCGCTGTTTTGCACTTCTTTGTGCCGCAGGAACATCTTCGACTATATCCGCATTGGGTGCTGGACCTTTTTGTATCTTATGGTACCCTTTTACAATTCTCTCTCTTTGTGCCGCTGATGCCAAACGATTTCGAGAGCAGCCTGAGAACGACGCCGGATGTGGTCCAGCACAGTTTGCACACTTAGGTTGACGCTTCGAGGTGCATTCTTTGTAATCATGTGCGCCCGCACATACCTTGCATCTCTTGGTTCCCCTGCAAGTCTTAGCCTTATGCCCATATCTCTGGCAGTTGTAACACCTTACCGCCGGCTCAATGTATTCCTCGACAGTGTGGACCGTAAAGCCGAGAGCAACTCTTTTTGGCAATGGCTTGTCATGTCTAAACTGGAGTATTACATTACGTATGGGCTGCATTGTGGCACTTCCATCTTCATTTCTTACCCATCTCTTTTGTCGTGTGACCGAGATTACTCCAGCATCTTTAAGATAATCCAGTAGGTCATAATCACTGTATTCGAGTGGAACATCTCTTATCTTTGCTAGGGTCTTCATGTAAGACTGAGGTATCATCACTTGTACAGGCAATCCAGCCAGACTCTTGATCAGCAGTAACTTGTTTGCCGAGTACAACGACCGTACTCCAACACAAAAACTTCCGTCTCTGTTAATTCTTGATGATGTCACTTTCTCATTGATAGCAGAGATTATCTCAGACGCTATGCGATTGGGATTCACCTTCCAGAAAGAGTCCTCGGCAGCGATTGGTCTGAATACCACCGGTATCCCCGTAGCTCTGTTCTTGTGATGGGTGACCACCGTGTAAGCTCCCTCGTCTTCCTTGGGTGCTTCTGTATCCATCTGTGTCATGTCATTGAGAGAGTACGTCGATGTAGCGTCATCGTTGTCAACCTCTTCCTCCTCTGTACGCCTCTTCTTGCACTGCGAGGCCTCGCTGCTCTCTGTATGGGACGTTGATATTGTTGCTGAGCCTGCAGCAACTTGAAGTCGAGCGGGATGGATAAGTGGTGCTCCTCTTGGCGCTAGCGGCACCTCGTTGTCCCCCATACCCGGGCTTCGCCAGGTATGAGGCACGGGCCCGCTAAGGGGCAACTCTGATCGCGATGCGTAGTGAAACTCCGACTCACCGATGTTTAGCTGCCACTCTGGAGACAGTCCACCCACCGCACACACTGTAAAAAGATCCTGAACTCAATATAATAACTGAATTAAGAGAGCGAAATGAAGCTACGGGCTTCTTCCATTCACTTCTTCTTCCTCCACCCCCACACTTCTTCTACCTCTAGTGTTGACCCTGGAGCTTCCCCATAAGTAGTGGTGGGCATTGAAGTCACCAGTTATCACCCATGGCTGGAGAGTTGAATTCAAAGTTCCGCGCAAGCGCTCTCGGTCTAGACGACTTGATGGATGTAAGTAGGCTCCGATGATGGTGAATGTGGTCTTGTTTTTTACTGTTAGGCAAACGTACTGGTTTTCTTCGTCAGGGGGTACAGGGCGATGAACATAGGTCGCGCCGTATGAACACAATGACCTTGCTGCGCTCTCCATGGGTAGAAGACATAAAGCACTCATATCCAGACAGTCTCATCTGGGCTGACAGGTTCGGTTCATAAATCACAATTATGGAGAACTGGTTCGTGAATACATATTGCCGGAACTCGGACATACGCGCCCTAAGTCCTCTGGCATTCCACTGAAGGACAGATGCGTTATTGACCTCCTCGCGAAAGGATAACATGTTGCGGGCCATCGTTTTACCTTAGAGCTGCAAGCACCGGACTCAAAGTGTCCAGAACGTGGAGTGCGCTCTGCGCTGATGGGGTGTTCATGTTGCTTAGGAGCATGCGCATTGCGCTCATAAGGGTCTGCAACATGTTGATGACCTGGCGATCCTCAATTGTCTTTTCATCAGTGGTTCGTGATGGCAACGAGGTTGGCGAGGATCGATACACCTCTGAAACAGGCTGTGTTCGTGGAAGTGATGGCCACTCTTCACGAGGTGGGAGTCTTGACCCTGATTCTGTTTTCGGTGTATCCGTCTTCGCAGAGCTTGACGATGGGGGGCTAGTTCTTCTTCCTTGAGATGACGGGTCTCTATCGGCAGATGCCACGTTGCGTGATGACCTTCTGTGGCGACGCCGACGTCGCCTGAGTCCTTCTGTCGAAGGATTGCCTGCGGCTCAAATTCAACTGGGACAAAAACTTACTTTTCTGTATCCTCACGTGATCCCCGAATGGAGATTTCGTTTTCAATGGACGAACTAAAGGCTGCGCTTGCTTTGTGTAGACGTTCTTCAGCGCCAGGACCTGACGGCATAACTTACCGCGCTCTGTGTCACCTAGGAGATCAAGCTCGGCAGGCACTCTTGCAGCTGTACAACGACTCCTGGCAAACTGGCATGGTTCCACAGGAATGGAAGTCAAATCGCCTGATTCCACTTCTCAAAGCCGGCAAGTCACCCTTGGACATTTCCTCTTACCGCCCGATTGCCCTCGCGAGCTGTGTGGGAAAAGTTATGGAAAGGATGATTTTAAAGCGTCTGGAATGGTACTTAGAGTTCTACGAAATATATCCAGATGCCATGTCCGGGTTCAGACGAGGCCGCTCGTCAATTGACAATGTAGTTGACTTGGTGACATATGTAGAACACCAGAAGGCCTGCAAACGATTATCTGCTGTTTTGTTTCTTGACGTTAAAGGGGCCTACGACAATGTCATCCACGAAGCCATTCTCAGCGCACTAGAAGGAGTGGGACTCGGTGGCAGGATATATACGTGGGCTCAGAGCTACCTACAGAATAGATCATTTCACGTGCAGACAGAGAATGGCCCGACACCGGAGTATTACTGCAGCCGAGGAGTCCCGCAAGGCGGAGTGCTAAGCCCGACGCTGTTCAACCTAACACTCATTGAACTAATTGGCAAGCAACCAAGCAGTGTACGACTTTCCATTTATGCTGATGACATCTGTGTGTGGACATCAGGTGTGACTCGACTTCAACTTCGCGCTCGTCTTCAGAAGGCAGCATCAGTGACATCGTACTACTTACGCAAACAAGGGTTCGAAATCGCAAGTGAGAAGTGTGCAGTCGTGGCCTTCACCAGAAAACCAATGTCCGCTTACGGCATATCAATTAACGGGCAGTTGGTGTCATGCAGCCGGAGCCACAGGTTCTTGGGAGTCATAATCGACCGAAACCTGTCTTGGACACCCCACGTAAACTACGTGAAAAAGCGGCTGACTGCCATTTGTCACTTATTCAGGTTTCTTGCTGGGAAAAGTTGGGGAATGTCTGTCGAGTCTATGTTACAGCTGTACAAGGTATTATTTACTGGATTCCTGCGGTATAGCCTACCTGTTATATATAACACGTGCAAAACGAACCTGCGCACAATCCAAAATATTCAAGCCCAAGCGCTTAGGATATGCCTTGGTTTACCCCGCTGCGCATCGACAGCTGAAACAATTGCCATTGCACAGGACTACTCGATCATGACGCACATCACCATTGAAACGATGCGTACGTACCTCAGGCAACATGCTAGGAATCCTTCCCACCACTTGGCAACCCTCGCTACTAAGAGGCCCCGCACGAAATTTAGTGCAATTGTCTGTGCTCATCGTGCGTCGTTTACGTCAGGTTTACGCCTGCTGAGAAACTGGTGTATCCTACGTGGTGCCTGACACTTCCACAAGTACGTATTTCAATTCCAGGAATACAGAAAAAATCAAATTTGCCTTCATCAGCCCTAAAAGTGGGCACGGGAGCAGCACCTTCGGCGCCTCGCTCACCCGTGTTTTTTCCGAAATGCAGGCCCTGCTTGCTAGTTTCGTGACATGGCTACCCCTTTCGTCCTGCTGTTCGGCATGCTGCCTCGAGCCATCGCCGATAGCAGTGTGCCCGAGCAGCTACTGCGCATGGTTGGTATTCAAGCCGGCGTCACCAAATCTTGACAAGACATTCTTCACGGAACCCTCTGCCTGCCCACAACTCAACGACCGATACCCCATCCCATCAGCAACGACATCACCAAGCTGCCCGTATTTAAACGAACGCCGCCCCACCGCCCACTTCAGTGGGCACGGGAGCAGCACCTTCGGCGCCTCGCTCACCCGTGTTTTTTCCGAAATGCAGGTGTGTAGCCCAATTTCGTTATATGCCAGAAAGTCAGATGATCGTTTTTTGGTGCTCTTTCCGTGCCCACGGGTGTTTTGCGAGTCATTGTCCGATTGTTATGCTATGGCGTTAACACTCTTACTCTCGGGTGATGTGGAAAGTAATCCTGGACCCACCACCCGCAGTGCTCGCTCGGAAACCCCCTTGGAAGTTGAATCGTTACCGGAAAACCCGGCTGAACAGATGAGCGTTATCTTCCAACTTCTGAGAGATGTCCGTGCACAATCCTTGCATAGTTCAAAGGTTCAAGAGGAACTAGTGGAAGGTATAAATTCAATTAGAGCAAGCCAGTCAAGTATAGAAACAAAAATGAACTCTATCGAACATAGGCTTGACGAATTTGAAAGTCAACTAAAAGAAGTTGATAGGCTCAGTGAGGGTTTATCGGAAGCCCAAAAGTCCATTGAACAACTAACTTCCCGGAATAACCTTCTACAGTCCCGCCTTGACGAAATCGAAGATCGGTCCCGTCGGAACAATCTAATTTTTCATGGCATCACTGATTCCAAATAAACATGGCAACAAACTGAATCCAAATTAATCGGCATACTAAACACCTCGGATTATACTCTCCCGTCCGGCGACATTGAAAGAGCGCACCGCCTGGGTACTTTCTCGCCTAACAAGTGTCGCCCAGTTATAGCGAAATTTGCAAATTATAAGACTAAAGAAAAACTACTTTCCATGCGCAATCGCCTCAAAGAAGACAATATCTCGGTAACCGAAGACTTCTCAACAAACACTCGTACAGCGCGGAAAAAGCTAATAGAATTTGGAAAAAAGGCATCCCGGCTCACCACTTTTCAAACTTCACTATAAAAAGTTGTCAATCGGTAACAAACAATACATGTACGACCCTGTTACCGATGCCGTTCAAGAAATACGGCCGCAAGCGGCACGTGTACGACATTCTTTTAATCCTGCCTCGAGTTCCTCGCTGTAGGAAAACGAGAGGGGCAGTGGACAACCGATCTTATCTTATGTATCTGTCCTCTTTACAAATATAAGAAGCATCCTTAACAAACATAACTCTCTATCTTCCGCCATAGATACTTGTTCAGCCCATATAATCGCTCTAACTGAAACCTGGCTTAATGCGCATGTGCGTGATTCCGAACTTTTTCTGAATTCCTCCCGCTTCTCAATTTATCGCTGCGACCGCACTGAAAGACGTGGAGGGGGTGTTTTGTTGGCAATATCAAAAGACATTCCTTCTTCGCCTGTGCACGTGCTCAGCAATCTAGAAATAATATTTAGCTCACTTACAGTAGGCCACCAAAAGTACATTGCTGGTGTATGTTATCGCCCTCCTTCCTTATCACCGACTTTCATTAATGAATTACACGATGTTCTTAACATCATTCATACCCGTTTCTCTTCGTGTCCTTTGTTTCTTTTGGCGATTTTAATCTCCCAAACATAAAGTGGCATGCCGCCCCACCCTTTTTGTCACCATCTTCAAGCGAAGCTAGCGAATTCCTGCAACTATTATCGACTTTTTCGCTTACACAATTAGTTACACTACCCACGCGGGTAACATCTCACGCCGCCAACACCCTTGATTTAATTTTAACAAATACACCTGACCTTGCGTCCGACATTACCTGCTTACCGGATATAAGTGACCATTCATTACTCACATTCTGTATCAATGCGCCATCCCACACATGTAGCAAGAAAAGAAAAATAATACGGAACTACAGAAAAGCAAATTTTGAGGCCATAAATGATGAACTTGCGGTATTCCTTGATGTTTTTTTGAAGGATTATGATGAGCGAACTGTTCAAACTAACTGGGATATGTTTTCTTCCGAAGTTCGCCGACTAACCGATAAGTACATCCCCACGAAATTCATTATGACTCACGCACAATGCCCATGGTACAACCCAAGCATCAAACGCCTATCAAACAAAAAGAAACGTCTATATCGTGCTGCTAAACTTTCTCAGACTAATGCAAAATGGGCTGCCTACAAAGAAGCTTCTGATAGCTATGTCACAGCTCTAAAAAACGCTAAAGAAAATTTCATGTCAAATGTATTACCTTCCATGCTAAAATCAAATGTGAAACAATTTTGGCGCACTATTAACCCGACGTCTAATGATTCCATCTCTCTCCTTGATATGTATGGTGATTATATTTCTGAAAGTGAATGTGCTGGTGTCCTTAATGAAACATTTGTAAACAACTTTTCGCATAAATCCAACAGCTCTTTGCCACACCTACCTTACTGCAATTGCGTCCAAATGCCACCAGTGAACATGGACGCTCCTGGTATTGCCGCCCTTATAAGCAATTTGAAGTTTCATTCTTCACCTGGTTATGACAGCGTTGACGCTAAATTTTTGAAAAATACATCTGCAACTAGCTCAGTCATCTTGGCAAAAATTTTTCAGCAATCACTCGATCAATCTACGCTACCTCTTCAATGGAAAATCGGGAAGGTGGTTCCTATCTATAAATCCGGAAATAAATGTTCTCCTACTAACTATCGCCCCATTTCTCTTACTAGTACCTGCTGCAAGCTTCTAGAACCTGTATTATTCACAAATCTTGTAAATTTCCTCCAATCAAACTCCTTTTTCACTCCTGCGCAACACGGGTTTCGTAAAGCATACTCCTGTGAAACACAGCTCATAACCTTCACTGAAAAACTGCACACTATCCTGGACAGTTCGTCTCAAGCAGACTGTATTTATTTAGATTTTTCTAAAGCATTCGATAAGGTCTGTCATCAACTTCTACTTCACAAACTAAGTAACCTCAACCTTGATAGAAACGTGCTACAATGGATTGAATCATTCCTTACCCGCCGCACCCAATTTGTTCATGCTCATGGCTTTAACTCTTCTTTCAACGAAGTGCGCTCTGGGGTCCCACAAGGATCCGTCCTAGGGCCCCTTCTATTTCTTATCTATATTAATGACCTCCCTTCAAAATTGTGCTCTAATATTCATTTGTTTGCAGACGACTGTGTGATATTTCGTACGATTAATAATAGTGACGACATTAGAATCCTTCAGTCTGATCTAACCGCTGTTTCTAACTGGTGCCAAACTTGGCTGATGGAATTAAACATTAACAAATGTAAGGTTATGCACGTATCCCGCAACCCCAAGCATCAGTCAACTTATTACCTAAACAAGATAGCTTTAGAACTAGTTACATCATATAAGTACCTTGGAGTGCACATTACAACTAACCTCAGCTGGTCAACACATATTGAACATATCATCAACAACGCTAACAGCATGTTAGGGTACTTACGCCGCAATTTTTCTAGAGCCCCATCGTCACTAAAATTATCGCTTTACTAATCCTTAATACGCCCCAAGTTAGAGTACGCAGCATCAGTATGGGATCCAAGCCAAGAAAATCTAATCGCTTCTCTCGAGCTTGTTCAAAATAATTCCGCTCGCTTTATCCTGTCAAGCTATAGCCGTACTGCCAGCATATCTTCAATGAAAAGCAGCCTTTCCCTTCCCTCTTTATCATCACGCAGGAAACTTTTTCGGTTAACCATGCTGCATAAAATATATTATCATTCCTCCCTGCGCAACGAACTCTTACCCCAACCACTATACATTTCCCATCGCATTGACCACCGTCACAAGATTGGCATTGACTATTATCATACAAAATCTGCCACTCAGTCATTCTTGCCCCGTTCATCCCGTGAATGGAACCACCTTCCCGCTGAAATTGCGGGTATCACCGATAACCAACTGTTCCGTGCTGCCTTAGCCAATATTGTATATGCAGAAATATCTAATGTTTAATCTGTGTTTGTGTGACCACATTGTTGCGATAATACTAATTTGTTTTGTCTTTCCTTTTCCTTTTTATGTACACAACGTTTTGTAACCATGCTACCTCATGTTATACCTTTGTTCTGTACCACTCTTCTCTGTAATGCCTCTGGCCCTGAGGGTACAATAAAATAAAAAATAAAATAAATGAAATAAAAATAAAACAATTGAGCTTCAACCATCTGCACGAAATGCACAACAACCACGTGCACATATACACCGATGGTTCAACCACAGCGTCTGGTTCTGGTGGTGCGGTGGTGATTCCAGCTAGAGGAATCACTCTGCGAATGAAACTGTCACATGTCACTACGTCCACAGCGGCAGAACTTGCGGCTTTGCGTGGCGCCATAGAGTACATCAAATCCCAAAGACCGAGTAAATGGGCTGTGTTTTCCGACTCAAAACCAGCCCTACAGAACATGCAGACAGTCCTTCAACGAGGTTGCCATGAACAATTAACTTACGAAGTTTACAAGCTCGTTCACCACGTCACAGAAACAGGCCACGAGGTCAAGTTTCAGTGGCTTCCTGGCCATTGTGGGATCAGTGGCAATGATTCCGCAGACAACGCAGCTCGCACATCACACCAAGAAGAACACACCCTCCCGATTCCTTTGTCAAGGACTGACGCTGCAAAGCAACTTCGTCACCTGGCACGTAGTCTGAGTCTGCAGGAGTGGAACACCCCAAGCATAAGACATACGAGACTATACCAAATAAACCCTCGACTGGAACTTCGACCTCCATCCGGACTTCGTCGACGGGAAGCTTCACTTCTTTGTCGCCTTTGGTTGGGGGTTGCCTTCACAAAAGCATATAGAACCCTCATCGAATTGACCGACAATGCGGAATGCGACGTCTGCTGCACCAAAGAAGACATCGACCATCTGATATGCCATTGCCCTCAATTTGCCTCTGAAAGACAGAAGCTTTCGGACGCATTGCGACAATTGGACGATCGGCCACTCTCTGTGCAGATGCTACTAGAACACCGTCATCGCCTTTCGTCGGCTCAAAAAGCAGTCAAAGCTGTCTTGTGCTTTTTGAGGACTACAGGCCTATGTGACCACCTTTAACTTTTGTGTAGTGCCGCCGCTGCATACGCGCCAGCCGGTTGACTGACAAGCCTCCTTTTTTTCTCTCTCTCTCTCTTTCTCTTCTCTTTCCTCTCTCTCTCTCTCATCTCTATGCCCCCTTTCTATTCCCCCAGCGTAGGGTAGCAAACCGGGCATGTGCCTGGTTAACCTCCCTGCCTTCCCTCTTGTTGTTTAACCCCCCCCCCCCCTTGTATTCTTCGTACAGCATCATGAGGTTACACTGGTTGAATGATGTAGGCATGCACCCGAAGAATATACACAAGGACCTTGCTTTCTTTCGTTGCGAGCGTGAGATGGGATTGATACGTGGCCCGATTGACCGATCGTGTTTGATAACTTTGGTTCACAAGTCACGACGATGATTGGTTATAAAACACGTACTGACTAAAATCAGAAATCCGTGATCTAAGTCCGCTTGCGTTCCGCTGGATAGCTGATGCTTCTCTGACCTCTTTAATGAATGGTTGTTGATATCATGCCATGGCTCTAAGGGAGAGAGGCGTGGAGTTGGCACAGCGTGTCCAACAGTTGTAGCCCACTTCGAGCGGCTGGAGTTCCCAGGCTTCTCAGTAGGTCTGCCATGACAGCCATGAGGAATAAAAGCATCGTGATGATCTGTCGATCGACTCTTGACGCACCCTGAACTGAAATGTGCTCGAAGGAAGAAGTAGGGCGGGGAGACCTGGGAGGGGGCTCCTTCGCAGGCTTCGTACGCTGAAGTGTGGGCCTGTCATCCGCAGCGTTGGACTTGTCCACTTCATTTCGCTTCGTGCTGACTACTTCAAGCTTGTGCTCCAATTGAAATGGGTTAAATGCGGAACACCCTGCCTTGCACGAATCCTTTCAGCAGCCTTTCCGTGGGTTGAATTCTCTCTGACCATTTGTTTGATGACGGCAATTTCCTTCTTCTCATCCCCGGACATTTCTTGGAGGCAGCGTCATCTGAAACACCACAGTTTGCGCTCGACATGCGTCTGCAGTGTGCGGCTCAGCACATCGCAGGCATGTACTGTGCTGTTTGTACATACACCCTTGACGTGGCCAATTTCCATGAAGTTATGACATTGAAGGAGCTTAGATACAAATGGCCGTACAGCATGCCCAAGAGAGAGAGAAAAAATTAGGGAAAGACAGAGAGGTTAACCCGAAATTGGAGCATCCGGTTTGCTATACCTGCACTAAGGAAAAGGGGAATGGAGAAGAAAGATGAGAAAGAAAGCGAAGAGTGAAATACACGCGTGAACTTGAAAGAAAAAAAAGTGAGCTGAGGTGCGATAGCATATTCAATAGGCGGCTACCATGCAAAAAGTTCAATAAGGCTTTCACTGATTTTCTGTGCGAAGGCATATGTAGGCTTTCAAGCACTGACTGTTCTGTCAAGGGTCTGTCGTCAAGGCAAGCTATCGCAGCAGCGAGCGGTCGTCTTTGCACGCTGTAGCGAGTACAGCGACAGAGAAGATGCTCTATCGTTTCAACGCTACCGTTATGATCGCAAGCAGCACTGTCTAAAGTGTCCCACCTTGACATACGACGGAATGGAGTACTCGCGTGACAACTTCCTCGTTCACTGATTTTACAAAAAAATCAAGAATTCCGAGTTTTCCGTGATGCAGACACGTCCTTGGGAATAAGCGGTCGGACTTTGACGTCTGCCAAATCCGATATTCGGCGTAGCTTGTCTATAAGGCGCTGGCAGTCGTCGGGTTCACAGCAAGCATAATCTTCCGCGTGTTCATACAGACATCCTCAATTTTGTTCGGTGCAGCCCCCCCCCCCCCCCCAAAGTAAGAGAGAGCTTGTCTATTTACAGCTCGAAGGCTGGTGGTGAAGTCCTCGGGTATGAACAAAATTGTGTGCGGCCAGCGTTCTTCTCTTGTCTCAGAAGTAAACGTACCCGCTGGTGAAGACGGCTTGACGTTTCTTCGTTTAGGCTTCCTGCTTCTCGGGGTCTCGAAGCTGCCATTTGACGATTCGTCGCCGGTCACCGAATGGAGATCTGTGTTATCACTGGTGCTCAAAGTGTTGTTTCGTTTTCGCGATGAGCTTTTTATTGTTGATGTATGGCTGGTCAGCGCCGCACAAAGCTTCGTGTCCAAAGCCATTAGACAGTGACCATTCAGTGGTTCTGAGCCAGCTAGGCATGCCAATTTACCAAGGAGCTCGCCATGGCAGACCTCTGGCTGGGCAGACCGTTCCAACTCCGTCACCCTGGGGCAGAGAGCAGCGTTTCCCGGAACAAAAACGAAAAATAAAAATAAAATTGCTAGGAGCAGGAAACAGAGGCGTTCTTGAAAGTTGTGAACCGTTACGAAGCATTGTCTTTTTCGTAGCGGAACGCATCTTTTTCAGTGGAACGAAACCAGAGAGAGAGCGCGAGTGAGAGAGAAAATACTTTACCCGGTGGACGACTACCCTATAGCCTCGCGAGGGGAAGGTCATCGTAATGCGGCCACACATCAACCAGAGCGAAAAAAATTTCGTTCCGGCAGCCTGTTGCTATTCGCTCTATCACGGCCTATGAATGGAAACGCACCCATGTGAGTTTCGATCCGGCACGGCAATCCATTGCCTATAGTTTCCGATAAACAATGAAACTTCCAGTGACTCCCTTTTTATTTGATCGTCTTTGCAGAGGTCGTTTAGACAACTAGCTATAACTTTTTTTGCCACTTATATACTAAGTATATCTAGGAACTCGAAAGTGATCGGGTACGTGCTGCTAACACGTATTGTTGCAACTGGTCATAAAGGTATGTCTTTATTTTTTCATCAAAAATAAGAAATTGTGATTTTTTTACGCTGACACGCTGGTATGTTTGTGTTGACAAAAAAAGTTCTATGTTGTCAAGGAAGTGCATGCAGGTGAATAAATGTAAATAACCGAGTACAAAAACACCAGAAAAGTACCTGAAAGTACCCATTATTAACTCAGAAGCTGCCAAAACACTGCAGGTATTACCACAAGTAGGGGCCTAAGTGAAAACGGTGGTTGTAATCACTGTGAGAAACCTTGTTTTCCTCTTTTTAAAAGAGTTCCTAAGTTCAACAGCGAGTTCCCCAAAGGTATGTGAAGTGTTTTGGCCTGTTGGTGACTAAAAGTGCCGTAAGTACCCTCTAGAGGGCACGTAACGAAACATACTATTTATATATACTATACTCAACGCGGTAGCTGGGAGCCCACAATGCACGGTCACGCTATTTATACCAGAGGCTGTTCCGCGGTGTGAGTTTCCGTATGATCGAGTGCTGCGCGATGCATGCGTCATCGTTGGTTCTCTTCAATCACTACACATGACAGCCATCCTCGGCACCACCACTAACGCTAGCGACGAATCGATCTTCTCTGTTATTGCAGATCTGAGCCACTTCATTTTCTATCACAGCTGCTACTGCTTGCTCTGGCTTCGACTTCGAGGGCGAGCCCCTTGATGGAAATAGGTAGGACAGCTGCGCCATTTTCTTCTTCATTACGCACCACGGCTACCACGGAGTGGTGGGGATGATGAACTCACGTGAGCAGAGCGTCTTAAGGAAGAAACTATATAGCCTAATAGTTAATGTTTTCTTGTTTTATTGATTATTATTATTATTATCAATATTTTTTTCACAGTGAAGCTGTATATGGCTTGGCTTTGTCTGATTGCGTCCATGGACAGAAGACGCAGAGAGCAATAATTTTGGGCAAATCGATTAACTAGATTAATTTAGAGTATTTGTTTTGAAAAAAAAAACCTTGCTGATCCCAAAAATCGGTATAACACGAAAGTGAAACGCGCCTTCACAGGGGTAGTTGAGCGCTTATTATGTGTTGTTTCGCCACAAGGGCGAACTAATGAACGCTACAGCAGCAGTGCATTGCCACGCTAAATACGAGAACCAGCTCGAAACTTGCATCGCGCACCTCAAGCACACTAACGCACGAAATGAACGCACTCAAAACGAGCACCGACAAACAACTGTCGCAGCTCGACGCTTGAAACACGCTGCTCAAACAGAATGAAAGACGCACGAAACGACCTCACAAGTATACACGTGGACGACCGAGTGTGAACAACTGTCACAATTCTTACTTCTTCGAGTGGGAGCAACGCGCTCTTTTCGTAAACGTGGGCGCGGCAGCTAGCGAAACGACATTCGCGCTTCTTTAACCACTGTAACTTCAAAGCAAACTTGCGGTGGACGCACAAGAGTACGAAGCGCCGGAATCCCGAGATGAGCGCGTGCGCGAGTGAGTGACCATGCCCGAGAATATCCGTACGGTGTTTGACCACTCTATGTGGAGGCGTGCACGCATCGCAATGTGTGGGGTGGCGCGAAGCTTCCACCTTCAGAGCGCCGTGTGACTCTCGCGCCATCTCGCTACGGATGGCAAAAACGCGCAGAAGTTGCTGAGTTCTGACGACCACCAACCATATATGCTGAGAGTACCGGGCCCAAAGCTTCAGAGGAAGCGGAGCCCCCAGCCTGTGAGGCTCGCCCGGGATATCGTTAAGAGCTTGGCTTAGGTCCCCCGTCAATTGAAAACGGGTTCTGACCATCCTGTTTGGCAGTTATTTCACAGGGAACCATTTTGTGCCCACTTATTTTCATTTCAGGTTTCTAACATTGAGAAAATAGACCTGTCACAAGTGAAACATTCAGTTAAAAATGTCCCTCAAAAGGAGCTTTTTGGGCACAATACGTTGTGTTGGCAAACAGCTGAAGCGACCTCTGAGGCTGTGACAAGCTAATCTTCAACCGTGTAGCGACTGGTTTTCAGAACACAAAAGTGCAGATGAAAACACTAAGTGATCCCGACACAGTATTGCTCGTCCAGAAAAAAAAAGCTTCGGCGAAAAAATTCCTAACTCCAGCTTCCCAGGAGACCTATAGTGTTAAACAATATTTTCTACCGCCTGAGAATCATTATTGACATTCTTGAATTGAATTCATAGGCTTAACTAAAGCCTCCTGTGCCAGCATTAGCTTTCATGCCTGATGCGTGGTTTAACAAGGTAAGTAAAGCATGTCAACGAAAAAGATTAGGCATATTGCACGCATTGTAGGAGTCGATGCTGCGTGGCGCAGTCAGCGAGTAGCAGCCCATGTATCTGTCTGGAGGCACGGATGGATGGATGGATGGATGTATATGGCTGTACCCTTTAGGTCGGGTGGTGGCTAGCGCCACTAAGCTGTAATACCTAATGAACCAAAAACTACATTTATTTTTTTTCCTTAAAAAGTGAGTTTGAGGATTCGTGCTTCCCAGTGAAGAGTTTAATTTTCACTCGTGCCTTGACTTAAGCCACCAATCAGATAACCTCCTTCTAGTTAAGTCTACCCGCTTAAAGTTTATTTTGCCCTCCCGGTCACTAAACCCCAGTGCTTTGAAAAACTCTGCGCCATCATCCTGAACTATAGGGTGAAGCCCTTTACAGAACATTATCAAGTGTTCGGCAGTTTTTTCTTCCTCTCCACACACACTGCGTGGGATATAGACGCCATCTGGCAGTAATGTCGGGAAACAGAAGCTTGTGTAGAACGCAGAGCCACTGGTAGGTGGCAGCACCGTATCGTCCTAGCTTGAAGCATAGGAAAAAACCGCTTTTTTGTGCATGACGTCTCATTGTGAACGCAGCGTAAGAAACACTAGGGTCATTAGAATTACGTATCTATGCATTTCCTATAAAGAAACGCACCGTCTCACACTTACGTATGCATGTTGCACCTCACATATGCGTAATATTTGTTTTTTTATCGACAATGTTCCCAAGTACGAAAGCAACCATCAGATCAAAATGGCTGGGTATTGAGAAAGCGCTTAAACGTGCCGAGCGTATGAATCGTTTTGAGCCACAGACAAACAGGCAAACCAATAATTCTGCGTTGAAGTATCCCGAGAAAGGCTATTATCTTTAAAAAAACGCAACATCCTGCTGTGACAGGTAGTGACAATTGCGGCATGTGGTCGCGGCGAGGAGGCCGAGTGGTGGGTGGTGTGGCCGCCGATCCGGCGCCCTGGATGGTGCAGCTGCTGCGCGGCCGCAAGCACATCTGCGCCGGTGCGCTCGTCTCTCCGCGGCACGTGCTCACTGCTGCCCATTGCGTCCAGCAGCACAGGTGCGTACCGGCTTGAGCTAACTATCGCTATAAGTACCGTGTCCATGAAAAAGCTAGCAGGTGCGCCCTTACAATATTTAATAGCGCTCGAGCATTGGCCACTGGACATACATGGCAGCGCCTAATATAGGCGAAAAGTAAAGACATTTCTTACGTGATGTGCAACGTAGAGAGCGCACTCGAGTGCTGTCGCCTTATGCTACGCTGTTTACTTAGAAATGCATGCGTACTATCAGCCTTATCGATGCAATCTCGTGTTTGGAAAGCCAGTGTGACGCCCGTCATCGTATCGCTAGTCTTTGCTTCTAGCCGATGTCATTAAAGGTTGCAACGTTTTTGCATGGGTCAAGACGTCCCCAATGGAGAGGGAAGTAGGTCCATACTTCTGTATGCCTGCGGCAGAAACGGCTGCTTGTTTGACTGATAAACTTAAAGGCCCCAAAGCAACACAGGTACAATATAGATAGAATAGAGTGCAGCGGAGATCTCCGGATAACTTTTCGTCGGCCACGAGATTATTTAACGTATGCTCAAAGCCTGATACTGGAAGATACAATACTTTTGCACTCTGCTCCCATGTGCATGCACGTGGCTTTAGCTGTCGTGCTTGTAAGCCGTGGCATTGTGACCAGCGACCGAACGTCACAGCTGCTGCGGCTCTGTGGCTGCTATTACGTTATGTTCCCGAGCATGATGTCACGCGTAGCTAGCGTGCTGAGGTGGCAGCGGAATGTGAAGGTAGCTAGAAAGTCTGCCGAAGCCAATCGCAGTACTCAAAAATATGTGCCGGCCTCAGTATGCTCATGACCAAAATCGTGACTGGGTGAAGCACGCAGGCCCGACCTGCGGCTTCGGCTGGCAGAAGGTGCCGAGCATTCTCCTCAGCATGTGCTCGTGCACGAGGGTTTCGACGCGTCCGAGCTGCGCCACGACCTGGCACTTCTGGTGCTAGAGCGACCGGCTGCTATTGCCCGTGCCGAAATGGTGTGCTTGCCAGAAGTCGACGCAGAGGGCCACGAGGACAGCACGGCCCTGGTCTCTGGTTGGGGTTCCACGGGGCCTCGGGATCAGACAGAGCAACGGGAGACAGTGGTAGAGGACAGTCCAGAACACCGCGAAGCGATGGTGCGGACGCTGAAGCGCGACCAGTGCGAAGAGGCCTACTTGGGCCTGCTGGACATCACTGAGGAGAAGCTGTGCGCCGCAGGGGATGGCGTGGATACCTGCCAGGTAAATGTGATGCTTGATGCATGGTACTACATCGACAAAGCGGTTTCTTCACTGCTGGTGGTGTTTGAATGTACGCTAGGTCAAGGGCACAACTGTTTCATGATACCAGGGACGTGTACTAAAAATGCAGTGGCGTAGCCAAAGGTAGCAGGTTGAAACAACCCAAAATTTCCCACTTGTGTTGTGCATGTGTATATATGCATGCGCACATGCAAACTAGCGTTGAAAGAAGTTGGCAGGTACATCAAATGGTCGATTCTCTCTGGTTAACTTTCGCGGAATCCGGAAATTCACCTAACTGAGAAGCAAAGAGCAGAATGTCATATCGTGAACTAATTCGTAAAGAAATAAGAAATCAGCGCGATTTCGTCAGCAGTGAAGTGATGGCAATGATAATAATCTGGCAGTGTTGGCACAAGATCAAGAGGCTCTCTAGCAAAACGATGGTTGTAAATGTTTATGAATTTTCCTGGATTCACTCAATTGCGTCGCTGTCAGATTTAGGAAATAATAATATTGAAGTGAAGAGGAACGAATGCTATAGTGGGTCATCCTCTCCTGTGACATGGCAGGTCTGTCTATACCGCGCATTGCTCGAGGGCGCTGCTCGTTTGCTTGCAAGATCCGTTTATTAGAGTCGTTGTTCAAGCTAAACGCACACACGGACATGCACAAAGTATAGTTGAACTGTTTCTCCCCACTAGAAAGAAATTCTGGTTACGTTACTGTGAATATGTATTGCAATTAGCGTTCTTCGGCTTTTTGAAGCACGGGTAACGCAAAACAGGGGTAGCGATTCTACCTGTCAACTAAATACCGGCTATATATATATATATATATATATATATATATATATATATATATATATATATATATATATATATATATATATATATATATATATATATATATATATATATATATAGTGGGAGTAATAATTCAATGGGCCAGTTAGTCTTCATGAAGGTATGGGATATGGCTAACGGGAGCGTTGTCAACAAGGATAAATATATTTATTTCCCAACAGTTTCGGGAGGGGTCCTCCCTTCATCAGGGTATGAGTTATACTGACATGAGCTTCCAAACTTTGTTGCTGCCGCGTCCCTCTCGCCTTGAAAGATGTTTGCGAGAGCCGACCGACCCATTAACGAGAAACCCTTCCTTTACGCACGCCGCCCACCGACCGACCCATTACGGGGAAGCCCCTTTCTTTACGCACGCCGTCACGGACCCTCCCGGCACCGCGGCGACAATCTTGGGTGGCCCGACACACGTCAAGAACTGAACAGCACGTGTTATGAACCGTATGTGGATGTAGACGGACACTTGGTTTCGTTCTCAGTGTTTACAGTGGTTCTTCTTCTTTTTTACTTTCTTTCTTTTCTTTCTTTTTTCTTTTTCGTCTTTTTTCTCCCCCTTTTTTGTTTTTTCCCTTTTTCTAGTTCCCACTCACTCTCGCAAACATCTTTCAAGGCGAGAGGAACGCGGCAGCAACGAAAAGTTTGGAAGCTCATGTCAGTATAACTAATTCCGTGATGAAGGGAGGACCCCTCCCGAAACTGTTGGGAAATAAATATATTTATCCTTGTTGACAACGCTCCCGTTGTGCCATATCCCATATATATATATATATATATATATATATATATATATATATATATATATATATATATATATATATATATATATATATGGCTGTGACGTTCGGTCGCTGATCACAATGCCGCGCCTTACATGCACGACAGCTACAGCCACGTGCATGCACATGGGAGTGAAGTGCAAAAGTATTGTATATATATATATATATATATATATATATATATATATATATATATATATATATATATATATATAGAGAGAGAGAGAGAGAGAGAGAGCAAGTATGCAGAACCGTGACATGCGCAATACACAGGAAACGTTCTGGTAGCGTCATCACAAATACAGATATTGAAGATCGACACACAAATAAAATTTATTCTCACGCAAAGAAAAAAAATAACGGACGCGTCACTTATACAGCTCTTGCTTCTAATCGATATGTTTTATGCCTCAGTAATTTCTCTTGTCAATTGGTTCGTGTGTTTAAAAATGACGGTGGTTTCGTTAAGGACAGGACGACACCCACATGACCGGCAGTGATCCGGCAGACTCAGTTGCACAACCACTTGAAGTGAGAGCTCATGTTCTCTCAGACGAACATTAACACATCATGTGCACTTCGTTTGCCCTACGTACTCCCCACTACATGGTAATGGAATGACATACACAACTTTAACACAGGCAATGTTCTTGTTCCTGTGATTAACGGTGCACTTGCCTTTAGCCTGCTTGTCCTTCAGTACATTGTCAATCACGACGAAGATCCTGTGTTTCACAGAAAAAAAGAACATCGGCGCGGCACCTAAAACCTACATTCTTAAGTCCGTGCATTATACGCAAGCAAGCACTGGACTTTTTTTCTTTTTCATCAGACTTAGTATTATCTCCTTTATTTTGTATCTGTTTGACGTCACGAACGATACGTTCGCATACAGATAAAACTACGGCACCAGGGTAACCCGCGTCCATTAGGCGATTTACCTGGTCACGAAAAGCGGATTTGACCCTGTGTACGCACGATTTCTTCAGAGACGCACTTAGGATGGTCTTCGCGGTGGTTCTCTTGACGACCTTAGAATGACCAGATTTCAAATTTAGGATGGGCTTAACAGACCTAGGGTCATATCTCCAACACAAACGTACGATTAGCCCCAGAGGTTAGTATAAGGTGTAGAAAACTCTAGTTCGTTACCTTACGGAACTTCGTAAGTAGAGGCTATAAGTGCATACTATGCTGCCCGAATAACGCGAGAATTCTTTCCTTGTGTCCATGTTTTTAGTGTTGCGCTGTAAACTAAGCTCACGATGAATCTCAACCAACTGGCTGAACTTGCCATTTTACTGCTAGAGATAGTTCGCTAAATCATGAACACAAGAAGGTGTGAGCGACAGCAGCTTTTGCCTTGTCGCTGCGTAGTGAAAGTAAGCTTTAGCTACGGTTGACGGAACACAAGTGCTGACAAAGCACGCAGTTGTTTCGCAGTTCGGCCGTTATTCACGGCTGACACGGAATGACTGATGAAATAAGCCATGTCAGCGGTAGCTATAGCTGTGTGTGTGGTTTTCTGCCGCGGTGTGCACGAGCACAGCGGTAACTAACAGCTGGAACGTGTCATAATTAATCGATATTTTGTACATGACTCAAATGCATTTTACAGCGTGTCGCTAGTGTTGTGCCAGCCGCCGTGGTTGTGCTGTTGCACTGTATTACACACTATATGCACAGACTCATTCATCACATATTACGCTTTTTGACTAGCGACGGTCAATCATAATTTTTACGACTGTGTTGGTGGCGTATTTATATAAAGTTCCTGAGCATCTAGGTTAGCTGAACTTTGATAACTGGGAAATACCATACAGATGCACAAACGTACCGGAGGTCAACACAGCTATTCCGTACTTCTCTATACCACGGCATGCCATATCACATTGGCCGTAATGCAGCAGTTCATATCGTTGAACTGCGTTCCCGGTTCTAGAATCAGGTATGCATTCTGAGATGCTTTTTTGTTAGGGTACGCAGGATTTAGGTCACTCCGAGAAAAGAGTTATCACATGGAATCACCTTTTGTAAATACCAGCATCATTTAGTCCCTTACTCGCGAAAGCACGTTGGATGATAACTGCGGGAGGAAATAAGTTATATCCGGGTGAAGCTATATATGTGTTGTGCACGGTTTTCTTGTGCATTTCTCTACAACCTTTCTTTCCTTGTATTCGCAACGTAATATCGCGCTTGCTGTACAGTGTCATTTCGAAACTGACGCATACAGCTAGGACAAGTGCTTCTCTTGTCTGCATGTCTCCACTGTTCAATATATCACGCTGCTATGATGCACGATTGTTGGAATGACTGACCAGCGCCCATTTCTTCTTTAATTTCTATATGATCGCGTCGGGCGCTGTTCCGCAGGGTGATTCTGGAGGTCCGCTGGTCGTGAGCGATCCGCTAAGCGACCGCTTCTCGCTGGTCGGCGTCACTTCATTCGGCGTGCGCTGCGGTGACTCCCGCTTTCCGGGAGTGTACACTCGGGTGGCTGCCTACCTACCCTGGATTCGCGGAAAGATGGTCGAACACCCGTGAGTAAATAAATCGAATAAAGTTGGGGAGAGCAGAACAAAGAAACGCTGTGGGTACTATACTAAATTGAATAATGTGCCTCATTGAATTGGTGGACATAATGCTTGACTTGTTAAAAAAACTGTAGCGCAATACCAACACAAAGACAGACAAAAAAAAAACACGGAATTAGCAACTGTTCGTCAGTTGATTTTGCGCAACGGTTTTTCTCTAGAAGTCACGAACCAACAAGCCCAAAAATTTGTTTTGATATTTGAATGGACGAAGATAGAGAGAAACAGAATAAATTGAGAGAAAGGTAGGAATGCTAACCAGGATTGTAGCATACAATTTTCTACCCTGCGCTAAGGAGAGGAAGAAAGGTGAGAAGGAAAGCGAAGAGAAAAGTGGACGCGCAAAAAAAAATAACAAAAGCGGGTTTGGATGCTCGTGATTTCGGATATGGTATATATGTGAGTGTGGGGAAATCATTTTGCGACGGATTGATTGGTATTATTATCTTAATGTGCCAGCCGATCTTATCCGTACAAAGAATTTCTTACATTTGAAATAGAGAGAGAAAGCGCGAGAAAACGAAAACCCACCCCGTTGTTAGTGCTGGTCAGCTGACCAGAAGGTCGCGGGATCGAATTACGACCGCTTCGGCCGCATTTCGATGGCGGCAAAAATTCTGCAGATCCGTGTACTTGAATTTAGGTGCACGTTAAGCAGCCCCAGGTGATCCAAATTTGTAGAGCCTCCCACTCTGCCATCTGTTACGATCTTATCATGGTTTTTTGACTTAAAACCGCTATATTATATAATGGCCATACTGGAATAAAAGAAATGCTGAAGTCAAGGAGGTTTACCAAGAACTTGCCCAGATTGCTACGCCAACGCTTTGATAGTTCGAAAACGGAAATACTGATAGAAGATAATGAAAAAATTCAAATAAAAATCGCAAAAAGAATGGTGCTGAGAGGGTGCATGGATTGTATATGACTATAGCTCAATAAAACTTGTTTTTGGGCTAGTTGGTTATTCGTCATATTGAAAGGTATTTAACACAACCTCGACTTTCGCAAACACTCACACAATCACTCGCACAACCACCCGAGTAACACACACCGAGCGCTGTAAGCTGTGTGTGTTACTCGGGTGATTGTGTAAGTGTTTGCGAAAGTCGAGGTTGTGCTAAATACCTTACAATATGATGTATGTGACTAGTTATTAGAATATAAGACACTCTTTCGGAGGGCTGTAAAATTTGTATTTAGAGCAGCACGACCGCGGACGTTGGTCTGCTTCTCAGCGTTGTCTGTATATACTCGCCGTATAGGCAAGACATGCGAGACACCATCGAGCAGAAATTTCCATTTAAATGGGAACGTGCTGTCTTGTGGTGTGTATACGCCGTTTCTCAACCTCGCATATGTGACTGGTTTTTCGGGGATTTTTCCTCGGTGACCTCGACGTCCGCTTCTTGCCGGCTCAGGGCTTACCCTGTGCACGTAATGGACTGCTCTGCGAGCCGCACATCGCAGAAATATTGCGACCAGAATCTCGCAATGCCTTTGCAGTTTTAACGCTTTTTTTCTAAACCCGATTGCTCTCGCGACGGTGGAAGCCGATTTTCGCATGGTAAGAAAAAACAACTTGAAAGCGAACACCCTTCTTTTGCTCTTCAGCCCGCTATGGTGGTCGGCGACTGAGCTTTCATTTTCTGCACTGACGCAAATGAGGAGGATGATGCTTATAATGATGACGTACATACTGGCTCACGTACGCCTAGGAGGACTGGCTAAAAAATGAGAAATTTTAGAATAAGGAGTTTAATTAAGTTAATAGGATTACTTTACGAACTTCAAGTCGAGGGTGCGCTAATTCAATTAAATATTTTCGACACTGGTACTGGCGTCCCTGTGCCAGTGGTCTAATGAGGAACCTCATAATGATAGAACATTTGATGTAGTTATTCGCGACTAAATGCTCATTTGAGAGTGTATTTTTCTGGGCCAACAGAAAGCGGATGCATGATAAAAATAGTGTTTGATTGATTAATCTTTATTACAAAACGAACACACAGAGGAAGGAACCATACCAGTTCTGAGCCACAACTCGATTTTCAAACACAAGTTTCTATTTTAGTTTAGAGCAGGTATTTAACAAGAGGGCTCGACATTCTTTTAGTCGAGTAAATAATGTGCTGGCAGAGTCTTAACCTATTGTTCGCTTTCTTGATCAATAGGTGATTATGAGCTGTAACATCGGAATAACCAAGTCACGGATTCATCACCCCCACCGCCACCATCTCGATAATAACAATCATCACCATGCGGCGCACAAAGTTTCTCAACATCTTTGCATTTAAGTAAACCCGCGTAGATTTACTTTGCACATCAGGCTGCCTGGGAGCATGGCAAACCTTTCTTTTCATAGATTATAATAAACAATGTTTCTAGAGTGAGCTTTTTGTCACGTTACTTAACGCTTACAGAATCGCAAATGCCCATGGTGTACAAAGACGTAAGCCTGGGTGACGATAACGGCTGGGACTCGGTTTCAAGACGTCACCCCGCGACCGCATTACGGTCGCATATGCTCTTACGCGGGCCGTATGGGCGTTGATGACGCTTTGATGATGTAGAGTCGATGACCTTTATGTCTGAGAAAGGTCCACGTGCTTTTGAAAGAAGGTAAATAAAAAAAGATGCACAGAAAAGTCGAAATGAGAAAGTTTGATGAAGGCGGTCTCGTTTATGGTAATCTGTCGACCGTTTTGTCGCCGTTGGTCCAACAATAAAAAGCGTTTAAAGGGACACTAAATTCAAATAACAATTTACGTCAGAGTGAAACTTCAATGTATGACAACATCTGAAACGACAATATTATTAACAACAGTGCCCTACTTACCGAGTAATTAAGGTAAATGCACAAGAACACATGCGCCGCAGAAGGACATTCTCAAAATGATCCTGATGACATCAGACGGACCAACCTACAATTAATCACCAGTAATCGATCTAACTGCACTAAATAAGGAACCTTCCGTGCATCAAGAAACGCAATAATATGCTGATTGTTCGTTTTTGTTTTATTCATAAAAGAAGAACCGCCGGACGTTATTATGGGTACATATATATGGCTTGAGAGTGTACAAATGATACCACAACGTAAGTAGGATATAGAATAATAAAAACCATAGTGTGCATCAGTGGCCTACGCTTGTGAGTTTTATATGTTTAATTGAAGTGTGCGCAGGGGGGGGGGGGGCTGTCGCTCAGTAATTCTGCCCTTTCAATTAAAAAATATTTACACTTGCGCAGTCTTGAATGACTATATTTTCTGCAAAGACAGGGCTCTGGCAAGGGCTGGTTTTCTTTACTAAAATAAAATAGACGCAGGTATTTTAGGGGCGAAGCTCCTCATGGCGTGGGTCTGTCCATCCTTCATCGTTGTCGTATGTAGCCACCGGGATGCGAGATGGGAGATGGCCGTACTTGGAGAGTTCACTAGGTGGACGCACGGACAGGACGCATGGACGGACGAACAGGCAGACTAGCAGACGGACGGACGCATGGGTGGACGCGCGGAGCGGGTATGTGCCACAGGGGATGCGAGATGGCGGTACTTGGAGTGTTCACTAGATGGACGCGCGTACGGACGGATGGACAGACAGACTTGAAGACGGACGGACAGATAGACGGACGCGCGGACGTACGGACGGATGTACGCACAGATGGTCACGCGGACGGAAGGAAGCACGGACGGGCTGACGGACGCTTCATTTCACTCATCATCATTCACTCCGTGGATATGCGGAAACTTCTTAAAAATAAAAGTTGGACCGAGAAATGACAGAGTTGGCACGGGCTCATTATTTTGAGAAACGACGTGTCGAAAAGAAATTGAGGTTGAATACGAGTGCTCTCAGTCTTTTCGTCTCTTTCCGTCCCGTTGTTGTTCATAAGATTTTTTTCTTTGTATGCGTGGAGAAAGGGAGCCTATAGACGAATATATTTCTCATCGAAAATATGGGTTAATGTGTAATATTGACTTCATATAGACGAGGCCATGGCGTCACTTGCGTTCTCCGCACACCAAAGACCTTCGCGAGACACGTTGATATCAACGAGATGCGTTTGTAGGGTGTGTGTTGTGGTGCATTTTGGCATACATGTTGTTTTTGTTGTTGTTTACGATGCTTGTACATTGTGCTTGTCTTTTCGCTTAACTTGCCTGTCTGTGAGATTGCGCTGTTTATGTGTGCGTCCTCACTAAAGACCCGCATTATTCGTTAAAATAAATTTTCTTTCTTTTTCAGATAGCCCACGAACTGCACCTTTGATGATACGTCCGTTTACCACGAACACTTACGCAACCTGTTTAGGGCCATCTCTTCGCGAAGCCTGTCGCACCGATTGTGTAAAAGTGGATTGTTATAATGTAGCAAGTACATGGATATTCATGCGTCACTATCGTGAACAGCGATGCCTGTATAGTTAACGAATACTGTTAATACAGGCTATATACTGACACTAACATGTTTTTTACGAACCTTTGCCGTTCGGTGTCCCGCACTAACGACCCTTACGTAAGTTATGTGCATAACGCTTATTGTTTTCAGGTTTTAGATCAGATATCGTACGCATTACTTGTCCGGGACTTAGCACGCAAGCACGCCTAAAAGGTGGCTTTTAGATTGACCTGCTCCACGTGAATTTCTTAGCGTAGGTACAAGTAACGATGAAGGCTCCTTCAGAATGGCGTTCCCACGTGTACCGGTGTTTTAGTGCGTATACGACGTTCGATAAATGATCCGTAAAATAGCCATCAAGTTAATCAAAAGATTTTATATAATCCAAATTTAATCAATATTTACATTGCGTTTTTGCATGTCCGCCGACGCTGATAATTTCAACGAACTAGCTAAAGGAGGGAAAGGTTAACCAGTGCTGAGCGTGGTTGACCACCCTGCACTGGGAGAGGGGGAGAAATGCGTTAGGGAGCGGAGAATACACTTGAGGCAAGGACGAGTGGCGACGCAGCGGGTTTATTTACAGGGGGCACCCCCGGCGGGGCGTTCAGACGAGCCTTTGCTGGATCCAGTCGAGGTACTTGGCTACTCTCGTGTACACGCCCGGATATCCGGGTTCCGCACAGCGGCGCCCGAACGATGTGATGCCGATGATGGTGAACCGCTGTTGCTCGTCCAGGAGCATTAGCGGTCCTCCAGAGTCGCCCTGCATAGAAATAGTGCCCACATGTACACAGATTAGCATGCACAACTGTCTTTAGCGCGTGTGCCTAGCTGTAATACATCGTGTACCCTGACAAGGCGGCGTGGTATGCTCTGACTGTCTCTGTGACTAGCCAACAGACCTTTCACGTACGTAGAGAGCATCTAAAGAGAGAGAGAGAGAGAGCGAAATTATTCATTTTAGAAGCAAAGTAGCTCTTTGATTAGCCTGTGTAATGCTGTTACGTACGTCCGAACCAACCATTTTTCCGCAGGTGTTGGAGTGGTGCCAAGTAGGTCAAGTTGCAGTCGCGCGCTGACGTCACTCTCTCCCTCACCCTCAGCAGCTGCCGGCCCCTCCGAGTGTTCGCAGCACACTTCTCTCTCGCTTCACCCTTTCCACCACGCGCAACGCTCGACTATTTCGGTTCGTTTCATCATCATCATAATCATCATCAGCCTGACTACGTCCACTGCAGGACAAAGGCCTCTTCCGTGTTCCGCCAGTTAACCCAGTCCTGAGCTTGCTGCTGCCAATTTATACCCGCAAACTTCTTAATCTCATCTGCCCACCTAACCTTCTGTCTCTCCCTAACCCGCTTCCCTTCTCTGGGAATCCAGTTTTTTACCCTTAATGACCAGCGGTTATCCTGTCCACGCGCTACATGCCCGGTCCATGTCCATTTATTCTTCTTTATTTCAACTATGATATCCTTAACCCCCGTTTGTCCCCTAATCCACTCTGCTCTCTTCTTGTCTCTTAAGGTTACACCTGCCAATTTTCTTTCCATTGCTCGCTGCGTCGTCCTCAATTTAAGCTGAACCCTCTTTGTAAGTCTCCAGGTTTCTGCTCCGTAGCTAAGTACCGGCAAGATACAGCTGTTATATACCTTCTTTTTGAGGGATAGTGGCAATCTACCTGTCATAATTTGAGAATGCTTACCGAATGTGCTCCACCCCATTCTTATTCTTTTAGTTCAATCTCGTGGTTCGAAGAATTCAATCTCGTGGTTCGGCTCGTTTATTTGCGATTAAACTTACACGAAATCCAACGCGCCTCTTGGGTGTTTGCATTTCAAACAAACGTTTACTCGAGTAAACGCTACATCGAGTTCCGCCTCAAACTGTTCTGCCAGCAACCGCGTCGAGGCCTGTTTCAATCGGGTCAACGCCGTGCGCCCCACTGATGCTTTGCATCCCATCAGGGTTCCCTTAGGGGAGATGGTTCATAATTATTTCAGCCACAGTCGGGGCAAGATAGGAAGTCGAACTATACAGGGCATGGTTAAATGCGAAATAAGTTCGCATTGATCTTCGCAGTGCTAAACCATGTTACGGGCGGAGGTGGGCGAGATGAGGAAGTTGAGTACATCGAACGATAAGAAACAAGATGGCCTTTGCTTTCGGCTCATTTTAGGCGAATGCATGAGGAACCCTGTGAACCCTTGGCGTTTACAAGAGTCCTTGCTGAGCGTGTATGGTATACGAAGATGTATGTACGTACCCTGCAGGCGTCCTTGTCTCCCTTCAGGCTGCCCGCGCAGAGGTAGTGGTCGGTGAAGGTGATGCTGGTGCGCTTGAAGGACTCCTTGCAGGTGTCCAGGCTCTGAATCGGTATGCGCGTGTCCTGCAGCGTGGCGCTCGACGGTCCGCCGTAGTAGAGCTCGCCCCAGCCGGCGATGTTGGCACTGCGGCTCTCGTACGCGTCGTCGCGTAGGGTTCCGTACGGCAGACATATGAGCGCGATGTCCTTGTTCAGGGGCACGGGCCGCCGCAGCGTGAGCACGGCCACGTCGTTCAGGTAGGTGCGCGGGTTGAACTCCGCGTGTCTGTCTATGCGCACCACCGGTTCGTCCACGGGGCTGGCGCCGTCGTCGCTGCTCAGGTAGTCGTGCTCGCCAAGCCGCGCGACGAAGGCGTCCGGAGTGAGCGACCGGTTCCCGCTGAAAGTGCAGTGCGCGGCCGTGAGCACGTGCCGGGGTGTGACGAGTGCACCGCCGCACAGCGGAGAGCGCACGCCGTTGCCGTGCACGTCGATGAACAGCAGGGCCTGCAAGCGAGTGCGTTCGACTCTTTACCTACCTTGACAATTATGAATGGACAGCTATGCTTCCTGGTACTGTGCTTGAATGGTGCCTCCATTAAGCTTCATTACATGTCGATATATAGTTCGCAAACTGAGCGGCATATACACATGCACAGTAGCAGCGTGTAGCAACTCGCGTGCAGTAGCAATTATTGGTATGGGAACCACGAGCACTGCGGAGAACTTGAGTTTTGTCCTACGCTCATGATCAGTCATCTGAGGCATGAAATGTGACTTTGAATTGTGAGCAGTGTAGTGCGCCCATCAGTTTTACATGTGGATTTACATGGCGACGGCACGCTCGAGTGCTGACCTGCAGGTCGCGGGATCGAATCCCTGCCGCGGCGGCCACACTTCCGATGGAGGTGAGAATGCTTGAGGCCCGTGTGCTTAGATTCAGGTGCGCGCTAAGAATCCCCCAGGTGGTCGAAATTTCCGGTGCCCTCCATCATGGCGTCCCGCATAATCGTACCGTGGTTTTGGGACGTTAAACCTCAACAGTTTTTGCATGGTGACAACAAAGTACTTCACTTCTCATCTTTGTTTTTGCTGTTGCTAAAAGTATGGCGCACTAACGAATTCCTCTCAATTGCTTTTTTTGTTGTTAAATCAAGCACCCAAATAACTGCAGAAAAATGAAACAGTCCGAGTAAACATCTTGGCGGTCACAGCTCACTAAAGTAAAGCGTTCTGCGGATGACATTTGTGCGAAAACTGAACGAATTTAACATCTTTGGCTGTACCAATGGCATGCGGTTGACCTCGATTCAATGTCATTGAAACTGATACATCGCTCGTACTCTTGAGCAAAACCATCTACGCACCACAGCGAGTCTGTTTTGAGAAATCGACAGGCACGGTTTCTGAGGTCAGGAGCACTTACAATCCAGGGCCAGGCTCCGAGGTTGGACTCCCTGCCTCCGACGATTCGGACCAACGCACTGCTAGCTACGCCACAGTCTGCAAAGAAAACATGATTCGATCAGTCACTGACATATGAGACGAATGATCGTAGGGCTCTCACGCTGTGCCTCAGGGCGCATGCCCACGGTGTACTCATCGTGTACCCAGTGTGTCCATGGTGTACCCCAGTGTGTCCATGGTGTACCCCAGTGTGCCGTGCTCAGCCCGCCCCTTTTCAACTTTGCCCTGATTCACATAACAAGGACACTGCCTCGAGGAGTACACATCACGATTCACGCCGATGACATCTGTATCTCGAGCGCTTCAACTTCACGTTACATTACCACACAGCGACATTAAAAAGCTTTACGGAACCTCTCCACGCTAGAAACAGTTATCAACGGTTACGACCGAGACAAGGCAATGTTGATTAACATGCTCGTGTGGGTACTTTTATGTTGTGGTTGACTGTTTGTTTTTCTAGTTCTAATTTAGCTTCAACTCATTGCAGTCTTCTAGTTTACAATCACTTATACATTCTGCGTTCGATGACAGTGCTTGGGCAATACCATCATTGTGCGTGTGTGTGCGGGCGTGGACAACAACGGATTAGGTGGAGGGGGAATCCAGTGGGCCTACTATGATAATGTGAACACATGATAATGTGTTCACAGGCCGATTTAAGATACTTGATATTTCGGTATCACCAACAATTGGACTAAACGGTCCTAGGTACTACATTCAATCCTCGATAAAACGAATCTGGATATAAAAATTATCGATTATAACGGAGTAAATGTAGAATAGCTCTGTAGCAGATACAGCGCTACAAATATATGTTTAAAGCGAATTTCAGGATATAGAGAAGTATTTTGGGGGCTGGTGGGACTGTTATAATGAAGTTTGAGAGTACCTTTAAGGTCGTAACTCATGCGAAGCAACGCACAAAATTGAAAAAAAAAGTCAATCGCTGCCTCATGCTTTTCTCTTATGACTACTCGAAGACGCAAGCCATCTTGATTTTCTGCTCAGTCGATTGTATTGGTCATCTGAGGTTTTGCGCATTCTGTAATATCGGAAGCAATGAAGGCTTCATACACCTCGCGTGTCGTGCACGACTGCTGATTCGAAGGTCGCGAGATCGAATCCCGGCCACGGTGACCGCATTTTCAGTGGGGTGCTTGAAAATACTTGAGGTGTCTACGCTTCAATTAGGACGCACGTTAAAGAGCTCGACGGGGTCAGAATTTCCGGACCTCTCCACAATGGCGTCCCTCGTATCGTAATTTCGGGACGTTCAATCTCAACAATTAATATTATTTTCTGGTGGAATCGCTTGCCCCAACACATGAAGGTGCAAAAGAACAGATTTTTCAATGTGCAGTGGTGGGAGACAACGCTGATTATTTCCAACGGACGTACATACGGGCGGACAGAGATACAGACAGACCTCATTGCCAATGAGTGCATCGTGCAGCACATGCTTTCCAAATACGCACTCATATGTATCCTCATGTAACCTATCACGATCCAAGGGACATGCATAGACTTGGTGTTTGCAAACTTCCTACTGCAGTCAACTAGTACAAGAACATCTCTCGCTTCATTTCACGGCCTATAAAACCTTGATAATGAAGGGACATTGCAATCCAGCCGGCATGACAACGAAGAAATAAAACAAACAAATGAAGATACGAAACAACAAACGAACAAGAACAAATTAAAAGTTGATTTGAATAATGTACGCACAGTCTTACGTCTTTATAATGGTGCAATGGGCTAACTTTTCACGGAAGAGCTGCGGTTTACCTATGATATCTCCCTCTCGAGCTTCGCCCACTTATAATCATTCATTCCGTAGATATGGCGTGATTTTGTTTGTAGCAACAATTCGAAAATATTCAAAATTTGCGTCTACTTTAACAATCCTGTCGCAAAGCTGGACGCAGATGGTTTCTTGTGTGCGTCGAAATGCGTTTTAATATATCTCTTCTGCGGTTATGGCAAGCAAATAACTATTGCGGTTCATCGCTTCGTTATGTAAGAGCGAAACCAGAGGGGCCGGGTCACCATTGAGCAACGAAAATATCCTGCAGTGGCGGTGGTTATGTTTTGTGTATGTAACTCTTTCATGCTTGTTGTGTCACTGTGGAGCCGATACAATCATTGTATGAAATAAACCGTCAGCGTAATCAGTATGTCCTGACTTGATCTCAGTGTACTGCATATAGCTGTAGCAGATAACATTGGTGGAGGCACTCCGATGTTGAACGGATCGTTTCACGTGGCCCGTTCCAGGACCAGCGTCAAAAACATTGTTTTTCTTATTCGACATGAATACAATTAGAAAACAGTTGAGCGCAGATTCGTCACCAATAATTTCATTTTTATTTTGAAATCAATATGATTGATCGCAGAATAAATAAATAATTAATTCAGAGCTAACTACAACTAAAACTTACGGAAAACAACTCATTAGTTGATTTTCTCTTTTGGAATATTGAGTGCTTCGGAATTACGGTATGTGAATGTGAAACATTGGTAGATAGACCATCATAATTCGCGCCTGAAGGGGATATACGAACACCCCTTTTCGAAGTTTGTCGCACGTTTGATAGTTAAAGGTGTGCAGCGCCGCACCTGTTGGCACAACCACGTGGTCACTAATATGCAGGCGAGATGTGCAGCCGCGAAGCCATTACGTTGTGGCATCGGGCGGTCGTGTTTCTACGACATTCCAAGGACGAAAACTTTCCGGCGTGGCTCGTACATGGAGGAGACGATCGCTAATGCGTCAGTTCTCTCCCCGCTCGTTCGTGTCTTATTTGCTCGCTCGAGGAAGTTGTTCAGTGAGTTGGCGACATGCATGAAAAACAAAGCGCCGTCCTGTTCAAGCCTTTATGGATCTCTGGATTAAAAGCGACGTAACATTGACTTCTGGAAGAAAAAAAAAGCGGAACATGCAAATACCTGGTCGCAGAAACCAGGGCCATGGGAGAAATTTTTCTCGGATAGGCAGGGTGGTGGTCTATTTTAACTTCAAGTGAGGGCCGAACACGCAGATGTCGTCGTATGTCATTTCGTGCTTTATACTTTAAGGCGAACAAAAATTTCGGAGGAGGGGGGCTGGCCTGGTGTGACAACCCCTCGAAACGCCACCGGCAGGTCACCGCATACAAATAGCGGGTTTCGTCCAATTAAACGATCATCTGCTGCATTCAAACAGTGGATGTAATGAAGTATAAAATGGCCAGCACCTTATAATAAAAGTTCGTTGACATAGAAATTATGGGCTGGGAGATTGTTTCCTGCAGCAGCTACTACAGACAGATGTTTACCAGGGTAGTGTGACGTCATGGGGATGTAAAGTTGTGTCCTCATTTTCGTGTTTTCAGTATTGATTTATTGTTCAAAATTTGCTTATTTCCGTTAATCAACAATGAGAACGATTCAGAACTTATGATAAAAATAAAATAAAACAAAAAATGAAACGTATCATGAGCGTATATTGCAAGCCCTTTTTTGCAGGCAGTTATTGCTAGGCTGGCGGTGACACTACTTCAGTAATGGCGCTTATTTATTTTTGTATTTTTTGCCTTTTCCTTAGTTTACAATCATGATGGAAAGAGTACCCTCAACAGTTTGTATCATAAAGCAACTTAGTGCGCTGGTTGCTAAGGTGAGTTAAAAAACACGAACAACGACATTTGTGGCACACAAAAACTGCCGAAAACAACGTCACAAGGTGCCTCATGCTGCTGTAGCTACCGAAGCAATCCGGTGTTTCAGAACACGCTTTTCTTTTTTATTGAAAAAAAAAAGAAAACATACTCACAAATGATTACGTCGCTGCAGGCGCGTTTTATGCCAGCAGCTAAGCTAAAAGCATTTGCTAAGCTCAAGGCCACCAGATAGCGCTACATGTGCTTCCATGAAACCATTCAATGGATGGTGGGCCATAACGCGCGCTCATTGACGGGCGATACACGTGCATAGACATTGTTGATGTGTGTGACTGCTCCAGTGTGAGTACATTTGTTTTATATTCTTAATCAGGGCCAAGACATCGGCTCATGCCGGCCCGCTACAAAGGGTGAGGCCATAAGTCGAATCCAATCCGCACGTCTAGCTCGGCTCAGTGTTTCGGTATTTCGTAAAGGGTCTCACGTTACGCGGGCATGCTAAACTCTCCAGTACCCCGGCTAGAGTACGCACCCTTGGTGCCCCAAAGATCCTGTGGCCGCGGTCGCTCCGTGGCGGGCTGTCGTTGGCCGGTGTAAGGTAGACGACCTCCGCCCCCTCCTGGCCGTCTGATTCCACCTCCTGGCCGGCCACCTCCTCCTCCTGGCCGTCCACCTCCACCGCCTCCAGGAAAGAAGGGTGGCCTACTGGGTTGAAGCGGCCGAGGCAGTCCCGGGAATGTCGGTATCTGCATGCCGCACAAACGTCGCAGTCAGATGCGCGCTGTCTCTTCAAACGGACAGGGATGCAACAGATTAGTTCATACTGACACCATACCCTCTGAGGACTTTAGTTTTGTTAATTTCACTGTCATAGATTTATGAGTAGATTAAAAATAAATATCAAAAGTATAACCTTTAAATTTCCCGCCGAAGTCTCCGAAGTTGACGTCACTGATTTCAATCATCTTTTCTTTTTTTCGTGTTTTGGTTGCATTGACTTAGTTGAAGTTTCTTAAAACTTGGCATGTTATGTGCCTGGCTTCATCAAAGCACAATTTATTTAATATTGTACCAATTGCTAAGTACGTAGGACCTAGCAGACGCTGGCAATATCAATGACATCACAGTGAACCGTGCGGGAACTTCAAGAAGGCTTCATGGCCCACATTTTCTTTTGGTGCGTTTTTTTTTTCGCTTACGAAGCGTCTGCACGCAGGCAGCGTGGTGTTCTTGCTATTCTGAAGTAGTAACTTACTGATAAAAAAATAGTTTTTTATTTGGTGGCGCTTTAAGGAAAGCCACGAAATACAGTACACGAGCTGCATAAACATGCTTGTTTTTTCATGTAGTGCCCTGTTTATCAGAAGTTCCAGAAGGAGGAAGCTGCATAACTCGAACAACTGTATCACGATCAGATCACGTGTAGAGAATACAAACTATGTCTGCCTGTTTTAAGCAGCTATAATGTTTGATGTATGTATTTAAACAGGCTTTTAGTGACTAAGTAAGAAAGAGGCATGGAATGACCACACAGAGTGAATTTGTTAAGATTTTGACTTTGTTATTTTTGACCGCAGCTCTTTCATGCCTATTGCCACGTTGAGCGGCATCACCGTAGTCGTCGTCAGCGATAGAGTGAACGAGGATGAAATAGAAACGACACGAGGGAGTTTTTCCACAATGGCAGCCAACGAGCCGCTGTGTTGTTAGTGCATGCAATGCTGCTGACGCTTCTTGTGGCAGCGTAGCATGTGCCTCTGGCGCACGCACACAATAAAGTGTGTCGACCTGGGAGGCTTGGGAGAAGGCGCGCGTACTGTAAATATGTCGTGCGTATGTCTGTACTGTAAATACGGTGGTGAGTACTTGATATAAGTGCCTTAAATGCGCGCGTTTATGCCCCTTCAATGCCGGAATTAAGCCAAACATGGCGAGCCAGTAAGTAAATGATTCAATGAATACACGAACAACAGCCCGAGATAGGAGACATCGCGTGCGTTTCCCGTGGAAACGTATACCTGCTGCGGGAAAAAGTTGCCGAATCCGTTTCCGAATCCGTTTCCTCCGAAGCCACCACCGAAGCCTCCGCCGAAGCCTCCGCCTCCGCCACCGCCGTTCTGGGGGCAACAGACGAGCGACTGTCGCCGGACGAAGCCGCACAGCGACCTGCGCGCCAGGAACTCATCGTCGAACAGGAAGCGACACTCCTGGTACGGTATGCAGAGGCCTGTCACGCCCAATGGCGACTGGCAGTAGCCGCCGGGAGATGTCAGCTCGTTGGGCGGGAACACCACTGCGAGGATAAGACCACGCCTGTGTCAGGCACACAGTCCCGGAAGGCAACAGTGCTGTTGCAATGTTAAGTGGTAGACACTGGGCTTACGCGACAATATAAACGGTACTGAAGCTCTGTACTTGATGATGAGTAAGGGACACTCTAGCGTCAGGGACGGCGCGAAGGGGGAGGGACAGGAGGCGCTGCACGAGAACGTTCTAGAGAACATTGGCGCAGCCCCCGTAGCGAGGAGGGTAAAAGGGTCACCACGACTAGAGAGCGGCGTCTAAATACCCGTTCTCCCAGCTTAAATATCCGTCCACCCAGTTCAAAGAAAACGCGCATTTGCTAACATCAGTTGCACACATCCTGCACTTTCAAACCTTCTATACTTTGTAGGAACCTAACGGAAGCTTGGAGAAACTTACGAAAGCTCAAGGAGTGGTATGAAGAAAACATTGTTAGTCATCCCTGTTTTATAAACTGGTACATTCGGTGAAGGCGAGGAAGTTGCACTGGGAGATCGCTATCGCGTCCAACTATTTAGATGCCACGCTTAAGGGTCCCCCAATTATTACTCCATTTAAATATACACTCTCGTCGCTTAATTGACTAACGTCTTTAGGATGATTACGCATCGTGTGAACAAGTTCGTGAATCGCCTAAGAGAGTTTATGACTCTGCTGGCTGGTCGAAGTCTCTTCGTAGGAACAATCGTCACCACACGTCATCGCGTTGAACACTGCGCTGCTTCGTGCGTAAGTGCCCCCCCCTCCCCCCGCCCCCCCAAAAAAAAAGAGAGCACGTTCTCTGAAAACAAAGTAAAGGCTCAAAGAAACGTACGTAGCCTCTTCTCGGGGGTCTCCTCGGTGGTAGCCTCCTCATTTGCTGCCAGTGCGGGGGCCAGCAGGCCTAGCGAGAGAAGCACATAGAGCCACATGGTGCCACCGCCGCTGCTGCTGCGAGAAAGGAAGAGGCCCTTGCTGCGTCAGGTCCGCTTGCACGCGCGTGAGTGCGGTGAAGTTTCCGCCCGAGAAACTGCTCGAGGAGGCAAGCGACAAGACAGTATACCGAGAATTGCAGCGCCCCCAGAGCGTCCTTATACGACAGGAACATTCGAACACGTGTCGAAGCAATTTAAAAGTCGCAATAATTAAGTGACCTACGGTTAACCACCGGCTCAGAAATGCATGCATCGGAGGCATTAGCCACTAGAATATTTCCTCGATAACAAAGGGTTCCCGCGCGTTGGGCCGTGACGACGCTTGGCAATCGATACCGGTACGCCGTACATTTCAGGCTATCGGGACGGGCGACCGATCAGCGAGATTGCTTATTTTGAATAACGTAAGTTGAAAAAACAATCGGCACCATTACAGTGTTCAGTGCGGCTTCAGCCTTCCCACGTCTCTCTCAAATCAATAGCCTGTGCAAGTATCTCACTAACCAGGACAAGTCAAGTCTATTGAATTGAGTTACATGGTTAGCATACATGTACACAGTAGGAGGTCCCAACATTTTTGGAGAAGCTGACAGGGGAACCTACTACGGCTACATGAATGGGGTAATTAAAAAAATTGCCGATGAAGGATAGCCGAAGCGCTATGTGCTTCAACTATATCTCGCCTAGTGGAAGTTAAATCTGCTGGCTCCTTTAACAGCGCGTTGTAGAGTGATGGACCAATTTGCATAAGGAGTTTATAGATAGATTCTTATGGCATCCGAAAAGGGTATACTAATATCATTTGAAACTTTAACAAGTGAATGAGGTCTCTCTCGAGAGCTTCCTGTGTACATCTGGGTTTCAGTTATCATTAAAAGTTCGCTCTTAATAACGTGAAAGCGCAAGTCACTTGGGTGGCGTCAATTTTTTCACACAAGTTTAAGGAAGAATCTTCGGTCAAATAATTGCGCGTAGTGTGGCCCCTTTCTATGTCTAGAAGCAACGATGTACTTAGCGCGTCCGAAATGGGAAGAAGTGCAAAGCAACAAAAGAGATAAAAAACAAATATGGTGTATTTCAGCTCATGTCATTATGAAAAAAAAATAACCTGCGAGAAGGAAATGAAGCGAAGTTTCTCATCTACTCTGTATCGGTTAGTACATTTGACACGTAAATTAACCAAAATTCGAAATAGTAATACGATTTTTTTTTTGCGCCTTGACTGCTAAAGTTGTCCCGGAACGTTAGATAGATCATCTTCGCAAGTAGCACTTCTCCCTTGTGGCATCTTAGAGTAGCTCGTGCCCGTATACATGAAATCTGTAAAATGGATTCTTTACGATCATCATAACGTGTAACGGTGAAATAGTGTTTTTATTGCTTATTCTTATTCTTATTGCCTTCAGTGTGTTGTTATCTCAAGAGAAAAAGATTGCGATTTCCCAGAAGGGTTTAAACAATCTTACGTTGACTGATTAATATATGATTATTTTTGCATAGTATTTTAACGCGGCTTTTAAGTACAGGGTAACTTTTTGCTGCTGTCACCACTCATGCGAACGGTCTACTGGCACAAGTAAATGTTCTCAATGCAACTCGCTCATCTCCTTTATAATGGCTTAAATTTTCTCTTGTACAGGTAACGTGCCACCGACGTAGGCTTTGAGGCCAGTAATCTATTCGCAATGTGGAGAGATCTTTAGCATCATAAATTCGCTCACGTGCGCCAGTAGTGAACGAGAACTTTGGGCGCAAAGAACAAAGTTCACAAGAACGATACGACAGGAAGGGCGAAACTTCCTGTTTACTTAATTGTTTTGAAACCGAGGATGGTCACGGAAGCTAAAGTTGTGTGTATTACTATAGACTGCGAACAAGCTAACTTGAGCCGCATCTGCACCCGGCGACGCAACAACGAGGCTTCCAGCAAGTTTCACGTCTACCGCTAGGCACCACTTACCGTTGCTATTTATGCTGCGCTTGTATAGCATTTGGGGCGGAATGCGGCCTCCTTGCGAGAAGCGCGTGAGAGAGGTCGGGGTCGTAACCGGGACGCTCATGACCTGTGCCTGAACGTCATCGCGTCAACGCTAAGAGTGCGCGCACTTGCTGAAAATAAACTGTCCTTACTAATTTGTTATAGGAGGGAAATAATGTGGCACAACACCTGCTGCACGATAGAAAGAGCGAGGGAGAGAGAGAGCATGTTTAGAGATATGATGTGGATATGTCAGCGCGACATAAGCTAGACATTACTTTTTGTGGCTAATCGCTTGTGTAGATGACGTCTGCATCTTTTCACGCCTGCTTCTTTAACACTGCGCTAAGTGCATTCTTGATGAGTATGAGGGAAATATCACTGAGTCAGCCGCATGTAAAAAAGCTGTACGAACTCTTATATATTCAAGTACTGACAGATAGCGTTATTTATTTATTTAGTTGGATAGTTTAGTTCATTCAATTGTTAATTAGTCAGTTAGTTAGTTAGTAAGTTAGTTAGTTATTTTCTAAAGTTCGGTATAACGGCTGAAAGCAGTGAAGGCTATGATGCTCAGACAGTGCTGCCGATGTTTTTACCTGTTTACCGCAGACCAAAGCGAGCCTTCACGCTACCCTCAATGTGACAAAAAATTGGAAGAAATGCTCGCACTTTTTTTTGCACTTGACCTTTTGTCATCCACGATTTCGCCAGAGCAACCTACGCGAGCATCTTCATCGCAGATGGTTTGGAAAGCCCATCGGAATCTTCAAACGAATTCATTAGCTATCATAGAAGTTGGAATTTTCGTGAGTTACGCTGCGCTTGCAAGTGTCTCGGAGTATGTACTATCAGCGTCAAATGAAACCCGAACAGCGCCAAGCCTTGTGATAGTGTAGAGCGTGCCGTCCAGTTATCACCATTGACAGACGCGCGCATCCTGTTCAGCAGCTTTGCGCATATTTGCGTGCCTGTTCGTAGTGATAAGTGGACGGCGTGCACTACACTATCGCGAAGGGTCGCCATTGTTTGGGTTTCATTTGACGCTGATAGTACATTAGCGTATATCGGAATCCGCTACGCTTCCGACAATGTATGAAGGCACAGTCGAAAAAAGCGATGGTCATGACACACAGCGCTTCACCAAGATGACGCACTGGCGAATAACGGCACAGTCGCACAACGCCGTTGAAGGGTGAACACTATACTGTTTCACGCGAGGTCGTTCATGGGTGAGGCACACGAGGAACAGATGTGTTATGCAGCGGCACTTGCACATGCACATGGGTAATGAAATGCGGATGCAATCGTTTGTACAGTCGCTTCGGTGATAACGTGTGTCCAAAGCTGCGTGGTTGAACCTTTTCAACGGCACGGTATACCTTACGACGTGATAGATAGATATGTGGGGTTTAACGTCCCAAAACCACTATATGATTATGAGAGACGCCGTAGTGGAGGGCTCCGGAAATTTAGACCACCTGGGGTTCTTTAACGTGCACCCAAATCTGAGCGCACGGGCCTACAACATTTCCGCCTCCATCGGAAATGCAGCCGCCGCAGCCGGGATTCGAACCCGCGCCCTGCGGGTCAGCAGCCGAGTACCTTAGCCACTAGACCACCACGGCGGGGCCTTACGACGTGACTAATGAGTACACTGCGTCAGCGCCCTAAAGCACATTTCACAAAGCGCAATTGTTTGAAAGAATCAATTGAGTCTGGTCAAAAGGTTCTACAGAACAAGCGTATCGTGTAAGGCAGTCTGGTGTACATGTGCAGCCTTCGTAAATTCACAAAAACTCATAATTAATAAAAAAAACTCAAAAACGAGCAAAGCTTTGCGTCCTTCCTTCCTTTATTCTCTTTCCTGACTTTTCCTTTTTTTCCTTCCAGAGATAGAACATTAATTCGCGTAACAGTAATTATTGGAGTTTTAGGTCCCAGAGCTACGATATGATTAGGAAGGACGCCGTGGTGGAGGACTTCGGAGATCTTGATCATGCGGTGTTCTTTAACGTACGCCCAAAATTAAGCACACGAGCCTCTCATGCTGCGTAAGTACGGCTGCCGTTGCCGAGATTCCATCTCGGGAACTTCGAGTCAGCAGTCGAACGCCTCAACCACCAGACCACCGTGTTTTCATCCATTTGCTTGGCGGTGGAACACTTCAGCTGCTACAGGCAGCAACAAAAGTCGTCCAAGCGACACTGTCATGTGGCAACGTTGATAAAAAATCGCGTAGCCAAGCGGAGGATGGATGATCCCAAGATCGATAGAGGGTCAATTATTGGAAAACGGTGCTTGTACTCACGCATGTCACCAGCGCACCTTTGAGGGCCGCATTTCCGTAAGCTTCGCTGGCGCCGGTGTTTTCGAGTACTCTACCCCACCACTGAAATTGATTGATTGATTGATTGATATGTGGGGTTGAAAGTCCCCAAATCACCATATGATTATGAGAGACGCCGTAGTGGAGGGCTCCGGAAATTTCCACCACCTGGGGTTCTTTAACGTGCACCCAAATCTGAGTATGGGTTGTAATGTATTCTGTATGGATTGTAATGTTGGCTCTTTTTTTTCTTTCTTTTTTCGTAAGAAGTGTTCCGTACCTGGCGAGAGACGCAAATCCTTCGTTTTCCCCTCAAGTCGAAGCGCACTGACGTTTCTAGATATCATAGAACCCGTCCACGCAAGCCTTCTTTCCACGCAAGTCCATGCAAGCCACCGGAAATTTCGACCACCTTGGATTATTTAACGTGCACCCAAATCTGAGCACACGGGCCTGCAACATTTCCGCCTCAATCGGAAATGCATGCAGCCGCCGCAGCCGCGATTCGATTCCGCGACCTGCGGGTCAGCAGCCGAGTACCTTAGCCACTAGACCACCGCGGCGGGCCACCACTGAAATGAAATCTGTTAGCTATAAAAGCTTCGCTTAAAACATAACTCGTGTTGTAACTCAAACAGCTAGAGAACTGCGTATATAACGTTAAGCCTGGGAGGCATAAATATCAACAGCTTCTACAGGCATCAGCAGAGCCAGCTTCGCGCTGAGTTGAATGAACAGAAGCGGCCCTTACTGAACTCGAAAACATGTTCAGCGCCAGCAAACGAGGACGTAAGAGAGAAAGCACCATTCACGCGTCTTCCTTGCGTTCTTATTTGCTGGCGCTAAATGTATTTTCGAGTTTAGCTCACTAACACGCCCCAAAAATGGCCAGGCTCTTACAGGTGCGCTTTTCTTCGGGGTAACCCCACACTCCGGTATTCATTATAACGCTCCCTGTATACTTCATGAAGACAGGGCCAGTCCATCCTCTTTTATGACTACGCCGTGTGTTTTGAGCTTTGTCATAGACGGCTCCTTACTTCATGTTCACTACTCATGAAGAACGTTGTGCGTCGTTGAGGCAAGAAGCCCTGATGCGCTTCATGAACCAAAAGGGGCTGTGCGAATCTCAGGGGTATCGTAGGCTGTGTTTATATGACGCCGTCTATGACGTTAAATGTATGCGCGAGCCTCTCAGATTATGTTAGACAAATGCGGACCTATCACGGCATACATGTTTCGTTTCACCGAAGCAGGTGAACTCTTGCACGGACGGGAACTTCTAGCTCGCTCACGCATTTATACACTGTATGATTGTTTGGCAAACATACCTGACAATGAAAACGAGAAAGGTCTCTGTTGTCCTCTCCATGTTGGATACGATGGCGCACGAGTCACTTCGAACAATTATATAAAGCCTGAGCGATATGCTAAGTTTCTAAGTTTATTCAAAGTACAAAGTACAGTACACAAAGTACAGTAGACACAAGTATGGGGCAGGGTTGGCAAAAAGGCAAATTAATGCCTGACAAGGTGCCGTAACTCGTCCCAGACTATAAAGCGCAAAAAAGCAGCAATGTACACATAATTTAAATGTTTTAACACAGAAGCAGCCGCATTTACAAATTTTTTATAAGAACTTATAAAGAAACGTTAGATGAACATTTTATTAAGTACAGACCTGTCTGCAAGACTGAGTTTGTAGCAAACAAAGCTATAAACTTTCATATGGTCATGTGCTTTATAATATTTATTTATATATGGGGTTGAACGTCCCAAAATCACCGTATGACAGAGACGCCGTATGTGGAGGGCTCCGAAAATTTCGACCACCTGAAGCTCTTTAACGTGCTCTCAAAGCTGAGAACACGGGCCTACAGCATTTCCACCTCCATCGAAAATGCAGTCGCCGCAGCAGGGATTCCATCCCGCGACCTACAGGTCAGAAGCCGAGTGCCTTAGCCGCTAAATCACCGTGTAGGGGCGATATGATCACGTGATTGAGTTAAACAGAGCAAAATAACCAGCCCAGTTTACCAGGTATGATTGTTTCTTGACGTTTTTTCGCAAAATTACCTGCAGTATTTGCTAAAATTCTAGACCAAACATTCCACACAGATTGTTAACCAGCGAATTAGAAACTCAGTCTTTTGTGTTTATCAATGCATTGATCCTGTCGGGATCAATTATTTGTTAAGTCTGTCGAGAAATCTTGACTGGTGCTTGCCGGCAGTGCGTCCCTTTCTTCATTTTTAGTGCTTCAGGTGTGAGTCATGAAAATTTGCCCAATTTTTGTGGCAATACGTTTATACCCGCGCCGGATTTTATTTTTAGTGGTCCAGTGATGAGTAGCGGTGCTTCAACGGTGTAGCAGGGGGGAGGGGGTGGTGATGTCCCAACATATTTCCATTTTGCACGTGGATACATACATGTATACATGCGAACGCTCGCACGAACATACACAAAGCATAGCTGAACAATCCCTCTCCATGAAAAGGTATTTTTGAGTATACGCCGCTGTAGTACTTGTCCGATGCTTGCGGCACATACACACGCTTGTGGTCTTGCGCACATAGCACGGACGAACTTTTGTTTCGCTCTTACACAACTTTGCTGTCAGACAGTGTTCCTTCGTGCTCGACAAACAAATGCCCTTGATGACACCTGGTTTAGTCCAGCGATATTCCTGGACAGCATCGGGGGGCAAGAAGAACTTTAGAAAATATATAGCTGATTTTTTAGAGTTTTCTTTCCTCATTTGGCAAAATATATTAAAATGTTCTTTTGAGCTACACAGGAATTACAAGAGAATCCGCTGACCTTTACGCACGTTTTTTTATTTTGAAAAACTAAATAGAGACTTTCCTTATCATTAAAAAAAAGGAAACCTTGAAAACGTGGTTTCGGTTTCGTCGTTAGGAGCTGGTAAATGAAGTGACCGGAAGTTTTTCGGGGTACAGCGCTAGCAGTAAGAGTGCTCTAGTGGTTGACTATGCTTTTCCGCAGCTGTTCGACAGGAAGTCACCATGAGAACTGATCACAAAAATTCTACATAGACATCTTTGCGTTAATAAATTAAAAAAAATAACTCACCTGTACCAACAATAGCGTCCCAGACGTTTCCACGAGCGCGCACTTATCACGTGTGAACGAAGAACCGGGTCTGTCAGAGGTCAGAAAGGCGGAACGCCATCACCTTCAAGAGGCCTCCTTGGCCTACTCAATTTAAATTGTAGTGGACTGTGTGCTTCGTGACAGACAAAGAGACAGAGAAGCTGGGACCCCAGAGTGGGTGTGAGCCATGCACTTTAGGCCACCATCGTCATCATCATCATCCTCATCATCATCATGGCTGTGACCCGAAGAATAAACGTTTGTTTGTTTTCTGTTCTCACAATATATGATTTTGCTAGGTGAAACCGATGGATTGTGGGGTTTACCGTCCCAAAATCACCATATGACTATGAGAGACACTACGTGAAACCGAAATTCGTCCATGCTGCGTACTCAAAAACTCCAATCGCGAATACCGCAGAAATTAGGCAAACCTCACTACTAACGGCCGGGATACTGAAAATGAAGAAGAGCACACACCGTCGGCAAACTTCACTCAAGACTTCTGGGCAGACGTAGCCAATTGTAGAGATGAGCTCAACGAACCATCGGGATTAACCTAGTGATGAACACCGGGTTCACGAGCTTTAGCTTTGCTGGTATGAAGAGTTTGAACGGTGTATTACCGTATTTGCTTGAGTTTTGGTTTTATTTCGGTACCTGTGGACAAGTAGGTTCAAGGAACGGTCTCATGCTCTCCCACAATAGAGTACCAAGTACTCTAAACCGTGAGGAACGTTTCCTAAACACATTATTAAGAGTTATTCGATGAATGACGGCCTGATCAAGTGTGAGGCCCACGGGATGGTTTTATGCTCTCTATAGTAGATTACCTAGTATTCTAAATTGTTACCCCCCTTTTTCTAAACACATATAGTAGTGCTTGGCTTCGCCACGTAAGCCTACTGTCTTATTAGTATATGAAGCATACTGTGCATCGTTCAACACTTTTGCTAAACACATGCATATTGGCAGGCGCGTAGGCAAAAATATGTTCCGCCCGGTGGGGGTGGGGGGGGGGGCTTTTGAATTCAGGGGGTCACCTCCTTGAAAGTGTCATTTTTCTCTCTCTATGCCACGGTGAAAAAAAATTTGGGGGGGAAGGGGCACGGGCCCGGTGTGCCACCCCCCGGCCATACGCACCTAGCTAGCCTACTGGTTTAGAAACTGGCGCCTGAGTGAACTTAATGCTTGTTCAAAACTTCAGGTATATCATCAAGCGTTACAAGCGCGGTGTTATTACGCCGCCTCTGGACAGAGGCAGCGTTGATGAAGGCACACTCGATTCGCGTTGTAATGAAGGACAGGCAGCGGGAATCGAAAGAAACGCGAACAGAGCGGCGCCGCACTGTTTTCACCACGCGCTGACCTTCCTGGCTATAAAAGGAGGCTATAGAGTGGTTCTCGTTTATCTCATGGACGACTATATTGGCTTTTTATTACCATCCAGGCTACAACCACTTGAAAAAGAACGCGGAACAGCAGCGAATGGAAAAGCGGCCCTGTTCGCGTTTCTTTCAATCACCAAACCACGTTTCGCTCTTGCGGTAAAGAAATAATCACGGAAAACATGATGTCCGTTTGCGCACGTTACGACACCCATGTGATACTCACGCTGCATAGCACTTAACAGGATATACTGAAAACCGCGATCAGCAATCCAGATTCTTGGACCATGACCGAGTGCTCCGAAGGCACTGAGGAAACGAATGAGTTGCTATAGTGTACTAAAGCTGGCAGTTTTTTTTGTTTTTCTTTTATTTGCAATCACTGATGTGCTCATCCAAGTGTGCGCGCTTTCAACAGTGGAACTGCTTAAGCTTTAGGTAAACTGAAAAAAAAATTAAGAGCCCTTACCAATAAAAATCACAGCATATCCACAGAGTGAATTATGATGAGTGAGGCGAAGCGTTCGTCTGGACGCAAGGTCGGATGGACGCATGGGCGAAGGGACAGACAGACGAACGAACGAACGGACGTACGGATGGACAGATGCACGGGCTCACGCAAGCACGGACGGACTGGTGGACGTTTCGCCCCACTCATCATCGTTCACTCCGTGGGTGCTATGACACCGTTTTTAATGACATGCAATGCAATTTAATGACTTTGAAAACTGGCTACAACGACAACACGGACCCATATAGTTTCCTAAAACTAACTAGAGGGGACTCTGGCGCTGCAATCGTTCAGCGACCATGGGAATGATGGGTAGCACACATTTGCCTAGTCTTGATACTTGCGGACGGTGAATCGTACTTGCGGCTTCGTTTATTGCTGTGTTTCGGTTTTGTTTTGAAAGAAAGATTCAACCCTTTTGAACTTCGTGAACAATTTGTAAAGGTAAATCTAAAAGAATAACATGGTGAAGCGCAACCGCTGAACATCTGCTTATATTTATTTCGTGAGAAAACAGCTGCAAGCCAACACACGGAGCCAAAAGCAGGTCAGAAGTACGAAGATTAGACAAATGTGTGTACCACCCATCAATCCCATGCTCGCTGAAGCGCCGTGCGTTGCAGCTCCCATAGACACTAGCGCCAGAGTTCCCTCTAGTGTATATTAGGAAACTCTATGGTACGACTCGCGGCGTAAGGAGCTTCGCCCCCAAAAAATGTCGATGTGGGGTAAAGCGAAGCTTGGCGTGTGCGTCCCTGACTTACTTCTTTCTTTCTTTCTTTCTTTCTTTCTTTCTTTCTTCTTTCTTTCTTTCTTTCTTTCTTTCTTTCTTTCTTTCTTTCTTTCTTTCTTTCTTTCTTTCTCTTTCCTTCTTTCTTTCTTTTTCTTTCTTTCTTTTTCTTTCTTTCTTTCAGGTAGCAGGTGTGGCCGGAGTGCTGTTTTTGGGCTGAATCGGCATGGCGTCTTTCATGTTCTTTCCAGCGTTGGTCAGCCCGTACAGTGGCCGAACGGAAGGACCATCACGCGATTATAGAAATGTAGTTTAGGAATTAAGGTTTTTCGACGCCTGCATTTTCCTGAGATGCGCAATTCTTATATCGACTTCGCGCGCTGTCCACGAGATCGCTTTTTTTTTGTCCACCAACACAAAATGTTGCATCCAAACGCCCACTGCAGGGGCACCGCTTCCTAACTGTTTATTGCATCGTCGGTATTTGATTTATATGTGGGGTTTAACGTCACAAAACCACCATATGGTTATCAGAGACGCCGTAGTGGAGGGCTCCGGAAATTTCGACCACCTGGGATTCTTTAACGGGCACCCAAATTTGAGCAGACGGGCCTACAGCATTTTGGCCTCTATCAAAAATGCAGCCACCGCAGCCGAGATTTAATCTCGCGACCTGCGGGTCAGCAGCCGAGTACCTTAGCCACTAGACCATCGCGGCGGGCTTGCATCGTCGGTAGATCAAACCTCTTTGCGGTGACGATAGTTAAAGTGCGAGAATAGAACGACGACACAGAGACAAGAAGGACACGAAGGACACGAGCGCTCGTGTCCTTCTTGTCTCTGTGTCGTCTTTCTGTTCTCGCGCTTTAACTATCGTCATGTCATACCAACTAGCCCAAGCTGCCACACTCCTTGCGGTAGTCGGTTCAATCAGGCGGTTGTGCTCGAGGCACCTGCCTGCCCTCGCACTGCTGGCACGTGGGTGAATGCAATCACCGGCCCCAAAAGAAAGCTTGCAATGTTATATTTATTATTTATTTAGTGAGCACCAGCCGTGGATGAAGAGGCTTTTTTGAACCACCACCATCACTAGCTACACAGGTCGGTTAACGCGTGCTTCGGAACTCGGCGGCTATGTGCCGCAGAGAGCAGGTTTGTGCCAAGCAGCTCTAAGCATAGCGTTGCCGTGCGTATATTATGGTACATAGCAAGGGATGAGCTATGCGATGTGATTGTGGGAAGGAAGAAAAGGAGGGAGCGACGGGGTGAAGCATTGCATGGTTTTTGCTGCTACCTGCCTACACATCGTACGGCAGCAAATCGAGCGTGCGTTGGCTTATAACTTTCCTGGTTTCGCCACATCTCTCTCTCTCTCTCTCATCATATTTGCCCACCTGCAGATACGCCTTAAACAACGCTGTGCAATTATTATTTCAAATTTTTCTCGTAACACTTCCTTCCAATGTCATGCTAGCCAGTCTGGATCGCACACCCATTTATAACAACGGCACACTGGGCTTGCCATTGAATTGCTTGATTGGGTGATTGATTGATTGAAGAATATATTGACTATACATTAAAGTTTCACTGGTGGAATAGGAGGGCTGTCTGGTCTGGGCGTTTGCTGGTTTCATTCAGGCACACACAATTTTCGTCACCACAAAAACAAACAAAAAATACAATGGCAGCAAAAGTATGGTCCTGAATATTGCTACCCATACATGTTGATTATGTGCTCACCGGGTGTCGGAGAAGGAAGAACAGAAGAAGTAAAAATGATAACTTGGCAGCCTATAGCAACAGAATCGGGCGTGTCGAGGTTTTGCAATGTCCAGATGGTTCGGGCTCGCTGCCAAGTATACACTTGGCCGTTTCGCAAGTCAAGTGAGCGACTGTGTTTTTCTTTTGACAGTGGAAGAGTTGTGTCACCTAATTTGTTGATGATGAAGAGCCGGTGTCTGAATAATTAGAATGATAATAATACACACTTTCTAAAAAATTGCCTTCCTGCCGTATTCACGCACGACCGTCGACAGACGAGACGATTTCAAAGTGTCTCTTTTGCTTCGTTGTTCTCGAGAAACCACGCGGTGCAAGACACTCCGTAGGCCGGAGTGTCGTCAAAACACTTGCATCATTGTTGAAACTTATGCAAGACTCCAAAAGCGATGAGGGTTCTCGACGAGTAAACGAGTCACGAACGAACGCAAGAAAGAAAAGGGCACCCAGGTGAGATGGCTGCTTCGTTATTAAAGTATTAGCTAAAATTACAGGGGTGTGCGAGGAGGAACACAAAAAATGTTAAAGCGCAGGCTGCCGACTGGTTTATTGGAACCTATAAGTAGTTACCGTACACATATACCTAAGAAAAATACCGTACGTAAAAAAGCTTCTTCATATTGGCTTAAAAGGCGCAATCGCTGAAAATAATTTTGAAGCGACTCTTGTGAGCAATTAAAATTGATAAACAAAGGTTGATCTAAAAGGATTCTACAAGATTTCCTATTTGTCTGAGAAAGAGGAGGAGGATTGGTTTATTGATTGGTATGTGGAATTTAACGTCCCAAAACCACCATATGATTATGAGAGATGCTGCAGTGGAGGGCTCCGGAAACTTTGATCACCTGGTATTCTTTAACGTGCATCCAAATCCAAGCACACGAGCCTACAGCATTTTCGCCTCTATCAAAAATGCAGCCGCCACAGTCGGAAAAAAGAGAAGAAGAAAAAGAAAAAGAAGGCACGTGTTTTGATTTATTCTAGAAAACCACTCAATTCTTGGCCAATTCTCCAGAGTGGGTAGACGCCACAGTTAATAGGTGAACAAGAACAGGAATTATCTGTGGAAGGTAGTCTGCCAGGCTATTGCGTGGTTATTTGATGGCGACTTCCTGAAGCAAGCTGCCAGAAAGGGCAAGACAGAAACGACCGAGAAAGCGAAACTGCTTATACCACAGTAGCCAGCAAAGGACGTTGGGGCATTGTTAATCCTTATTTTGACTGGAGGCGCACGTGACAAAGCCATGTATCTCAAAAACTGAAGCCGACGCGGTGGCACTACAGTCGTTATATCCTCTTAACGCTTCGCATTGCGCGGCAGTTTGGCGAGGAATCCTCGTTAAAACGCGAGACGCGTCCTTTGTGTACGCGCGCGCACACATTGCCGAAGTAAAAGCACGTGATTCACCCGTCCTCTTGTTGTCGTCCTTGCTATCGTCACCGCCTCGCTTGTGTCTTACCCGAGGCGACATTCACGAACAATGCCAAGGCGTATTTCCCCTTGCTGTCTGGCTGATCTTTCTTCATTTCACTTTAGTTTGTTGTTTAGAGGACGTTACGAGAACATGCTGCGCAGCCTTCATGGCGTGGTCAAGCGTCCTTGACTTCCGAGGTCCAGAGAGGGTCAAGACATCGGTGTTTCGCAAGTGGCGCGCTCGTCTCTCCTGGCGCACTTGGTGTTCTCGCCGAGAACGGAGAGGGACGCCGAAGCCAGCAACGCAGTTTGTCATCGCTTCCTGGAAGGCGCGCAATCGTCTGCGTTCGCCACCAGCCCTGGAACAATCTGCGCTATTACTCAACCGAACGGCAAGGGTTGCTTACGAGCACTCGGCTTCGGCTGACCTTATTGATGGATGCTTGTCCGTTTTTCGTCTTAATGTATCCGTCGTGCGTGACTGTAAGAGAGACGCGAGAGGAAACGATCGAACGCAGATCCTTTGCAATATGTGTAACGCTTTCGAAATCGGTGTTGCTAACGCGACGAAAGCGACAAATTACTGGCTGGAACGCTTAAGTAATCATCTAACAAGTGGTAGGTTGAAAAGGGGATTTTGTGGGACCTGGGGTTCTGGTGAATAAACGAAACGAACTTTTCTAATTTCGAACGTTATGCGTGTGTCGACATCGCCGAAGACACCGACGGATGTCGAAAATGAGTCAACGTGAAAGTCACCGGGGAAGCTCTCATTCAACAAAGAAAGCTGATGGCATCCGTGGCGCCTTTCGACATCCAAGGACGCACGATGAACACAATCTTGGAAGGAGGAAAGTTTCCCAGAAAAATCGATAAATGCGAGCCAGTTTTCAAATGTGCTTTAGAGGCGAGTTCCGCTATCAGCGCACGCGTACGAGATGGAGAAAGATAATGAGACGTTGAAGGACATTGACGCCTGTCGTCATCTGATAGTCTGACTGTTTTCTCCATAGAATGTTCATTAAATTGCTATATTTTTTTAGTTTCAGGTTACAGCGTTTGTATGTATTTATTTCAGAGACCCTGCCGGCCTGGTTTTCGGCCCATCACCTTTTGTGACTGAGTGCCATCAGCAAAAAGACACCATCATTATCATTATTAGAGAAACGAAATATACTGGATCATGGCGTCAGCACAGGCCCATTTCAACCCGCATCTATGGAAAGCCCGGTTCTCGATAATTGGAACGTTCCCGTTTGTTTTAAATTATTTTCAGTAGTAGTAACAAAATACGGCAGTTCTTACTCATTCTGGGTGTTGTCATGCAAACAATGGGCAAGTAGGGGATGCAATATGAAATCGAAACTTCATGTTAAAGAACTATTGAAGTGGTCACAAACCAGCATCGACGGAGGTTTTAGCACAAATGAAGAGAGTTACTCCGATCTCTCTGCGAATATATAAAAAAAGGGCCAAGTTATGATGCCGACACAGGCTTGCTGCGTCCACTGTAATACACGCCAATTTAAAGACCTCGTAGTGCTATTCTTTCGCATACTCGGCTTGGACTAGTCATTCGCCGTCTGTGAATATCAGAACAAGTTAATCTGGTCAAAGGCGCTCCGGAGGAAAAGTAAACAAGGCTTCCACCGAGTACCAGTTTTCCCCCGAAGTCGCTGACCGCGCATATGCCGGATGGATTATGTGAGCCAGGCAGAGAGAGTGCTGAAAATATGGCCCCACTTCACACTGACACAAAATAATTTCACCAGGCTCTCGCGCAGAATGGCCGCGGATTCAAATATCGCGGGCTTTGTAGTGCCAAAAGTGTTTTCTTTACCTTTGTCGCGTCGAAGTCGAGATCAACCACCACTGCCACACACAAGGGACGTTTCGGCGCTTAAAGCCAGCCGGTAGGTCCAGGAAGGCGCAAACCAAACGCTCTGACCGCAGCCAACAAGAGCTGCCCGGGTTTCTTGTAGCGGGGGCGCTAAACTCCACTCTAGTTGCAGAGCACGTGAGATGCGCGGACGTTCACGCGCAGACACAAAAGCGCAGGCGCGTGAAATAGTGTTCACGATGCGTAGGCGTTATATGACCGGTGCGTCGTACGCTGCGAGAGGTCAAGCCAGATGAAGCCTGGAGAGGGGGGTGTGGGAGTGAAGGGGTCAGAGCGCGCTCAGTGCGATCTCGCGAAGCGGCAACGACAGAGCGGGCGCTCGGCCCCTGCTTAAAGGCTGCCCCCGACAAAGAACACAGTGAGTCCACTCACCCGTGGGGGCTGGAAGCAGCAGAATGGCGACCCACCGGGGAAATCAGCCTCCGGCGGCGCTAGCGAGAGAGAGGCGGCGGCGCTGCGCTCAAGGACAACCGCCCTTACGCCGCCGCGTGCATGCGCCAGTCAACCAGCCACTGCGCCACTCCGTCAGCGCGGGGGGTTTCCCCAAAGAGAAAATTTTTTATTGCCAGATCTGGGCGACACACGCATCACACACGCACTGCGCCGCCAGCGCCGTTCGACACAACTCCCGAGCAATCGGCATCTTGTCCGGGCGCCTGGTTCAGGCCACGACGTTGCACCGGCGGTCGGGAGACGCACTGCGCAGGAAAGCCAAGAATCGCGTTTGTCTTATGGCACGCAAACAACGAGCTCTCTCTGTAAGAGCCGATGTGGCCGCGTTTTTATTACCTCGAGCGCATCTTGTCGCGTCGCTCGTCTCCAGGCGGCGGGGCTGCGGTCTTCTTGGGCGACACAGACCCGGTCATCCCGGTTGGCCGGAATAAGCGGTGCGCCAGCATCTTGTTGTAGATAAAGTCCGATCCGTTGCTCTCGATGGGCAGCGCGCACCAGGTGAGGAGCAGGAACTGCACATCCGTGTCGGACAGTGATTCGAAAATTGCCCATTGGATGTCAGTGTCTATGTTTACAGAAATTCCTCTCTTGTGGAAACTGTCAACGCGCATCTCGCTAATGTTTTCGCGGTTGCACAATCGAAACCACAAGCTCGCCTACTAAACTTCAGGAGTGTCGTTTGGAGATAAGAAATCACATTACAAAGAAACGGTCAAATATGCAATTATGGATGTGATCTAAGAACTAGAGCTACCTTCGAAGATGTTCTAATTGTGTGTGCCTACCATCGAGCCGTTTTACCTTGAATGAGTTTCGCGCTCAATCCCTGCAGAACGGTCAAACCGTGTAAGGTACCAGATTGCATGTGTGAAGACACTATGCGGAAGAAATCACCGTCTTTCCGCTAAATACGTAGTCGACTTTACGTTAACTCCTTTTTCAGTCTTTGATGCTAAGTTACCCCGCTCGTACCCGCGTGTTCGCAAATTACTATACAAATAACCCCTCGATACCGGTTAGTAATGAAACGAATAAATATATGGAAACATATGGAAACAGGCTGCTACATTGTTGGTGTTGATACAGAACAGACGCAGTATATTTCCGTAGTTTTATTCATTCCATTGTAAATGAGACACCAAGGGGATTCTGCCCATGATAAATTCCGAACGAAATGCTTATACGAGACGTTTTCAAAGTATGGCTTATACAATTATTTGTACACAAATGTTTATTTTATACAAGCATTTGTACATCAATGTTCCAAACGGATCCTGACTTCGGTTCACTTCGCGATAGTATGTGTTCATTTCCTGTCGCTATATTTTATCTACTAAAGAACACAAAAAAGAAAACAATACAGTATCGTAGAGTCATCCTATGGTGTCCTATATTTGACTTCAGTGACTGATGTATATTGGATTAGCTGTTTTGACTATAGACTTATCTCCCGAGATCCCGTTCACGGGGTGTTAAGCGCTCATAAGATAGGACTATCATGCAGTTTGACAATGTCGGAAAATGAAAGAAGATGTAGCGATTAAATGCTTGTTTAGTGTAAATAAGATATTGTCGTCTTAAGATGGCAAGAAAAAGAAGGGGGTTGAAACAAAGAAAGTGTAACAAATTCGAAACAGCCCCATGACGACAGATTCTGTTGTCAAGCTCGCCCTTGTACTATAGATATCGTGATATAATCACGCGCCTTAGCATAATATCACAAATATACGGATTTGACGCTAGCACAATGTCTGAAAAATAAACAGAACAGTACCAGTCGAATATTTAAAGTTAGTTTACGAAGCACATTGACGTTCGTCATTGGTCTCTTTTTAAAAACGGAGCATGGGCCTCAGCATTAGTGTCACCGTACTGCTTGGGGATTGCACTAGACCGGACCTGGCTCAATTACATACCGGATAGAATCTGTTTAAGTCGCTCGCAGCACTTCGTGAAGTGTCAAAACACAGTGTGACACAAGTGGACGTTTCGCTTCACAGACACTTCGCTGCGAAGTTTGACAAAAACTTTGAAAGTTGGGAACCGACACGAAAATTGATGCGAAACTTCAGAACTGCCTTCTGTAGTGGACTCCCTGTTCATTTGTAATTGTCAGCAGTGTTATTGACTGCAGAATCTAGGTGTTTCGTGAGTCTTTCTTCATTAATAAGGGTGGAGATTGGGGGTGATCGATCAATTCGATTTAAAATGTCGGCCGTTATCCAGAAGGCGCGTTGTCATGGCAGGGCAAAACACTCCTGCAGTAAACTCTTTTAAACTGCAATACGTGACAGCGTTGCCACTGTTCGCCAAGGTGGAGCAGCGGCCATAGAGCTCGGATGCAGACTTGAAGGTCACGGGATCGAATCCCGGCTGCGGCGGCTGCATTTTCAAAGGATGTGAAAAGGTAGAGTCCCTTGTGTTGTGCGATGTGAGTGCACGTATAATTAACACCAGATGGTTGAAACGTCCGGAGCCCTCCATTACTGCGTCTCTAATAATTATATTTTAGTTTTGGGATGTAAAACGAAAGATATAAAAAATCAGTGTTGCCACTGAAGAGAGGTAAAGGGGAAGGGGGCTGCTGCCACTAGCGCGACAGCGATTGATTGCCAGTCATCCCCAATATTACGGAACAATAGTTTGGCCTTTGTTTTCGCAACTCGTCAGACATGGGAGCCCGAGATCTCACAAGCTTGGTGTATGTACGTATATATGTTACAAAAACTTTAAACAATACCAGCGTGAGAATCAAGAACTCTGTCGCCACAATGGTAAAGTATACTCGTAAAACTGAAGTGAAATGAAGCAAGCATTAAGCACTCTGATATTGTGACATCTACAGTGGGCACACCAATTACGTCAAATGAAGTATTCTGCAGAAAGGTTTTGACGCATAATCAGGATATGGAACATTATGAATGATGGCTTCCATCCAATGAGAAGGCGAATTCTCGACGCTAAAGCCACACCTAGGAGAACTGAAGCTACCTGGCCTCGGCACTCATGAATATTCGACTTGGCGAGTTCAAGATCATTTCAAAGTGAGAAGACTGAGGACAGATATACGCCCAACGGGTTTCTTCATACATTTGTCTAAGCTGATCCAGCCAATACGCTATATAAGTCGATAACACTAAAAATATAGTCTTATGGTCCCTGCGCAGATGCGGTCCATGCGTCTATCGCTTCAAAACGACTTTGTCGTTGAGATAATTGCCAAATTAGGTGCCATGATGCAAAGTACAACAAAATATATTAACAAAAAAGCACAGTTACGACAGCACGTGACGCAGTTGTCAGTTGTTAAGCTTTCTAAAGCTGCTTCAGATCATGTCGACCTCTGGCTTCAAGTGCAGCTTGCGCAGACGGAATACTACAGTTCAAGAAGGCGGCGCTTGGGGATCCGTATAGGCAGTATGCTGTGATTTTAGCTCAAATGAATCTTATTTTGGCGAGTAAGTTTCCATCTACATCCGCTCTTTCATTGGTAGATGCAACGCCCCCCCCCCCCTTTCCCCCCGCCATAAACTCCATCTACAGTTGCGACCTGATGCGGACCTAAAGCGGCCTGATGCGGATGCCAATGAATTAGGCCTAACGGCCGTGTCATCGAGTTCCTTGTAGGAAATGGGACATGGCGCTTCGTCGAGTAAGAATGAGCGATCAGTCTTGTCATGGACCAGACAGACTTATCCGTGAAGTGCGGAACAAAGGCAAAGGTATTTTGTGTAACAACAGTCGTGGATGTCGCGTTTATAACGGTACAGTTACGGCAGTTCTCATTAGGACGCCTTGAGGCGCGTTTTGTCTCGGTGCGCGCATCGAGGCTCACCAGCTGTAATTAGGGTGCCTATGGCGCTTTCATGCCCACGTTCATTCCCACAGCCGCGGGTGGTGGTATACCGTCTGCTATTTGAACCAATATGGCGACACCACACATCGCGAAAGCTTTCATGACCCAATATTACGGCGTGCACTACCTTGCGCTAAAGATGGTGTTGAGGCACGAGTGCCTGGATACCAGTGCTAGTATATACCAGTGTCGGACCTGTCGATGCAGACACGTGCGCGCGCGCTGTGAGCTTTGGCGATGCGTGGTTGTGCCAGTTTAGCGCGTCCCTACCAGTGTGTAACAATGGCGTAAGGGTAGCACACCAGAGCCGTGGCCCCTTAACAAAATGACGCCGACCACATCTGCCTGCTCGGCCCCCTCTTCAGATGAACGTGTCCTCCCAAACACAATCCCCGTCACGCTGGTACCTAAGCCCAATAAAACGCATATAATGCAAAGCATACGATACCTTGACCATGTAGATTTTGATGAAGTAGCGGCCCATCAAGCGCACCAGGAAGCCGAGGTAGTAGTTGAGGATGACGTAGATGAGCCAGTACGCGGTCCACTTCTGCATGGAGGCCGGCTCCTGTCGGTCCAGGGCCCGCAAGCAGCCCAGCACCCCGATGACGGTGGTGATGGCCTGGCAGAGGAAGGCGCTCATCACGTCCATGGTGAACATGATGGCCACCAGGCCCGCCACGCCGTACACCAGGTACTCGCGGCGCAGTTTGGTCTCGCGTTCGAAGCGCTCCAGCGTGGTGTCGATGGGGCCCCGCTCCCGCAGAACGCGGCCCAGCTCGTCTCCCAGCTCCTGCGCCATGGTCGACTCCCGGTCACCGCGACCTGGCTCGAAGGGCGTAGCGGGTACAGGAATTTCGAAGAAGACGTCCAGGCCAGTTGCGGCGCGCTGCCACCGCCCCGAGTCGACGAATGGCGCGAGCTCCGCGCACTGCCTGGAACGCCCTCGCGAGCTCCGTGCACGCTTTTTCTTCCTCCGTGTGAATTGCAGAGTAAAAGAAGAAAATGGACGGCACTTCGTACGCCACTATTTACTATTCCACTATCAAATTAATTTCATCTTTTTTTTCTTTCCCGTAAATATATTCATTGCAACCTTTCATTAAAAAAGTCTTTCACGAAAACTAACCAGTTTTTGGCCAATCCCCTATCGTGGGCGTGCGCCACATTTTCAAGGGAACTTGAAAGTGATGACCTGACAAAACTGTGAAACGTTTAGCAGTCATCCATAAAGGGGTTGGCTCTAATAAATATCGCAGTGATTGGTACAAGTCAGGTTTGTAAGGAATGAAAGAAAGAAAGAATAACCAAATGGAAAGCTAGACCTTTTTTTATCTTCATGTGGAAACCTGAGAAGGTAGGCTGCGTTGGGCTCCAACGCAGGAACGCACAGCTTAGCGGGTAAAAGAAGCAATATTCAGATGGGAGCGGACGAAAAATTCGCAAGCAGCTTAGCACCCTGCAGGAGTGCTAGCCTGCCTGCGCCTTTGAAGGGGCCCTACAACATCATTTTTAGCATGGTCAGAAAACGCGGCCGATCGGTAGTTTAGGCTCCCGAGAACGCACGAGCGAAATAATATAGCGCAGCACGTGGCCTGGAATTCACGATAAATTCTCAGTAAACGCTTCAAACCATGTTCACGTAAAAAAAAAACAACGCCAGGCCTGCGTGGAAGGCACAGCACAGTCACCGAGAAAGCTATAGAAGAGCGGCCTTTCAGAGTCTTTTCTTGACACTCATTGGGTAACTGCTGCAGCACGCTTGCTTGATGCCCACTACGGCATTAATAATAAAAAAATAGGGTAGTAGGCCGGCATTCGCTATGCTATTTTTCGTCATTCTTCTGAGAAGCGTGGTATACGCTAAACTATTATGAGGAATTATGTGCCCATTGTTCATGCAGTGGCTGACGACGATGAGGACTCATGCCTGAAGTGGGTATGTGCTACAGTCAATAGCTGAACAAAAACAAGCTTTTGTAATGAGTTGGAGCATTGCACGACCCACTCGTTACGCTGTTCACATTGTGTGATGACTGCTTGCTCTTTCGCTGTTGTCGTATCAGCGCGACTGCTTTCCCGACATCGAGCCTGCCTAATACAAGTTTGCCAACAAGTCCCAAGCACTAAAATGCTAGTCACTATGTAACCATTTCGTTCGTTACCTCTGTATTTACTGTTTATGCACTGTGATTATTGTACGATGTTCAAAAGTAGGTAATAAAGAAAAAAAACACCGACGTGGCTCAGCCGTAGATTACTGCGCTGGCACCCAGCAGACCCGGGTTCGAGCCCCACTGTGTCATTGGTACTAGTTTTTTTTTCTAATTTCGCGCGAATTGGTTACGGACACCGGCGAACAACTATGGCGCTGCGCGGGACCCGAGTTGTGAGCTCATAACAGGTTTCGCTGTAAAATCTCGCGGCAGAAAAGCGTGACTGACTTGACTTCGATTTCTAGCTTGTTAATACACAATTTACTTACCCTTGTTCTACCTTCCCACTTCTATACTCGCTGTTCTGCGACTACAGGCGCATGTCGCATTTGTAAATTAAAATATTCATCACACGTGACTACATTCCGCTTTTTTCGGAACGTCCCAAAACAACGATCAGGAATTATGGAGCTGAATGCGCGCAATCCACTTGCATTTTCACACACTGATTAAAAATATGTGAACACCGGCGTTCACAAAAGCAAAAGGTTCTGATATCATCATCACAGTTACAGAGTCGTTATTTTTTTTGTCCTCTGACCAAGGCTAATACGGATACTCAAGTAGCGAATTGGCTCAGTAGGGTGTGGATTTTTCCATTACTTACTCCAGGGAGTAACATTCCTGGATGCCATGAAATTATTTAATATATTGATATAATGATCAGTGATGAAATATTTAAAGCAGACAGAAATTAGCCGAATGATTATTTTATTATCAAAGATAGACACACGCTGAGGAGAAAGACTCCAACAGTTGTTTTCATCTACGCACGGAATAGAGGAGCGCCTTGATTTTATACCGCTCTTGAGGCATTCACGTCATTAATGAAGTTACCGGATTCATACGAATACAATTCTCTTCTCTAATGCATCATCCTTTTCATGTGCCGTCAGTAAATTTCAACAGTCACTCTTTTCTACAAAAACTTCGGCATCTTCGTTTCAACAAGGAACAAAAACGGGTCATGCAGAATATGCATGCATAAATCTCGGCCACGTTATGCAGCCGTCGTTCCTATAGGAATTCAAGACAGCGCTTTCCTTTTCTTTGCCAAGGTTTTGACGGCTCACTGCGTCAGCTTTTCGGATAGCCGACCTCGTTTGGAGCACGTGCACTTCTCGGAACTAATGCAAGACAAGATTTTTGACCATCATGAGTATTTTTCTAAAGCTGCTTATCCATGGGCAGCGACTATCTTCTATCCAGTGGATGGCTATGCGAAGAAGCACGTTCATGTCCTTGCGGCATTATCACGCGCAGTTTGGAGTCTCCCCTAAACCAGGTCACGCTAAACTGTGTCGCGTTCTTCATATATCTTCAGTTTCACACGTCTCACTGTGCCACGTTATCATCGTTGTTATCTCGGGCATACTGACTTGCTCTTGAGCTTAACGTCTTTTTCTCTTGGAGGTTATGGACTCGATCTGTCGGCCCGCATGTTGAGATGTCCACTGTTTCGCTTTGGCAGTTGTAGGTAGTAAGTATTGAACACGCGCTAGGGATAAAAGAACACACACACACGCACACACACTCACACGCGCTGACACACACACACACACACACACACACACACACACACACACACACACACACACACACACACACACACACACACACACACACACACACACACATATATATATATATATATATATATATATATATATATATAATATGTGCCGCCCTTTGTTTTCCATTCTTGTATGCCATTTTTAGTCTCGTCCTCTGATATCATGAAGTCGATGCTTGCAAAGTAACTGTATCATGAAACCGTCCAGTTTTTTTTTTCTTTGCTGTCGTGGACATTTCACGCGTCGCCGTGTCATACTTCTACAACGTATACAAGCAGTCGTTATTATAGTATGAGTATTGGACATGAACGTTGGTGGTCAAGAGATAATTTTGTAAACTTAATTTTGCTACTATAGGCTGGTGGCACATTGCAAATAATCTTTGACACTCGGCTGTCCAGTCCACCCATCTTTCCTAAAAAAAATCTAGAACGTTCTCCTCGAATATTCTTCCTGACCGCTGCTGTCTGCATGAACGTTCACATGTGAACGGCAATCATAAAAAAAGCAGTGAAATATAGTAACTGCAGCATTTACCACCCTGATGACATCTTTATTACGGGTCACTTAAGTTTTACAAGTATGATACTGTAAGACAAGTAGCAACCATCACCGTTACTAAGCGTCTCAGTCGTAGTAATAACGCGCTCGTAACAATCGCGCTCGTAACAGGCTGGTAAGTTTTACTACCTTTACTGGCTGTATGATATGCTGTTACCATGAGTCTTGTGAAACATTTGGATAAACTATAGTGTTCTTAATTAGGTTGAAATAAGTTTTTTGCTTCGTCAAGCCACGTGTGTGCAAGCTGTAAAATATAAGAATATGGCACGCTATTCTGGACACTGTCTAAGTCCGCCATATTGTCAAATTTCGTAATGGCGGTATTTTAAGCCAATCAGAGACGTCGTAGCAGCTCACTTGGCCAATTAGCATCGATCAGTGGCGGAATATGACAACATGGCGGAATTCGACAATGTCCAAAATAGCACCCCTGGTCTAAATAATTGATTGTGTGTATACGTTCATGGCTTCTCATCGATTAAACGTGCGCTACCCCAAATTAGTGCTATATAAAGCTTTTCAGTTGCTTTTAGAGTATATATGTATGACGCTAGAACCCTTACATTTCTCTGTGTACATCTGCGCGCGCATGTGTGTGCTATGGTTGATCCATGCCTCTATGATGACATTGCGTATCTGAATATGTGATTGTGTTGTGTATTTACCTAGGTTATGAGATGCAGTAGTAAGCGATTATTAATTGGGCGTCGCAAAAGAATGGCGTTCTCACTGCGGCGTGTATCATAAACCGAGCCCTTTCGGCACATTAAACCCAAGAAACCGACATACCGTACTGTTTCACTCTTCTACCGTGATAGCAGTAACTTGCCAGTAACTGTCTCCAGTTAATAAATAGTTAGTGAATGTTGTGACAAGCGTTTGCTTCTCGAAAGTCATAAAACGCCACTATTATGACGGTGGTGCTTAAACTGAGATGTCCTTTTGGATCGCGTGGTTTGGTTTGAGACAGCAACAAGCTTTACCATTTACAGGCGTACGCGTGCTTTTGTTGCACCAGTCTACGTACTCGGCCTAGGCTACGTATATTTTTCAGGTACATTCAACGTTGTATAGTTCACTTTCTTTACTGCGCCTTTGTTTAGCGTTGCTTGGCCAACAGTTCCTTCTGACGATCAGAATGACGATGTTATAGGCTGCCGGCGGATCTAGCCCTGTGAAACATGCAGGCAATAGCACCGCCCATTTTCCTTTTGCATATAATATTGAACTAACTTCCCAGTTCCTCTTATCCAAGCAGTGTTCCCGTAGGATTATTCTTTGCACTGCTGCATGAGATAAACTCTGACAGCGTCATATTTAACCAGTGGCGTAGTTTAAGAATTAATATCACACTGTGACTAAAACCCGCTTCATCCTCATTTTGGCTCTACTGTATCTACTATAAACGGTGCTGAAGGTTTGTAGTGACGTGCATTGAAAGCATTGAAAGTTCGATGTTTGCTCCCCCCACCCCCCAGCTCACGTTTGCGAAAGTTAAACCTCCGTGCCTTAGTTACTCTCGTTCAATACGATGGTTTCTCTGCCTAATAATGTTGTTCGGCTCTAAACCCGAAGCTTACGGGAAATACAGAGCAGTAATTCTTCCTAGCCGAAACTTTGAGTTTCGACATGGAAGCTGCTAGCACAACACTCCAGGAAATATAAGCTGGTTGTTGAAATTTTCCGCTTGCTTACTTCATGAGGGGGCGTATGAATAGTGATTTTTTGAAATGTTAGCGAATACGATAGGTCCAGAAGCTAATAAAATTAAGTGTAGAGTCATTTTCTAATAATGAAAAGACGATTTTAAAATTGATAAACAATACGCGTTGTTCGCATCCTAGTATTCATAACGTTCAGGAACCTATGTAAGCCAACCCTTCGCGCGTGCCTATTGTTTCAGTGATTGCACATGATTGTTACAAAACTACCAAAGCCTGTTTCCACGAGAAACTGCGTCCGAAAAAAAAAAGAAAGTTATCGCGCCTTCGCAACCGCAGAATTGTGTTCATTTTGGGGCACTTATAATTTCGTGTTATACGTGAACTATTCGAAAAAAATTGTATTCTCGAATAATGGTTATTCTATTGAAATAGATAACTTTCTATTCACTCGAATAGAAAGTTGCTCGGTTTAGTATTCTAAATTGTCGAATGTTTGCACGCTCCTGTAATTTTAACACTAGTTATGTTGATTTTGATGTCACGCGTACTAGCATTTCTCACAGAAAAGTGATCAGTACAGAATCGAGGCGCTGGCAGTGTCGCTAGTTTCGTGTATATGATCGAGCCGCACTTTGCCCAACGCTCAGCCCTCCCTACCCCTTTATTATGCTTGTGTGGCCGCAAACTGAGAGGAGAATGTGGGTAAAGCCGTGCCCCGGGTAAAGCCGTGACCCAACAGCGGCCGCAGTCTTGCAGGGATACCTTTATGCCTTAGTCCGCTCGGTGCTACTGCAATGGGAAAGCCCCACTGCATCGGCTGCATGATTCATACAAACAGCTGTTGGGGTTGCTCGAATTGCGGAAGGATTCCGTAACTACATCTAGGACAAATAGCCTCTGATATTATTATCTACATGGCTGACAAATGTTCCTCGGCCCAGTGAGCGCACTGTATGGACTTTTCACATATTATGGCCCAGATGTCTCATTTAGCAGAGAGAATTTTCCCAGTTGCTTAGTCAGGCAACCTGTGACCATGGCACATTTTCTCTTTAAATGTCCACGACGTAAATGTTACATTGTCGTGTATATTTCGTTATAGCGAACGTGTGATGAAAGAAGGTGAGATATGCAGGTCAACTCGGTGAAATAACAGCATAGTTCTTGAGCGCTTGGCCCGGAATGCAGAACAAACACACGCAATTTACAGGAAGAGAGAAAGACAGACGGGAGGCCCGCCGCTGTAGCGGTGCAGCAGCGGTGGTGGGGCCCTTGTTTTCATCTTTATTACTGTTGTCCCGCACCCAACTGGTCGCGCAGCCAGTCGAGGTACGAAGAGACGCGCGTGTAGATCCCCGGGAAGTTTGGCGTGGCGCAGTCCTTTCCCGAGGAGACGATGCCCACCACGTAGTAGCGGCCCTCGTGCGGCAGCAACAGGGGACCTCCGGAGTCGCCCTGCAACGAACAGATCGAAGAAGAAGAGCATCCGCCGGACATCCCTTCGCCCCACCGGACATTCACGGGCATCGAGCAAGGCGCGTTTCGTTGAATTCTCTCACCCATACTGTATTTTTTTTTCTTTTTTCGTCGCAAGCAAGACGCCGCATTCTCCTTCTCGCATTTCGCTTATACCGTATTAACGCGTGTGTTCATCTTAGCCGTATCATGCAAGATCAAGAAGGCTGTGTGCACTTCAGTTGCGTGAGACGTCAAAGAGTGTGTTAGAGGAAGAGTATGTCAATAGTACACTTAGAGGGCTCTTACGAGGTGTACACTCTTAGAAAAAAAGGAGTGTGCTTTCTTTGTAGATTGTTACGTTTAATCGGAGAGTCGTGAAACGGAAAAGAGAGTCAACGTATCCTATTAAATCGTGTAACTTATACGTGGCAAATTCGGAGTTATTGAAAAACGTAGCACATACTTCTTTTCTCTTATCTATAAAATCATAATCATTTACCTTTGGTAATGGATTGTACATGGTCTTACATCCCGAAATCACGATATTATTATGAAAAAAAATGTCGTACTGGAGATTTCTCGAAGTTTTGACCACCTGGGGTTCTTTAACGTGCACCTAAATCTACCGGTACACGAGCCTCAAACATTTTCGCTTCCATCGAAAATGCGGCCGCCATTACCGGGATTTGATCCCAAGTCCTTCGAGTCAGCAGTCGGGTACCATAGCCACTGATTTCCTCGGTGGATTCTTTTCCGCTTAATGTGTAGGTCGAGAAGAGCCAGTTAAGATTGTGGCAGGCGTTATGTCGAGGTTATGCCAAGGCATTCGATAAACGAACTTTTTCATTGCATTTGAGTCTGTCAAACCTTTTTATTCTAGCGGGAGTAAAAATATAATCCCGAAACTGGTAGTCCATGCCACTAGTTGCACGTGAACGGTGCAGCTCAGTGCTATTACTTCCTGCGCAAAGTAACAAAATCCTTTCGATGACGGCAAGGACCTTTTAAATTACAAACACATTCGATGTCAATAACTCAAAGCATATATTGAAGAAAACTAAGGTACGAAAAGCATTTGCTTCTTGTCATTTGCTTTTTTTGTTTTGTGCGCTGCATTGTAGCCGACCGTCCTTATTATCCGGCACTGCAGGCTCAGATTTATCGCTGTCAGGGTGACGTTGCACTGATTTACTAAAATTCTCCACACGGAAATGAAAAAAAAAATCTGTAGACAGAGATTGTGTACCTGAGCCGATGTTTTTCCAGTGTATTTGTCTTCTTCAAGGCTAGAAGAGACGTTTACAGATTTTCTTCATCGCGAGGTTCCACCTTTCCTTTCATGACGTTTTTTTTGTTTTCACCAGGTAATGTAACTTTAGATGAATGCAATGTGTGATTGTCGGTGTCTGCTGCTACAGAAGCAAAACTTACAGCTCTAGTCCCAAAAAGTGGTGGTCTATGCGTGCTCAGCGTTAAACATTTAGCGTATACATATAGTCACACGACGACATAAGAGAAAATAACGATTGTACTAAACATGGCAACTGTTTCTACTATCTTGAGAGCCAAGGTAGAATAAATGCGGTGTTTAGGAAAAAAAAGCATGTATTTGCCACTTGCGTTTTTATTCTTCTAACTACTGCATTTTTGGACTCGGATAAAGACTTAGTCGAACCACGTTGGGAGTAAGTTCTCAACAAACAATTGAGGTATTCCCTGCGAACTGCGTCCAGGGGCACTCCAAGCTATAGGTCGAGTGGTCGCCATTTCCGCTAGTTAGGTACTTCAAAAGAAGCTCGCCAGGTGCTAAGAGGCATGCTAAGCATCATCACCAACGTCATTTGTTTATCACTTCATTCGCGAATTCTTCGTATGGCTCCAGTCTCCTCTTTCCAGCTGCTTTGAAAAAGCGTCATAGAGCTTCGTGTGACCGACAAAGATAAGAAGGCGTCATTAAGTGCTTGGCAGTGTAAAAGCCAAAGCAGTGAGCCTGTAATTTCCCCATTTGTTTCTGCTAATAGCGTTGTACGACACGTGCACGATAGCGTCACGACAAATGATTTGGTTTTTCACAGCAGCCATACGCTTAAAGTGAGCGTACAGTCCATCCAGAGCTCCGCTGGTAAAGCTTTCCATCATCATCATCATCACCACCACCATCACTATCATCATCATCATCATCATGATCATCATCATCATCATCAGCCTGACTACGTCCACTGCAGGACAAAGGCCTCTCCCATGTTCCGTAGTGTATCTCTTAAATGTTCCCGTACATATGTGTGTGACAGTGGTTAGCCAGGTTGTGTCGCACCGGGCCTATACCTTCTCACATTATTTCTCGCCATGATATTTAAACAGCATGAAAAATGGACTTTTTAAAAGGGTGTCTCCCTCCCATCTCCAGAAATCAAGAAGGTGCCTTCCCTTCACCCTCGAAAAACGTTTTTCGCTACGCCCCTGCTGTGAAACTTGCATTCTTCGGAGAAAACGGAAATATTTCGGCAGCCAAATATTTGAGAATATATTTGAGAAGTTCTTGCTACATTTACGGGCATTACAGCCTAGTTGGCCGAATCCTCCTGCCTTTATTGCATCGGTCCTTGTGCAGGCGTAAGGTTTCCATGGCATAGACTACAAACCTGCACTTTTCTCCCCCCTGCCTCAGGTCACAAAATTTATCAAGGAATGTACGCTAATTCGCATTGCGAGTTTCGTTCGGTCAGGAGAGCGGACCCTGACGACAACACGTGTCAGAATCACTCCCCTTGCCCGTGCCTTCGTAAACAGTTAAGTAGTCATCAGCTGTAGGAGGCTGTCATGCGCAGCTGCAACGCTGCACTTCAGGGGGCTATCTTGAGGCGCGCCGAGGAGGCATATACCTCGAGTGGTGTCCCTCACCTTCCCGTAGCCCCATTTCTTTTGGATCGGATAAATAGTTGTTAGTTTCTCTATCTTACCACCGATAACATTGATGGATGCTTCACTTGATGGGGTATTTAGGAATACCTGTCATACAGAAGTATATTGTTACGCTGAAGCGGCAACATGTGAAGAGAGGGAGAGGTAAACGAAGCGGTCTGTTTTGGAAGCAGCTCGGTGTCGGTGCGGCTACCCTTCGCCATTCGCCCTTCAATAAACAGGCCTCATTGTAACAGTTTTGGTGAGAGGTGCGGGGTACGATAACGGCGCCCCCGACGAACGGCGACTCATCGACCACCGTGGTGCAATACGCGGAGCTTCGCCGAAGCCGATGACTTACTGGTCTGCCACCTGCGATAGCGTCTCACCACAACAATGACAACGAGCCACCTGCTTCCCGCATTCCGTGGCAGCCCTACATCCAGCCTCCATCTTTCACTGGACAAGCTGCAGAAGATGTCGACCCGTGGCTCAGCTCCTACCTATGGGCGCGTCGGTTTAATGGCTGGCATGCCACCGGCCAGCTCAATATGTGGGACTCTTTCTCAAAGGAACCGCATCTGTATGGTTTGAAAACCATGAAGAAAGCCTGACATTGCGGCGTAAGTTCATCGATGAAATCAAGTTGTGCTTAGGAGATCCGGCAGCGAAGAAGAAGCGTGCCGAGCAAACTCTTATGCAACGAGCGCAAGTCCCCGGGGAAACCTGCACGACGTATATCGAGGAGGTGCTCAAGTTGTGCAGGGCACTGGACCCCTTGATGACAGAGGAGGACAAGGTTGGTCATCTTCTAGAGGGGATCGCGGAGGACGTTCACCAGTTCTTCATCGCAAAATAAAGTTTGGAGCGTGTAAGTGACGTTATCAAGCATTGCCGTACGTTTGAAGCGCTGAAAGCGCGGCGAATTACACCAAAGTTCGGCCGCCTGCCCAACGTCACTAATGTCGCCAGTGTCAACGTGCATCCAACCCCATCGGATCTGGCGTCCATGATTCGCCAAGTAGTGCGCGAAGAGCTCGACCTACGCGAGGCGGCTTCTCGGCTGGCACCTAATGTGTCTGGGAACCCTTTACTCCCTGCCACTTAAGCGCTACGTTTATCAACGCCACCTCCCTTGATGCCTACAACTGTACGCCTCGTCCTCGAGGGCCTAGCCAAACTACGCGTCCGTACTACCCATTGGATGACGAATACGCGGGCAGACCACCTACCGGATATCGGGCATGGATTGGCCAAGCCATTCATCCTTCTGCTGACATCAACGCACCCCGCGAACGTCCCATATGTTTTCACTGTGGCATCCGCGGTCATGCCGCCTGATTCTGCCCCGATCGTCGTCGCACGGCAGCACCGTCCTATGGGCGACCACGCACTTTCTACGGGCGCAGCAATCAGCACGTTGACGAGACACCCTGGCCCTCAGGCTGTGACAGCCGGCCAAATCATCGGGGAAATCACCGCAGTGACTCACCGGCGCCTGTGCGGAGCTTGACGCCACCACCTTCACGCTACCGAAGATCCCCATCTCCTCGACGACGTCCCACTTCACCGCCGCCGGGAAACTAGGCGGTGCGACCGATGGACGTGAGGTCGCCAGTCATCCTTAGCTACACGCCGCTACGCCTCTACCAGTGACTATGCGCCATAACAAGATTTGTGTTTCTGTAGACAATGTTACAACGGCAGCTTTAGTGGACACGGGAGCAAGTGTCTCTGTTATAAGCATGGATTTCAAAACACAATTAGGCCAAGGTGATGTTCAAGTGGGATAATGCGAGCACATTTCAAGCTGTGAGTGGATAATTGCTACGACCTCTTGGTGTGTGTACCGCGAACGTCTATTTCTCTAATAACGTCTATCAATTCCAATTGACAGTGCTCGCTGAATCAACGCATAATGTGATTCTGGGTCTAGATTTCCCGCAACGATGCGGTGCCACTCTCGATTGCGGTACCGGCGAGCTTTTTGTCACTCCTTTTGTTGCCGACCAACCTGCCACTTGTTCGCACACCCTCGCCGTTTTGAAGATTCCGTCGTACCGCCCCGTTCGTTATCCAGCGTTCAGGCTACTGTTGCTATTGCCGATAGACGATGTATTCGACGCTGTTGTTGAGCCGATGCCATCAATCGTCGCAAAGAAGGGTGTGCTCGCGCCTCGCTCTATTGTCTGTGTGGCCTGTGGCACACGTACATTGTGGGTGTCAAATTTGTCTAACCAGTCTGTTGTGCTTCCAAGCGGTATGCGACTTGCCTCGTTTGAAGCGGATACGAGCCTTAATATCGACGCCTTAAGCAATCACGCCTCGAATAAATCCCGGGCGCATGAGACAAGCCTTGGTGTCCCCGAAGACTCTTCACCATTTTTGAACATGATTAGTAAGGCACTACCCTCTGAGAAGCGTGAAGCCCTGGTCAGCGTCCTTAGCAGGCATGCTTCATTGTTTGATTTCACCCAGGACGCTACCAAAGTTTGTGTTCTCAATACGCGGGCTTGCCACAGAATTGACACGGGGTCCGCGCATCCCATAAGGCAGAAACCATATTCTGTGTCTGTATCGGAGCGCAAGGTGATCGCCGAACAGGTGGAAGACATGTTGGCTAAGGACGTCATCCAAGATTCTTCTAGCCCCTGGGCTGCACCGGTCATCCTCGTGAAGAAAAAAAAAACGGGTCCTGGAGGTTTTGCGTCGACTACCGGCGTCTAAATTCGGTGACGAAAAAGAATGTGTATCCGATTCCCCGCATCCAACGACGTTATTGACTGTCTTCATTCGGAATCTTACTTCTCATCTGTGGACCTCCGATAGGGCTATTGGCAGGTACCTATGCATTCTGCCGACAAAGAGAAAACCGCTTTTGTCACGCCAAGATGGCTTGTTTGAATTCAATGTCATGTCCTTTGGTTTGTGCAACGCCCCTGCGACATTTGAAAGGTTTATGGACACGGTACTGCGTGGTCTCAAATGGGAGATTTGTTTATGTTACCTCGACGACATCGTCATTTTGTACGCACGTTTGCTGAACACGACCACTGACTTGACATATTGCTTTAACGATATTGTCACATTTCGATGGTCATTCGTATCTTCTCGTACTTCTGTTTTAGCTTAAGCAGTAATATTTGCCCTTGTCTAAAGCAACGTTCTTTTGTTGTTTTCGTGCATTTCTGTGCTTATCATAAACCTCCAGCGTGCCAATCATCTCCGACAGCGGCGTATAGCTAAAGGGGGTGTGGGCTCCAATTCTCTCCGAAAGATTTATGTTTGCTTGCGTATATACACACGCACACATACAAACGCACGCACAAGAATACATGAAGTACAATTACCACCCCCCTCCCCCTTAAAAACAAATTCTGGCTACGCCCTGATCTGCAAGGAAACAAACCATAATGTGAAGCAACATCAGCACCTGGGCTCGCCGACAGTGTCTGCCGTGGTGTTATAGTGGGTACGTTGCGCGGCTGCTGTCCCGGAGGTTGCGAGTTTGTCTCGACCGCGTCAACGCCACTTGGATGGACGCGGAATGTTAGAGGCTCGTGTACCGTGCTGTCTCGGTGCACGTTAAAGAACACCACATGGACAACACTTCTGGACTCCTCCACTACGGCGTGTCTCATAATAGGCACTTGAGCGTATTTAACCATGACCTATAATATGTGTTTTTGTATCTTTCGCATATGATGTATTTTTTATTGTTCTTGCTGTTTTACACCTGTGTGCAATGCTATAATCTTGCCCCTCCTGTTGGGGCCCTTAAATGGGCCTGCAGTATTGTGTAAATGAATATTCGTATCGTTGTTTTGTCGCCTAAACTCCAGACGGTATTATTATATTTGCTGATAAAACGGAGCAATAGTTTCTTTTTCTAGCGGTGTGTGGTTACAGAAAACGCTGTGCTGAGACACTACAATCTCCTCGCTTGTAATTCAAAATGACGTCCTGACGCCTCTTGTATTTAGCCATCGCTCGTTGGTCTACACGCGTCGATATTGAAAGCAACTTGAAAAACTGCAACAACAATGAACGTGAACATCATTCCTATTTGCATGTCGAGTGTGTCTTACCTGCAGATGCTAAAGAAAGATTGAATTGCCGCTAGTGCAGCATTCAAATTTTGGAGCCAACATAGCGGTGCAGAAGGTTTTCGCTGAGTTTGCATCGGCAACTCGTTTTTGCGATCTAGAAAACTCAATCTTGACACCGACACATTTGCATTTCCTCTCCAAAAACTGCTCCGTTTTAGACTTGTTTTTTTTTGTCACTCATTATTCAGAAGAACCCTTCGCCGTTTAAATTTTTCCAGAGACACGAAAGTTTAACAAAAAAAACGGCCTGGTTCCTTTTTTTTAATAGTTGATTTCGTCGTTCCCATCATCACTATGTTAGTAGTCAGAATCAACGTCAACAGCAAAGTCAACAACAAAAAAAAACAGCAGTGACGATATATCAATATTCTACGCTTCTCTTCTCTATTTCAGATTCACTGGCGCTGCGGTATCGGCCTCGGTAGCGTTATGATTTCGCATCACACGCATTCACGAGTTCGTCACTGCAGACAGGTGAGAACCAATTTGCATGCAGACGAATGGACGCGGGGCAACTCTTATTCCTGTCAGAAGTCGGTGCAGTGTAGATAGATGAAACGAGAGAGCGATAGTGGTTGCATACAGAAAGAAACGTCGTTTCTGTGTGCACGGCCCAGAGAACAGTAAGCAGTAGGGCGTAAATTATCTGCCGCTCTTAACTTATTCCTCTCCCTCACTCTATACGTTGCCATAAAAATGTGCTGGAAAGAGCTCCACATCGTTTTGGATCTAAACTTTTCGTAACCGCGTTCACCCATCAGATGATATGCGTAACTTCCACACCGGTATAGCGAACGCAGCTCTAATGATCGCGCACTTTTCAACTGAGTTCATCCGCACGTACGTAATATTACTTTTTTTCTGAACACAATTTTCGTAGCCTATACCTTCCCGATTTAGACGTAGTTGCTGTAGGGTCTGTCGGTAACTCCGTCGGTATACTTGCGGATCCACTGATGTCAATCTTATACGTGCATCGAATGCAAGTTCTGTAGCCCTGCACATGCCCAACTACGCATTGACCGACAACCCAGTGTCAGTAAGCGCACCTACACAGAGGGAGCAATCAGTTTCAAACGCTGAAACCTGAGCGTATAATGTCGAGTAACTCTAAAACGTAAGCAAATTTTTATAGAGTAGTATATTGCGTTCACTTCTGTCTTACTTGGTTTTTATTTAGTTAGCCGCTGGTTATGTACCATCGAGTGAGTTCCCCAGTATGTCCGATTTCGCAGAATGATTATATGCTTTGAACAATGAAGAGCTTAGCTTGAATGTATTTTAGTATAACAGCGCGAGTGAAAATGTGAATGGAAGTATTCACCAAACGTAGATATATACATGCATATTACTTCCCTGGGCACGTGCTCATTGTCAGTATATCTCCCTCGATTAATTTTCTACTCGATCTTAATCCTGGTTATGGTACTCTGGTGGTAGTCCCACTGTGTATAACCCCGATTTGATATTCGCATTTTGGAATGGCTTACAAGCACTGTGTAAGCATCAAAACAGCAGGACATCTAATTAGGCTAGGAGAAGTTGTTAAACAAAGAACATTGTCGGAGGTAAGGTTTGAACTGGAATATTGTCTTGGTCAGGAATTCTATACGAGGACAAGTCTTTTTGTCGAAGCATTCCTCACAGCGGCAATTCTCGTTCAACGATTTTCCTTCCCATCAGGTCACTATTACCGTTTACACCTAATGTCTCTGTGCATGTATTATTTTTTCCCTGTTGGATAACAAAGCTATCCTTTCAATGACAAAGATCTCAAGGTCCATCTGCATTCGTTCAAGATAAGCGGAAGGTGAAAGCGACTTTCTTTTTCTTCTCAGTCGATGGATTGATCCCCTCTTGCCCAGCCCAGGAATCTTTCCGAAGTTAACGTGGTTTTGCACTGCCTCCAAGATCTGAGGCATTGCAAGCTTTTTCTGCGTCCCGTTCGGTTTCGCATGGCCTCCGTGATCAACCTATCTTCGACCAAGCGATGACGGCGTGCGATGATGTCATAATGTGGTGTCACGTTACGTGGCGCTGTAACAATGCCATGTCACAAATTCTCACCATTTGTCATGATGACGTCATATGATGAGGGTATGGCGTAATGTTTTTTTTTTTTCACCACTCGCGTTCACGACGACAAATAACCTTTGCGCTTGAAGGGGCATGTGAAGTGTTTGCTCAAATGAATTCAGTTAGAAGACAGCCTTTTCTTCCCGACTCGCGTCTGTTCCCAGTTTTCTGTCGCAATGTACCTACCGCATCAAGAGCTATCTTTATTTCAAATGGCAGGAAGGATGGCGTGGGATGCCTCACCTGACACGAGTCCATTTCGGCACCGGCGTCTCCCGCGCAGAGCTGTGCCTTGCTGATGGGCAAATGTTGAGCGTACGACTTCTTGCATTCGGCCTCGGCCCACACGGGAATTTGGGCTTGCCGCAGCACGCTGCTTCCAGCTCCATCTGCGTGGTGCATCCACGCGACCAACGTTCATCCCCGAGTAAGTGCACACACGGCCAATGCGCGTAGCATTGCGAAGCCGTCCAAGCGGTGGCATAGTTATATGTGGAAAGAGATATAACATATGTCTGGTAATAGCCAACTTGTTGCTTTAAATCTTGTATGGGTGGTTCTAAAATAATGCAGCTCCTGGCTGTGATTCGATTCTAGCCAAATAGTTGAATTTTGTGAGAGAGACTTATGTCGAGAGCACTTATTAGCCTGCTCTGCGCGATTTGTTAACGCACGTCGTTGGACAGTGGTGTGCTGGTCTGCCCTATGTACTCACGTACTATCGGCAGTGGTTGGCTGTGACTAGTGTTGCGTAATGTAATTCAGTGTTGCCAAATGCTGAATAAATTAAAAGTACTGTTAGCAAGATATATGTAAAGAATTGCTGATGTTCGCCTACCATTCGTAAATGTCAGCTAGTGCTGCAGTACGCTGGCTATAAGATAACGAATGTTGTGTATACACTCTTATGCCAATGGCAGTCTTCGTTCAAACCGAATCTTGAGGTTCAGCCATCTAATAACTTCACAGGTAGTTGTTTTTTTTTCAAACTCGTTTCAAACTTCCGAATTTATTGAGTCTGGCTACAGACCCAGCTCAGTAAACTTATGATCAGAGTCTGAGCTCCAATCATTCCAGCTGAGAAGAACGCCACTCAGCTAGACGTTTAGTAGAATACGACGAGTTTAACTTACTCTGGCAGAACATAAATTTCGGTGAGTGAGTTTATGGGTATGGCATGGTATGTTAAAGTTCATTCAGGTCTTGAAACTCAACCCTTGGGTCGACGCAAGCGGCTCTCACGTTGGGACGGTGATGTTTAACGTTGCTATCGTATTGTGGGCCTTCTGGACAGCCTGTGCTTGGTGTGAAAATGTGAAAGAGCTCTACTATGAAGGACACTTTTCCATAGGTCTCTTTCTTTGTCACAGTCTGTAAAAGCCAGAGGACATACCAGTCACAGCCTGGTATGCCAAAGCATACACAGACTGCGACAAGGAAAGACTCTGGTGGCAAAGAGTCCTTCACAGTTCAGCTATTTCACAAGCACAGGCCTTTGAGAAGGCCCACAATATGACGGCAAGAATAAACTTTAATGTTCCCACGTAGGAACCACCCTAAGGAAAAAAAACAAGATAATGCGTGAGTGAGCCTGAGTGTGTTTCGTTTATTTTGCTGACCTATAACAAAACAAAAAACGGTTACAATGTTTTACTGCCAGCGAAAGGACAGGTAGGTCCAAGCAGGGGCAAATGGTGGCAGATTGAGCTGACATAAGGATTACCTGTGACAGACCTCGTGCGTTCAAGGACACTCTCTTGTGGCGTGCCTGAGGGAATGGTTGCAACATTATAGATTAACGACTTTTTACATCCATTGAAAAATAAACAAGGCTGCCCGGGTAAGCAGGGGAAACTAATAAAGGATGTTCGTAAAAGACAGGGGTATGGAGAATGAAATGTGGCGTGCTTTTACTATGCCTTTCTAAATCGTTTGTATCCGCCTAATAACGCGTTCATCTGCTAGTATTTTCCGTCTAATCGAAACGGAGTTTATTGGCGTAAGTAGTACTTAAAATTACGAATCAACTAAAGCAAGGGAGTGGTCGCCAATGTAAATGTTTCGAAGGGACGGTTGTCAGAGATCGATTTAAATTATTTTAAGTATGTGGCTTAATGTCGGTGCTGTTTCAACACGCAACGTTCTTTCCCTTGTATTAGCGTTCCACTTTTCACCCAACCACAGCCCCTCTCCACATCCATTTTTTTCCTTTTACACATCCCTAAGAGTTCACTTATTCAAGTGTAAAGGCGCTATAAGTGTAAAGACACGACAATAATTAAAGTCAAGCTGGGGAGGTCAACTGTAGGGTCGCCCAATTGGTTACCAGCAATACAGTATACAGAAAAGTACAACTGACTAACAGAAAGAGGGAGGAGGAGAAGATCACGTGAATGAGTTTCATCATCATCATCATCGTCATCATAATCATTATCAGCCTGACTACACCCACTGCAGGGCAAAGGCCTCACCGGGTAGGCTTTTTCACTGCAAAGAAATCCCAAACGTAAACACAGTAGCGTCAGTTCGGTGACGCAAGACATCATATCTAGGAGCCCCAGTTCCTTGCGCCTATAGAAGTGCTGTCGTCCAATGGTGCTAGTGCGACAAGATACTGATCGCACTTATGAACGAAAGAAAGGGAAGTTCTTCGAGCAGTTATTTGATACATGTTAGGCACAACCAAATGAACCGAATAATAGACAATTTGGTAATGAAAAACGCAGAGAAAGTTAATTGCTGATTCAATATGAAAGCACAATTATCATCTCATCGTCATCATCATCATAATCGTCGTTGTCATCATCATCATCATGACTACGCCCACTGCAGGGCAAATGCTTCTCCCATGATCCGGCAATCAACCCTTTCTTGTGCTTTTTGCTGCCACGTAATACCTGCTATCTTCTCAATCTCATCGGCCCATCTAACCTTTTCTCCCCTCGTGCGCCTTCACTGGGAATCCAGTCCGAGACCCTTGATGACCAGCGGTTGTCCTGCCTACGCTCTACGTGCCCGGCCCATGTCAATTTCTTCTTCTTGATTTCTACTATGATATCCTTAACCTTGGTATGTTCCCTGACTGACTCTGTTCTATTTTTATCTCTTAAGATTACACCCATCATTTACCTTTCCATCGTTCGTGCGTCGTCCTCAATTTAAGCTGGACCCTTTTTGTAAGTCTCCAGGCTTCTACTCCGTAGGCAAGTACTGGCAAGATGCAGCTGTTATATACCTTCCCCTTGAGGGTTAGTGATAGATTACGATTCATGGTATGAGAATGCTTGTGGAATGTGATCCACGCCATCCTTATTCTTTGATAGTTATTTAACTCTCCTGGTCCGGCTCCGCGGTTATTACCTGTCCTAAGTATACACATTTTTTTACAACTTCCAGCGTCTCTCCACCTATCGCAAAGCGCCGTTTTTGCCGAGGCTGTTGCACATTACTTTTTCAGACCTACTATTTTGCTTTCCGTGTCCAGTTCAGTAATCATGAGCTGTAATTCGTCCCCTGAGTTACTCATCAAGGCAATGTCATCAGCGAACCGCATGTTACTGAAATACTCTCTCTTAACTCTTATCTCTACCTCTTCCCAATCTAAGCCCCGAAAACCTCCTTTAAATGCGCGGTGAATAGCACGAGAGATCGTGTCTCCCTGCCTTACACCTTTCTTTATTGGGAGTTATGGAGAACTATGGTGGCTGTGGATCTGTCGTAGATTTCTTCCAGTATGTTTTACGGTACAAATTGTGACGTAAGTAGAAATGGTTGACAGCGGACGAAAAATCGCCCTTTCTTTCATTGGAACATGAGCCCACGACTTTATGATTACGCGAAGAGAGTCCCACACCCAACGCGTGGGCAACGAGCGCTGCTGAATAACACTTCCAGGGGTTACAGGCTGAGAAATACCTGACGAAGTGGACGGGTAAGCGCCTTCCCCAGAAGACAATTGATAGAGCATAGAATGCGTCATTGAAAAATTGCAGTTAAGATGCCATTTAAAGAAAGGATATTTTTTTTTCAACATCGCTTCATTTCAAATGACGTTAGACTTAGTATGATTCGTTTCAATGTGCAATTAACGTTCTCCACGCTTTCCCTATAGTTCGACGGTCTGTTTGATTCATTGGGTGTATCGAACTTTTGCCACATTTTGTGGGGCAACTATACTCGATGGACGATTCTCGCCGATACTCACTGAACTGCGTGGCGCCCCAGCCGACGATGAAGGCGTTGTGACCTTCTAGCGTGTTCGACGACAGGGGGCCGTAAGGCAGGCACACGGGCATCACGTAGCGCCCCCACGTGACGGGTTTGCGCAGCACGAGCAGCGCGATGTCGTTGGCGTACGTGCGGCGGTCGTAGCGCGGGTGGCGTATCACGTCGGCCACTTCGACGTCCATGGGCGTCGTGTTGTCGTCGCTCGAGTTCAGGTCGTGGTCACCGACTCTCACGGTCAGCACACGGGCGGGAAGCCTGCGTGACGAGCAGTGACAGCCACGATGGAGAGTCCAGCGTACTACTTAGGAGGCACTTCATTGGCTGCGACACTGCCTCAGCGCAAAGCTGCTACTTAGGAGAAACTCGAGTAATCACGCATCCTCGGCTGCTGACGCCGAAAGTCACGGGTTTGAACCAAGGAGGTAAACCTTTACTAAAGTTTTATACTAAAGCTTTATATAAAGTTATACTGAAGTTTTAATCTAACCTCCTTGGTTTGAACACGCGACTTTTGATGGTGGGTCATTTCGATGGTGGTGAAATGCTAGAGGCGCGTGTGTTCCATAATTAGTACACATGCTCATTTTGAATCAGCACGCGTGCAGACGTACTCACAGCGTGCTCATAATCATGTCGTGGTTCTGGCACGAAAAAGAAAACAATAATATTGTTACATTATCGAGCGTAGAGCAGTACATTAAGCGTAGAACAGTGCGTAGAACAGTGCATCATATAGTGGCGCTTTATTTTTTGTTAGACCACCTTCAGCAAACCATAGGCAAACAGAACGTTCACTATTTTCTTGTTTATTTTGAAATAACATTTCATCCTGGTAACACTGTATCTTTTTTTTGCTTCGAATGTGATGATCTTCCTGACTAGAAAGAAAGGTCAGCTGATAACACAAGTTTTTTTTTGTGCGGAGTGGTGTTTTTGTGCAGCCGTGCCCCCACAGCTGCTGAATTTTATGTGGAGGCGAAAATACTTAAGGCCCGTGTACTAATAGGCTTAGATGCACGTTAAAAATCCCAGGTGACCGAAATTCTGGAGTCCTGCACTACAGCGTCCCTCATAATCACAACGTGGTTTTGGGCAGCTAAACATAGTCAATTATTATTAGTCGGTACACTTGCTTAGAGAGGCTAGATCATAGTAGGTTGTTTTAATGACGCTGTTTTCATGTGACTGCAGGCAGCTAACGCACTTTAAGCTTTGCGACAACATCACCGACGGCGCTTTCTGAAAACAGTTTTTCTGGCAGTGTGACGAGACACTAGCGCGTTGGGCGTAGCGCGACTGGGCCACAAATGAAAAAAAAAAGTAACTGAAAACAATGAAACACTATTTGATCTAAAGCAAAACATTAGGAGCACTGTAACAGTTCCTTCACTTCTGCGGCACCACACAATTTGATTGATTACTCAGCCTAAAAAGGGACAAGAATTTGACATCCCGGATGGTAAAAACACAGGACAGTTTCGCGGTGCTAAGGCATCTACCGCAAGATGTCTAGCTAGCTTCTACAGCATTAAACCTGATGAAATTGAGTACAGACTTGAGCGACTCCCGTTCGCGCGAATGAAATGGAACCAATGTACGAAATGCCCATGGTGACCCAATATCTTTTAAAAAAGTGGCACGGCTAGCATGCGTTGGAGGATCGTAATGTAATGAGATGGATGGAAAGCAGAGGCGAGTGCGAGAAAATGCTGTCAGAGGGTGAAGTGTATACGCCTGACCTACTTTACAGAAAAAAAAAAGTAGGCGAAAGGGACATGTATATATAAAAGAGATGCTCTTCTTCTTTTCCTCTCACGTCGATGGCAAACTGAGTCTGTTGCGTTCGCACACACAAGCTCATAAAATAAAAATAGAACAAAAAACACCGAAAGATACAGTGAGAAAGGGATAAAGAGAGCGTGAGAGAGCGAGCGAAAACTCTCTAAAGAACAGCCACAAATTACTTCTATGATTTTTTTTATATCTACGATAGCGTTTTCTAAAAAGTTCCCGTAAAAAAAAGAGAGAGAGAGAGAAATCTAATCTTCTCTGAGTTCTTGCCTTGGGCAGAGCAGCAATGCGCTTCATCTGCTCACGAAAGAAAAATTGTTGCGGTTGTTGGATCGATTTCTGAATGCGAAATTGATATCCGTAGCCGCAACGATGTACAGTGTTTTTTCGCGTAAAACTGGCGCCGAAAGCTCGCGAAGGTGGCAGTGAAGGCTCGTACGACGAATACAGGCTCATGATTTGGTTGCCTGGTCGCTCAGCCTCAGCGATCATTTAGCGACTATGGCGTATGTTGCTGGCAAACACGAGGGCTCCGGCTCGATTACAAGGCATGGTTAGACGTGAGAAATTCGGGTGAATATGTAGCGATGCATTCTTGAGCAGACAGCGTGTAAATTACGAAGAAACACAAACGAGGAACAAAAAGATGAGATAGCGCTCGTCTTGACCTGATCAAGAAAGCCACAACTACTACTGCTACTTCTGAAAAACATATACTTACAGCCTGACAAGAAGGGTGGCCAGTGGTCCTTGAGGAGCAGCCTCATACAAACACTAGGTGGGTTCACTCTTACGGGAGCCTATTGGCGTCGACCTCAGCCGCTCCACCAAGGCCCGTTGGGCAGTCAGGTGTAAGCAGTCGAGCAGGGTTGCTTCACATTATACCCCCGGGAAGTGTTCGGTAGAAGAGTTGGGTTTGGAGTTTTCTGGCACGCCCCCACCTCGTAGAAACCCGCAGGTCGCGGGATCGAATCCCGCCTGCGGCGGCTGCATTTTCGATGGAGGCGAAAATGCTGTAGGCCCGAGAGCTTAGATTTGGGTGCAGGTTAAAGAACTCCATGTGGTCTAAATTTCTGAAGACCTCCACTACGGCATCTCTCATAATCATATGGGGGTTTTGGAATGTTAAACCCCAAATACCAACCAACCAACCTAACCAGTAGAAAATGTCACAGGAATTATCTTCATAGTGCGGGCATGCACTCCCCCGTGCAAGTGGGCTCTAAGTGTTAGACGACTGCCACGCACAATAAAATTTTCATGTAAAAGTGAAGGAGGATTCGCTCCTCCACCACTGCGACCATTCTTTTGAAAAGGGTAAAATCGGGAGCACGAACTTTTGGGCGAGTCAAGCGCACGCAAGCAAGAACAGGTGAGGGTGACGGCGACGCAGTGCCAGCGTTGTCATCACCTTGCTCTGTCCTTGTTTGAGCGGGTTTGATGATTGACATGTGGGGTTCAACGTCCCGTATCTCATAATCACCACCATGTGATTATGAGATATGCCGTAGTGGAGTGCTCCGGAAATTTCGACCACCCGAGGTTTTTTAACGTGCACCCAAATCTGAGCACACGGGCCTGCAACATTTTCGTCTCCATCGGAAGTGCAACCGCCGCAACTGGAATTCCCTCCCACGTCATGCGGGTCAGCAGCCGAGTACCTTAGCCACTAGACCACAGCGGTGGGGCTGTTTGTGAGCGTTCGACAATGTTCTGTAGGGAAATGGAGGTACACATTGAAACACCGAAGATCGTCAATGTCAATCCGACACTCCTCGCTACGGCGTGCCTAATAATAACGACGTGGTTATAACTCTCGAATTTCCGGAATTTAATTTTCATGTCTTGTTCTAACAATTCGTTTCATGACTACCTCGTTTCCCTAAACATTTTTTGTCTGGCCCTCCAGTAACTAGAAAACTTTTGAATCATTCAGTGAGTTCATGTACACGCCTCAGCATCAGACGTTTGTCGGAAATTTGAGAGCGCCACCTACATCACTTGTAGTTCGATACGTGCTCTTTCTTTAACTAGCTTATGCGTAGCTTTCTTTTATATACGCAAGAAAAAAAAAAACTAGCCTTGTCTTTAAATATACCGCATATTGATTGCTTTTTGAATAATACGCAAAAAAAGAGAGATTAAAAAAATATTCACCGTCTCCCACTAAAAGAAATCATAAGTAGCATACGAAGCAGCTCGTGGGTCGACGGGCACCCTACGCGATGTTAACGCATCCTTGCAAACAGAGCACACCAGGAATTCACTGTAGTTTATGTTGCTGTTACTCATGCCGAACTCTTGGAGCACACCACGTGAGTTCATCGCCACGCCACGCGGTAGCACGTGGGTTCATCGCGCGTCAGCGCAATCTCGTTCCCCGACGCCATCGCGTGATTGCTGAGAGAGTGCGAGGGCGAGAGGCCACAGCGTCTTACCCAGCCTCCTTGACAGGCCGAAACGCGCTGGCGCGTGAGCGCGTTCTGGCAGTGCGGGGATTAGTTGTTGCGCATGCGCAGTAATGGTGGTCACGCCGCACATCACCGGATTGAACTCCGCCATAAGCTGCTTCGCATATAAAAAGCAGAACTATACGAAATGTATGCAGTGAACAGTTGAAATGGATGTTGCCGTGTAAGTTCGACAATAATTAACTGATGGTTGACACAAACAATAAACGTAATAGCCGTCGCTTTAGGGGGGTCTAGCAACAGAGAAATTAGCGTTTTTTTTTTGCGCAGAATGTATTGCCTCTTGAAAAAAAAGGCCTTTGTTTTGTGTTATCTGTTATGTGTGTTATATTTGTGTTATCCGTTATGCCGAAAGATAATAAAATGCAGCGAATGAGGCTTTCTCGTCCGAAAGTGACAGTGAAAAACCAGGTCGCTCAAGAATGCCAGGTGCAATATTTGACCATACTGCGATATTGCCAGCCATGCACTATGGTCTCGTCCAGAAATTCAGCTTAAATTGTCCAGATGTATAGTTATGTATAATAGGCGAGGGTACACGGAAAGATCGGAATCGCTTAGTCTGCAACTTTTTTGGCCCATAGAGGGGGTTATGTCTTGTTTGCGTGAATGGAGATTACAAGCGCGGAAATACGGAAGCAGAGGGAATGAAAAGACTGACAGATCAACCTCATCGCGAAGTGCATTCAGTAGAGTCAGGAACATTCAATATATTGTCATATGCGAAGCAATTTTAGTCAAATTGCCCCGCCGCGGTGGTCTAGTGGCTAAGGTACTCGGCTGCTGACCCGCAGGTCGCGGGTTCGAATCTCGGCTGCGGCGGCTGCATTTCCGATGGAGGCGGAAATGTTGTAGGCACGTGTGCTCAGATTTGGGTGCACGTTAAAGAACCCCAGGTGGTCGAAATTTCCGGAGCCCTCCACTACGGCGTCTCTCATAATCATATGGTGGTTTTGGGACGTTAAACCCCACAAATAAATCAATCAATTTCAGTCAAATCCTTCTTATCTCGAGAGTGGCGCGCAGTGCGAAATGAAATTGCTATTTTCAATGGTCTATATTTGTAATGCGTATGCAAAGGACGTCATCCGGTTTTTGTTTCATCGTATAACATTACGCATCTACATGCGTCAGAGACGGGAATAAGTAATCGTAGTTAAAATATTAGACAACTTTGATATCTACATTTGAGAATTGGCATGCATGTCAGAAAACTGATCAGGTGCTTGTATCGTGACTAAACAAACAACAATATGGATCGTTTGAGATATCTCAGGGTTATCAGATTGGTGAATGTTGCTCTGCATGGTAGATAAGTGTTGTTCCTTAAATTTGTACCCGCTGTCGTCAAGGCAGACCCAATCAACCCCAGCTTTTGGAGAAATTTATGCCACTACCAGCAGACACACTATTATGCCCGAACTGATTGCTAGGTTGTCTCTTATGGTGCATTCAGACGACGGACCGATTTGGGATGTGGTGGGACGGACGGCGCCTCACGTGACCTAACATCAGCAATTACCCTCGTCCGTGACTCGGATGACTCCAACCTGTTTCTCACATCAAGATTCTGGCGGGAGAACGACGATACTTCAGTCATAGCCTCCTATATTTTTTTGTGCCCGCGCATTAGCGCTAAATACATACGCGCCATCCGTCCCTTATAGTTTTGGCGCTCGCCGCCAGATGCCGCACCGATCCCATAATAACAGCAGACGACGCGGCCTATGCACGCTTGCGTTTATGCGAAGTTCAGAAAAAGTGGGCGGAGAAACTTCACGAGCACAACCTCCAAAAGTTTTTTATGATGTCCCGGGGTCGAGCACTTGAGTTTGTCACGTTTCTGTAGTATTTGCGCGGCGTTGTCAACGGCAGCCTTCAGTGGCTGATTCATCTTTCTCGCTCTTGCAAGGAAAACTTCCGCGTAATTCTTTAGAGAATTTAGAACCATTACGAGCTCAGTTGACGGATACAGGAGTACACCTGGGTGGATATCTCCACATTCAATCAGAACATGCTCCGCCGTTTCCTTATCTTTCCCGCAGCATGTGCATTGTTCTTCTTCTTTACTGAATCTTGCTTTATAACTACGCGTTCTAAGGCAACCCGATCTCGCTTCAAACAGTAAAGCGCTTCCCCTTGAATTATCGTAAAATGCCTCCCTCCTTATTTCATTTTTGCCCTTTCGGTAGTTACTCAAAGCCGGTTTTTTCTCCATAGCTGCCATCCATTCTCTCGTTTTGCGCCTCGGCGCTCCGCCAGGAGCGCTCGCATCCCATAATAGCTCGGGGGACGGCGCTGAGGGACCGACCGCTCGGGCACAAAGTTATAGAGGAGGCTATGCTTCAGTGGATTAGTTTGAGTTTTTCGCCTCAGCAACCAAACACTGCATTCACTAGCCCAACTCAGCGACAGACAAACGTAACTGATTTTTCAGGTAATAACGCAGAAAAAATATTTGTTACTTAAATCAGTGTAATACTGAGTGTATGCCCCGCCGCGGCGGTCTAGTGGCTAAGGTACTCGGCTGCTGACCCGCAGGTCCCGGGATCGAATCCCGGCTGCGGCGGCTGCATTTCCTATGGAGGCGGAAATGTTGTAGGCCCGTGTGCTCAGATTTGGGTGCACGTTAAAGAACCCCAGGCGGTCGAAATTTCCGGAGTCCTCCACTATATAGCGTCTCTCATAATCGTATGGTGGTTTTGGGACGTTAAACCCCACATATTTATCAATCAACCAATCAATCTGGCAACCAGTACACTTTTTGTCTGCTCCTGGCATGTCCTCCATGGCTCGCGGACAGCTGCATGACCGATCGGCATCATCTACGCTTGAGCATGGTTTACTTAGTTTCCGGGGGCTTTGTTTTCAGGTGATTAAATACGCAGAAATAACTTTTGATGGTTCGCGAAATGTCGCCACCGTCGTTTGACACGCGAGATTCTTAGCCGCCATGGTGGTGAAATATTTTAACTTCTGCAAACGGCGACGTGCCGCTTGTAAAAAAATGACGGGAGACGCGTTCAGAAGTGCCACTCGTGGGGGAACAGTGCAGTTGTAAGAACATTCTGCCGCCAACTCTGTTTTCTCCTGAAAGAATAACACTCCTCGTCCATTTCGCACAACGCGACAGCCATCGCAGCGAAGCGTCGCTTTCCTGTCCGCATCTGTGCTGTAGAATACTATCAAACCGGTGGGTGTTTTCCGTCTGCAACCACTCGAAAACGTTACTATCAGCTTCAAGAAGTTCCGAGGAACGCCTGGGCACCACTCAAGGGGATTTCTTGCCACTTGGAGGTGCCAAAGGACTTCAGAAAGCTCGTCACCCCTAGGACGCTCACCAAACGCTGACCTGGGGAGCCGCCGGCAGCTGCACCGACGTTGGGGACGCCCGCGTCGGAGCTTCATCCAGCTATGGCACCCAACGCGGCGACCGACCAACAATACCACCTCCTAGACCAGGATGGTACAGCAGACGACCAAATGGATCAACTCCAGGGCGACCACGATACGGTGAGCCGAGACGCTATCGGCGCTCAATTGCATGCAGAAGAAAGAGGACGCTAGCTGGCAGGCAGCGAAATCCACCAAAAAACGCAAGCAAGAGGCACTGGAGCGGAGGCACGGCAGCGCAGGGCTCCAGGACCAAGTTAAGACAGGCACGCCAACATTCAAAAAATTGCCAAAGCTACCGCCGTTGCCGAAGTACGATTACAAGATCGTCATTCGTCCAAACCAGGGCCTCCCGCTGAGAAACATTCTGACTCCTACGCTTGCGCAAGCAATCATCGAGGCATGCCAAGCTGGCATCAGAGATGACCATTTCATCCTTAGAATCAACCGAGGGTCAAACATAGCGATTCTGTCGACCAAATATGAGGAAGTGGCGGACAAAGTGCGTCTGATGCGCACCCTTGTGCTTAACGGCAGGGCTCACGCTGTCCGTGCATACGCCGCAAATGGAGACGATACTCTGAGAGGGGTGATTCACGGCGTACCGATGAACACCTCAACCGAAACTCTCATGGCGCACCTACGTGTCAGAACGCACGGTGTGGAGATCATCACTGCCAGAATGATAGGCACAACGAAAAGCGCAGCCATTACATTTTTCGGTCCAACGCTACCTCGTACCGTCTACTATTACGGGGGTGAACTCCGCTGCTACCCCTTCCGACCTACGATTCAAGTCTGCAAGGTCTGCCGAGAAAAAGGACACTGCGCGGACGTTTGCCCGCATCCGGATCGCCCCATTTGCCGGCTGTGCGGACTGACTAATCTAACGGATGGACATCCGTGTTCTATTAGTTGCGCCTCGTGCGGGGAGGCTCACCCCACAGGAGATCCAACTTGCAAAAAAAGACTTAAGCCACCGAAGCCTAAACAGCCGCAAGTACAAGCAGGCCACAGTGATAAGCTTCAACAGGGCACTAGCAACGACCCACCGAGGACCAAGAATCTCCGCTGGTTCTCCTCCGAAGAGGAAGAAAACGCCTACAAGTCAGCCGATGACAAGCACAGTTCCCGGTCGCATTCACGGTCCCCGGGCAGAAAGCCGCACTCGCCATCCAAGAAGAGCGCGCCAGCACCGACTCAGCAGAACCTCCACCGCAGTCCTCCAGGAGGGGGAGCCAAAGGCAACGGCGGGGATCAAGGATGCACCCAACAGGCATCATCACTTCCGGTAAGCTGGGCGGAAGCCGTGGCTCCCAAGTCTGCATGTACTCCCCCCATCACACAAAACGTACACTATCAAGCAGTAATCGCTGAAAACAAACAGCTTAAGCAACGCCTTGACAAATACGAGAACAAAATAATGTGGCTCGAAAAACAGCTGGCCCAATTAATGGGAGCCACCCCGAAAACTACAGTCCAGGCCTCTCAAAATCTAACTAGCCACCCAAGCGAAAAGCTACGGGACAATGGGCACATCCAACCGCAATCGACACCACCACGAGATCCTGTAGCCAATATAGGAACAGAACAAACAGCGACAAACCTCACTTTACAACAACAACTGCAGCTAATGCAACAGCACATACTGCAGCAAACAGAAGCCCAAATGAAACAGTTCTTTGTCGAATTTCATGACCAGAAGCGATACGTTCATGAAAGCCTCGACAAAGAAACGAAGCGTCGACGTAAGCAGAGCCAACCGCGGTCCCAGGAGTCCGACGCCAAAAGCATGCTTACCTCGGACGCTGAAAGCACACCCACCTCCTCGCATGATGGCAATTAACCGACGCATAGCAAACGAGCATCTCACTATATGGTCCTGGAACTGTCGCTCCCTGCACAACAAGCACGCTACACTCACTCTATACATAAAGGCAGCGCTGGTTCCTCCTGACGTAATCTGCTTGCAAGAGGTGGGAACCAGGCCTAAAACAGTTTCTGGCTACAAACTGTACATGGATCCAAATACACCTAAGATTGCGACACTCGTCCGGAAAGAATTGGCAGCTACATGCATAACGGCACCGAACGAAGAGACGCAACACCTTATCGTAACGCTCTGGCCAGCGAAGAAAGGACGCCCGAGGCAGGTTATATGTGACATATACAGTCCCCCACAAGACAGAAAAGCAGAATTCAGCAATATCTTTTACTATTTGAACAACAAGCTTCAACCACGCGACCGCTTGATCATCACTGGGGACTTCAACGCTTGGCACACCACATGGGGTTATAGAGCAGACAGACCCAAAGGTACGCGACTTTTAGAAGCGATACAGCGCTACGACTACACACTCCTCACGACACCGGGCATACCGACTCGTATAGGAAACAGTGTCAACAGGGACACCACTCCCGACCTTACCGTAACCAACAATGCCGCGACCATGCGCTGGAGTGTGCTGGACGACAATCTGGGCAGCGATCACAATATTGTGCAAATAACATATGAAACAGCTCGACTGCGACGCCCACTCGGAAAAGCCAGACTGACTAACTGGACTAAATATAGAGAGCAACAGGAAGTAGACGGGCCCAAGCCAACAACTATAGCCCAATGGACACCGTACATTAAGGGTCTCTATGACAAGAACACCAAGATATATCAAACAACTACCGACGCACCTGCCATTAACACCCACTTGACACATCTTTGGGAAGCTCGTCGAGGCCTCACGAAACGGTGGCGCCGACAAAAGCTAAATAAGAAACTCAGACTCCGTATAGCGAAAATCACGTAGGAAGTAAACGCATACTCAAAGGAACTTTACAACAACAACTGGCGCACCTTCTGCGATTCCTTAAAAGGCACATTAAGCACGAAAAAGACGTGGAACATCCTACGGAGTCTTTTGGATCCCTCTGCAACAAGAACCGAAACAAACGCTACCCTTCAACGGCTAGCTGGGGAATTTCAAGGTGATCCGGATCAGTTAATAGAAGAGCTGAAACAACGCTACACAGGAGAACGCAAGCGAAACGTTAGCCCAACACCCAGTCAAGAATACAATGGAGAACCCAACACCGAGCTCGACGCCCCCATAACCTTTGCTGAGGTTTATGCAGCGGCTCAAAGCTTCAAAAGAAATACAGCGCCCGGATTGGATGGCATTACAAATGCCATGGTACGGAACCTCAGCGATGAAGCATTACAAGCCATCACAGACCACTTTAATCAGGAAGTCTGGACACCGAGTGGAAAGATACCTGCAGAATGGACACTGGCACAGGTTGTACTCATACCTAAACCAGGCAAACGGCGAAGCCTTGATCAGCTACGACCAATTTCTTTAACGTCATGCATTGGCAAGCTCTTCGAAAAAGTTATACTCACTCGCCTTGAGCAATACACAGAAGAACGGGGGCTTCTACCAACATCTATGTACGGATTTAGGTGAGGAGTGTCTACCCAGGATATCTTCTTACTGCTCAAAGAGGAAGTGCTTAACCCAGCGCCAGGTAGTCTCAACAATCTACTCGTTGCACTCGACATCGAAAAAGCATTTGATAATATTGCGCACTCTACCATACTAGACGGTCTTGCAGCCATAGGATGCGGACAACGCATATTCAACTATGCCTCTGATTTTCTTGGAAATCGCAAGGCGCAGATTGGCATAGCTGGTACCAAATCATCACCATACGACCTCCCACTGAAAGGCACACCTCAGGGCTCCATCTTGTCTCCATTTTTATTCAATATCGGCCTCCGGAAACTAGTCCTCCAGCTGGAGACTGTACCAAACCTGGGCTGTGCCTTTTACGCGGACGATATTACGCTATGGGCAACAAAGGGCTCCTATGGAGAACGACAAGATGTACTGTAAACCGCTATAGACATGATTCAAGGCTACCTCACTGCTGCAGGCATGTCGTGCGCACCTAGCAAATCGGAATATTTGCAAATAAGACCCCCACGCACTCGGTCCAACCGTGCACCCGCGCTGCAGCTAGAAATTGCCGGACAGATCATCAACAGGACCCCAGTAGCTCGAGTATTAGGCATGCACGTGCAAGAAAACAACAGCGTAAAGACTCCAATAGGCAAACTCAAACACACCGTATAGAGTATTGCATCCCTTATAGCTAGAATTGCGCGAAGTAATGATGGGATGACAGAGGCCGACACGGTACGCCTTGCACAGGCCTTCGTTCTCAGCCGAGTCACGTTCGCTCTTCCCTTTCAATCAACACGCAAGCCCGAAATAGAGCAGATTGACAGACTCATCAGAATTGCGTACAAAGCAGCATTGCGACTTCCGAACAGCACAAGCACAGAAAAACTCATGGGACTCGGCATGCACATACGTATGAAGAATTGGCCGCCGCCACGCTAATCGCACAGCGAGAACGACTCACCACTACGCTCCAGGGAAGAACACTGCTACAGAGGCTGGGATACCCTCTCACCCCTCAATATTGTGGCGATGAGACAGTCATTGTACCCAAGCAAATACGTGATCAAATAATCGTGGAACCAGTTCCAAAAAACATGCACCCGCTCTACAAGAAAAAGCGCTGTCAAGCGCGAGCACGAAAACTCCTGCAGAGAAGTAGCGATCCAGACGCTTACTTTACCGACGTCAGTCTTTATCCCGCGCCACCACAAGGCTCCAGAAAACAAGCATATGCATTGGCAGTGACTAACCAAAGCAAAGTCGTGGCCTGCGCGTCCCTACGCACCAGATCAAGTGCCACCGCAGAGGCAGCAGCCATAGCCTTGGCAATCAGAGAAGCCGAAAGAGTATATTTTGACAGACTCACAAGCTGCATGTCGCTTATACCTTAGAGGCACACTTCCAAGGTGCGTCACTGATATTTTGGGGTCCATGTTGATGGAGGCACATGGCGTCACTTGGTGCCCAGGGCATGACGGCCTGGAGGGGAACGAGGAGGCAAACTGCGTAGCTCGCGGACTTACTGGCCGAGACGCAGGACTCTCCTCAGGACACCTCACAGGGCATCATGAAGAGCAAAGTGTAACAAGCAGGCAGATATTGGAAAACCAACGCCTTACAAGACGCACGTACGCCCCTCCACATCCGAACTTAAGCAGCCAACAAGCCCGGGATTGGCGCCGCCTCCAAACGAACACATACCCCCACATATCAAAACTGCACGCAATTTTTCCACAGATATACACAACAGGGGTATGCCCATGGTGTAGTAACCACACAGCCACACTTACACACATAACCTACCAATGTACCGAGCGGCCAGCCAATGCAGTATCTAGGTTGGTGCGCTCACTACAAACACGCACAACGTGGTCTTGGGAGGCACGGCTTTCCGAGCTGGCACTGGGGAGCCAACTGGTGACCCTAGACCAGGCCCGGCGAGCCGCTGTGGCCAGTGGGGCTCTACAAGAGGGCTCCACCCGGGATTAGTCACGTCATTTTAATTCTTCAATAAAGTTTATTCTCTCTCTATCAAACCGGTCTGCTGCTAGCGGGTGCAGGTGAGCGCCGAATCTGCGGTCGAGGGTAATCCGGCTGTTTTAAAGACGATAGTCTTTCTTGGGGACCTTCGACAAAAAAATTTTGGTCTGTCTGTCTGTACAATTGTCCGTTTGTCCGCCCTAACGATACCTCAAATGGCACCAAACGACCAACCCCATCCGCAGCACCCACCAATATTGCTCAAAGTTTAGCGTTCATAGTTGTGCAATCGTTAATTGAAAAAAGCAAATACTGCGCATATCTGAGACGCCACAACAACGCTTCGATGTCTTCTATGTCCGCCTTTATACTAGAAGAAGCACAAACAAGTAACTCTAAGGAATGTAGCGTTTAATCGCGCTGCGCTGACAGTGCAACGCGATGCTCAAAAATTCCGCCATATCCACGAAGTGAATGATGATGAGTGGGCGAAGCTCCGGAGGTAAACCTGGTAAACCATGAATCCTCTGTACATTTTGCCCAATCGATTTTATTACATCGCTCCCCCTAGCGTACGTCGCCGCACTAAATCGAACAATTGCCTTCAACCAATGACACGCGCCATATGTGACATCATTCCTATTTTATAAGATCTCGCGTCTTTCATCAACTACAAGTACCGCTTTCTAGTTTATAACATCTTGCATCTTTTCATCATCAGCTACAAGTACCACCACCATGGCCCCGCCGCGGTGGTCTAGTGGCTAAGGTACTCGGCTGCTGACCCGCAGGGCGCGGGTTCGAATCCCGGCTGCGGCGGCTGCATTTCCGATGGAGGCGGAAATGTAGGCCCGTGTGCTCAGATTTGGGTGCACGTTAAAGAACCCCAGGTAGTCTAAATTTCCGGAGCCCTCCACTACGGCGTCTCTCATAATCATATAGTGGTTTTGGGACGTTAAACCCCACATATCAATCAATCAATCGATCAATCAATCAATCAATCAAACAAGTACCACCATCTAGTAAACACTACAAGAACTAAACGAGAGGTGGCTACATACAGGAGACGGTACCGCCATCTAGTGAACACTGCAAGAACTAAACTAGAGGTGGCTAGATACAGGGGACGGTACCGCCATCTAGTGAACACTGCAAGAGCTAAACTAGAGGTGGCTACATACAGGCTACAAGGGACGCACAGCCCACGCCCTAAGGAGCTTCGCCCCTAAAAAAGGTGTTTCCAACGCTTTGCTGCGACGTCATGGTGGTGGCATGTGCCCGTAGCCTTCCATTCTACACTTTATCACCTACGAGACAGGCGCGCATCTTTCTCCGCGGGCTGCCCGCCTTCGTTTTCGAAGATAACTGCCAGATGGCACTTGTGTCTAGCGTGCCTAGACACAGAAACCTACCGCCTATATGCGCTCGTTCGCCTCCGCCACACGCTCGAGGCACTCTAACGCAGCGCCTGCAGAATACCACTCACCAATTTTCTTGCACAGAACATCAAATAAACGTTTTTGTTCACTCTCTCCAGACGCAATAATAACGTTGTTCTCTCTCTCTCCCTCTCCAGACGCAAGACTATCGTCTTTCGACGACATTTACAATGTAACATGTAGATTCGGGCCATTTTTTTCTCCTAGGACACCGTTCGTCGTGTGCATGCTTCTGCAGGCGGATCATCTGCAAATTAGCCGTCCGCGTCCACGACAAATACTGATTTGGTCCGTCGTCTGAATGCACCATAAGCGAGGGAGGTTTATTATAAAAAAATATTGCCCGCAGCTTCCCTCGGGGGAACACTGAGGAGGATGCGGAGCATATAATTGGTTAACGGGGTGTTAAAGTGCGACTTACTTGGGTCGATGGCTAAATTGGTTAACGTGGTTGTGAAATGGGGTGTTAAATTGCGACTTACTTGAGTCGATGGCTAAATTGGTTAACGTGGTTGTAGGAGGGGGTGTTAAATGAGTGAACACGTACACACGTATGCGAAAGGGCGGCGCTGGTCGAAGGGACGTCGATCATTGTGTTTGTGGATTCGTTGGAATTCATTTCACCGCGACCTTGGACGTCGACGCGCCGTACAAACCAACCGACGAGCGGCAACTGAGCGAGCGAGCGCCGACCTTGAGTATATATACAGCGCGACGGCGCATGCACTGTCGGCTGTTGACTGTTCTCGAAGCGCGACGGCGCATGCGCGTCCACTGGAGAATCAGGAGAATTGTAGAATGTTCTCGAAGGAGAGAAGCGCGCGCGGCACAGATGGTGGGTGACGGTGCATGCGCGCGTCAGCTGTCGAATGTTCGAGAAGGGGGAGAAGCGCAACGGCGCCTGCGCGCGCGTCAGCTGCCGATGTTCTCGAAGCGCGACAGCGCATGCGCGCGCGTCAGCTGCCGATGTTCTCGAAGCGTGACGGCGCATGCGCGCTACATTATACAGCTAGCGAATGTTCGTGAAGAGGAGAAGCGCACGCGGTGTGTAGAGGAGGAAGGGTGCACAGATGGTGGAGGAGTGAAGCGCGCGCGGTGTGTAGAGGAAGAAGGGATGCACAGATGGTGGAAGAAGGAGGAGGAAGCTTGCGGACGGCGCCGCACTACAAGCCTCGAGTATTAGATCTAAAAAAAGTTGAGAAGTCAGCCAAAACCAATTTTCTCACCTCGTACTCATGCTTGGAAAAGAGCGGGATTGAAAACAATGTAGAGAGAAGGTGTTGATCACGAGAATAAAGGTGGTGATAAAACAAAGCCCTAAATGTCCAAAACCATTTACAGTGTTTTTTCGAGTTTTGTCTGACACAAAAAAAATGTGTACTGGACTTTGAAAATATCGCGCTGATGACGTCGTGTAGGCCCCATAAGAACTTTTTTTGATACTGGCGTTTTAGAGTCGGACTCTGTAAGGCCCATGTCCACTGGAAGCTGATCAGCAATGAATAAAGCGATTGCTTCGCACAATGTATTTCAAAACGTTCAGATGCAGTGAATATTACCCGAGACGTTCTTGGTGTAACAGTGGTGTAACTGTATCAAAAATAAAGATCTGGAAGAGTGATTTAAAAAAACAAGCACATATATGAGTAAACTAACAGTTAATTAATCGTAAGCCCGCACACGTCTCAAGTTTTCAATATCGGTAGTATGTAATCGAAAAGTGCAGTTAAAAGCCTACCGAGCGTAGCCTACAGAGCAATTGTGTCAGATTTAATATGAATGACTCACTCTAAACGCGGCGCTCCGATTGTCCATTGTAGGGGACTTTTATTCTTCGCATTTGTTAAAATTTAACGTGCTGTATTAACTCTTGTTGAGACAATGAATCGCTTAATTGCAAACTCCTGTTCAAGTTCGATCAGATTTCATTATTTCTTGCTTCAGCCTTTAACCATACACCGGAATTCCACAAGCCTGTAAGTTGTACGTTTTGAACTGAACTAAACCTTTTTTTTTATTTCGGTGGCTGCTTCGTAAGCTCTGGATTGAGCAACCAGAGATGGAAGCTCCACAGTAAATGAACCAACGCAATATATCGTCAGTCGTGTCGTTTTTGTGCTACATTATGAATTCGATCAAACACCATCTACCCCAGGAACAAGTCCTTCTGCAGAGTACACTCGTGCCAACTAGTATTTTGAAAAAAAAAAAGACAATATGCTTAAGCTCTGCCTGTGATCCAACAGAGCGATACTCGTTGTTTTGACTACAATGAGTTCACATTAGATTCTTGTGCTTGCCGTAGAGGTGTGTGCTTCTACAAACGGAAAGGAGTCATGAAAAGAAAAGACCTCACTACACCAATTCGTTCTGAAGTGCACTCACTCAGACAGCAAAAGTCGTAAGGGCTTTGGCGATAGCGTCTTTGCTGGTTTTCTCTAAAGACAAGCGTCTCGCAGTGCCTCGAGATATGAAAAATAGAATAGAAGCTATACCGCTGCAAAATACTGCTAGAATTATTTTCAATTCGCCGTTTCATTTTTTCATTTACTGTGCTACCCTTGTTACGTTCCGCTTCAGAACCAACGGGTTAAAATTTGCATTTCCACTGAGAGTGACATAACTAGCTGCTTAGTGTAACCATGGTGATTCAGTACTTGAAGGACCATGGTGTAACCCTTGCGATTCAGTACACGGCAAACAATGTCAATGTGACAGAAGATTGAGACAGATAAGCACATCAGATCTTTTTGAGCTGTGTTGCGTATTTATCGCTAAAAATTCGGCTTACAGCTATTCACGGCACTTTGCTGTTTGTTGGTTTTCTGTATGACTGTCCATTCTATAGCGTCGTTCAATCGATCGGAAGCGTAGAAGTGAAAATGTTGGTGTATTTTTGTTGCAAAGGTGTCAGTTGAGGCAAGGTGACCTTGAGACCGGTATGTTACGATATTGAAGAGGTCGACCGGAACCCTCGAGGAGTTTGCGAGGAATTCGATAGAAAAATTTTATACTTTGACCGCAAAAGGTTGCCACCAAGTATTTCAAGGCGAGAAAGGAAGGAAGGAAGGAAGGAAGGAAGAAATAAATAAATAAATAAATAAATAAATAAATAAATAAATAAATAAATAAATAAATAAATAAATAAATAAATAAATAAATAAATAAAGGAAGGAAGGACACCTTATGACTAACTTCTGAATTCTACGAATTCGGTGGCCGACATATTAGCAGTAAGTTCCGATGTAATGCGAAGCGTGCGTTCAGCGCCATTGCGCTGTGTGCGCGCTTCGTCGCGACCACGTCCGTGACACATTTCCGACAGTTCGACTGTTTTCGCAATTCACACTTTCCGCGCACGGCTTCGGAGACATCCATTTCAGTGGAGGTGTGCGAGAAACCATGCGGTGAAGGTTGTTTACTCTGGATGTCATTACGCAATCTCAAAGATGGTTTGCGTGCCCAGTAAAAAATAGATGGCCTTAATACTCATTAATGAGTGTACGACATTAATCAGCGTGTGCCAATGAAAAGGCTGATTGGAAGCTATTTCTTTAAAAGCTATACAGCGACTGTTTCACAGTAAATCACTATTTTCGAAACTTCATTTTGTGAGAGCGTGGAGTTATTTTGACGTTGGCAATAGCATTTTTTTCTTTCCGCACATGCATAAGCAAACTTTCATGTTACATTTTCTCTTTTTTCAGGAACGTTCTTTTTTTTGCGCATGTGAAATTTGCAGTAATATTCACAGAATGTTTGCATAGCTAAATATCTCATGGTGGGTTCGATATCATGTGAAGACATATCTTCGCCCTGTAGATGCACTTTTTGCTATTATAATGGTAATTCTATTTGGACTGATCACTTTATAACCTTTAGCTTTGCTATTGGCTATAGTTCGTGCCTGCTCAGGATAATACTCTACTGCTAAACATCTGTTTTAATTTGTTGCGCATCTAGCGACCCTGCTTCCGGCGCTTTTTATAATAATAATAATAATAATAATAATAATAATAATAATAATAATAATAATAATAATAATAATAATAATAATAATAATAATAATAATAAATACTCACTGACCTAGACGAGGACATTGACAACACTCCAAAATGATTCTACTTACTGCCTCGCACGTGCGCCAACGCTGACACAATGGGCTGCGGTGAGCACGTGGCGATCAGTGACTAGCGCGCCTCCACAGCCAACTTTAGGCTGGGCCTCCGTCTTCAAATAGATAGCTGCCTGCAAAGAAGGAACGAACGTCAACAGTTCCACGTGCAGCTTGAATGAAGAGCGCGGGCAGTGGATACCATACAATTCAGCTACGCGTATACTCTATGATCATCACACTCTCACAGGCCAAACAAGTGCATTTTCTCTATAAAATTCGTTCACTCGAACAAAAGTAATAGAATGCCACATGCATTCGCCCGAGAAGACTAGAAGGCGGAAGCCACCTTCTGTTCTTTCTTTATTCTTTTTTTCTTCTACTCAGTCAAGTGTACCGTGGAGCTTCCTAAAACTAACAAGAGGGGGATCTGGCGCTGCGACCTTTCAGACACCAAAGGAATGATGGGCCGGGTAGTACATAAATTCTCCTAGTCTTTATGCTTGCGGGTTTAGAATGCACTTGAGCCTTTGTTTAGTGCACTGTTGTGGTGTTGTTTTGAATGAAAGGACAAGCTGTTTCAAACTTCGGGACCCAATTTGAATAGGTGGGCCTCAAAAGGTAGTGAAATGTAAATGCTCTGCATTCGCTCATTTTGTTTTCGCGACAAAGAACTTCGCGCCTAGCGAAGGCAACCGGAGTCGAAAGTACGAAGATTAGACAAATCTGCGTACTACCCATCATTCCCATGCTTGCTGAAGCGCCGCGCGTTGCAGCTCCGATAGACACTGGCACAAGAGTTCCCTTCAGTGTATTTACAAGAAACTCTATGAATTTTACTGGTGCCCCGAAAGCTTTCTGCAAGAATAGCGTGGTTAAGCACTGGCATCTGCGTGCGCATGATGTGGTTTTTAGGCGCTGCCCCCGGGATCGGCCAACTTTCACCGAGTGACTGCGTCGTGCGATCCTCCATTTATGCGACGGCACGTTACGTGACGTCAAAACGATGTCACATGTTTTTGCGCCTTGCGACACCGTGTTGACGTCGTACAAATCACGTCATTGCATGACGATTTTGTGCATCAGTTCTTTTGAACGACCCACTCCAAGTGGGACGGTCTGATCATTAATTTTAAAGGGACTTATATTCTTCGCATTTACAATAATGTAACGTATTGTCCTAACTCTTGGTGAGAAAATAAGTCGCCTAATTATAAACTCCTGTTGAAGTCCGATCATTTTTCATTATGGCTACTTCAGCTTTTGACCATATATCGGAATTCCGCCAGCGCGTAAGTTGTACGTTTTGGAACTAACTAAACCTTGGTCAACGGTCAGCTTTCGTGCTTGATGAGCCATACAAGGCTTCGTCCTTTTGTCATTGACGTGGTGTCAGGGGATGGCGGTGCACAAATAAAGCTCCGCCTCTGAGGTGACTAAGATAGAGCACATAGGGTCCCAATTTCTAAGCCAAAACAAACCCGCAGCACATACAATATACAACCTAGCATAACAGTTGGGACATAATATAACAGTCAAAACACTATACCCAACAATCGCATATATAGGCCATGGTGCTGAAAAAATGAAACAGTCAAGACGCCTGCCCACGCACCATCCATGGCCATGCACCGACATCGGCCACTCGACCTCCGACGACGCGGGAGTCGCTCACGCTGGAAAGTCCGCAACCTGCAAACGGAACAAGACAAGGGCGCATTAAGACACCGATATCAGTCTCTGTCGCTTCGTTAGGTATTTTCTAAATGGTGCAAAAGCTTTGCTATGGTCCTTTAATGAAAGAAAGTAGCATCGATAAAGTTGGCAGGTGCAATTTATTCAGGACTGTCCGAGAGTTGAGCTTCCTGGCCGATATTTCGTGGCACGGAAAGGCAGGCATGCAAGCGGCGACGCAGTCGTAACGACAACAACACATTCGGCCGACTATCGATTGAACGGTCACGCGGGTGAAGGAGAAGGAGGAAAGAAATAAGCGGAAGGACTGGCTGGCTACTCTGTGCTGGAGAAAGGGGTGAGGGGAATAAAAAATAGAAAAGAGGTGTGTCAAAGAGAGAGAGAGAGAGAGAGAGAGAAGACAACAAAAGAGAAAAAGTAAGATTAATGCCGTAGCTTGTATGAGCGTAGCTGAACGAATGACCTCGCCTCATGCAGTTTCAATCATGTATTCCCACGATAACTAACGAGAGATAACAATCTCTAAATGGTAATTACTTTACAATTGTTTAAACAAAAGAAGAATGTCACCTTTATCTAAAACATCATGACATGGAAAATACGCGCAAGGCTCCATGTGTATATCTTTTGTTGACCTAGTAGCATGTTCATCCGAACTGCATGATCATGATGGCGATGTGTGAACCAAAAATATTAAGGAAGGGGTGAATATAAGATGTCACCTAACCCGTTTTGATAGTTTGCGGTATAATATGTTGTCCAACACGTACGTACGTGTCAATCGATAGCAATCTGGCATCTTGCCTTACAAAGCAGTGCTTGAAGCCGGCAATCTCCGCAGCGTCGCCCAGTGGTCTGTATCTACATATCCACTTACACATCTGCCCCCTCAGGGTTTTCCACCGTTTTCTTCCTTTCTGTGCCTCGACACTCGTGCCACAGCATAGGGTAGCAAACGGAACATGCGTTTGACGTACGTCACCGCAATTTCCTTTTTCTTTTTCAGTGAAACCTTCTAGAGTTACGATAAAAGGGCGCTGATGAAGACAAAATTTAGGATGGCAACACGTCTAACAATACCGCCATGTTATGGCGCATGCGCACATAACATGGCGCATGCCACAAAAGTGTATTATTTCCACGGAGGAAGGAAAAAGGTAAGGAGAGGGCATGCCCAGCCGGCGCAGGGCGTAAAATGTGTGGCGGAAATGACATCATGGCGGCCATATTCACTAGGCACAATGGCGGCGTTGCTATGGTTACGTGTTGCGCAGTGGAGCTGGTCTAGCAGTGAGCGGCCGCGGCTGGCGGCGGAATGTGTGCCTCCCCAGGTCTCGTGCTGAGCCGTGGCGGACAATATCTGTGCTCTGCGCCGCGTTATTGGTTACGCAGTGTTCTCCTGGCTGTTACATTACTCTTAGCAACGTTTACAAATCCCTTTGTCCATCACGGGGTTTCAACAGTGCGTAGAACAAGTGCATATCCATGTGTTGTGCGGCGGATGACGCGGATGAAGCAGTTAGTGTTCAGCGAAATTGCGTTGGGCACCATGACGAAGCTGAATGACGACGAACGCCTTGCAGGTCAGTGACGGTTGAACAGTGCTCCTGCTTGTGACAACGGACGGCGCTGTTGAGCCCAGCAACACGCCGTGAGGACCATGTGCACATACGTAGTTTCGTGTTGTGTGTGTACAGTAACAACTTGCATGTGCGTATTAAAACCCCTTTTCTGTTCCACTTGGTACTCTCTCCACCAGCATTGCATGTAATCTCAACGTAACAGCAACCACGTTCAACTGTCACTAGCACCGTGCTCAGTCACCACGGTCGCAGAATGCTGACGCCGGTGATATTCACGCGGAACACGGACACAGTGGCAGGACGCTGCGTCGGCCGCGTGGCGGAATGCAACCGTAGAAGGCGCACGACCGATCGTGTTGTCTGTACAGTTGCTGAATTAATGACGTGAAAGCACTCGCCGTTGTCAGTGCATCTAGCGCGCGTTCTCTCGTAGTTGCTTCGTTGTCGGCGAGCTGTTACTCCCTGTTATTACTCGGATGAAGCGATTTCGCTGAAGGTGTCCCGCTGGCTCAGAGTGATGAGCCCAGTTCTATTAGTTTCGGATCGTCACGACACACGCGCTGCGCAGCCCACGTGCTTTCCGAGCCGGAGAGGGAGTCGCACCTTCTGCTTCGCATTCATATGTAAACAAGAGAGGAGAATTTGCCTAGTCAATATGGCCGACTTCCGGCTTCTTCGCGGCTTCACAACGAGTGACGTCAGGGCCTCTCCTTACCTTTCCTTCCTCCGTGATTATTTCTGTCAGTTGCATAACCAATTTTTTTTTCGATGGGGGAAGGGGAGAGGGTATTCAGCTCAACCCCCTCCCCTTGCGTTATGCATGCTCTTGCTTGTGTATGTTTGCGCGTAAATATACACGCGTAAAAAATTGAGAAAAAAAAATGGGAGTGGGTGGGCGGTAACAGTAAAAAGAACGTCGGTGCGCCCGCGCTGGTCTTTCCTCTTCTCAAACAGTCGGAAGGGTTCTAACGTTTTCTCTCTTTTTTCCCCCGCCTTCGATATACTCACCGGCCGGTAGCGTGTTGGGGTAGCCTTCGGGTAAAGGTTCCGGCGATGGGGCTGGGGCGATAGCCGCGCCGCCCGAACTTGCGCCGCGGGAGGCGACGCCGGTCGAGTTGTCGGCTCTCTCTCCAGACTCCTGTTCGGGCACGCAGCAGAGCTTGGCCAGCGGCCCTCGGTAGCCGCACACGTATCGCCTCTGTTCACTGGAAGATAGAAGCGCCAGTGGCCTGCACAGCGACGCCATGATGCAGAAGCCCTCCTGGCCATCCGGGGTACGGCAGTCGGTCTGCCTCGGAGCTGCCCCTGCTGTGTCGCGGGCAATGAAAACACTCGCACGTCAGTGGTCACTGTACGCAACTAAGGCTGATAATGGAACTTAATAGATAGATAGAGTGAGAGGCAAAGGGAAGGAGAAAGACGTTAGAATGCGCGGGGTTCAACTTGCTGCCCAGCATCGGGAAACAGGGTGGATAGATTGACCGTACCTAGTTTTTTTTAATATGTGTATGTATAGCGTTCACCATAACGTTGTTGCGTATGAAAGAACATCACATTTAACACATTGCGCACGAGCAGAATTACTACACTTGCGCTCCATGGGAAATTTTGCTCCCTATATGTACGTAACACTTTTGTCACGTTTAATTTCAAATACATGGGCACACATGTCTCTGTATACCCGTACAGAAACTAAACAAGTGTTGTGTGTGTGTTTTTCACTCATGTTTGTGAACTATATGGTCCTACGCTTCGTTTTGCGCTGTGCGATAAGGTGTCAAAGTGTTTACGTTTCTTTCTGTTTAAGTTAGTTCATTCCGCGTACACTAACATTCGTTAGAAAATGCACATGCTAGCTCTCCGTTTATCAGTAACTAAATAAATCTTGATGGGTCGACACTGAGCAGGGGATCGTCGTGATGTATGGTACTATTATAGAGGCCGCCGTTGTTTGTAAAGCGATTGTTACGGCCCTTCGAAGCAGGTCTGACCCATTGCAAGGCTGATACCCATTCGTGCAAGACATAGCGCTCACCGGCGGAGGAGTTCGTAGCTTGCCCGGTAACCAGAAGGGCAGCAACCACTGTCAGCCACAGCAGCATCTGCGAGCAAACGAACCCAAGCTTAGTTAGCCAATTTTGTGCGCTAGATTCTTTTTTTTTCTTTCTTTTTTTACAGCGACAGCTGTTGACAGATCACAACGGCAGTGACAGTGGGTAGCTGTTCACACTGATCCCTTATGGCGCTTCGCAATAGAATAATTAATTATTTAATTAATAAGTAAATTAAAAAAATAAATCTAGGAATGTTTGCATATCTCACCAAGTTCATACAATCTAGCCTTATTATGTTCCTTCGAACATCAAATGCAGGTAGAAACTCTGCGCACAAATGTTTTTGTATTCATTTGCAAGAGCTTGAAACACTTGACAGATAAATTCCGTTGTAGGAACCATCTGCGTCTGGAATGAGAGCTGATGTATTGCCACGTTTCATTTCCCAAGTTCTGTTATCGTCCCAAAACACTACACAATTCTCAGCGCAAACCGCGTCTGCAGTTTTCGAGAAGCTTCCGGACTGTAGTAGATCATTTCGATAAGATCACGCATACTCTGCGAACTGTACAGACTATTCTGGAACCTGCCCCGCCGCGGTGGTTTAGTGGCTAAGGTACTCGGCTGCTAACCCGCAGGTCGCGGGATCGAATCCCGACTGCGGCGGCTGCATTTCCGATGAAGGCGGAAATGTTGTAGGCCCGTGTGCTCAGATTTGGGCGCACGTTAAAGAACCCCAGGTGGTCGAAATTTCTGGAGCCCTCCACTACGGCGTCTCTCATAATCATATGGTGGTTTTGGAACGTTAAACCCCACATATCAATCAATTATTCTGGAACCTACGCCACCGCCAGCGATAACGCTAGAACATTCGACGCGCTTCGCCGCTTGTCAGTAGTTGATCGACGGCCGACGTTCCGTTCACTGCTATCTGTGCAAGACTGCTACTGTAATCGAACTTTCCGTTTACCGGGCACAGGCTCGCCTAAATAAACAGTTAAATCCCAACATAAAGTCTCCTGTCTTCGGCCACGTCACGACCCCGTGACAGTATTATTACGTGCACGCAATTCTTGTATGGCACTACAGCGCTATGAGAGCGCCGCGCGAGAGCCTTCGACGTTGCGTGCAGCCAAGCCAAGTTCCTTCCAGAGCCTTTCCTATCGCCACCGCTCTCCCTCGCTCTGGCCGGATTGATAGAATTCTCGGGCGCGCAACGATGTCTTGCTTTCTTTTCGGCGCTGCCTCCAAGCCCTGTTGTAGCCCAATCCGGTCACGGCGAGAGGAAAAAGCTTTCATCGTGTTCTCGCGTGTCCACGAAACAAATAAGGAGCCGTCCGTGTTCGTCCTTTTCCTCGGGAATGCTTGTGCAGGACCCGACCCGTCCCGATACGCTGCCACTCACGTGCACCGATAACGGTCGTGGCTGTGCTGAGCCCAATAAAACCATGACGACGAACGGAGACCAGGACGCTGACACGAAGCCCTCGACCATCGCTTCGCCAACACACCCTGCCCCCCTCCCCCACCTCCTGACGCTTATACGTGCGTTGTTTGTGTCCTCCTCCCGCTCATAATGAAATCTTTCCAGGAACTTGGCCATTAGCTTATCCTTACGATGCGTCTCCTTGTGTGGTTTGTGCCTCGGGTGATCGATGGGTACATAACAACTGCGGTGACTGTTTCTCGAATATGTAATGATTATGACGGACACGATAGCACGTTAATTCGCCCTGAAAACCCGCTTAGTGATTGACATGGCAATCAATAAAGGGTCGCGATCATTGACAACGTAATCAATGAAGATAACATGGTGACAGGGTATTCAATAAAGGCATAGCACTCGCGAATCCTCAGCATTGTCGACTTTCTCGCGTACCTTCGGCACGCATAAATATGCAGGTATTCATGTTATGCTTGTTTACGAAAAAGTACCGTCGTAAAGAAAATGAACTTACCGGAAAGTGGAATTCGCTCACTTCGCACAGAAACGAACTCAACGCGTCGAAGCTTCCTACGTGCACTCAGCTTATTGGATGGTCGTGATAAAGAGATAGGCAGTGAAAGAGAAAGAGAAAGAACGAGGTCGTTCAGCAGAACTTGTACGCTGCGTCCTCATCGTAAATGCCTCAGTGAAAGCGTGTTGAAAAAAGGGGTGAAAGGCGAAATGAGCGAGCCCTCCCCCTCACCCTCCGTCCACCTTCTCGCCCCGAAATGAGAACGCCCTGCGCACGCATTTGCTGTGGAGGTGGCAAATACATAGCCTTTCGATATTGTTCTTTAACACGTTCTTGTGTATTTTGTTTGTCGTGATACAAGCACCGTTCGATATCGAACTGGACATTCTGAATGAAATTGTAGCTTACAGTAGTGGCAAACGTGGACAAATACGGATTTTATTTGCGTTGCTTTTCTATTTATGAATGGAGACGGGGGGAAGGGGCATAGTTGGTATTGAACGAAAAATTTTCTAATCAGAATACCTAATTGCTAATTATTTTGCAATTTGAGGAATTTCGAGTCGAGAATACGAAGCTATGTCGCGAGACAACGGTAAAGTTGAAGCGTTGCCATGCGACAATGCCATCTGCGTAGCGCACGTGTGCTCTTCCGCTATCTCTTTCGGATAGTAACTGAATGCGGGAGCGTGACACGCCTATCGGCCAAAGTTTCAAGTGGGCAGTTCAAAACAGCCACCGCAGAAGACCACGACACTTACGCAAAACCTCTTCATTGTCAGCACTATATTATGCTGCAACAACTTGCGCATGACAGCCAAGTTATTTACATTCATATTTTATAATGTTACTGAAGGAGGCGAGCGAATTACGGATCAAGCGTCACAGGTGAAGGGAATGAGGGGCCGAAATTGGACAACTTTTGTTTCTAAGAGCGTTTTCTTATTGGTTAGCCGGCTTCACTGATGATATGTCCCGCATCGTGATTGGCTCAAATACTTTCTTACAAAATTCTTAGCGTATGACGTTTTTTTGTATAGACTGGCATAAATGCTCGTTTGAGGAAGTCGCGGATAGCGTGCTATAGGTTCGATGTAATTATGATAATGCATGGTGGCATGTAACCTACTCTAGGCATGGAAACTAGGGTGAAGTTAAGGGCTTGTTTTTTTTTGGAAGACACAGTATTAATGAGAACTGGTAGGCAATTACGCCAAGAAAAGTATAGGGGGCGTTATTAGAAGTGATTGCAATGTAATTGTGAAGAAATAAAGGTGGACGAAAAGATGACTTGCCGTGGGCAGGCACCGTACCTGCGACCTTCGAATAACGCGTCCGATGCTCTACGAACTGCATGAGTTATCACGGCGTCCATCCCCCGTCCACTTTATGCGGTATGTACGTGCATTTATACGTGGGAGCGTTAGTCAGTGCCACCTGTTGCGGTTGAGGCCAGTGGACACTCATTATTCCAACACACCGCCGATCGTTTGGTTCAATGTACAGACATTTCAAATTGCAAGTATCAAAGTTGGGCACAGCTTCTTGTAGAGACCTTACAAGCAGGCACAATTTTTTGATTGCTCTGTTTTCTTCTACTATTCCAATGTGCTGATTTCGTGAATATGTGTGACCCCTTGTTTCGCTTTCACTAATCTAAGCAAGGAATCACGAGCGAAATACGTTATTCCTTTTCGCACGACTGCACTATATATAGTGCATTTTCCCCCTTATCATTGAAGAAATTGTAGTTGCCAATTTCTCTCACCAACTGGACGTATGCTTCCAAATACTTGTCGCAAAGGATGATGAAGAAAGAGAGATGAGTGGCGTCGATTTCCTTCCATGGTGTTAAAATTGAACGGAATTTCTATAGCTTTCGGGAAAGACAAGATGTATTATAGATGTATTTTACTTCCGTTTGCCATTCGCGCCTGCAAAGACAAACTAAAAATTGGTTGCTAACTTAATCATAATAGTGCTGGTGTCATGACAGCTGATGGTCAATATAACCGATAATTTAGAAATCTTTATCCGACACTACCAAGTGCACTGAACATTATAATGAGCTTAGTAAACGTTAATCATTTATAATCCAAATATAGCTACAATTCGCCAGAGCTTACGAGTGCTTCTATTATGCAACTAAATACGGTAATTGAAGTCTCATGACTCAGCGAGACGCTCTACTAGGCTACGCTGCTTTCGGTATTGGTACATACTTTTCGTCAGAAATGTGACATCACGCTCCTTTGCAGAATGTAGACAAAAGGGGACGAAGAAGACAATATCCTAAAAAAAAAACAAAGCAGATGGGGGAGGTTGTTTCAGTCAAAACAACAGCTTAGCATGCAGTGGTGTTCTCGGTTTCGAGATCGCATATACGTTTTCTCGATCATAAAGCACAGTGACTTAGTCGTAGCCTCCGAGATGTCAGATGCACACGAATAAGCTAAAACCGGCACTTACCGTCTCCGCCATCTCGTGCATACACTCGCGGAGGCACGATGTCACCGCAACCGGCGTAATATCCGAGTCACTCGTCTCATCAAAAGGATTACGGATGGAGTCCTTCTCTACTCGACACCGAAGACTATGTGTTTCTGGGCCCTGTTTACTCAGGCTCTGCTCCGCTGGGTCACCCGAGAACGAGGGCTAATCTCCTGAGCTCCATATCAACGATTGTCGCTCAAGACGCCGTTAGGCAACTGCCTCTTGTCAGGGCTCGTATTCGCGGGGTGAAATATGGAGCATTCTCAGGTTGGCGTCGCATAAAAACACGTGCAAAAGTAAAGAAAGCCCACCGAATGCGTTAGATACGTAGCACATGTATGCCCCAATTCTGTAAGCCTGTCTGAGTGAATAGCGCGCGGATAAGTGGGTGATCAAACACACTCGAAGCGTTTTTACTGTCGTGACTCACATTCGCATTGTTCACGCAAGATACGCCTTCACGGAGAGCCTGTTAGGGCACTTGAGGTAGGAAGTACAAACACTCCAAGGGAGAAACAAAAATATACCTTTTACCCTTGTCAGTGGGTTCTTACTTGCCACGTATGTGACTCTATTTAAAGTGCGTTCACGTGTCTTCTCAGAGAGGCTCATGTACGGGACTAAACAAGACAGACACACACACCAAACGACATCACATCACACACACACACACACACACACACCACCACACAACACAACACACCACACACACACACACACACACACACATCACACAACAGCACACCCAACACACACACCACAGCACACAACCACACACACACACACACACACACACAACACACACCACACACAACACAGCACACAACAACCGACACACACACACAACAACACACACACACACACACACACACACACACAACCACACACACACCATACACACTACAACACCACACACACACCACCACACACACACACACACAACAACACACACACACAACACAACACACAACACACACACACACAACACACACACAACACACACATCACACACACACACACCACACACACACAACACACACACACACACACACACCACCAACACACACACAACACACACACACACACACACACACACCACACACACACACACACAACACACACACAACACACCACACACAACACACACACACACACCACACACACAGCACCACACAACACACACACACACCACAACACACACACACACACACACCACACACACAACACACACACCACACACACACACACACACACACACACACACTCCGTACGATATTTACGTGCTTCGAATATGAGTGAGATTTGCGGGCTTATGTGTTTGGTTCCTTCGGCTGACCAATAATTGAGACATTAGTAGTCTGGCCTAACGCGTCGACGTGTTGTGAATTCTGACTAGTTTCAACAGTAAGTTTCACAGTATGGGTCTTTTTCGGTGAATTATAACTACTTATTATTAGTTATATAGTAAAGCATCCCGAGAGATATTGCCTGCCAGTGAGGCCCTGCACAAAGAGGCTGCATTATCTACTTTTCCTTTCTTCAAATATTCTGTCTTCCTCCCCTCTTATGTTTGACGACATAGCCAAGATAATATTTCAGAATGTTACGTTCTAATGGGCTTTCTTTCGCAACGCCGAATAAATATTGCGTCTTAAGTTTCGTGGGACTCTAATTGCTGGCGCCAGAAAGTCTACTTATCTGCATAGCTGCTAGGCCGTGCTCGCTGGTGTCCTCTTTCGTCCAACTGTGCAAAATGTCCCTCCCTGCCTGCGTTGACCGTTCAGAACGACCGCCCCAGTGATAAGGTCATCCGTTACATCAGCGGTCTTTTTGAAACGTTAGGACGGATCTCCCAGGTACACTTTTTCGATTAGTCTAAAAGGCATATCGTTGTAGGTCTCGGGGTTTATTGAGCGAGCGTTTCCACTTCGTGGGTAGTTTTAGAGGCGAAGCTCCTTAAAGCGGCACCCGTTCGTCCCTCGTCGTAGTACGTAACATGTCTTACGCTTTGACCTGCAAGGTCGTGCCGGTGGGAAGTTCTTCCTCTGCGTTGTTGAGCAATAAAAATTCGCAGCGTGCGCGTTAACTAAAAGCCAAATTCTCCTGTCTCTCATTCCCCATTAGCAGCCATTGGCATGTACATTGAGCACTATCTGACAATAAAGGGTTGCTACGTTATACTCGCTGGGCGTAACCTCCTTGGTTTTAAAAAGGTTTAGCGAGCGTTGAGCCGCAGTGCCATGAATACAGTGAACTAGTATATACCATGAACTCGAGATGGTTAAAGGTGGGAAGTAGATACGAAGTGCAAGCCGTAAGAAAGTAAAAGCCGAATTCTCCTTTCTCTCATTCCCAATTAGCAGCCATTGGCATGTACATTGAGCACTATCTGACAAGAAAGGGTTGCTAGGTTATACTCGCTGGGCGTAAACTCCTTGGTTTTAGAAAGGCTTAGCGAGCGTTGGACCACAGTCTCATAAATACAGTGAACTAGTATATACCATGAACTCGAGGTGGTTAAAGGTGGGAAGTAGACACGAAGCGCAAGACGTAAGAAAGTGTGCGTGTGCCACCTCTAGTTTAGTCGAGAGGTTTATGACAACGTGTGAACTCGAGGTGGTTAAAGGTGGGAAGTAGACACGAAGCGCAAGACGTAAGAAAGTGTGCGTGTGCCACCTCTAGTTTAGTCGAGAGGTTTATGACAACGTGTGGCGCCCGCTACCCCGCTTGCGCCATAGTTGCCATCAAAATGTTGTGAACAAGCACATAACCATACAAAATAATATTAGAAAATATTAGAAATATTTTTCGCAGGGTTTGCCGTCACTTGTCAAAAATAACCCCAAAAAGTTCTGGCAAATAATTTCACCCTACAACAAGTCTACTAATCACATTACAATACACGATAATGAACTAACGCCGCTCTCTGTTGAAGCTTCCGCTATGGCTTTCAATGAGTACTTCACCTCTGTTTTTACACAGGAAGATTGTTCCAATGTTCCATTTGTTCCAGATCACCCTTTCGCTTTAATGGCTCCGATCATTGTCACTGCCAACGGTATAGCACAACTCATCACGAATCTTAAGGTTTCTACTTCATCAGGCATTGATAACATTTACTCTAAAATACTGAAGAACACCACAGATATTTCCAGCCGCTTCCTCTGTCTCCTATTTAAGCAGTCGCTATCATAAGGTGAGCTGCCCATGGATTGGAAGATTGGTAAGGTGATTCCCGTATTTAAGTCCGGTGACAGGCACTCACCCCATAATTATCGACCCATTTTGCTTACATGCATATCCTGCAAACTACTTCAACATAACGTGGTTTTTCGTATCTACGATCACCTTGAATCAAACAACTACTTCTTCTCTAATCAGCATGGCTTCAGAGAAGGCTACTCATGTGACACCCAGTTATTCGAATTCACGACTGACCTTCACTTTAATATGAACGCTAACGAACAAACCGATTGCCTCTTCCTTGATTTCGCCACGTCATTCGATGCTGTCTCTCATTGTCGTAATCTCTAAATTAGCTGCATTCCGTATTCATTCATTAATCCTGTATTGGCTACGAAGCTTCCTAAGGCTTCGCGTGAGCAACTTACGGTGATCAACGACATCTCATCTAACCTTTGCGAAGTCACATCTGGTGCTCCCCAAGACAGTGTAATAGGTCTGTTACTTTTTCTAATATACATTAATGATTTTCCCGATAACCTTTCATCCACAGCTAGGTTGTTCGCCGACGATTGCGCCATATACCGCAACATTGAATGTTTTAATGATCATTCCGCTCTACAGAATGACTTTGACCTAACCTTCTGGTGGTGCGAAACTTGGCAGATGTACCTTAATGCCTCTAAATGCAAGTTAGTCACGTTCACCCGAAAGCATACCAATTCAGCATTTCACTATAAGATTAATAACGCCGTTGTTTCAGCTACACCATCTTACAAATATTTAGGCGTTCACCTTACATCGGATATATCCTGGACTACGCATATAGCAGCTGTCTCATCGAAAGCCTCTCAATCTCTCGGATATCTCCGCAGAAACTTCCACAACGCTCCTTCTAACGTACGCGCATTATCATATATTACTTATGTTCGTCCACAGCTAGAGTATGCATCATCCACAAGGTCACCATATCAAGATTACCTGGTACGTATGTTGGAAGCCATCCAGAATAGGGCAGTGAGATTCATCTCTGGAAACTACGACTATCATTCAAACATTACACTAATAAAACATGATTGATGTGTGGGGTTTAACGTCCCAAAACCACTCTATGATTATGAGAGACGCCGTAGTGGAGGGCTCCGGAAATTTAGACCACCTAGGGTTCTTTAACGTGCACCCAAATCTGAGCACACGGGCCTACAACATTTCCGCCTCCATCGGAAACACACACTAATAAAACAAGGCCTTGCATTGCAGTCACTGGAAATGCGCCGCAACATTGCTGTTTTTATGTCTGTTTCATAGGTACATTTATAGTAACGAAATTCATTGTTTGCCACTTTATTCTCCTGCACGCACTTCCCAGCGCATTCACAATGCGCGCTGTTTCATGCGCATTCATGGTCACACGCAGGAAGTTAACTTCTCATCACTACCTCGAGCCATTGCATATTAGAACGATCTTCCGGATCATGTTGTATCCATTTCTAACCGCGATTTTTTGTGATAACCTTATTTCGTTGCACTCTATTGTATAACGCTGTTGCACCTTGATTTTTGTAATCTTTTTTAGATATATATTTTCTCCTGCTTTTCTTCTTTATTGTTATTTTGTTTGTATACTGATGACCCCCTTACTCAGTGCCCTTCAGTGGGCCTGTAAGTTATTTTGAATAAATAAATAAATATGCACGTAGACGAACGCTCACGCACGTATCCCCAGTTCCTCAACACAAATAGTGTTACACTCGACAGAAAACTTAAAGACAAATATTCACATGAATGAAAAGTCCCCACATAACGTATAAGCTTGCCAATACTTTGTTACAGCCGATCATTAGGCACATTGAAATTGCCGGTTAGGTGACACAAATTCGTTTTTTATTGAATTTTTTTATGGCGTAAGATCAATCGATTACAGCTGAAAAGCAAAGGTCGTTGCAATAGTCCCTACAGGTTGTAATCCATTCGCGGCTTGGCTGGGATCAGAAAAGGGTCACGGAGACAGTGAGAACGCATTGCTATCCATCGGGTTAGCATCAAAGAAAATAGCTGACGTCGAATGCAGCAATATTACCGTGTCAGTAAGATGCCATTGGCTCTTTATAAAGAAGTTTGCACATCTGTTCATGTGTTAACGTTTGTTTGTTGCGCGGGCGTATACACATGCGAAATAAGTTCGTGCACGCTGATGGGGCATCGCGTTTGCCTACACTTGACCCATTTGTACATACAGTGCGCCATCACGATTCAAGAGTACGGCGGCGAATACATGAATTGACGCGAGTGCATATGTATCTCCTCTGTCCACTATACACGTCATCATCACGCCTATTCTTTAACCCCGTACTTTGCCGAAACCAATGCATTTAAATTTTTTTCCCTCGTACTGTGTCAGAGTAGAACTGTCTGATTGACCCCAGCCAACTTTCGGTTGTTTAGAGCTAAAATAGGCACTGTGAACTTGTGTTCTGTTGCTATTTTATGAAATATTTTGCCTTGTTAACTTTTATGCGTTCTATTAGTGCGAGTTTTGATTCTATTTCTGGCGACATATTCTTATGTTATCACATGTGTTTTTGTATTTATGTCCTGCCTCTTTCACCTGTCCTGCTTGGACCAGTTCTTGGTCTGTAGTATTCGATAAATAAAATAAACAAAATAAATGCATAGCGGAGGGCTCGGCTACACCGGTAAATGGTCTCAGTAGCCATAGCTGTGACACTTGTCAGCCTGTAGACATCCGCTCAACGCTCCGGGGTACAACGCAACAAATGTGAAGCTTCATCGAAAAGGAGTTATCTTAGGCAGCGAAAAAACACAACTTGTATTTCGGCCAGGTGGGCCCACACACACAGCGCTAAACGCCCTTCGAATTATGCTGTGGGCGGGGATGCTAACGGGCGGACAGTTCGAAGTGCATGATTCAGCAAGCGTGTATTGACTCCAGCAGTTCCAAGAAGGTCCGTATGAGACTGATGCTTCTGCTACACAGTTGCCGTAACGAACACGCTATATATAACAGTAGTTGAGCGTGTAAAATTAGGAACAAGAAAAAAAAATGCTTCCCCTGAAGATGCCTGGAGGCGCAGTTGCCCACGTACTATTCGGCAATTACTCGCCGACGCTCACGGTTAATGTCGGAGTAGAAAATTGGCGTGGGATGGGAACCCAACATGTTCTTTACATGCTCGATTCTAAGAAGGAAAGGTCAATGTTATCGCTGAGTACGACTGCAAGCGTGACCCCTATGCCAAGTTCCATGCTCAGCTATATTGGGATTGACCGCGTTTTGCGGTAAATGCGATAAGGTGGGTACCAACAGGCAATAGTGATTAATTCGTTGAACGCATGGCTAATTAGGAGGTTTACTGACTTATCTCTATCGACTGTTGACTCTCTGTTTCTGTGACCGTGATAAGACAATCACGCCGATACATGCGGGCAGCTGAGTATATTTGATCTATATTTATTTATTTGATACTGTCAGCCCCGTGCTTTGGGACATTACAAGGAGGGTGTCACATATTCATAGGTCGGCGAACTCGCTCATGAATCGACTGCCGCGGACTCACTCAGACTCAGATCGTGCCGTAAGTCTGAGTGTGAGCGAGTCCGCGTGAGTTATATTTTGGAGAGTTCGAGTCCGAGTGAGTTCGACTTGGGATGGTTTTGGCGAGTCGGAGTCAGAGGGAGTACAAAGCCTAAGGTATGTTTCTTGAGCGAATCTGAGTGAGTTGCACTTTTTTCATATTTACTTATCTTCAGCAGTACTAGCAGCCTTAGCTCGATTCACGTTTCTACTCACGTCAACTCACACGTAGTTCAAAGCAGTGCCTTTCATGCATCCTTTCAATATTTGTCGATCAGAGGCTTGAATTACGTAGGGGTACACCTTGAGCCCCTCCCCTCGGCGACTCTTCCAGTGATGTTCTTGTAATGTTGTCATCTCTTTGAGGAAAAATGACCTGATAATACTAGTTTACGAGCACTCATAATTCGTTTCGAAGGTAGTGTATCAAAAGGCACCAGGAAGGGCACCAGTTAAGTGAGACGTTAGTGTTGCAAAGCATTGACATCGCGGTCGAAAAAGATCATTTTTGGCTAACAGACTCATGATTAGACTCCCCCCCCCCCCCCCGGACTCGCTCAGACTCTCAGATTGAGCAATGAGTCTGAATGAGTCTGGGGGAGTAAATGCTTTGATGAGTTTGAGTCCGAAGGAGCCCGGTTCAAGAAAAGTTTTGTGATTGTGAATCTGAGTGAGTCCAGCTCAGAAATATTTTGTGTGAGTCGGAGTCTGAGTCTTAAGCGCGAAATATATTTCATGAGTGAGTCTGTGTGAGCTCCACAAGTTCTGCCGACCTATGCGAATAATACTTAGCAGTCACACAAAAAAGCTACGTTCAATAGCTCATAGGAAAAAATATTAATATCCAGAAATAAGCACCAAAGAACAGTGACTATACAGATAAAAATATAGGAATAAATGCTTTCACCAGAAGTTAGCGAGACACAGGAAGTCGTCTGACGCATCTTCAATATCTACTGACGTTGTTTCTTGAACAACCTCACTAGGTACACCATTTCGCATTTCTCTTGTGTCTGGGAAAAGCTATTTATGACGATTTATCGTAACTTGTTTCCACTGAATTCACGTTACCATGGTAACAAGGTACATTAACTACCGGGTGTCGAACAAACCAGCCAGAAATATACACCTGAGGGCAAAATATAAAACATTACGGAGGTGCGTAGCGTTACACATTTTTGTTTTGATTAGTAGTTAAGTTCAAATTAGTCTGTAAAAATTTTCGTCAGACAGCTATTATCAGTAGCAAATCACCAATGTACGTCCATATTTTTTCCGTAGCTTCCCAAACGGGTAAATGCGCAAGCATTTGGGAAACGAAGAAAAAATCAACGTGCTTACAGTCCAGCTGGTCAACCGACAAAATGTAGGCTGCACCTATAGAATACAGAGAAAGAAGTTGCAAGAGCCACAGCTGTGCCGAAAGTATCTGGCGGCGAAGGAAAGTAGCAAGTGATGATATTCTGCACTAATAAATATTAGTATTTGCGTGTAACACGTATTTCATTCGTTGAAAAACACAGTAAACAACCGATCTGTTGGCACCACTTAATTTAGTAAAGCGGAATTCATTGCGAGTTCGTAGTAAACGTCTCAGGCTAAGAAAACCAAACTGAAACTTGTACCAGTTAGCCGTGTTTTTTTTTTGTTGTTGTTGTTGTCGTCTGTGTCAAATATTGCAGGCATATGTTCAGATTTGGCAGGCTATTTCATACAAATAACCTATTCGTGAATGTAAGCGATAACAACTCAATCTTCCAGTTCTAGGTATTCTCGCCTGACCTTCTGAATTTTCCAACCAGCGAACTGCATTAGACTAATCTGTCTTTACCGAGAACATAGACGCTGCGCCGAACGTTTCGTCTACTGAAACGCCTCCTCCTGTGATTGCGAGCAAGAACGAGCAATAGTACGCCTCGCGGCCTTGCTATGCGGCCCTAGACTGTGCGACCTCATCTTCGCGACTCAAGCAGGCGAAGTGCCATGACCGCCTTCCGGCGGGAAGTCCCCGGTGAGTTCGGCTTTCGTACACGACACGCAAAGCTATCACTTTCGTCTCGGAGTACACGAGAGCTCGGAACGCGTACATAACCTAGTTTGTTCGGGATAGGCAAGGTAAGAACTTGGTCCTGGAACGACAAAAGTGCTGCGTAAAGGCAATCCCTCTCAAGGTTTCCCGACCAGGACCACCCCCACCGGCGGACGGGTTATCCTATTGTCGCGGGAAGAGAATGGACGGCGCGTCATCCGCCGGCATTGCGTGGGCCTAGCGAAAGTCGCGCGCGCACCCACCCAACCCTCCGAGGCGAGCAGCGCGCTGGTGCCAAACGGCGGCAGTGGCGCACTTACGGTGATCGTCGGCGAGAAATCAAGGCGCCGTCGCTTCCTCGTCCCAGGCGTCGCAAGAACCGGATTCCCGCCACGTGCCGTCGCCTTCGGCGCTCGTCTGACGTCAGGCCAGAGGCGAAAAGAAGACGCACCTCCTCCCCCTCTTCTTCTTTTCTGCAGCTGAACGCACGTATGTCAACCCGGCGTGCCTGACTGCCCGACCGGCCGACCGCCCGCTGCGCCAGGGAGACGTTCACAAGTCAGTGGACAAACGAAATGTTTTGTCACCGGAACACTGAAAGAGCCCTCAAAGCTTTCACCGACCAAGGACGAAGGGAGGAATTCGGAGGTGCCCGTTCGACTGTTGCTCGTCTCGACTGGTACAGCCAGGGAACGGCGTCCGCAGACCCTGCACTGATTGAAGCAGACGCGCGACTGTTCGACCATCGGCTCCACACTACTGGCGGGCAGGTCTGAGAGTGCCACCTGTCTTGGGCGCGGGCTAGCCGACGGCGGGACGCCTGGATTGCGGTGAATTTGCCCGCGACACGGGTGCGGGTCTTTTCCTTCCACTCTCGTTGCGAGCGGCTCGTCTCCTTCGGTTTGCTTTTGGGCGGCTTTCGGTGGAAGGGAAGACCGCCGAGGGAACTATCGACGCGACTCGAGAGACAGAGATACCCGCCGTTCAATGGGAAACAATTAACGACCTATTGTCACGCAAGAAAGAGCTGTTCGGCGCAGCATCGAAGCTCAGCGCTTCTGGTGTCAGGAACGCAGTCTGTGCCGCAGCCAAGCGGTAGGAATAGTGAACGGAAAGAGAGAGGCCCGATTTAAAGCGCTACAGTCGGCGAAATGGCTATTGCGCTCTCATACACCCAGAGAAGAGATGGAAATCTATAGAGACACAGTGGCAAGATTGTTTTGCCAAACTGTACGCTTGGACATGTTAATATATTTTACCCGTAGAGTTTCATACCATAATCCCTAGAGAGGAATCTGGCGCTATAGTGTCTACGCGGGCTCCTTCAGTGGCGCTTGTACCCCCATGGAAAGTATGGGAAGTACAGGCTTCGAATCCGCTTCGGTTGGATTGCGTTCTTGAGATTAGCGATGCTTATTTTCCTAGTGTAAAAGAAAGGGATATGAACTTAGATTTGACTGAAACTTGCTTCAATTATTTGTACGCATACTTTATTGCAAAAATATTTCGTGAGCAAGCGGAAAAAGTGAGACCGGCAGGCAAATTCAACCATCAGGGTATGCATCGCTCTGCCACGGCGTTCCGAATTTGGCATCAAGTTTTAATTATTTTTTACAACACTTGAAAACAAACATGCGTGTTTTTTCTCTCGAGAGTCTGTATTATCTCTTTATGGAAATAACAGTACATCATTAAGTGAGAAACATTTATCGTTTCGTCTCTTGCGTCGCTAGGTGCGTCTATCCCAGCGGTGCCAGTGGTCTGCCCCCAACGCACCTCTGGTTTTGTTGTGAAGTCGAGTCAGCGGAGCGTGACGGTGCGTCCACTTAGCTTCGTCATCGCTTTGCAGGCGATTTAAAACGAGCTTAGGGAAGGCGCGCTCGTAAAAAACATGAACACGAGGCAATATTCTGCACTGGCATGAGACGCTACATCTATGCGCAGCGGTAAGTGGAAGACGCTTCGTTTAAACTGTGAAAATACAACTTGTAAAGCTCCGACGTCGCTGCAAATGAGGAGATCTATTGGTCGTCAGCCTCTTCGAACAACAAAGGCACTGTTTCAGCCTTTTTCACCGCACCCCACTACCCAGGCTGCGTGAGAACGAAACTGAACTTGTAGAAGAAAGTATGTAGACAGTTCGCTAGAAATTCCTGTAAAATCCGAAGCCTGTACTTCCCATAATTCTCATGAAGGTACACGATCACAGCGCCAGATTCCTCTTTAAGTATTATTGTATGAAAAACTATGATTTTACAATTTTAGCACACGCTTAAAAAAGACAGAGAACAGAAGAAGACGTGCATACAGGGCTGTGTCTGCAGCACTGTTTCCACGCCGTCTTCCATCCTCTGTCTTGTTTAACAGGGCGCTAAAGCAATAAAATTAAAAAAAAAGCTTTTGAGAGAGCATTAAAGAATATTTAGGTATTTCAAGTATCAAGATGAGTGACGTTCATACACGGATTACCATAGGTATACGGGATGCGAAGATGAACTGCTGAAACTCAATGAATAATAATAATAATAATAATAATAATAATAATAATAATAATAATAATAATAATAATAATAATAATAATAATAATAATAATAATAATAATAATACTTTATTGTACACATCCATAAGAAATACAAAGAAACGGGCCTGTCTAAGTCTCCAGGACTTGTGTGACTAGGCACGGCAGAGCCGGTTACAGCGATGTGGATACAAGGTAACAAAACTATTGTTGTTTCCTTACAAACGAACAGACAAACGATTGACACCATTACTTTTTTACAGGCAGTAAATAAAAAAGAGGAACAAAGGAGGGACACAGAACATACGTGGCATACAAATAGACCATGTGATTTTACAGCTCAGCGAGTAATTTCTTTAATTGCTTTTTGGAACTTGCTGAAAAAAATCCGTCAGGTAGTGCATTGAAAATTTTTGGAATATATACACTTCCACATGCTTCTCCATATCTGGTAGAGAACCAGGGTACTATAAAACGCTTTTTTTCTCTCAGGGGTCGATGCGTTCCATATGGCACTTTAAAGTCATCACACCAATTGTATCTTCGAACAACTGTCTTAATAAACAAATCCTGGAATACACAGAAGCCCAAATCCCGAAAAATAGTACTGGCGTCTGTCTTACTACCGTAAGCTACACTTTTTAAAATATTTCGAAGTAAACTATCAATGCGTGTCTTCCAGCGTTCTGAGCAAAATGCAAAAACTGTTATCCCATATCTCACTGCACTATATGCTAACGAATGAATTATCATTTTTTTTTTCACTGGTAGAGGCACGAAGCTTCTTATATTGAAAAGCAGACATGCCACACTTCTCAGTTTGGAACAAATAAATGTCATGTGACGTAATAATAGTAATAATATTAATAGGATGCCGTACTGGTGGAGAACGCTCAAGTTCGAATGCAGGGACCACCTGGGGTTCTTGCTTATAAAGTGTATTCACACTTAAAAACTCCCAAGCATTTCCCCGAGGGTGAACATGGTTAAGTGCGAATGCGCGGGGTGATGCTATGAGGGGGAGTAAAGTTAAAATGCGTTGGCGACGCTGATATCGGTGTCAGTAACGCGCCTTATATCCAGATGGTAGCGTTGCCTCCGGGACATCCATCGCACGACCCGCTCTCGATGGGAGACTGAAAGAGAAGGCGGACGCGAGAGAGAGAGGGGCGCGCGCGCAGCTGCAGCGAGCGAGGAGAGCGGAGAAGCGAGCGAAGGGGGAGGGGGACTATCAGCGTCGCGTCCGTGGCTTATTCGGTAGAGCGTCGCGCTGCGGCCCGCCAAGTCCTCTTTCTTTTAAAGATAGAGAGAAGACTGCGGACGCCGCCGACGGTGGTGAATGGTTTGGGGTCGCTTAAAAGTGTATTCACACTTAAAACAACAGACAAAAAGTTAGCCTCGTATCTGCATGTTAATCTGCAAGTGTCATCGAAAGACGATATCTTGCGTGTGGATAGAGTGAACAAAACATTTATTTGATGTTCTGCGCAAGAAAATCGGTGAATGCTATTCTGAAGGCGCTGTGTTAGTGCCTCGAGCGTGCAGCGGAGGCAAACAAGCGCATCAAGTCACGTCACACGTGAGACATGAGCGCTGTCTGGCAGTTATTTTGGAAAACGAAACGCGTGGCTTTGAGACAGATGTGCGCACCCGTCTCAGAGGGAATAAGGTGTAGAACGCAAGGCGAAGGGTAGATGCCACCACCTTCTCGTCTTAACAAAGCGTTGCTAACACTCGCGTTTACGTGCGAGCGTTGCATGGTCAGCGCAGCGTGATAAGCGCTATGGTCCTTAGAATTACTTATACATGCCTTTTCAACTAAAATACGCACATGCAGAATATATACGTGTTGTTATGGTGCCCCAGACATGCGCAATAATTGCTTTTTAATGGACAATCGCACAAGTGTCAACGCTGAACCTTGAGCAACATTGGTAGGCGCTGCGGGTGGGGTTGGCCGTTTCAAAAGGCAGCGTCTCGTGCGCCGCGCGGCGCAGCAGCCATCCCCACACAGGAATGGCTCCTGCGCCGCACGGAAGTGACGTCACTTAAAAACAATATTACCTAAAGCTAGTTAAACGTGTAAATTATTCGTGCGTAACGCTTTAAACCTACAAAATTTTTACTAGACATGTGTTTAGCGAGTCAGTTAGGTTTGTTATTTAAATACATATTACAAGTATTTTGAATACAGGGGGCGCCATGGAAACTGCGGCTGCGAAAGGTAAACACAGCGAGATGGTAGCCGCCTGCGATATGTTGATGGTGAAAAATCCGATGAAATCGTGGCCATGGCCTAGGCCACTCCCAAGGAGGACTGGATTGTCGTCGCTGCTTCATGTGATTGCTGGATGCTTAGTTGAACCTGGTGGTTGGAGCTAGCGCGGCCATCCACCGCGCCGCAGCTTCATCTGAGTGTGTGCGCCATAAAGTTTCTCAGTATGATGTGCGGATTACAGTTGTTGAACGTACTGCATTTTCTAGATTGCAATATCAAGCGTGGTGTTGTCAAAGGAGAAAGTGTTCTTGCTGCCGAGTTTTGCTTGTCACGAAGGACAAGGTCGACGATGAAATAAATGCTTTCGCAGGGTTCACGTGTGACTGATCGGACGCCCATGCATGAAACCCCAGTGCGTCGGCGAAGTGTTCATTCGATGAATGGAAACAACTTTATTGTAATGTTCTTACGAAGCCTGTGATCTCCGAAGGCCAGAGCTACTGCATTGCTGTCTGTTTTGTCAAGTGCGAACACGTACGGCCGTTCTCCTCCGTTGCTACGTGAATGCTCCCGTGCTGTCACAGGCCGCGCGTGTTATTGAGCAAGGCAGACAAGCTGTTTTGTAGTTAGATGGACTAACGCCGTCGGCACTTGCCCTTGGGCATTGTTTATCAAGTGCTGATCGCCTAGAACATTGCGATGACACGTCAGTATTTTTAAAGAAAGCGGCCTGCCGGTTACCTCGTTAGGTGATGGTACACTGAGCGACATAAAAAAAGTTGCCCGAGACTACGTTGCAGTGCACCTTTCTGTCATCAAAACTTTGATAAACCGTGGAAATCCACATTCCTGTGCCTAAGAAACCACTGCAGCCAGCTGCATTCAATTTTTTTGTGTTTTTTGCATCTCGTCGATTAAGAGCACTAATTCGCAAAACACTTTATCATAATAAATATAGTCAATCCTGCAAAAGTCATCGAACATCCAATATTAAAGGGCTTGTGGACGGGACCACCACCACCAGCAGCAAGTCGGGCTAATGAGGAGGCGAAAATGTTAAAACAATACATGCGTGAACAAAAAAAAGAAAAAGTATCGATAACTGCAATGGGACTTGAACCACCGACCTCACCAGTTCATGTGTTGCTTTAACCAACTACGCCACAGCTGCCGATCGGCTTGAGTTAACAAACAAGCCGGTTTTGTATTGTTGTCACGCTAAACCTAAATAACATTTTTGTTCACTTTTTTGTATGGACGTAATTTTAACGGCTTTTATCGTTATGTCTAGACGTACCGCTAGACACTCCCGACTATTCAAACAAAGCGCCTAACCGGAAAATGCACACGTCACTTCCGTGCGGCGCAGCAGCCGTTTCTGTGTGGGAATGGCTGGTGCGCCGCGCGGTGCAGCAGTCTTTGCCGTTTCAAAAACCCGGTGCTGTTAAGAGTAGACAAACAGAGAATTGGACGGACAGACAGGCATACCGACCAAAATTTTTGCGTCGAAGGTCCCCAAGAAAGACTATCGTCTTTAAAAGAAAGACATGAAAGAGCGGTTGCAACAGATGCAAGTATCGCGTCTCAACGTGCCGTTGGTGCCATTGGTTTTGTTGCATAATTGTGAATTCCAACTTTTGGATCTAGATGTGCTTCAGATGGCTTTGTTACGAAGTGCCTGTAAAATTTTATTTGTGGTCTTTTTCTTTGAGCTGGTCGAAGGTTTCTTTTTTGATTGCGTTGTTTTTGTCTCTTCATTTTAATTCTCAGTTCCAACCTTGCGGTATACGTATTTCAGTTAAGGATGCACAAACTGGCCCAACATAACGTACACCGTTGCCTTGGCAGAATTTTTCCAGTAAAATTTAGATTAATAATGCGACAACAAATACATGGACTCTCTTGCGGCGGTGTCGCCGTCTTGTCCCGTATATATATATATATATATATATAAACAAGTAAAAAATAATTTCAAAATGTTTTTCCTAAGCGAGGGACTCCTCTCCGCTGCACGCTGCTTGAGACAATCACGCCGATCGCTGTTTTTTCTCCAAGATGTCTGAATAGAAACGCACTGGGTGAAACGCACGGGAAGCCGCACCCAGCGAAATCAAAATTACCCGAGATAAGGGCCATGTTCCTCGTTACCTGCGATACGTTTTCGCCTTATCAGGGGGGGTTGGTTGTGATTTTTAAATGGGAAAAATGAAAAGACAAGTGGGCCCAGGGGTGGAAACAAAATGAATCTTGCCTTCGAGTTGTCTTAGGCGTATGCATATATGCATACGCCTAATCTCACAGAGTACCGTATAAGGTACTCTGTGAGATTTTTTTTGTGCACTGCTTTCTAAAGGACACGGTAAGGATTTTTTGAAGTATAGCCAGAACGCCCTAGCCACATAAAATATTGCGGCAAAGTGAGAATGAAATTTGTTAAATTTTGTAGTTTCAGCCGAGAGTTGAGGGCTGGAGGCGGTTGGCTTTCTGAGACTAGCTGAGTGACTTCATATTACGCCCAGCCGTCAACTCAGTTGTGAAGAAAAATAACCTTTTTTTTTATTCTTGATGTCATCCTAGGGAAGTGCACTTTAGACTGTGTGAGTGTACCGTTGCACGTCACATCGTTTGTATGCCATATCTGCTGATAAGCACATAGCTGTATTTATAAAGTTATATCATTAAGTACAATTTTATTAAACCAATATTCTGTTTTTTGATACAGAAATAATCACTAAACAAGTTTTTCCAGAATGCTAAACAACAAGACGCTATTATTTTTGCATCATTAACTGAAATAGGAAGTGCTTCTAAGATGATTGGATCCATGAAATTTGCAATGAATCTAAGCATTTCTAGCTCTTCACACGAGCCTCGGAATAGTTTTTAATGTCCTTGAATGTAAATACATCTTTCTTTTCCTCCACTATTTGCAGTTAGCGGCTCCAGATCACTCCAAAATGGAAAATTTTGCTTTTCCAAAGTGCTCCAAAATGAGCAGGCCGGAGTAGCGAATGCGGCAATTTTGCTGTTTCAAAGATTGCTCGAAATTGGAAGACCTCGGTGGCATTACTTTTTTTTTCATTCGCTTGAGGTCCAGTAGCTGTCCAAAACGCCGCTTACGTTTTTTCTTTGAGTTGCTGTGCTTTTAACTTTGATGTAAGATTTAATATATATGACTAGGGCAAGTCTGGTCGCTTGATCAGCATCGTATGCTTAGTAAAAGCCACTGAAACGTTATGTGTTTACGAGAAAGTAAAAATTCTAACTGTAAGTTAAGGGAGACCCTAGAAATCTACTCCAAAACTAAGTTTTGATGCTCCAAAACCCTCCTTTTGTGTCTCCAGAGCTGCTCCAAAACTCTGTCTTTACTCCTCCAAAGCTGCTGCCAAACCACATTATTGCTGCTCTCGAAGCTGCTCCAACAGACTGAAGCCCGCTTTCACCCCTGGGGGCCCCGCCACTAACTGTCTGCACCAGAGCAAGAGCTATATACTTAAGCGAGACGGCTAAACTAGAATCACCATGTATATATATATTTTACATTGTGACCGGAATCGACGCCAGCAGGAAACGCGAACCGTGTCTTCACTTGCTACTTAAAAAACTCGCCATTATTTTTTTTCCTTGATGTGACATCACGAAAAACTCTACAGATTTTTTCACGGTCTAAAGGAGCGCTATACAGAGATTTGGGACTACAAAAGCGTTAGATTTATATAAATTTTTGGACCAGAAAGTGGCTTGGTTTCTGCGCAATTGCCTTGGTGGCTGGCGAATTTTTCGGGTCTTCTAGCTCCCAACTTCTTGACCTTTAGTGTTTCAATGGAGTTGGGACGAGTGCCTCTGACTTCTACTTTGAGATACAGGGCTAGGTAGCCCGTTCACGGTCTAGAGGGGCAGTTTTGTACGTCTCCTGCGTTCACCACAAAGTTTGCGTTGAAGATATAGACCACATGAACTCGCTATACTCGCGGCAGCGGCCGTATTTGCAAAAGAGTGAACTGCCAGCTTGAAGAGCCAAAGTAAGTGCCAGTTGAGGGAACAACTGTGACAGTTTTCGCTCGTCCTGCATATATAGCTGTGTGTTCTTTTCGTGCGTTCTTCTTCGCGTTTGAACAGTGTGTTGCAAGTGTCAAGCCATGTTCGCAATTGCCCAGTGTGTGTTTTTTTCCGTTTGACCCATGTCCTTGAGGAGTGCGCAGAAAGTTTCTGGCTGCCTGCAGTTCTTCCTGTAACATTTCAATTTCTCGCTGTCGCATTCATTGCTTCGCCCTTAAGACCAAACTGTGCTTATTTTTTCCACGACCCCGTAGCGGTTACAGTGCATGTCCTCAAAGCATAAAATATAGTGGTTTCCTCTTGCCTGAGGAGATAAAGTTACTTCTGGTTTCTGAAATCTACAAAAACATATTGATTGATATGTGGTGTTTAACGTCCCAAAACCACCATATGATTATGAGAGACGTCGTAGTGGAAGGCTCCGGAAACTTTGACCACCTGGGGTGTACAGGAACGTATACCCTGTGTTCATAATCGATAGGCTCCGTCGAAGTGCTTTGAACTGGGCAAGCCCGCCTATGACTATAGAGTAGTCTTTGCTATAGGCTTGTTTTCGCGTCATTCAATCAGCAAAACACAGTATTAAACAAAGTTTCAAATGCAGTTTTATTACATTTTTGCACGTTCAACAATAGTTAGCTCCAAAGGTTCACTAACGTGAACCTTGGGATGTTCATTGCGAATACAATGACGAATGAATTTGATAATTCAGAAAAATTTATGGCAATCTAACAAAAGTTTCGCACTTATCAGCGTACGGAAAAATCCTTATAATGTAAATACCTGAAAGTTTTCAAAACCTCATCTTTGTAGCATCCAGTGGTCTCACCACGAATCGATGCAAGAAAAACTTGTACCAGATGCGTCCAGAAGAAAACTGCATGATGGGAAAAGGCAATATCCAGTTGCGTAGCGCTGAAGCATCACGCTTGCTCGTCGGGAGAGGAAAACAAGCCGTAAGCTAGATACAATGAATAGGCACATGAGCTTAAAAATTAAGAAACACCAAGTCAACGGTGCTGTACTGCCGCCTTCTTTAGGTGCCCGTGACTTTCACCGTGTCACGGTTTATAATGAATCTCGACCAACTAGCCCTCCTGGCCATGTTGCTTGTGATGCCATAAGGACGTCAAGAACAAGTGGGCGGCGTAATAGGTTGCTTCACAGCTGCGTGAAGTTATTTGTGCTTGGAGCTACGACACAGCCACAGTGAACCAGTCAGATCCAATTCACCGTCCAGGACTATACACAGGGGGCCTCCTGTCAAGCGACTTCTTGTGTCGAACAAATAATAAATGAACTAATGATGTGTTCGATTATATATAACATCGGCAATTTTAAGCCTTCTCAAGTCGTGAGCCCTCCAGTTTGTCAACGAACCGGATGATGCACAGCAATTATTAGAGGTAACAATAAATAAACACAAACACTAGAAAGAATGAAGCAGACTATTCTCTTGCGCGTGAATGAATGCAAAAAGACGAGCTGATTTCTTACATCGGTGCTTGAAAGAAAGCTTACACCTGGCGAATTTGCGTGAAATATAAAAACATGTTTAGAGGAAAAACGACAACCGTGTGTTCATTCGGTTTTCTTCTCAGCTTATAACCGGTTTATGCACGGTGGTTTTTTCTCCGTCTTTCATTTGCACAAGCATGTAAGCTTAGGCCTTGCTTTTACGTCACGGTTTCCGTACAATGTTTTGAAAGCATGATATCAGTATGCTGATGAGATGTAAGCAAACAGAGTGTTTGCCTGCAGCTCGTACCACCGTCTTGATTCGAAGAAGAGTAAAAAAAAATCCTGAGTATTACGAGCTAGAAGAATAAATGATACATCGTTGCTGGACCTAAAATACTGTTGCAACATTGACGCTAATTGCTATAAAGAACATCTGCCTTTTTCACCACCGTTTCATCTTACAGCCTAATTTGCCCTTGAAAACCTGATAACCAACGCTTCTCATGATCACTTTTATAGACTAGTAAATACTAGAACAAATTCACGGAAATGTGCAACGGCGTGAGATTAAAAATTGCTAGGTGATCCTGCCAGCTGCGATTCAACAAGGTTGCCTCCTGCAGCATCGTGACACACTTTGTAGGGGAAATAAAGACGTTTATCTGCTTCTGCCAGCTGAATGGAAGAGGAAAATCATAGTAGCATGAGTGATTTCCGTACAAAAGGAAAGCTGAAATGAAATCGCTTTTCTTTTTGCTTTTCGAAAGTAGAGCGGCTGATGCGACCGTACTTGCGAAGTGAAACCGAGTGCCCCAATAACTTGCTGACGTAATCACATGTCACAGGGGGAGTTGAAACTATGGCGTGTTCATTAGACACCGTAAGGCACAGCAACGGACGCGTAGTTTCCGCTGCGTCAGATCACGCCTCACTTTTCGTCCATGTGCTCGCATTCATTTCACAACGCCCCGTTCTCCCTCCTGGTGCTGGGCCGGCCTGTAGCATCAAGCATGGGCAGGCGTCTCCGCAGCATGGTGGAGTGTGCTCTCCGCAGGAGTGATGTCACTGCTCTTCTTTACTGTAGCCTTTCGGTTAGCCATGGCAAGAACTCGGTCAATCTTGTGTAGACTCCAGGATAGCCGACCGTCGCACAGCGCTTGCCGAACGACACGACGCCGATGAGGAAGAACCGGCCATCGTCCGGCAACACCAGCGGACCTCCGGAGTCACCCTGTGGGAAGCGAGAGCACCAAAGTTATTCGCTCAAGCTTCTAATGAGATGTGAACAGCTGAAAGTTTACACCGAGGACGCCACCGGACTTAGACGAGAAGAACGCATGGCGGCAGTAGTTGTTCCTGTTTCTGTTGCAAGACAGTTCATGTCTTCCACAGTAGTAGATTGCTTAAATGTAGAAATTGGTGAAAAGCGGCTACGCAGTCACTGAACCCAGGGAGCATTTTTTTTATGTCACATGTCCATCATTGTACGGTTCCCCTGTTAGACTATACTCGGCATTTGCTTCGTTCTATGTGGCTTCCCAGGAAGTGATGTGTATTGCAAGCTTCATTTTATATAACAGTGTTGCCGCTCCCCTGCACTGCCCACTATCTTGTCTATGGACCGATTCATACATTTCAAGGTAGTCGTTCAGGATATCAATTACCAAAAGTAACACTCGTGTTTCGAATTATGTACGAAATACAAAGCAGATGTGATGCTGGGAACGACCGAGGTCAGCTCTTTCCAACCATAAATTTTCGTATAACATATTGACATGGACAGACAACGAAAATAACGTTATTCGTGGATTTAGATACACTAGAATTGGAGTTCGTATCAAATATTTGAAAGGATTACGGTTTTGGAAACGTTCAACGGAGCAGAATAAGCCCTATACCCTACATGCACTTTAAGCGAATTTTATGTACCTTTTTCTCTATAACCAAAAAGATCTAAATAAATTATGTTACTATCATTATGATCATGAGCCACTCCTCTTATAACTGAAGCATACCTATAACTGAAAATTGTAAATCTAATTAATTTTTTTACTTCAGGTACCAAATTATCACTCGCTTATAGCGATTGGATGTCGTGTTGTAAAAGAGCATTTCCTGACGCAACAATAATTCTGCTTCAGTATATTCCCATTAAGTTATCTGGCCGATATGTATTACTCTATATACTACGGTTGCTGGGAAAAACGAACATAAGTACAAAAAATAATGTTTGGGATCATCGCATTTAAAGTTGAAAACCTGCATTACGTATTTCAAAAGTACTACGATATATCAGCAAATTGACGGACCCGCTCAAAAGGCACCAGCTAGATGCTCATCAACAATATCATTTATTTTTTTGTTTTTGTGTAATAACGTCTTGCCTGGCGAGCCTCATTCGTCACCTGCTATGCAGCCGTGTCAGCACAGAACTGTCGACGCAGTTCAAGGGTGCGTAGGGCCTGCACTGTGCAGTGCCCTGGTGAAATTTCAAAATAGTTCAGAACATTCACGAAGGCTATATTGCCATCATTAAAAGTGAACACAGCATCAAGAGTGCATATTTCCAGTGTTTGGTGCCCGAGGAAAACGTTTTTTGGAGCGTGCTCCCACGCGACAATCCAACCACTCGTTATGGCTTTCAGTTTTCTCATGGAGGCATTTGGCGAGTAATTATGAATGAGCTTCTTCCGGATCGTTTGGCTTAAAAGCCTTAATAAGGGATGCTGGAAAATCTTTGTGAACAAATGGTTCAACATTAAACTGGGTTTTCTTGAATTTACACCAAATTGCAACGGCCTTCGAGCAAAGGCCGTGAGATTGATTTGTATCCTTTAATGCCGTGTGAAAATATGTGAACCGAATAGTTTTTTGCATGTCCCCCAAGCTGGCTCTATTTATTTTAATGACACACTAATAATAATTTTGGTGCTTGCCAATGATGACATCACTAAGACGTCTCCGACCAGATATAGATTTCCCTACAGAAAGCTTGATGCCTCTGCTTTCTTTCGTTTTCGCAGCCCTGGGCCCATTCTTTTTTTAATGTGCCAAATGCACTGCAGCTTGCAAACAATAACTTCTCTATAAGGTTATGATACTTGAACTGCAAGGGATCCTCTGCTACGAAACAATTGGAACATGGCAAGCCGCCACACAAGTTTTGAAATGTGTCACTTTTTGAAACAAAAAAAAATCGCACTAAGACAAAAAAACGACTCAATATGATTCAAAACAGGCTGCAGATTTCAAACAAAAACAGGACAAAAAATATTTTCTTTAATATTTTTGTTTACCCTGTCCTCTTAAAACATAGAAACAACACTCCCTATTGGAGAACGCTACCGTGCATTTCAGGCCTTGAAAACTGAGGAGTGATACCTACAAAGCAATATCTTGCTCACTGCAAGTAAATAGTCTACTCAGGGACAATATGTGAGAAGAACAACGGATACGAATAAAGTAAAATGGTGCTGTGCAGAGATGGTGTGGATTTTTGTTTGAAATGGACGTACGTGGGAGGTAGCATTGTCCATTATTTCATCAACAGCACTGAAAAATGGCTTCACAGAGTTCTAGTACCTTCAACTATGGAGCCGGACATCCTCATAGGCATTGCGTATAATCTTATAATCGTATTGAAACTGCGAGGTATTTGTGTAAAGTTCTGATAATGTGGATGCCGTGCGCATGCATATAGTATTGCGTTACTGTATTACATACTCAACAGTCTTCTTGAGGTGTACGATGTACTTCTTAGATATAACTGTGCATTAGTTTAAAAAAAAGTTACCTGGCAAGAGTCCTGGCGTCCATTGCCGTCGCCTGCGCACAGGTAAACACTGGAAATGGGCACTTCTTTCTGGAAGGCTTTCTTGCACGATTCTTCGTCCCATATCTTGATCTGCGCTTCTTTCAGCACATCGCTGGACTCCCCGTCTGCGGTAAAATGGTGGAATAGGTTAGTCGACTTAGAGTCCGGGTTTACCGTAACAGGAAAGGCAGATAAATGTGCAAAGTAGTAACATTGTATTGGCGACGTTGCGGCTTTGCTTCATTTGACAAATATATTTATTCTCAACGAATACTGCGCTTGTCAATTTCCGGTTTATTACGTTTTCTTTACAATTGTTAGTTCATTGCTTCCCCGTTTCCACATTCTTATTGCTTGTAATAAATAAATATTGAAATAAGAAATTCATTGAAAAATTTTTTTCCGGTACACACGCACAAAACATCCCTTAAAAGAGAGCCCAATTCGTCTGGGCAGTTATTGAAATGAACGGCATGTGTTATTATGTCTCTAAATCTTCTGTTTCATGTTGCAATGAAGTGAATGTACATATAGATATGCGTTGAACTACCAGAATTATGATCCAAAGCATTAAAAAAGATCAAAACCATTAACCATGGTGCCAGTATATTGCCTTCAACCACATACACGATTATTAGACGAGTCAGGCATGTGTAAGCTTTTCGCGTAACTCAGTGGCTTCAGAAAATTCTAGCCGTGTAGTCAAATAGATGAGTACGAAGTAAAAAGAAAACTACAAAGACATGGGCATTTGAATAGAGATGATAGAATTGGATACGAGAAATGGTGGTCTGAGCTAGTAAGCTCTCATGTCATTCTGCATGGACAAAAAAAAAAAACGGGATTAAAATTTTACTCAGCAACAAAATATAACCCATTTGTATTCATAAGCGACGAACACCACCAGTAACTGGTGTCCTGTCAAAGTCAAGCATCGCAACTGTCGCAACTGCCGCGGCTGTGCTTGCAGCAAAATGTTCCTTGCTGACTTAATTCACCTGGCAATAATCACTAGGTTTTGCTTCTGGAAATTTAGATGATCTTTGTTGCGGCGGAAGTACTCAGCCCAAAAGATGGATGGATGAAATCATTATTTGAAGTCCTGAGGTGCGTGAATCAAAGCACATCGGGCCGTTCCCACGTCGAGATAGTCAGGGGCCCTCTGGACAGCTCACGGTTGGCCCCCGACATCTGGGCTCTTGAACAAAACTGGTTATCCGCTATCAACAGCCTAAGATCAACATGATTTTTCTCATACTGCAGCACATTCACTCACGGAAGACATTTTAGGAGCTTGCTCGCCAAGCTTCTTTTTCTCGGGGCATGTACCTTGACATGTACCCTAGGGTCGCGGCTGTGCAATGTACCCACTACATGCCCAACTTAACTTTCACGAAGTATTGAAGCATCCACTATGCCATTCCTCATTGTGCTGATAAGCGAGGTACCTGCCACACATCTGTGAGGCATTATGTGCACTTTGTGCTGCGAAGAAGGATCGTCGACAGGCGGAACCCAAAGTGGGAGCCCGCGAAGTGGAGGCGGCAAGGGAACCTCGATGCGGCATCTGTATCGAGGTTGCCTTCCCTAACTTTCAACTGCAACCTTTAATTCAAGGTCTCCTCGGCACATTCTTCAACGACCACGAAATTGTAATCTTCAAAAAGAAACACATCCCACAGTTTGGTAATCAGCAATGTAGTCCTTGTGTATAATTGCATCAATATGTAATTGATTACATCGTATATATATATATATATATATATATATATATATATATATATATATATATATATATATATATATATATATATATATATATATATATATATATGTGTGTGTGTGTGTGTGTGTGTGTATACACTCACCTGTATACCAACGTGTGACGTCCTTATATGATGGCAGAGGACATGTACGGAGGATTCACGATTCCGAACAAGCTCCTCGATCATCATTCACTTCATGGATGTAACAATTTGTTTTGTGATCGACACTAAGATCTCCATAGAGTTTCGTTTTACTAGATTATACCGCATTATCTTAGAATTCCTGCGGTATATTCGAACAAAAAGCAAATGCTTACTGTTATGTGCATACTTGCGAGTAGGTGTGAGTAGAACATACTCTACAGTATAGGAATGAATAATTGCCGAGTGTTCATTTGTTCTTTATATTTGTCGCCATACTCACCACACAGAATGGGGACCAAGAGCTCCTCAAGCTGCCTAGAGCAGCTTTTTTTTTTTTCTGGCCCCTGCCGTGGTACATGAAATTTTGCAATGAAAATAAAGAATAAATGAATGTAAACTTTTTTATTGTCATATACCCATCAGTTATAACTTCTTAACTATTATACTGAATGAGTGAGAGAGGGCATCAGGATGTTTGTGATTGAAACTGCAGCAACCGACTTTTTAAATATAGCTATCTGATACAGACCTGTATCAGGTCTGCATTGGGTGATTACGTCTGAAAATTAGAGATAGTTGTATAGGAAAACAGAACCCTGCATCACTTAACTTAGATACGTTCGGATGGGTCACTTTTAGCAAGTCTAGTGGAAGCTTATGAACGGTCTCGAGCCTAAGAATAAGTTTAGGGGTTGTACAATGTTAATACAAAAACTTGGCAAATCCCACGTATGTGGGAATCGATGATATGCAAAGCATGAATAAGAAATGTTGATATTCACTAGAAAATCAGCACAACGTTACAATTTGTAGGTAAATGGTGCCGTGCATAAATTACGTGTCATGAATATCATGTTTACATGTGTCGTTTACCTTCGTCATATATTCACGGCGCGTGATACCAAATTTAGTATATGTGGAGCTAGCGAAACGGCCGCGAGCACGCTGTAAGCGGGGTATGTTGTCATGTTCTTACACGACACGCGTGTCAGAATTATCATGTTTGCACCAGTCCTATATTTCGTCATCCATTGACGTCACGTAACACCAAATTTGGTATATGTGGAGCTAGCAAAACGGCCGCGAGCGCGTCATGAAGGCCCAACATACTCCAATGTAGCGTTGACGCGCGCTCACGCTGGGCACAGCGACGCTACGTTAGCGAAACGCGAGCACTCTAGTCTGATGCCAGGCGTGACCAGCGTCCGTTAGCACGGCCCAACGGCAACCGGCGCGAAACGCGACATGCTGCATTTCGCGCCGATGCGCTACCCAGACAACGCTGCGTCTTTCTCTTTTTTCATGACGGAGGGACGCCCGGACGCGCTGAAACGCGCATGCGTCAAAGCAACGCAGCGCGGCACGCGCCTGCGAGTATATGGCAGGACCGGCGCCTGGCATGGGAACGCCGGCGTGACGCGACGAAATGAACGCCGGCTAGCACGCGCACCGTGCCACGTCGAAATGTATTGGCGCCTTGACTGTGGCATGTAGTCATGTTCTCACACGACACGCATCTCATGATTGTCATGTTTGCACCAGTCACATACCTTCGTCATTCATTGGCGTCACGTAATATCAAATTTGGCATATGTCAAGCTAACGAAACAGCCGCGAGCGCATCATCAGTGTTGCATGTAATGTAGTTGCATGACACTCATCTCGTGATTATCATGTTTTGATGTGCAATTTATCTATGTCGTCCGCTCGCGTCACGTAATACCGACTTTGGTACACGTGAAGCGCGCGAAACGGCCGCAAGCGCATCATGAGCGTAGCACGTAGTCATGTTGTCCCATTACACGCATCTCATGTTTACTATGTTTGCACCAGTATTATACCTTCGTCATCCATTTACGTCCCGTAATACCAAGATTGGTATAAGTGAAGCTAGCGATACTTCCGCGAGCGCATCATGAGCGTGGCATGTGGTCATGTTGTTACATGACACATGTCATGATTTCCGTGTTTGGGTCTGTCGCTTGTGTTCGCCATGCAGTCATTGCATACCATACCAGTTTTTCAACATGTCATGTGAACGAAACCACCGCAAGAGCTGCAGGACCATGAATTGTAAGTCATGACATTCATGACATTGATATCATGATTTTCATGTTATGACTAGTCAAATATGTTCTTCAAACCGTCATATTATGCCATACGAAGTTTGGTATCGATACCTTCATTGAAACGGCCAGGAGAGCTAAAAGTCGTAGGCAGATAGATAGATAGATAGATAGATAGATAGATAGATAGATAGATAGATAGATAGATACGCTTAAGGTCACCGAAGTTCACCAAGAAATGCTTCGCATTTAAAAGTAGTCTAGAATAGACATAATTTGTTCTGGAATGCTGCCTGGAAGTATGCTTGTGGTTATTTTTAGTTTGAAGAAACCAGAATGCCATTAATCATTTTACACCTTCCGATAACAGTTGCGATGACAGGCGTCAGTGTACAAGTATTTTAGACGTGACTGGGGCGTATCGTGATTGTTTTTATGGCGCACGTTTTCTTCATAAGCTTATTGTTTTCAGTGACTGTTACGAAAGCGACTTACTAAATGCCGTAGTTCCCCATCCGGTGACGAACGCGTGGTATCCGTTGAGGTCCCGCGTTTTGAAGTCATCGCCATACGGCAAACAGACTGGCCTCACAAACTTGTTGAACCTCACTGGACGTTCCATTGTGAGTACGGCCACGTCATTCTTGAAGGTGCGTGCCACGAAGTCGGCGTGCCGTTCAACTTTGGACACAGGGATGTCGATGGGGCTGACCGCGTCGTCGCTCCTCACCAGGTTGTGGTCGCCCAGGCGTACCGTGAACGAAGATGCCGGCAGGCTGCAGGAGATATATATGTCAGAACACAAGCACACACACAATCACATACGTCGAGCACAACATTAGCATCGTGCGTCTTTATTTAGGTAGGTGATCCGTCAGGCTGAGCATGGTTGCCACCTTTTATAGCCTCTGTAAATATGGTCTGAAGCTGAACTTCTAGGCTGGTGGCGGTCAAAACCTCCTTCCATGGGTCAGTGACCTCACTCGTGAGTCCACTTGCTCGGACACAATTAGACACATCATTCTCACATACCTCGCCGCGGTGGTCTAGTGGCTAAGGTACTCGGCTGCTGACCCGCAGGTCGCGGGATGGAATCCCTGCTGCGGCGGCTGCATTTTTGATGGAGGCGAAAACGCTGTAGGCTCGCGTGCTCAGCTTTGGGTGCACGTTAAAAAACCCCCGGTGGTGAAAATTTCCGGAGACTTCCGCTATGGCATCACTCATATTCATATGGTGGCGTTGGGACATCAAACCCCGGACATCAATCAATCAATCACGTTAAAGAACCCCAGGTGGTCTAAATTTCCGGAGCCCTCCACTACGGCGTCTCTCATAATCATATAGTGGTTTTGGGACGTTAAACCCCACATATCAATCAATCAATCCATCAATCAATCAATCAATCAATCAATCAATCAATCAATCAATCAATCAATCAATCAATCAATCAATCAATCAATCAATCAATCAATCAATCAATCAATTATTGTCACATACTGAAGCGTATGTGCAATCAAAAACGAATGCGAAAGTATGCAAAATATTGTACAGAAAGTGGCTGCAGGAAAAAGGAGGAAATAGGAGAAAGTATTTTCTCTCTAATACAGTAATATACTTAGGATGTTTCAAAATGTCGAACACTATTGTAGCTATTCTAATGAATTGTGAAAAGCAATAGGAAGGTCGTCAGTGCTTTTTTAAATGTATCAGCGCTTACTTCAACTATTTATTTGGACAGGGGATCTCACTCCCGAATTGACCAATGAAAAAAAAAAAATAAGTAGATCAATACGGGTTAGAAATGGTTGCAAACTTCTTGAATTGTTGTCTCAGGGCCGGAAAGACAGTCTTGACCCACAAGAGCGGTAATTTTCTGCATAGTTAAGCACAAGCGGTGAAACCCTGCTTCTTGGCCTGGGTAGCATATTGTGCGTTTGGTTACGAACATTTTCGATATGGTTGTTTTCTGTGGACGAATCAAACGTGCTTTAACGTTAAATAAAAAAAAACATACAATTGATTTCTTTGTCGTGGGAATCAGTAACACGAAAGTAAAAAGTGTCCTTACACAAGTAGTTGAATGTTTGCTGTACATAGAACAGAGCTTGCATTATGTTCATTATTTGTTGGCAGTTTTAGTACCGTTCAGCGTGGATGCACCTACTTTGGCATTTAGTGATACATCACCATTCCGGAGACTGAAATGCATGATCAATGATTAAGGAAACTCTTGTGGTAGCTGTACTAGCTGAAAACGTAATTGCAAAATGCGCTGTGACAGCCAGGGAGCGTCATTGATTCGACTCAAAAACTCATCTAAGGTGGCCTACCCGCGACAGGTTAAAGAGTTATTGAACATCACACCCGGACTAGAGGGCAACGCAACGCGCCTCAGGTGTCCCCTGTAGCCCGGCTGCAATTTTTCTCGGGGTGGGACGGCTGTTATTGTCAGGTGAGGCAGGCGCGCGCTATGCTATAGGCGTGCGTAACAAAAGGCTATTTGGATATAGGTAGATGCTATGAGTGAAACCGACGCTATCCTTATGTCGACACCACGCGGGTTGTTAAGGCGTCTTCAAAATTTCACTTCACCTATTGGAAACGCACCGAACGTGTCACGACATATTACTTCACGGCCAAGATGCATTACTTCACTTCACCGTTGCCAGACGCCGAACAGGAGCACTGTGAGAGGAAAGAGGTAGATATAAAAGGTGGGCACGTTCGCAAGCTTACAGAGTGAGTGACAGAGGTCCATAAAGAAACTTTGTGACCGCGGCACAGTGCATAGCGTGTTGTTGCGGACCGAGATGTCGTTGGTTCGACTATCGTTGACGGAACTTTTTTTTTTGCCATATGATCGTGTCTATTTTTTTGATGTTGTTTCCGTGATGGAAAGACGTCACTGAAGTCTTGGTGGAACCCAGCATAAAACAATATCGTGTTAAAAAAAACATGAAACTGCGAGAATTCATTATGACTTGCTAGCATACATTGGAAGAGGAAAGCAGGAGCCGATATTGAACATGAGACAAAAATGACACAGCGTGAAGACGTTCGCAGATTCTTTAAGTACGAAGCTCTGGCGTGGTTGCTGAATCGGCTTTCTTTAGCAATACATCAGAAATTCTCAAGTGTATCGTATCGCAAAAGTCAGGGAATTTAGTCTGTACCACCGTAGTGACGTTCAGTGTGCACACAGTAAGTTCAGAGTAGATATACGCACTTCGTGGCTCGGTGTCCGACGACGACGCAGTGTGCCGCCGTCACCACGTGCCTGTCCGTAACCAGAGCTCCACCACACGCAGCGCTGTTCACGCCACCGCTGTTGATGTAGATAGCCGCCTGCAAGTGAGCACCTAACGTTGAGGTCACGAGCCCCGAGCATCGGACAACAGACAAAAAGGCAATGCGTAGATGTGTCGAAATCACTGTACGTGTCTCAAGTGGGCAGTATGCAGATTGGAATAGAATGTGTGTCAATTTACTTATCATGTCTCAAAACTGGTGTGCGGTCCTTGATACTGCGCAGTCATCGCGCGCTCGATGAGTGTGATTGGCGTTTAGAGCACGTTAATTTCACTCGGCAAAAATTTTTGCCCGTAATTTTTTAACTCGTGGTATTTAGGTGGCTGAACGAAAATTATGAGAAATGTGGTTGCGCAGCCTCTCATCAAGCCTGTATACAAAAGTTCGACGCTCTGAAAGTAAATCTGCCGAAAGCGCCTGTCTTCGTCGGTTTTTAAATAGTTGTGAAAAGGGCTGGCTTGCACGTTTGCTGGGATTATATGGAGTTAGTCTGGCAATCGAGGCGTGTAATCACTCCACGTGCCTCTCTATTTCGCGGCTCATAAATATCGTGTCAAAATCTTGGTAAACTGATAGGAGTGTGTGCCGGTTTTGAGGACACCTACAGCAACAACAGAAACACGTGGTTGATCCCTCTTCAAGTAATCGGTGTAACACGAAAGTGAAACGTGCCTTCACAGAAGTAATAAAGCGTTTTTTGCGCATTGTTTCGCCACAAAGACGAAGGGCGAAATGCTACAGCAACAACTTGGGAAATCTCGCGAAGAACGACAACCAGTGCGAAACTCGCAGTGCACACTTGAAGCAGAAAGCATACACAAAATTAGCATGCACAAGATGTGCGCGAACTAGCAAATATTACAGCTCGACACTTAACGCGCGCTATTAAAGAAGAAATATATACGAAACGAACGCCCGGGTGTGAGTATGACATGACAAGAGCTTGATTTGGCTCCGTAGAGAAAGATATTTAGGGGAGCCATAAGCCTCCGCGGCGGCCCTGCTCGGCTGCTCAGACCTTCAGGCCCAGCAGGCCTTGGTCCAGAGAGCCAAGACGGCGGCTTTAACCAATGGGGTCCCGGAATAGAGACTCCACCTAGTCTGTAGGGGCCTCTACAGAGGTCCTACACCTCTCTTTTGTAAATAAATGTTTTTCACCACCACCATAAGCCTCCGCAACTGTCACAGTTCTCACTTCGTGTGTTTGAGAAGCGTGTTTCTTTTGTAGACGCAGTCGCGGCTGCGCGTGAAGTGATCTTCGTGCTCTGCCGAATCACGAGTCTGATAAGTGCGTTTGCAGGAGAGACTACGCTCCGCGGAGGCAGAACCCAAAGAAATGCTGGAGACGACGACCTTGAGAGCGCGCCCAACGCGAGACGTTCTGGCTACTGATGACAAAAACGCGCTGACGTTACGTGACTCTCAGGGCTACAAAACGGTATGTGGTGTATACAAATAGCTCGCCGTTAGCACTTTCGACAGCGTACGTTCCATGGCGTAGTGGTTAGCAGCACGCGCTGTGGATGAAGCGGTTTCTGGTTCGACGCCCAACGTAAGATCCTTGATTTCTAGGTTTTAATTCGCAATTCTGTTGGAATATATTTTGCAACGTCATATTAGTGACAGAAATACGTCAGTGGAGCCGTGGTGGACCCTGGCTTAAAAGACTTTCGTGTTAAAAATATGGTGATCCCTCCGTCATAGAAATCGGCATAAGACGGAACGGAAACGTGCCTTTACAAAAGTAGTGTTCTGATAAGTTTTGTCTTTCATAATGAGCGCTGGCGTTTGGTAGCTATAGAACCGTTTCATTAGGACGCATCTACGTTGATGTCTGGTTGCTCATGTATATCGCAACGACTAGCGCCAGTGATCCAGATTAAACGTTTGTGGTAGCTGAAGTACCGTAAACTTGGGCACAGCGTATGGTGAATTCCCCGCAAAGATAGCATCGACAAGCACATATTCAGTGGCACTCAATATGCGCTCGCGGAAAGTCTCATCATTTAAGGAGAGAAACGGCAAGGAGCGCGCTCTCCAGCAAGTAGTTAACCGACACTTCTCATGCATGCACTATCGTAAAGCGCTTCCGAAGCGCGAGAGGTAGAGCTCGTATCTTGAACCGTAAACCCGCGAAGGCCTCGCGCTGCTTCTTAGCGTCTCTCATTCCGACAAAGCATGCATTCAGCCTGATTTGAAACGAAGTGGAGTGTAAAGCTTCCGCTTTGCTGAGACTGCTGAAGCGTGTACTGTCTGCCCTCATTAATAGCACAATCCAGTACTCGGAGACGGTGACACCAGCCCGAGTCACATGCATGAGGGTTTGTGGCGCAGTGGTCAGAGCGCCCGACTCCCATCGTCACGGACCGAGAGGTGATGTGTGTGACCTCTAAGTCATCCAAATTAACAAATGTTTTTCAGTTATGTCTCTTTATCTCAACTGTTCATGTACTTTTAACAGCGTCACTTCCGGGACGGAAATGATGTCAGTGAAGTCTTTGTGAACACCGGCATAAAAAGATGTTGTGCTAAGAAAAGAAGAGCATATAGCTGTTTTGCATAGAGGCTAGGAAGTATTGTACTCACCATCCAAGGCCATGCACCTGGTTCTGACTCGCGGCCTCCAACGATACGGCTCACGCTGACATTCGTCATACCGCATGCTGCAAAAAAAATGATACATGAACGCCGCAGAATAAAATAAGCAATTATGAATAAGCACGGCGCAGAAAATCGATAATTGCATGCTTAGAATTGATAGACACAGAGATAGCAAATTATGAAGAAGTTGAGTGTTAAGAATGTTACTGTTATGGTCCATGTTACTGTATGGTGAACCAATTTGTCATGAAAAATTTTGGCATATAAGAGATTTTGTATTTTGATTTGAAGCCTTTAAATCTTTATTCGTGATCACCAAAAGCGAGGCTAGGACGACAAGAACGCGATCAAATACGCGAGCTGTGCGATGGTTGTCATGGGCATTGCTCCTGGCTGGCCATGTCATCTCACACAAGCTTTAACAAAATGATTTTTGGAGGCCTATTTGTTGCTCTAATTTTATATTTTAAGTATTACCTACTTCAACGTGAGAGCTACTATACGAGCTGCGTGAATATTGCCAATGTCAACGCTCTGCTGCACGAAAATGGCGAGGCAGTTATAGAAGATAACGTATGCAGTTCTTTTTTTCAGTTTCAAAAGCCTGTCGCTATAAATACAGTGCTACGCGTTGTTATAAATACTTTTAGAAATTCTCTTCATGTATCAATTCTAATGGTTAGCGTCGGGATTGTCCACGGATCCAGCGATCAAGCGTTGGTGGTCGGTCAGGCCTATGCTGCATGGAGGGGAAGAAAATGGCTCAGATGCAGGCCTTCGCAAGTCCACATCTATAGTATGTCGCAGCCATATTGCGTATTTGGGCGCAGAAAAATGGGCACAATGCACCATATGGGCCGCGGTATAGTGTTGCACCAACGGGGAGAAGCCTCGCGTCCGCATACCTCATGGGGCAATAGTCTCGTCTACTGTTTTACCCTGGCCGTCAGAGTTTCGTACATCGAAAGTCTGTAACATCACTAAGCTAGATACAAACAATACTCACCAGCGGGTAAGAAGCGCGGGTAGTTGGCAATCCTGGGTCCTTCGACGAGGTTGTCCCTGGGGGGTTGGGTCGGAGGCCTAACTGGAGGCCTTGTCGGAGGCCTTGTCGGAGGCCTAGTTGGAGGCCTAGTTTGAGGCCGGGTTTGAGGTCGAATGGGAGGTCGAGTCTGTGGACGAGTCGGTGGGCGTGTCGGAGGCCTCTGCTCTCCGCCGCCCGGACAACAGAGCAAGGGCACGTTTCGCGAGAACCCGCAGATGTAGCGTCGCAGGAAGTTGTAGTCTCGCACTGATTGAAGCGCTGGACACCTGGCCAGTTCGAGGCAGCTGCCTGGCTCGTTGAAAGGCGTACGGCAGCCGTCGTCGTCGGGAAACTCGAACGAGAATGCTGCGCGAGACAAATTCAGCGTGGTTGAACTTCATGGTCTGCAAGGCCGTTGTGAAAATATCGTGGGGCATGGTGTTTGAGTGGCAATATCATTGGGCATAACGTACAGTACACCTTTTGCGTGACCTTCAGAGCTAAGCACTGTCAGTGTTACTAATGTAACGTTGATGCACGTTGCGCAATATCTGCTTGACCAGTGAGTGATTTGGAGTCATTTTTCGGTCGTCATTACCACAAATATTTGCAGTCTGAGATGACAATTGTGGTATATGTTAATAGTCAAAGCATATACGTTTTAGCTAGAGGCAGTCTGTACATCAGGAAAACTTCACTTTTTTACTACAGTGCGTCTGTCATGAGAAATTTATCATAATCGAATGTGGCACTCATTAAGATAATTTCGCTATCAGTCGAGTATCTTGACCTGGCACTTAGCAGGAAGGAGAGAACAGCACAACTACGATCAGCTTTGTCGAGCTTGCAAATAAAGCGACTCGCAGTAACCCACTCGATAACCGAGGCATAACAGTTTACTGAAAGCCGTTCATCTAGATTGAAAATGACAGTGTCCTGTTCGATGCCGATTCTTATGTAAGAGAAGCGCCCTTGAAGTGTCAAACAAACCGAAGTTATCAACAGAGACAGTGGCTTCAATATCTCATATGTAGGCGCATACATCGATCTCGACAGCTTCGAAACTAAGAAAATTTTTGTTCGTTATGTGTAGATTACCCTATTGCTTGAGAAAACGTTGCCCCCTGTTGCGTGTAAACGGCGTGGTAGGCGTATTTTGTGTGGCTAGCGCGGTATTTTCACGAGAGCTATATACTGTTTGTGCAACACTAAGGACGCCGTATACGTGTTGCATCGCATTCATGAACGCAAAGGCGGTTGAGGTCGTTTTATGCCTTGCAACGCAAGCGCATCGCAACTGCCACGAAAGCTCGCATCAAGTTCCCCTCCGTATGACGAACAATGGCGTGTAAGATAATAGAGGCAGTAAACGCACTTACCACCTTGCGCTTCGACAAATCCGCGCAGGAAAATTGCGCACAGAGTGAAGAGGACCAGCAAAATGCCCGTTGAACCCATGTTGTTCTCTCTAAGTACGCTTTGTTACGGTTCAGCCACGAAGGGGTCGATCAATTGTGAGTCTGGTTTCTTTCTTGCTATCTTCCTGATGTCCTGCATGAAACAAAAAAAGAAAAAAAAAGACTGAATAAAAGGAAGAAAAAATAAATCCTAGTCAGACTAAGTTCAAGTGCTACATAAGCTTTTTAACACAAGTAGTATAACAAATGATTGATTGATATGTGGGGTTTAACGTCCCAAAACCACTATATGATTATGAGAGACGCCGTAGTGGAGGGCTCCGGAAATTTAGACCACCTGGGGTTCTTTAACGTGCACCCAAATCTGAGCACACGGGCCTACAACATTTCCGCCTCCATCGGAAATGCAGCCGCCGCAGCCGGGATTCGAACCCGCGCCCTGCGGGTCAGCAGCCGAGTACCTTAACCACTAGACCAACGCGGCGGGGCAGTAGTATAACAAATATGGTAGACATACGTATACGCTGGTAATGCGAAGCAATCTCGCCACTATGTACTTGTCTAATAGAGCAAGTTTGTTTTGCGAGAGGTATAATGTCTTGCTGAGTTCCCACCACTGATGCTATTTTTTGTTTTAGACACAGATGCCAGGAAAGTGCGCAGCACGTCTTTGGTGTTTTGATTATATGGCGTACTTTCATGAAACGTTAAGTCACGGAGTTGCAGCTTCTTTAGAGCAGCTTAGTGTTTGGCTGTTGTAGATGTGGTAGCTTACTTTGTAGGCGTGCCCTCATATTGGGAAGACGATAAATGCGCGTATTTTACGCGCTGCTTAAGTTTAAGACTGCACAGCACACGTACTGTAAAAGATGCAGTTATGTATTCGTCGTGTACAGTTCTCTAAAGTCATCCGCCTTCGTAAACAACTGACTTGAACGACTTCTCCGCTATGTTGAGTCGTGGACAGTGTCAACTGAACTCCATCAGCAGTCGACTCCTTCCTGTAGGAGACCTACAGAAAGCTTTCAACGCATCCGATCTCGTAGGCTGTTAAAAACCGCCTTGGGTGGGGAAAGTCTTCGCTGTGCATGTCCCGCCCTGAAGGCTTTGCATGCATGATCAACCAAGAAAAATAAAAATACCAGGAAGCAAATGGTTTTCGCCTTGTAGTCGTCTTAGGATGCATGTAGAATGGTGTAAGTTTTATTGGAGCTCACGAGGCTATGCAGAGCCTTCGGAATCGGCACTTCTCTCTCCAAGTGACGATGCTGGTTGGTGACGTCATCCAGTGGCGTAATAGAGATGGCGTGATGACGTAGTGGCGATGTCACAAATTAGGGGGTCATCTGACGTTATGCTGACGTCATAAGTAACGTCACAATGCCCCCCCCCCCCTTCGTGTGGGCATGGGCGGCCACTTTTCACGCTTGGTGAGACGTCTAGTTTTTTTTTTTCAATCTCTCTTTCTTGCCCGGGCCAATATGGACTTCATTTACGTTTTTGTGGAATTGGGCTATTCGTTACCTGCGGCCCGCAACAAGCTCTCGTAACATTGTCAGTGCATGCACTACCGGTTTATCACAAAAGCGTTGATTGGCTTTGCTCCGATAGCTGCGTTAGTTTTGGCTCATCCCTACCGCTTTATTCCGTTCCTACATCTTGCCTTGTAGCCTTGGCTCCTATGAACTCCGACGCATCTATCGCATCATGTATGCTTATGGCATTCCTCAGTACGGCTAGAAGTAAAGCACTAAGGCCGCCATGCGGCGCGTTTCTTTTAGAAATTGGCACGCAATATCCCGTTTAAGCAAGTTGCGCCCTTTTTCTTTCCGCTTTGGTGTCTGTCGTGCGCAATCGATCATTGTGCACTATACAGCGACACAGGTCAAGAATATTTCCCGCTTTCTAGTCATCAGTTTCAATGTACAGAGCCAGATATCGGGCGAGTCACAAATGGTTGTCTTGATGGCATGAAATCATTATTATATTTTCGTAATATAGGTGCAGTTTGAGCTAAGTAGCGGTCATTTACAATGAAGCCGTGTTTGTTGGAAATCGCACCAGAAACGCATAATTTTTTTTCTTTATAATGGGCCTGCAGTACGGCAACTGTGCGATACGTGTTTCGTTGCTTTCGATTCTACTTTCTAGTCATTATAGTAACGGACATTTTATCAGAAGCACTCTTTGAACAGTGCGTGAATACCTCCACTTTGAAGCGAATACTAGTTCTTGCCACAGAAGGCGTTGCATATTTACGACTCTTGTTGACGTTCTGTCGCGAGTTCGACAGCAATATGAGATAGCGAGAGAAAGAGATAAAGAGAAAGGTTCATTAGAAGGTGGACATATCAGTCTTTCTATATACTGTACTTTGTACTTCGAATAAGGTGTTTCAATTGAAGTGTTGAGCATAAAAAAACGCAATTGTGAAAAACGAAACGAACGTTTCAGTCAAGAGCAAAGATTAGTAAAATTTTCTTTATGTTTTGGCTGACACAAACATAACAGCAGTGACGTCGTGTCTCGGTGTGCACCTCATCTTCTCTTTCATGCAGAACTGTAGGAAATCAGTTATCCGCATTTATTTTTCACTTTGAAGGGCTGTAATCGATGCGGACCGCACTAGTATTGCATACAAGATGTATTGCTATACCATCAAAGGGTAAGGTGGGGGCAGAAGCTGAAGCGAAACTTTGCGTAGAAGATAATGTGAGAGATGCAGCAAGTAACAGAAACCAAAAATTACGGAGATCACGATGCAGTGCGTTGTCTGGACGTCGCGCCTGAGAGCACTCCTAACTTCTCTGCGCCTTTCCTTTCGCTCGTGTTGTCTGCGTCTTGGTGCCTTTACACCGTTCTTAACATGTCATATTACATTCTGTAGTTCGGACCCATACTCTAAAATACATAAGCTTTACATGGCGCGCGTGGTTTGAACTACGGATCGAACATGTAGACGCCGGCCCTTACACCGTTCTTAACATATATTACATACTGTAGCACGGACCCATGTTCTACAATACATGACTTTTACATGGCGCGCGTGGTTTGAACTACGGATCGAACATATAGACGCCGTGCTTCGAGGGCGCGAGTTAAAAGAATCACCCCCGGGGTTGCTTCACTCGCCTCTGTCAACAAACGTGCGTCTGAAAAGGATGCGCCCCTGAGAAAGGGTTGGCGGCGTCGGAGAGAGGTGAGGGTAAACAGGCTTGGCCGGAGCCTAAGTTTAAAAGCTGACCTCAGGCATCGCTGCCGTGTGGTGACGTCAAAAGGAATAATAAAAAAAAGAAACACGCACGTCCCCTTTCTTCATCGGCAAATTTTGAGTACATGCGCGACCACGGCGTCAGCTGGCTGCGGACGGGACCGGTTTTCCGGTGGTCGAGTGCGCCGTTGGCGCAGCGCCAAACAAGCGCCCCGCCGCAGACCACGCTGCAAGAAGAAGCGTGGACCCGCAGCATTGCCGGCCGGCGTTGCGCGGAAAAGAAAAGCCGCCGCGCGTAACAGCTACATTTCGGCAGCAGGGCGTGAAAGAGTGAACAATGCGACGGCATTGGTGACGGCATCCCCCCCCCCCCCCGTCACAACCTCCGGAGCATCGTCGCACTTGCTGCGTTGCTGCACGACTAACTGGCGACGGGATCGACCAATCAACGCCAGTACAGCATCTCCCCTAAGGAAAGTACAGAAAGTGGCTGGTTAGCGGACGGAGCCTTAGGTCTTTAGCACGGTGTCTATGGAATTGCAGTTCTCTTGGGAGAACGTTCGCAGAAAATGCGGATTGTGAAGCGCTTGAAAACTTCTACCTCTTTTCACACAGAAACTATTTACTTAAAATCATGATGTTTGATTAGCCAGTATACCATCATATGATACGTGGAACGCCGCAATAACCTACTCAGGCTTAATTTCCACAACGTAGGGTTCATTAGCGCATTTGCGAAGTTTACTTAACAATTCGTTCCTGTTTTTCACCATAGTCAAGATTCACCCGTCATCGCTGCGATTCGAACCGGAGTCATCGTGCTTAGCCGCGCCGATGTTGACGCAGTGCGTGAGGACGCGAATATGTCACCAGAAATGGCGCTTACTTATTCTATCAGGAAAAAAAAAAACATAAATGTCAATAAGTGAAATAAGTTGCTACAAAAAATCAGTACGCTTCTCTGTTATGTACGTTCACAATACCGATGACAAAAAAAAAACTGCAAGAGCTTACATATACCTGCATGGTGCTTTCCTCATTAGGCATTATCGCCTAAAAACGTCTACTCTTTTTTTTTAACCAAGAGCACAATAACTACTCTGGCAGTATTCCAAGGATGGTTGTCGAGTGGCGGACAATGCCAGCCGGAAAAAAGTATTTCACAACACATGCGTACGCTTACGATACCAAGGGTTAAGAGGTGCATCAACAATGTACCCAACTTGCCACGGCAGGCGTCTATGTTGGTTAGAACCGGGAGAATACATGAACGACCGTTTCTCTTACTCGACGCAGCACAGTAAGCGACGCTTCGCGCGATATTGCTCTCCTATACTTGCGAAAGCAGAGCGTTGCAGCTTTGTGTGATAAGCTCGTTCCACCAAAGTATGTGCTTGACTTTCCAAGAAGCAGGGTAGGTTTCTGATGCATTGACTAGTTTTCCTAACGTAAGTTGATGCACTGATCAAATTATTTTCTATCTGTGGATTATGCACCGTATTACGTTTTCATGAAAAAGCGGCTTTCGTAGCAACCATAAGAACATTTTTGATGAGTGATCATCAGCTCATGTAATTAGTTACCAAAGTTTTATAACGTAGCAGAATGTCTTGTAGAGTTTGCTGTAGCTAACAGAACGGTAAGCACAAATTTGAAGTGAGTGAAAGATTTAAACAATGAAAGACATTGAAATAATCCCCAGCTGCAGTCTGCGTCTGTCTCCTTTTTGTGTTGCATTTAGGTTGTGCTGGCAAAAATGAACCAGAAACTTTCAGGAAGGTTTACAGACTTGTCAGAGTAAGATCAAATTGAGCTTCTGGCAAGTCTTTGAAACACGTGAGCTACCCTGGCAAACATGCTTCAACTTGAGGTGGGCACGTGAAGTCTTAAGATCCCTACTGTTTTGTATACGGGACCTTTAAATCTGCTCACTGTCTCAGACTAAAGGTTCTGATATCGACGAACTTCTCTGAACATTGTTTACATGAAATCATAGCGGAAAGTTCAAAACGCATTCAAGCTTTGATAATTTCAAGTCTTTACTTAACTCTGACACATTCCTTTCGCATGTCTCACAGTCATACCACTCGGCAAAGGTGACTTATATAAAACTACAATCTTTACTCTTTGTGTTAAGTCTTGAACATGAAAAAAAAAGATGGACATGTACACATTCATTAGACCATGACGTGAAGCGTCAACACTACTACAATGTCTAAGACGGATGTAGCGCGTCCTTTGATTACCGGTATTCCCCCGTGCTACGGATAAGACGGAAACGCCGCCCTGGTGCGAGCGAAAGACATCATTACGGCGTCCCATTTTCAGCTCCAGCGAAAGCTTCTTGCTCGAAAAAGCTGAAACAGGAGGTGCTGGCATTGCCAAAGGAACAACGAAGCAGACATTTCTTGGGATTTCTCCAGGATTGGGGCAATGTCATTTCTCTTCACAAGGACGACCAGGCGCGAGAAGACGCAGAAGCTACGTTGATTGCGCCGAACGTCTACCTCACCCGCGTAGGCGTATAAGACGAATTGAAGTGGATCGACGCGTGAACGTGTACACAGCGCACTCTGTGTGACGAGGTCAAGATTTGCCTCGTACGGGCGAAAGCGAATGCCGACTACATGACTTGGTTCGAAGGCAGATGGGCTCGATCATATATGTACGTGCCTTCCATGTTGCCCGAGACGCCATGCTTTCTCATTTCTCTGACAAGCAGCTGTTTCATAGGAAAAAAAAAGAAGCGTCGATGCCTCTCGTTGCGGTGTGAAACGAAGGTACCAGGCAGGGACCGTTCCACAGAACATTGCTTTTGCAAAGGCGTTTCACCAGTGCTGAACTTTATGCTGTAATCCGTTTCGCACGTCTTCCCAGAAGCAAGGTCTTGTTGAAAGAAACGCAGTGGTGCTCGTAGATCTACCATTGTGAATGAGGCAGTGCGAATTATAGAAATGAATTACGCTGATTGCTGAAAAAAGTAACACTGCTGCTGTCATCAGCGGAACAAGAATTGCACTGTGTGCTCGCCACAACATCGCTTAGACAAGAAAACAAAAAGGGTGCATGCAGCCAGAACACGAAACCGGTTCAATCCGCTGGCAAACTGAATGAGGCTTGCGGGGCTACAGCTGTCGCCTCTCTGACACACACACACGTCACTCGGGCAATGGCGGCCGTAACTGAAGCGACACCAGGAGGACAGCCCTCAAATCGCTCGAGGGTCAAGGCCAGACGATTTGGATGCTTTACTTGTTTAGCAAGGCTCGCCTTCTTGTCAAGGACAAAACATTTCGGTCACGCCCTGATGGTGAGAAGTTTTTCTGGAAAACAGTTGTTTCTTCACCCGGTGACGAAGACAGTTTCCTTAGGACCAGCAAGCTATGGGAGTCGTTATAGACCGTTTTGCAATGTATGTTACTGACACGAAGTGGTGATAAACTGACAGATGAAACAAATGTTTTTCTTGTATATCATGCAACCTCTGCAGATGTATCTCACTTGAAGATGCTAAGATGCCCAACAGCTCTTCGCGTCGGGTGTGTCGCACATCATCTTGGAGAAGGCGCAACTTGGTGCGTCACGCTCGGCTCTTGCATCTTGTATCTGCCGGAGTTCTGAGAATTGACGTCGTTCATCTCTGGCGGGCCGTGCGAGCGTGGGGCAAAGGACTTCACTCGAACCTTCCTTACAGTAATGCACGTCGTTGACACGTTGGATGAAGCGCTTCCAAGGTAAAGCGTCGACCAGTACAAACAGGATACTTCTTTCGGTACAAGGACGGCCACTATGAACCAAGTGCACAAACAGGTGTTACATGCCAAGCAATGAAGAGAAAAACATAGAAGAAGCTTCGGATGTTACATTGCAGTACGAATCCATGTTAAGGGTTGCTCTTTCAGCAACTGTTTAATTAGTATTTCATGAACAAATGAGCGCGAAGTAAACAGCCTTCTGACAATAACGAGCACAATGTAAGATCGCACAACTATTGAGGCGAGAACAAACACTACCAGTCTGTCATTTGGTTGTCTTGTAGAAAGAAGAAAACCTCTGAACTTGTAGCTGATCTGCAAAGTTTCATTGTAAGGCTGTACTACATTACTGCGGTGTTTTTTTCTTCTTTAGAGAAGTGTACGCAGCGGAACATGGTCGTTAGAATTTCATACGCGAGACGGCTTAGTTGTCTGATTCGGAGCTGCGTGCGTCCGCAGCGTACACTGCTATTTCAATCTGTCTCAAACTATTACAAGGCGTCATTGTGCAATGTGACAGTGTCGTGCGGAATTTCTGGTAAAATTGTTCGCTTCTTTGCTGGGTACTCTGCTTTGGCAACACAATTCCCGTAGTGTGATGCAGAGCCATCTATGAAAAAGTTATATTGTATATGCGATGAGGAATTCGTAAACTGGGGTAGGGTGCTGGAGCCGACACTTCGACAAGTGGACTTGCCTTTTTCAAGGCTCGCAAGTTTCCATCTTCCTCTTGCCTTTCAATTCGATGTGTCAGTCATATTCACAACACGTAATAAATATTTCAGCATTCTTACTTTTCGGATACCTTCATGGTGTCACGCAATAAAAAAAAAAATGTGAAATCGCTGGGAACAGTAGGACGGCAAACATTTCAAAGAAACCACGAAAACATTGGTGGGGCAACGAATCATGGTATTTTACGTTTCGAAGCAAGACAGCAGGCTATGAGGATGGTGGGTGTCCCTCGTTTCAATTTTGATTTAAGAGAATTCCGGACTACGGACATCATGTGCGATCAATGTTTGCGACAGACTTCGGCAATACAACTCGTTTCCTCGAGTTATCAGAAGGACTTACTCACCACTCCAGATATTTGCGAGACAAACAAAGGTAGATGTCACGTAAAAGAACATTTGTCTGTTTCTATGCCACCACCCAATCTGACAACAGGCCTTGACTCAATCTCTAGATGTGCGTTCATATTGCTCTTCGAGGCTTGTACAAGGACACAAGTCTGTTAAGGCACCGACACAAAGGCACCGATGATCTATGGTGTCACTGTGTAATCAACAGCGATCAAAATACAAGGACACATGGATGAATCAGAGTTGTGTGCCTTATAGCGGGTCGCTATAATTACACCCGGTTTGTGGAGGTGGGGCAGAGAGGCGGAGGGAGGGGAAGGAGACAATTTCGTGTCTAAGTTACACAAGTGAACTAGCTGTTGACATTATGTGTTTGCGCCCATGTTCTACCTGGCCTGATGCGCATTTTCTCTCGTGATCAACTTAGGACAAAGGTGGTATGACGAACGAAAAAAAGTGCAGAATTCTTTTGGTATAAACTTGATAGCTAAGTATTATCAGTACACTAATATTTCATCATTATATTATTAAGTGATTCACTGTTCTTCAGCATTACACACACACGCAGATATATATAGCCCAGTGCTTACTATAAACAATAATGTAAAATATACAACTATAAGAAAACTGTATATTCAGGGGCATTTTATATGAGCATCTTTAAAAGATACCTGAAATATATAGCTGGGGAGTAAGCCTTGATGTTCATCAGTTACATACACGCACTCATATTAAACTATTATTTGGACTAAACATTCCTTAGCCCATTTACAAATATGGGAAAAAGTATATTTTTGGCGTGCAACATAGCGAGTGTACTCCCAAACACAAAGCAGAAAAATACCTCGCAATGCTCAAAGAGGGGTGCAAAGAGAACCAAGAGGTATCAGGTTAGTCACGCTATCAGCTTACGCGATATAATACTGAAGCGTATCACACAAGAAAGCTTGATACGCCACACACACACACACACACACACACACACACACACACACACACACACACACACACACACACACACACACACACACACGCACACACGCACACACGCACACGCACACGCACGCACGCACGCACGCACGCGCACGCGCGCACACGCACACGCACACGCACACACACACACACACACGCACACACACGCACACACACGCACACGCACGCACACACACACACGCACGCATGCACACACGCACACACACACACACACACACACACGCACACGCACACACACACACACACGCACACACACGCGCACGCACACGCACACGCACGCGCACACACGCACACGCACACGCACACACGCACACGCACACACGCACACACACACATTAATAAATGCTGCTGAAAGTTCTGTGTTCTTCGCTAGTCCTTGTGTGTAGCGCAGTTACAGACTTTAATTATGTTCTCTCTACATGCCCAACTTTCCACCCTTCGTGCAGCGTGCAGCAACGGGATTCAGTCATGCTGAAAACGCAACACGATCCATCTTGCCAATCGACCTGTGGTCAGAGCGGCCACTATAGCGGACACGAACGCGCCGCTCTTCAATTAGAAACGGCCTCATTGCCCTTTGTGCGCTTGCCCGCGCTCCCTGCGGTCGATGCTCACGCTTCGCTAATCAAGCTCTGACTCACAGCTGTGGCCCGCCGCCTGCGCCGATCAAATAACATACATTCTTCGTGAACGCTAGAATTCTTTGCCAACAGGCGTTAGAAATGTAGCTATACCGCTTTTTGTATAATACAATGCTGGCCATTCATGGAAACTTCGTTAGCAGCCCGTATTAGCATATCGTTAGCACGCTCACCGATGCTTCGCACAAACGAGGTTCTAGCGCTTTCGCAAGATTAATTGTTTCAAGCGTGATTCCATGAAAAAAGAACGATCGTTGCAGTAGAACGTTTTCTTTTTTTTACTTTCATTCATTGTTTGTTGCCAGGAGACTTGTGCTATATCGTGTCTTCAGAGTGGCGTTTAATTGAAGAATAGCCATATCTTCATGCGTAAGACGTTAGCATCCTGCAGCCCCATCACTCCGTTTGCATTTCGTCTCGACTCGAATGTTGCGAAAGGCTAAGAAATTGTGCGCTGCTGGAAGGGAGCCAGACAAAGAAAACATGGCGCTTCTTTCGTTGTTTTCTTAGTCTTAAGAAATGGTACATCATACACATAAAGATTTCAACGTTTTCTATGTTTTACTGGTAGTCATGGTACCGCTCTGTTGCAAACTAAAAAAGTTTCAAGTCAGCATATCTGTTCTTGAACTCTTTAAGCCCATCGAACGTGGTCCTGTTTAAAGACTATAGAGTTGCGGAGCTATCCCGTTCGCCTCCCATCTTATACTTTTGACCAGGCAATTAGAAGTTGACAGCATCTATAACAATTTCCTCCTCTGCTGCTGTCTCCGGCGTCTCGAAAACTTTGGCAGGGGGACTTTGGTATGCGTTATTTATTTGCAGGCTGAACTGGTGTTCTCGGAAAGAACATGCTACGTATGTCCGCCGGGGTGTTCCGTGGTGTTGGTTCATAATACTCCAAATATTATTATCGTGCTAATCGGCTTAAGTTCATTCCTTGCAGGACATTTCATTCCCAACCTTTTGTCACCATGATTGCAGTGCATAAAGCCGGCTAACTAATTATGGTATAATTCGTTAGTTTGGTGGCGCGATCTATTTACGATAAAATGAAACCGACGCTTCTCTAGTACACGTGTCTCCACAGGAGTAGCATAAAATGTGAACTAAGAAGCTTAGTAGTAATTATTTAACGATGTAGCGTCGTCTTTCGGTAATTAGAAAAGGGTGTGACTGCTTCCCACTTTTTCGTTCTTGTATAGCGTACCAATTGTTTTCCCAATTGTATACAGTACAAGGCAAAAAAAGGACAATTTACGTGTAATGCTTATTCCCCTTTTTTTCTCGCTTGAATGCTTGACGATCCCGCCAGGTCAACATTTTGTCAATCAGATAAACTCACGGGAAGGTGTCTGGAAACAAAATCGGTGCTTGTTTGTGCTACGCACAAACAGCACCACTTAGCATTTGTGTGTGTGTGTGTCTCGCATAGGCTTCGAATATATCGTACATTAACCGAGCTTTGCCCCATATAAGGAAGTCGTGACATCGGACACTGGACAAGCCTCGCCCTTCAGCCCCTAAAAGAGAACAACTCAAAAGTGTCGGTACACATCATAGCGTGATGGTCAGTATTAATCCTATCGTAAAATCTTCTGTGAGAGCTTCGTGTTTTTAAAGGCAAAATCGTTAGCTGCCTCTTGATAAAATTCAGAAAGTGACCGCGGGCACGAGTAATGCAGAAAATCAATATGTGATTGGGTCACCCTATATCTTCGTCATGGTGACAAAGATAGCCAACATTTGTGACGTCGCTGTGACGTAACATGACGTCGTTGCCATAGCTGATGCAACCGTGGAGGCACGTGAGACGCGGTAAGCATGCAGCGCTTGTGACAATTCAAGCAATGCCAAACCAGCCTACTAGCAGTAAACTTACAAGGGTGATGTATCAATAATTATGAATAAGAAATGAATTTAACATTTTATATCATATCGAATTGTCTACAAAGACGTCACGGTGAAATGAAACTTGGTCTGACAGAGCTATATACACCTGCAGGTGACGCACTCGGTGAGATGGGTGATGCGTAGCGCGTTTTTTTCTTCTTTTAGCTGTTGTTTTGAGGCTTCAAGCGCTACGCATATCTTGCACGTGCCCGTGTTTATCCTGGCGACGAAAGGGAGCTATCAGCGGCAGACCGTTGTCGAATGGCGGTGCCCTTGATCATCATCAGCCTGACTACGTCCACTGCAGGACAAAGGCCTCTCCCATGTTCCGCCAGTTAACCCGGTCCTGTGCTTGCTGCTGCCAATTTATACCCGCAAACTTCTTAATCTCATCTGCCCACCTAACCTTCTGTCTCCCCCTAACCCGCTTCCCTTCTCTGGGAATCCAGTCAGTTACCCTTAATGACCAGCGGTTATCCTGTCTACGCGCTACGTGCCCTGCCCATGTCCATTTCTTCTTCTTGATTTCAGCTATGATATCCTTAACCCCCGTTTGTTCCCTAATCCACTCTGCTCTCTTCTTGTCTCTTAAGGTTACACCTACCATTTTAATTTCCATTGCTCGCTGCGTCGTCCTCAATTTAAGCTGAACCCTCTTTGTAAGTCTCCAGGTTTCTGCTCCGTAGCTAAGTACCGGCAAGATACAGCTGTTTGGCCGCCCTTGATAGGGGCGGCCAAACAAGCAGTCGATGACCCACTCTCGCGTGGCCGGCGGCGCGCCGGACTTCCCGCGATAATCGAAGCGACGCGCGATGAGTGCCGTTTCCGGCATTTTGGTGCGTACTATACACGCGCGCGACACCGGCGCTACCGTCTCGTACATCCGACGCCGTAACAACCCAAGGTCGGATGCGGGAGGTCACGCCTAGCTTGGAGGAGGAGGAGCCTAGTTTGGAAGAGGAGAAGGAAGGGGAGGAGGAATGAAGATTTCAATCAAACAGGCGACCGAGGTTCTCATCACTGGTGTCGCCGAAAGTTGCAAACAAACGCGGCCGAACGACGGTGACACTCATAATTGTTAGACTATCTGGCGTTCTTTTTTTAGGTACGCATAAATCAAAGTGCACGACCTCATGCCTGCTAAATGCGGCCACCAAGGCTGGGAACCGTTCTACAGTTCAGCTGCGCGACTGTTCAATGCAGGGCAGTGTTTTAGGATAACAAAATCAATGGGTCCACGGTGCATTTATCAGTACGGTAAATCGTAGGCGTGTTCAAACATATCGAGTGCCAAAGGCTCGCGAAGCTTGTGGTCGACCTGTGCAATCTACTGTCACGCAGCAACTATAGAACTACAGCCCCATAATGGAGGCTAAATTAGGAGTTCACTAAATGGACAGCCTGTCGTGAGACATCACCGTTTAGAAATTTAAATGGCAACCTACGATTTGGTCATTTCATCTTTTGTCTAGGCTTAAGTGTCGTTAGTGCCCGTCCAGATGCAGGGAACTTGAAACCATTCGCGAACCAATCGGGAAACGGAGTGAAAATGCCTTACTCTTTTGTCCATGTAAATAATAAATTTGGTTTCACGGTACATGAAAGCTGAAGGAGAATAGCAAAGTATTGTTAACCTTTGTTGAAACACCGATAGATTTAGACAGCACAGCGGAAACTCTTCTCTTCAGATATGATAGGTACCATTTAAATCGCTTTAATTTTAATCGACCCGTTCATGAGAAGTTACGACAATCTTAATGAAGGTGTTTCTCCTTTACTGCGTAGAAGTCTGATTGGATAGCATGCGCGCGAGAAAAAGAATAGGTGATCGCATTACTTGTTCTTCACCACAAGCGTAATTAACGGTACACGGGAATTAGTTCTTGCCACAAGAAATACACTCGCCATAATTCACTAACACCAAAACGCATTGCACTTAACATAAAAAAAATTTGCTGTAGCATACCGCTGGAAACTTCATTACGGGGAAGCTGGTGTTAAGCGCTTCCAAGCAGGAACCACACACAGTATCCTGCTATGACAATGAATGGTGCACAACTAAAGAATAAAACAATCTTGGTCCTCTCGTAGCCGATCGTGACTTTTTGTGCACAATACATAACACCCTGAAGAGAGACGAGAAATAGTTTTTGCTCTCTTCTGACTTGTCACAAAAAACAAACGAACAAGCAAACGAAATAATTTTAATGCGTGAAAGGCTCGCGAAAACGTGGTCTTCAAAAAAGAGTGCTACCACCTCTTTCCGCCAACTGTTATAATGCTTTTTTTTTCAACGTAATTAAAAAAAAGCGCATATCGTTTTGATGCATGAGCACTGGACTCGTGTTGTGACCTCGATAAAGCATGGGAATGGAATAACTGTCACTCGCACGTAGCGAATGCCTATACAGCATGTGCGTTTTCCAAACAAGCTAAACAAGCTATACCTTCGCATCGCTCGCCCCCGTTTCATACCATACAGCCAGCTGACTGCTTTCCCCCGTCTACCAGAAACAAACGTTGTTTAACCGTTTTGCTTTTCTATCCAGCAACTGTTTCGAAACAATGTTGCTAAGGGCGCTGGAGAGACATACGTTTTGCAGTTACGTGCATCTCAGCCTTGCCAATATATTTCTCCATGCTTGAAACGAGCTGTCAAACAAAGTGTATAAGGCAGCCATTTGCACGAAGGTTTAGTAGCCGAATGATTAAAGCTGAGCTGCCATTCCTTTTGCCCTTCAGCGAATGTGCTTTGCCGTGAAAGCTGACGCGCGCCTGGTACGCCCTCGCGATTCTTCCTCGGCCCGTATCGCAGGTACGTGTTCGTTGCGACACACTGCGTTAAACCTCCAGCCGTGTTTTCGTTGAAGTCCCGGCACCTCTGGTGCTTTTTTTTCCTTGTTTTTTTCTTCCCGCGTCCAGGCCTTTTTTTGCTTCAAGGGCGAAACGAGCGCTGCTGACCGGCAAATGCTAAGTGCTGAACGGGGCAATTTATTTCGGGCGCCACACCAAACGGCGTAATTTTAAGCGCAACCTTTCAATTCTCGGTGCGGTCCGCGTGCCCTCCAGCCCTTCTTCTCTGAAGAGAAATAATAATTTAAAAAGAAGCCCCAAAGGAAGGAGTTAGAGAATGCACTCCAGCGGCGTTCCGACGTGTAAACAGGTTTTGGACACGGACATTATGTATGCTTTGTGTTTGTGCGCACTCGCATCCGTACTCCGAAAGGTGCGAGGTCTGAAGACAGTAATACAAGAAATGGCGTATTCTGTGGGTAGGATGATGGCTAAAGAACATCGAGTGGTTGACAAGCTGCGGCTTAACAGTAGCGACTGAATCAACAACCAAAATATTTCAACTAGATTTATCGACGAATACTAACACAACGCTAGTTGACCCATCAGATTTAGGCACTACTGCAGCGTTTACGTAATGATGTTCCTTCATCAATACTATGACAGCGCTAGTCGACGCATCAGATTTCGCGCTACTATGTCGTTCACGTCATGATGTCCCTGGAAAGCAGTCAGACAGATGGGAAAACCCCGACTTCCGACGGCGCACACTGAACACAACTGTACGGGCGGCCGAGATGGCCAGGGTAGGGACATCAACAGTTACAGAATGCAAATGGGATTGGTGGTCGCATTCCAGCGAGCGGTAAACACGTCCAGTCGCCAGAGTAGATAGAAAAAGCAAGAGAAGAGAGACATGCATGGCTTTCGTGGCTGGACGAGTCGTGCAGGAGTACGTGAGTGACAGGAGTGGGGGAGAAGTCTCAAGGAGGAGGCCATCCGGAAACTCACCTGTGCCGCCGCACCCGCCGCAGTCTCGACTAGTGAGCCTTCTGACGCTCGGGTGTCGGCCGGCGGCACGTGCGGGAAGCCCCGACCGCCACACGCGCACACACCTCCCCGCTGCCCCGCAGGAACAACTGCTGCCAGGGGCGCCCCCCGACGGAGACCTCGGCGGGACGCCTTGAACGGCGGTGGCGGCGGAAGCAAGGGAGGCGATAAGACGCCGCCACGAAGGTTGGCGAGGGCACCAGCCCAGGTGAGCAGCCAGCGGGCCAACGGGACTTCGCCGGTGGGTCAACGGTCGTTGGGCTCACTACTTTGATACGCGCACCAAAATCAAACGGAGCGAGGTTTTGTGACAACGGTGCTCTAACACCCGTAGTGGTGGCTGTATAAGGGCCCAGAGCCTTTTGTGGGGCCAGCAGCGATGATCACTACAATGCTTCACTATTTTCGGCCACTGAGTTGTAGTTAGAATGCTTTCTTTAGTATATATTGGTGTATGAGAGATGAGTGTTTCTGGGGAGGACATATGCCTTGCTTGCATGCTTACCCTAGAAACTACTGATGCTAAAGTGAAATGCAAAAAGTGTGGTAATTCTTATCACATCGAACAGTGCTCCGGACTGACTGAGCCGCTTGATAAGACGAGAAGTGGCACCAATTCTCGCAAAAACTATGTGTGTTTCACGTGTAAAACTGGTGCGCCATGCGTCGGTGCAGGTGCCGCTGCTGCGGCTCATCAGGATTTTAACTTTGCTGTTGCTTTTGCGGAGTTAAGTCAAAAACTTGATTTTCTAATGCCACTGAATGAAAAGATGAACAGCATTGAACAGGCAGTGCAAACAATGTCTGATCATTTCGATACCATTCTGAAGCGATTGGACGGCCAAGATAAACAAATTGAACAGCTCCGTAAGAGAACTGAACAGTTGGAACGAGCAAGGCCTGACGAGGAACTACACCAGATAAACTCTGACTTGAATGACCTGGAAATGCGTAGCAGGAGCCGAAACTTGGAAATTCATGGGAAACTTTTCAACGAGCACGAGAATCTACTCCAAAAGATAAACGAGATAGCCAGGATGATCCAAGTTCCTGAGGTCAGCGATCACGACCTTGAAGCTTATCATCGCCTTCCGGCGAAGGCAAATAAGACCCCCGCCATTATCATACGTTTTCAAAGCCAAAAGCTGAGGGATATGTGGCTGCAGAAAAGGCGATTACTAAAGGAAAAGGATGCAAACATATACTTTTCGGAAAACCTAACGCGCAGGGCAAGAACGCTATTGTGGACTGTGAAGCAATGGGCTCGCGATAATGGCTTCCGTTACGTGTGGTATGCAAACGGGAAAATCTTCATCCGCAGGAAGGATGGCGAACCGTCCCACGTTGTCAAGGACGCGAGTCAGCTGGCTAATTTTACTGTGGTTAGGCACGTCAGCACATAACATGTGAACATCACGTCAAAATGGCTAATAATAGATTCGTGTTGCCTTGCAACATTCGCAGCGTCATGCCTGCCGATTGGTTGGGCTCATCAGTGAAATGTTTTCATTTGAATGTACGATCACTGAACAATAAGGCTGATGAACTGCAAATTTTGTTAGACAGTTTTAACCTGTCTTTTGATTTCGTCATGGTATCTGAGTCATGGCTGAGCAGTAGCTTTTGTTTGCCATCATTTTCCACATTTGCCGTCAATCGTAATGTGGGTCGTGGTGGAGGTGTTTGCATTTTCGTTAATAAGAAAATCGAATGTGAATTGATCTCGGAACTTTGTTGCATGTCATCTGCTGTTGAGGTTGTTTCTGTATTGGCAAATAATACCGTTTATTCAGTGTTCTACCGACCACCCAGTGGAGATGTTGACGTATTTTTTGAGTACATTGAATCATATATTTCTTTTACTTCTGCGCATCACTATGATGTCATTATGGGTGGTGATTTTAATATAGACATGATGTCTAATTCTGCCCATGCAATTGATTTTGATGTGCTGTTAAGAAGTTTTGGCTTCAGTATTGTTACTAAGCTTCCTACTCGTATAACTACGAACTCAGAAACACTGATTGACCTGTTTATTACTAATATTAACAATTCTGTTATACATTCAGGGGTAATCTGTTGCGATTTAAGTGACCACATGGGCATTTATTTGTTTTTTCAGAAAAAGCAGCCTAGATCTAAAAACATATGTACCCCAATGGTTCAGTACGTCACACCTAATGCTCTTGAAAATTTTCGCAGTGAAATGTCACTTATGTCATGGAGTGATGTGTTCAATGAAACTAATGCAGAGGCAGCTTATGAGAAGTTTCTTAGTAAATTCTGCGGTGTTTATAATAGGCACTTTCCGCTAAAAAAGAAACGTACTATGAAAAAGATAAGAAAACCTTGGATATGTAATGAACTTCATACACGCATTAAACAGAAGAATAAACTCTATAACACATACATTGCCTCCAAAAGCACACAGCTGTTTCAAGAGTTTAAAAGCTACAGAAACAAGTTGACCAGTGACATCCGAAATGCCAAAAAGCGATATTATGAAAAACAATTCGAAAATTCATTTCGGCATCCTGATAAACTATGGAAACAAATACGTTCTCTGGACGCTAATTTCATTGAGGATACGCATTTCGACAAGATCACTCATAAAGGAGAAGATTACACAGGGGAAAAATTAGCTGAGGCATTTAGTTTGTACTTCGCTAGGGATCATTCTACACCACATAACTCACAAGACACCCCTACTGCCAGATGTTCATCTACTCTTTTTCTTGAACCAGTAGGTGAGAGTGAAGTAACGCAAACGTTTTTTGAGCTTTCAAACAGTACGTCATGTGATTTAAACAACATACAAATTCGTCCAGTAAAATATGTCATTGAATTAATCTGTGTGCCGCTTACACATATCTTTAATTTGTGCCTGCAAACCGCCACATTTCCTTCGGCTATGCAAATAGCAAAAGTAATTGTGCTTTACAAAAAGGGAGACAAAAATGACTTTGGCAATTATAGGCCAATTAGTATCCTTCCTGTTTTTTCTAAATGTCTGGAAAAAATCATACTGAAACGCATGGACAAGTTTTTACAATCTAACAATATTATCAATGATTCTCAGTATGGATTTAGAAAAAACCGTTCTACGGAAATTGCTTTGATTCATCAAAAAGAATATATTCTTGATAAATTAGAAAAAAATAAGTTCGTGTTAGGCATTTTTGTAGATTTTACCAAAGCATTTGACTGCATAGTACACAGTATCTTATTTAGAAAATTGGATTTATGTGGTATTAGAGGGCACGCTTTAGATTTAATAAAATCCTATTTATCTCATCGGAAGCAGTACGTTCAAATCAGCAATTTTCAGTCCAAAACGCGTGATATTACAGCCGGTGTGCCACAGGGCAGTATACTTGGGCCTCTTCTCTTTAACATTTATATTAATGATATTGCGAACATTGATGATCAATCCAGGTTTATTATTTATGCGGATGACACTACAATCCTTTTGTCAGCTGATACACACAATGAGCTATCTTCCCGTGGTAACAATGTATTAGGTAAGCTAGAAGTTTGGACAAAGGAAAATGCACTGTCAGTTAATGTAAATAAAACTAAAGCTATAATTTTTAATTCTATTAATAAAAAATCTGATACTTTAATACATTTGCTGTATAAATCCGAGCCAGTTGAAATTGTCAGGTCAATAAAATCACTAGGAGTTTATTTCACACTACATTTGCAATGGAATGATCATGTCCACAGCATTTTATTAAAAGCATCGAGAGCGGTTGGTATACTTTGGCGACATAAATCTGTTTTACCTTTAAAGGCAAAGCTTGCTATATACCACGCTTTATTCCTTTCACACTTGAACTACTGCACGTTAGTGTGGGCGACAACGACTAAAACTAATTTAAGAAAAATTTCATCTCTCCATAATAAAATCCTCCGTCTAATTTACAATCTTCCTCGCAGACATACAACAGATCACTTGTTTAGTGAACATGAAATCATCAATGTTTACCACCTATACATTTACAGGCTTTTACGCCGCTATAAGATCGAACAAAAAGAACGTTCATCTACTATCACAGATATCGCTTCCATGATACGTCATCAACCAAAGTACCCTCACCGTCATCAACTACCTTGGATGCTTCCTCGTACAAGAACTAACTATGGACAACAAAAAATTACTTATCAGCTACCGTTACAATTAAACAGGTTATATTCATCAGGTGTTAACATAGCAGATATCACCCTTTCTCAACTTCGCCAATATCTTATTAACACTCCTGACAATTAAGACCTTATCTTCAAAGTTCGTAGATAACAATTAGGGAAAACAATAAACAAAAACACAAAGGATGAAAATGCAGTCACCGCTGCACGTAAATAATATGTTTAATGTATTCGTGCTTTACATATTGCGACTTTTGATTTATATTTCTATATATGTTTATTGCACTGTGTCTGTGTGGTTTTTCTTTTTTTTTTTTTTTGAGTTTGAAGGCTTTATCAATTCTAATTTTGTTAATGTTGTGTATTTTTGTCAGCTGTGGTGTTCTGTTGCCGCCACCGCCACTGCCTTATGTACATAGGGGGGTGAGAACTTAGTCAAGCGGATAGTCGCTTTTATTCTCACCCCCTCCATCAACTGTGTATTGGTGGAAATAAACCATTATTATTATTATTATTATTATTATTATAAGCTTTCATGTATCGCAACATCAATTCATTGTAATCGCACCTCTCTTTTCCAAAGCTGCCGTACTATGTGAGCATTGGGTGTGGTAAAAAAAGAGTATTGGAAACCAGTAGAGGGAGCACCGGTTCATAATTGGAAATCGGTGCTCTCATTCCTTTTATACTGTTACCATCTTGTGCATTCTGCCTCAAGTCGGAAAAGAGATGGGAAGGAAAACGTTCTTTGGCAGTGATCCACGTTTTTTTACTCGCATAAGAACAGAAAATTAGCGCAGCGTGCGCTAAATCGAGCATGGTTAAGACACAGCAGAACTGGTGGGTACCTAGCTCGTCTTGGCTTGGCGAAGATTTTACCCGTCCACATCCTTTTTTCCAGCTACACAATACATGACTATGCTTGCTCCCCTGTTTTGCATTTATAGTTTTTTCTATTTCTTTCGCTCTCTCCCTGCTCTTTTCTATCTTTTTCTCTTTCTTTTATTCTCTCCGTTTTTTTTAGTTTCTATCTGTTTATTTCACTGTCTGTGCACTTGTTCTCCCATGCATCCTCTTTTTACTCATCCCTACTATCACATCTCTCCTCATCGTACTATTTCCCTTTCCTACTACTTTGATATTCTATATTATACAAAGCCATGTTACCCTCTACTAGCGTACCAAGATATATGACCGATTGGTTACAACGCTCGCCTTTGGATCATGGGTACGGGATTGAAATCTCGCTTCTCCACAATTTGTTCTTTCTCTTTTCGTCTTAGCACTCAATATATTGTACATCAGAGTCATTTCGCTGCAGGCTGGAAAAAAGTACCACACGTGTTCTGGAAGAGAAGCAAAATGGGACGAAGATGAAGGAGAGGACAGAGAGAGCGTGTGCTGGTATGCCATGATGGTACTAGTTTGCCTTTTACTACACTCGTTGAAAAACTTTTTCTAACTGCGCGATAAGGCGTAAGCACCAGTAAGGAAGCATTCAGAACACCACGAACGCAGACTGCAAACTGCCCAGCCGCGGTGGTCTGTTCACTAAGGCACTCGGCTGTTGACCTGCAGGTCGCGGTATAGAATCCCGGCTGCGACGGCTGCATTTTCGATGGAGGCGAAAATGCTGTATGCCCGTGCGCTCAGATTTGGGTGCACGTTAGAAAATCCCAGGTGGTCCAAATTTCTGGAGCCCTTCACTATGGCGTGTCTCATAAATATTGTAGCGTAGTGTTGTGGTCACTACTTGGTCGCCGCCGCGGAGAGTATCAACACATACACACAACAGATCCATCGATTTTCTCCAGAACTGATTTATTTGGTTAAAACACTTCTGATTGACGTTGTACACACTTGCACGCTACATAACTGGGACAACTTTGCGCAGCACACGCTGCAACCTGCTCTCGTGGCGTCCACTGTGCAACTCTCCTCCGGCTCCCCTGGCAACATCCCGAGAGGCCGCCCGGAGACGAAACCGGAAAGCACCACACAAAACGTCTCCATTGACGACTCTCTACCTGCGTAGCAACCTTCGTACGAGGAAGCTTCCTTGCAGGAAGGTTCCTACGAGCACAACAAAGCCGGTGCTAGCATCACAACCCTACTCTTAGGTGACTCCGTGGACGAGCCCCCTTAGGGGGACTTGATTTCTCAGGACAAAATAAAGTTCACTTCAGTCAGTCACTCCGCGACATTGGAATAAGCCAAAAGTAAAAAAAAAGCTACATCAATGTTTACGCTACAATATGGTGGTATTGGGACGTTAAACCCCACATATTAATCAGTCAGCAGAATGCAATCTGTCCATTTTCTGGTAAGCAAAGAGGAGATATTTCAAGCAGGAACCTACACATGAGACCAATCTTTGAATTTCGCATGTACCGACAAAAATACTGCCATTGCTGACTAAGAGTGTAGCCCGAAATAGCGGCCAAACGCACACCAAAAGCGTGACAGTAATCTCGCTGAGCTTTGCGGATGTAAAGAAGCAAACAACGGAAGAAAAACTTTACAAAAAAAACAATGAAAAACAAGCAATGAACCATCTATCCAGAATGCCATTTTGCTAAAAACAGCAAACCTCAAGCGTAAAAAATGTAATGCAGAAAAGACAGACAGGGAACTTTATTAAGGTCGTGAGGAGCCAGCCAGGGGACCCAGAGTGAGCGCTGGTGTGGTATAATAAACGAGCACTGCGCAGCTGTACGAACTCCACACACAAACACGGTTCTTAGGCTTACGCCCTTGATTTCTGCACTACACGGGACGGCTTTCTGCTCTCCCATAGTTGAGTACATCGTACTCTAAATTGATAACAACTTTTTCTAAACACACAAGGTGACCCATCTGGGTAGCGTGGTTTGGCCTATAGCGACTACAGAGTTACATCTCAATACGCCTAACATACTGTTGCGACGCGCACCACCGACGACGTTACGAAGGGCGCCTCGAAATCTCACCGCTGCAACCACTGTTTCGAAAGACGGCGACGCCAACACGGTCCCGAAGGCGCCACTGCTTCTAACTCCAACGGGAAGGTCACCAGCCGTTTGGTAGCGTAGGTTTTTCAGCTCGCGACTGCTTCTCCGCAGAGCTGATAGACGAGCGGACGAGACGACGGTGAGTTAAACAAGGTTTATGTACAGCATATATACAGAGGCGTTACAAATTCGGCACTGGGGCTGACAGCTTAGAGACTCAAAGAGCTTCTCTCTAACACATAGCTCTACTCTCAGATGGGTCTGCCGTCAAAGGGGGTCTGCTAACACATAGCTCAACTCTGACACACAGCTCAACTCTCTATCACATAGCTCAACTGCGACACACATGTCTGCTCTCACATAGGACTGCTGCGACACACATGTCGACTCTCCAACAGGTCTGCTCTCTATCACATAGCTCAACTCCCTGACACACAGCTCAACTGCGACACACATGTCTGCTCTCACATAGGACTGCTCTCACACAGCTCAACTCCCTGACACACATATCTGCTAACACATAGCTCAACTGCGACACGCATGTCTGCTCTCACATAGGACTGCTAACACATAGCTCGACACGCATCTCTGCTCTCCAACAAATCTGCTGCTCGCGACGCGCCGCAGGGCTTCTTTTATATGCACCGGGTCCAACCCAAATGTCTAACCAAAAGCGCCGCAGGTCGTGAGGCCAGACTCCTCCAATGGGGTCGCCGCTGGGCCGCGTCCTTCTTTCTCATCGAAACTGGAGAGGCTGCGCTGCAGGTGGCGACGTCACCCAAGGACGAGTGACGTCGCCGCGCATTGCGTCAGCCACCAGACAGGAAGGCGCCGGTTGTTTACTCGACGGGCTCGCTTGCCGAGGCTGACTCACTGCACGTGGGCGCCAGAGAGGCGCCGTCGCCTGTTGACGCCGTTGAGTTGTTCGCGTCAGGCGGACTTGCGGGCTGGCCTTGACACAGATTGCCTTTTCCAGAGGCACGGACGTTCGCTGTCGACTCGCAGGCATAACAATACCCAAATCTTGATGCATCTCTCAAACACTTTAAACGCTTGTTTGAAGCAAGCTATGGTAGCATCAGGAGTAATCGAATTTTTCACTAGCGTCTTGTACACCAATAAAACAACAGGGCAAAATGGCACTTCTATTGCACGTTTGCACTGCTTCAAGTTTGCTTGTATCTGCCCTTTTGCTCGTAAGGGTGTAACCATTGTGGTTCAACGTTTAGTTGAAATTATTTCAAGCGAGAATTTCTTCCTTACAAACTTCGTACTCACGCATACTATTCATGGCACTAAACGGAACAACAATAAATTACCTGGCTAATGTTCAGTGTTCCGTTCCACGTGTCGGCTTCTTTTTTCTTTTCAGCAATTTTGACACAATTTTCTCGGCAACAACTGCCGAGAAAACTGTCTCACACATTTCTCGGCTGCTACTGTCGTCGTGTGCGTGTATTACTAGCTTGCGTTTTTTTTTCATTTCTTTTAAAATTTTTTCTTCCTCCCTCCGCGTAAAGTAGAAATCTGGATACAGCCTGGCTAACTTCCCTGACTGTCCTTTGTTTCTCTATCTTGTATTACCGTTGGAAGGCATCTCTAGAGTGTACTGTTGGCCATAGATGTTTGCGGGATGTGCCATGTGTGGCGGAGTGACGACACAGTGCATTGCTGCGCCTCCTACCATAACACGACGTGGTTTTGAGGCTATTGGCCACGGCCTCCGTGATTAGCTCCGGCAACGACACCCCGGCAACAGCGCGTTGCCGCAGCTAATCGTGGAAGCCGCAGCCTATAGCCTCTACTTCAAGCAATGTGACAATGGCGTGGCAATGCAGTTTTGCGTCACTCTGCCACGCGATGCACATAGCGCAAGATTTTGCGGCCGACAGTAGGCGCAGCAGACGTTCATTGTAATGAAGCTTCAGTCAGGCTAAAGCTTGTCTCGATGAGCGAGTGCAGTTCCAAGCTTTTGTAAAAAAAACACGAACAGATAACAAAGAACAATGGTGAGGAAAGTGCCGAGGAGTTCGTAGTGAAATACTTTTTTTTTTGACCCAGAGGCCCAAATGATGTACCTTAGTTTTGACGAAGAAAGGAAGGACGCTATCACACCAACTTTCGTATCCCAAACTTACGTCTGGCTTGACATAAAATCGCCTCCACGCAACGGAGTACTTTCCCTGCTGCATGGCCAAGGTCCTTGAACGTGCGATGAAGTCTCAATGAGACGCCGCCGAGCTGATACGATCATTCCATTTTTTTTAATTTTTACTTGCTCCGTGTGATGTCTGATCGATCGACTCCAAAGGCCTGTGCTCGCATCACGAATAACAAACATTATTTTGTCGAAACTACTTGGAAGTTTCAAATATTATTGTATTTTATTCAGGAGCGATTCGGTGATGCAGCGAAAATAACATGCCTGACAAGTGCTGGATAGAAAAACGCGGATCACGTAACTGCGCCGTGCTGGTGGTGTCGGAGAGCAACATGTTTTGAGATTCCCGTGCGTACGATGTTGGCAATGCGGTAATACACTCACTTGTGATATTGTGTGTGTGCGTATACGGTCTGTTATTTTTGTCCCAAACCGTTTTCGTGCTCCACCCACAAAAGTAGTTTCATTATTCTTGTCTAGTGTCCTTGCCGGAGGGGCCACGGTCAGAACGATTGGTATTCTCCATAAGCGCGTTTGTGGTGGTGTTTGAGGTTGCGCTTTTCGGCTGGTGGTATTCATTGATCGAGCAAAGCAAAATATATTGGTAAAAAAACAATATGTAGAACGTAATACAGAGTTGGTGTTGCAACAAGATCCTGGAGAAAAGAAATAAGGTGAAGAAAACGCAGGCGTAATGCTATGCCATGTAACAGGTGACGTATAGAGTTATGCTGTGTTGGTAGTGCTTCGCTCCCCGCAAAATTCTTCAAGTTGAAGTCTTCTAGAGCAGGGCTTGGCCCTTACAGCAGCCATTACTTGTAGCCTGAGTTAACCTGACATAGACAGTTTCAAACGAGCGTAGTGTCCTGCTTGAGCCTCTGCTGTAAATGTCTGGCGTCTACCTCTGACGTATCCTGTGACAAAGATCTTCTTCAAGCGCGCTTCGGAATCTGAAGCCACAATACCGAGGACAACGAAGGGTGACTCTTAGATATGAATTGCTGTTGCAGAATGTAAATAAAATGGCTGTCCGTACGCTGATATATAAATTAGGTGCTGATATTATGGAGAGATCAAATCCAGACAGCTGATTTCAAAAATACATTGTGTTAAAGACAATCACCTCTAAAAGGCTGAGTGAATACTTGTCGCCACCTGTTTGAGAAGTAATTTCATATAAACCATCTCCGAGAGTGTCCATCTTACACGCAAGGTGTTTGGTGTGAATGAAGCAAAGTAGTCAGAAAACAAACTGGTGATCTTTATTTTTTTTCACGAGCATGGAACTTGGTCGTCTCATTCTTTCAAGCCTTTCCTCTTGTTGTATGTACTTTTCACTTTTTGGCTGGGAACACTTGGGTGAAGTTCCGAGCAGCTTGCTTGTGGGTGCCATGACTGGTGGGACATCCGCTGCGCATGTGCAAAAGAAGTTTAAAGTTTCCTCATCATCACCCACACCTTGCAAATGCCGCCTTGACTTCTTGATTGCCTTGAATGCTTAGTCTTTTATAATTGATAGTTTCAAAGTAGCTCCTATCTCTGTTATTCTAAATTTACAGGCTGTAGCAGCCACGGCCACCACAGTATAACCTAGGGGTGGCGGTGATACACCCAGCACCACCACCCTCGCCGCTCTTCGCGAAACTTTTTTTATCTGCGCACAGGCGCACACAACACGCACACGCACGCACGCACGCACACAAACATGCATAAAGTTCACAAACGAACATACATAAAGGACTGCGCTATGTCCAATTTCATATTTAGTTTTTCTTCGTGATTAATTTATCGGAGGCGCCATGCCTATTCGAACCCAATAAAACGTGGTGCATTTGGGAAATGTATAGGGAACGTGGCACAGTTTAGTTTATCTTTACAGTTGTCCCCAGAAGTGGACGAGCAAGGTGAACGCGAGCATTAGGTTATGACATGTGGCAGATGTGATGGTGTTGGTGTTGGTGGCGACCGGACATGTTACGTGTTTCACAGTTATAGGGAGGTGTGGTCTTTTTTCTAAGGAAATGGACTTATTATGGTAAATAAAAGATGCAAACGATAAGCTTGATAATTTACAGCAGGGGCATTTTTGTGAAATAATAATAATAATAATAATAATAATAATAATAATAATAATAATAATAATAATAATAATAATAATAATAATAATAATAATAATAATAATAATAATAATAATAATAATAATAATTACTATTATTATTATTCAAACTGAATGACAAATACTTTTTTTCCCGTAAAGCTAATCAAAGTAGACGTGGTTGTACAATGTCCCTGACAGCTTGCCTGGTGGGGGCATGGCAGCGGCTACGATAACGTTATTCTTGACAGCCACGTAGTCAAGGTAATGTCTACACGGTGATTCAGCCGCACTTTATGCGGGCCCTCAGTTTGCCGTATGTTTTTTTTTTTGACGCTATCGTACACTTTGCCGGGGCGTCTGCTCACCACGCTGACGACCAGCTAAGCACCCGTAGTCTGTCCCATCGAGTGACCCTTCAGCCCGTTGCGCCACAGCAGCGAAACAATGGAAGACGGAAAACAAGTTTGCCGCCCGCCTCTTGAAAAGGGCTCTCCAATCCTTTACTTTCTAAGCGAGTTTTTACCTTAACCAGACGAGGAGGTACAGGTGGCCTTGAACAAGATGTGACGCTTATGTGAGCGAGAAAGTCCTCCTCAGCTCTTATTGTGCTCACTATTGATGTGCTTAGCTGCGCCCAGAGCGAAGGTGGATGCGGGGAGGGGTTCGTGGAAGTCAGTGGGCGCGAGTGGGGTGAGGTCACGGCCGGTGGACCACTGTCATAACGTCACGCCATAGTGTACAGGCGCCCGCCATAAAGTGATCCTGCTGCGTAGAACGCAAATAGGTGCGCGCTAACGACCGACAGGCGCTGTCTCTCGTTGCGTTTCGGCGGTCGCTCCCTATTCGTCGCCGCGAATGGCGTCGTGTTTTTTTTGTTTTTTTTTTGTCAGCGATAGACCAGACCGGTAGGCCGTGAGCAATCATTCCAGCAATTTGCCGTGCTTCCGCGTGCTATCACCTGAACGCGTGCAGACGCGTACGCAGGAATATACGTACGCGATGAGTTCGACGTGGGGTTTGGCTAGAATAGCGTCAAGGAGGTGAGCTTTAGCTACATTTTGTCAGGAAAGTGCGGAGTACTAACTCTATCTGCATGCAGATTCAAGAGATGGTGAGTGCTTGTATGACGGGACGTGTGTCACTGGTGACAAGAGGCTTAGGTATCAGCCTCAGCGAGCTGTATTCGGCATGAATGCCTCTTTTATTACCATTGAGTTATTGGTTACAGTAGGTCATTTTCGGGACGCAGGACTCGCAGGAAGTTTCGCTTCGCAGCACCCTGCTAGGTGCAGCACATTGACAGCATGGATTTCACAAAGCTGGGGTGGAGTCAGAACGTTTTTCTGAATGGTAGGGCGCGTAAGGTGGGATGGGAGTTAAATGACTTTTTATGTATGTTCTTGCGGGTGTGTGTATGTGTGCGTGTATATATACTCATGCAAAATTGAAAATTTTTGTTGAATCTGAAGCCCCTTCCCCAGCCTCCTGTTATCCTGAGTTTGTGCACGACGCTTTGTGGAACAATGTAATCGCGACGCGTATAAAGAGGACCACGTCCACGGAACGTGCAGGTACTTCGACTTTCCGCAAACATCGAGTGTGTGTGACGCGGTGATTCATCCAACTTTTTAACCCGCATAGAGGATTAAACATTCGTTGGCAAAATATGGTGTCCATGGGTTCCGGAAAGCTCGACGTGTGTATACTTCAAACTGATGCTTGCACAACGCTTTGGTTTTGACTAAACGTGAGGGAAGGCAGCCTCACCCAGCGTCAGGAAGCATGGCCGTGCGCGTCATCACGGCGGAGAGCGAATTGCTGGGAAAGGAGGAGGCAAGCGATAGAGGCACCACTTTCCTGGTGTGACGGATCCAACATTTCATTATGCGATGAAAAGTGCACTGATGATTGATTGATTGATTTGTGGGGTTTGACGTCCCAAAACCACCATATGATTATGAGAGACGCCGTAGAGGAGGAGTCCGGAAATTTTGACCACCTGGGGTTCTTTAACGTGCACCCAAATCTGAGCACACGGGCCTACGACATTTCCGCCTCCATCGGAAATGCAGCCGCCGCAGCCGGGATTCGAACCCGCGACCTGCGGGTCAGCAGCCGAGTACCTTAGCCACTAGACCACCGCGGCGGGGCAATGAATGGTCAGAGAAAATGCATCTTTCGCACAAGTGTGGTCACAACTTAAGTACATGGTTGAGGAAGCTGCAAGAAAGGTTCCGAATATTATTAACCAGACGTTCACGGTTTCCATTTTCCGGGTCAATACAGAGGTCAGTTTTGAAATCACTTGATAGACTTGTCCATAAACTTGAAGGGAAGTGAACTTTATTGCCACATAGATGCAAACAGAACATATTTAAACAGCAAATACGGCGGGATAAAAGCTGCATATAGGCAGCTTTTATCTTTTTATATATTTGTACAGCTCATCGTGATGAAGTGGATAAGCTGTTTCTTAAGACCCGTTGCATACTGCTTTTCGAGACTTCGTGATGGCTAGTGCCGTTGTAGGGTAGTTCTATGTACAGGAGTGCTCAAAGGTCCTCAGGCCTCACCACCATAAGATTACATTGCATAGCAGCCTGGGGCTTCTGAATACAGTGGCATAGCCAGGAAATGGCACATCAGGACTGTGCACCCCCCCCCCCCCCCCGAAAACTTCATCTGCCATGGCCTGCGGAGCTCAAAACGACATTCGACCTTATCTGCCTCCCTGGCGGTCCTTCACCCCCCCAACCCCTCATCCCCCCAAAAATGTTCTGTCTGAATCCCTGCCTCTATACGTAGTTGCGCGAGCCTGAAGCAGTTTGCGCTTCGCAAGTTGAGCTACACCAGCAGGATAAAACTAGTCAGGATGATAACGATAATTTCATTTCAAATAGACCTTTCTATTCAACATACATTTTCGATAGACATTTGATATGTAATAAAAATTAGATATCAAATAGAATGAGTCACTCAAGGCCATACATCAGTTAACGTTGAGTGGACCTGTACAGCGCAAAATAAAATAATGTCTACAGAGAAGCACACACGAACAGCACTGCCCACGTGTCATTTTTTATCAGCCGTGTTGTATTTCACCCCTAAAAGGTAATTTAAAATCATTGAAGACTAACTAGCCCAGCTGTTAATTCCTGTCTGTGAATTCAAACGGCTGACATTCGCCAGTGGTAGATAAGTATGAGTGTAGGCGTATTTGCAGTGTTTCAGCGCGTATTTGGAAAGCAAGCACTGCGTACGAAATCATACGTAAATTGTTCGACGACGTATTACTCTATGTTGTGCATGTAATAAGTGTTATTAGTTGAAGTAGCTCACCGTATACTACGTAATACTGTTAAACTTGAGGTAGCACATACGATTCCGGTAGTGACGGCTGCAACAATATAATGGTAAAAGGGAGTAAGATCCGTGTGGCCGCACCTGCTTATCACGTTATACACGTTGAAAAAGCCTTGGCCGCTCAGAATTATTCTTGTATCTCCAAGTACAGCGTACTTCAAAATCAGATTACAGTTTTCCAATATCAAACTTGGATGTCTCATCATACTAATTAAAATAATTGTTTCTTTTATGTGTGAGCGTATACGTTACAAAGTGTCACAATATATCACAAGCCCTAAATTTCAGCTTCCTAGCGATGAATTTTGCGTGGTCTCCACAAGGTACAGAAAGAAAAAAAAAACACTTGAGACCTGTGTATAAATATTTTAATGAAACAACCTAATAAACTAGAGCTCCGCACAGAAAAAAAAACATCTAGAAAGAAAGAAGGGCCATGCGTGTGCTTACTGTTATTGCAATCGTGTACGTCGCTGCACAAATCTGCGTGTTAGTGTGAGTCTGTAAGTACCTAAGGCAGACCAGCAAGACGCAATTACTATGTATGGTGTGGCGCAGCTGCAAGTGATCTTATGTATCAGGTTCCCGGCAAAGGTGCGCACATGCGTATTAAGCTCTAGATCTGACTTGTCTATGCTGCACAGGTAACTCGGGTATTCTACCCACTGTAGCAGGAAAACTACTGGGGCGCTACACCACAGATCTGGCTGAGCGACTTCTGTGATGTGGAAACCTACAACGAGACGTGCCGTCTTTTGGCACATCGTATCGTGTACGCTGTCAAGAGAGTTTTCTTTTCTTTTTTTCGCCACGAGGATGCGATCGGGCACACTAAAATTGTTATGTGCGTTTCCGCTTTACTTATTTCTTCGCTGCCCGCATACAAGGAAAGATTTGCTTCTCTCGCGCCAGCAAATTGGCTCGTTTACTGCTTGTGAGGAAGTGTCGCGAAATTATGGCAAACGTTTTCCTTCGTTCGGCCAAGCGTCCACCCCGAGTCGTTACAAACGTGACGTACGTGTGTATGGTGTATCAAGCCAAGTCCCCATTATGACGGGAATGGTGAACTACTTGAGCAGCGAATACAAACAACCGAGCGTCCTCGAGCATTAGCCGACTCATACCTGCTCTATTTGTTGCCATAAATACCTTCAACTCTGGTTCTACGTAGTGGAGTCCTCAATCGTGCGATTCCGTCTGCCGTACTTGTACTTTGAATTGTTTGGCTATGGAGCATGTTACCAGTCTCAATTTTGTAAGTGTCCTTTCAAATGATCACCTCCGTTGGCAATAAGTCGGACGTTTTTTTTTTCCTTGCTCGCTAATGTTAAAGCGCGTAGTGGAACAGAACTCAACCAACGCAAAACTTCGACAGCGATGTCCAGCTGACTGTACTAAAGATGCTCCCATACTCGGGGTCGTGCTAAAATTTTCTCTGATGAACCATTGCACTGCAATGATTTTCTCTGATTACGGTCACGTGGGATTAATTTAGAGAGCTTTCAGTTCGAAAGTGCGGTCTTCTGTTAGCTGGTTACTTTTGATCCACCCAAAGACTAATATTTCGTACTTGAGCAAATCAAACGGTCCTTCATACTGAACTATTTCCAAACACAACACTATTTTAGTGCCAATGCATAGTAATGTTTATGGCTACATCGTAAAAAAAACAAACAAGAAAAAAATTGCCCGCAGCTTCCCTCGGGGGAACACTGAGGAGGATGCGGAAGCATGTAATTGGTTAACGGGTGTTAAATTGCGACTTACTTGGGTCGATGGCTAAATTGGTTAACGTGGTTGTGAAATGGGGTGTTAAATGAGTGAACACGTACGGCACGTATGCGAAAGGGCGGTGTTTTATTTATTGCGACGAACCAACGGACGAGCGGCAACTGAGCGAGCGAGCGCCGACCTTGAGTATATATACAGCGCGACGGTGCATGCGCTGTCAGCTGTCGAATGTTCTCGAAGGAGAAGCGCGCGCGCGGCACAGATGGCGACGGCGCGACGGCGCATGCGCTGTCAGCTGTCGAATGTTCTCGAAGGAGAAGCGCGTGCGGCACAGATGGTGGGCGACGGCGCGACGGCGCATGCGCGCGCGTCAGCTGTCGAATGTTCGAGAAGCGGTGCGGACGGCGCGGACGGCGCACTACAAGGCGCGAGTATAAGATGCTTCCGCATCTAATATGTTGAACGATTTTGAGTACTTCGTACTCAACTATGGGAGAGCACTGAGGCGTCCCGCTAAAACAGTTTAGTGGCTGGTAACAGAGTTAGACACATTTTAGAAAAAATTTATTGCCACAAACGTCATTAACACTCAACAGAACATTTCCGTCTTAGACATACTCTAACGATGATGACAAGACAGACGTCATTTACATGAACATGGATATGAGATGACGTTGAAAAAACATGTACATTTGATGGTTCACACAAACACAACCACAAAATACTTCAAAGTAAACAAGAGACAAATAAAACATAAATATGTACATTTTGCATATTTACATGTTGGCATGCCATTTCTGCCGGCACATCGACAGATCAGCCTACCAATACCAGGCCGGCCGAAAGACAAGTTTCACTCGTCCGTCATAGACCGACACAAAAGGGCAAGACCAGTGCCGAAGAAATTCCTCTTCACCGAGGAAGAAGAGCTCCTCCGACAAAACAGACAGCAGCTCCGAGTACAATCGTTCTAGGATCGGGTAGAGCGCGCGGCGGCGGCGGCCCGCAGCAACCGCCTCGCAGCGGTTGCGCCAGAGGCAGAAAGCGCCGGCAACAATGAGAAGACAAGCGAAGCGGCCTCGCGAACAACGCCCAGAAGAAACGAAGCGATTTACTCTGAGGCAGTGAAATCCAGCATGTACGGCTCTCCAAAAAACGCGAGCAATGATACAATGCCTCAGAAAATGCTGATTTGTTTCCCGAAGGGAGCAGTTCGGACATGTTGCTGACTGGACTATTCTCCACCTTTCGAGGCGGTCGAGAGTGGGAAGTACACCCCATCCCAGGCGCCACATGAAGTCCCGAAGGTGTCCAGGCAGAAAAGAAGCCGTTAAGGAGCTCCAAGACACCCGTCTAGAGCGAGCACGGCGGGCTGGCGGGACCAACGGAAGCAACAAAGCAGCAGTTGTCTCAACTATGTGGTTGTTCAAAACATCTATGCCAGGACAGCTCGACTTGACATGGCGAAAAAATGCAACAGTTGTTGCATAAAACGCAGGAAGTGTTATTGACTGTGGCCCCCTGTTAAGTTGCACATTAGGCATCAAATGGCGAAGTTGAGTACCCAGAAAGTAATATGCAAGCGTTCGTGCGGGAGATTCCTCCCCTTGCACTAGGCGCAAAAGGAAACGCAGTGCCAGCAGCCGACAGCGTATGGACACTGAAGGGAAAGCAAAGCCTCCTTGAGCACGCTGCTGTCCCAGTGCCGCGCGAGAGACCAACTCAGTGCCGCCTGACCAAAAAAAGGAACACAAAGCAGACTGCAGTGATCGCACGATACGTAAAGATGGTTGCACGACGTGAGAAAGGTACCAAATACGACCACAAAATACAGTCTGCGCAAGGTACCTCCGCTCAAGAAGCGGGAAGTCGAAATCCCGTGCATCCTGAATTTTCTGTCTTACTTCCTCGAGAGCGTTTAACCAAACAGATTCGCAAATGCCGTAGTGGTTGTATGAAATACCTAAAATACGAAGGGACGCGGCCGGCTGAATGGGAACACTGGCGCTAAGCCTGGAGTTTGGAGAGCCAATGAAGAAATACCGGGATTTGGAGATGTTCAACGCTGCACCTGAAATGTCGCCATATTGGGAAAATACATGCAGGCTGCGTGAAAGGCTATCTTCATCTGAAAGGTACAAGGTTATATCATCAGCGAAAGCTGTGACTTTCACGACACCGCTACCAGGAAGCGGAAGACCCCGGACACGTGAATCCGCATCAAGAGCACGCAAGTATGGCTCAAGGCTGAGGACAAATAGCACAGGAGACAATGGACATCCCTGACGGACCCCACGTGTTATGGAAAAGGCAGCACTTTCCCAACCATCCAGAACTAGTGTGCTTTTCAGACCAGTGTACGTATTTTTAATCATTTCCACAAACGAATGAGAAAAGCCGAAGGCTGTGAGCACATTAAAGATATACGCGTGCTCTAGTCGGTCAAACGCTTTTTCCTGGTCCAAAGACACAAGGATACCACGCGCAGATCGCGACAAAGTATAAGCTATGATATCCCGTGTGGTATATGACAAGCTGTGTATTTCTCGTCCAAGCACTGATGAAGTCTGGTGATGACCTATTAGGGTGTTCAACAGACCCCTCAAACGTTGAACGGCTACCGCCGCGAATATCTTATAGTCAACATTGAGGAGCGTGATAGGTCTCCAATCTTCAGGATTAACAGAGGAAGCATCACCCTTTGGAATAAGCACAATGCGTCCATCTCGAAAACTTGATGGAAAGACACCGTCCTCGTAGCATCGCCGGATTACCGCGGTAAATGTAGCACCAATCTCATCCCAAAATGTCAAGTAAAACTCAACAGGTAAACCGTCTGGCCCTGGGGCCGTTCCACGTTTCATAGATTTCAGTGCCGCATTTACCTCATCAGCCGACGGAGGGATGTGCAGGCAATCTGCAGCTTCTTGAGGAATACGGGGCAAACTTCTAAGCATTGGCGGTGTTTCATCACAGTTAGTCCGCATGGCCGAACACGACATTGCTTCAAAATGCGCCAAGAAAACCGATCGATCACGCGTAGGAAGCCGCTGCGCAGGTGGTATTTGTGCTGTCATAGAGACAGGTGGCTCTGATTGCCCAAAAAAGGAATGTCTCGCGTAGCGCAGCACCTCGGGATGTGCACATGGGTTGTGTCTACAGCGCCATGCTGCTGCCGCCAGGGACGAAGCAGCAGTCAAGCGCTGAAAGCGTTCACGCAGTTCACGCTGCCACGCTCGCATCAGAGGAGAAGGCGTCTCGGCGCGCAAAGCAATGCGTAACTTCATCGCGGTATCAGCAAGCTCTTCAGAAATGCGTCGACGAAGCGAACGCCCCTCCACTGCGCAGCGCAGGCGCCACTGTGTTTTAAGCGCATCCCAATCTTCAGGACCAGACGCCGTGAGCGACACACGTATTGCGCGTGACAAATCTGATCTTGAGCGCGCGTCCTGCAGGACGCGAACATCAAGACGCCATGGCTTTTCTGAGAAAGAAAATGGAACTTCGAGCTTCAAGACAATAGGCCGATGATCAGATACGTACACAGGAGAAGGTGGAAAGGACGGAACGCATAGATCAGAGACAAACGCCTCTAACGCTCGTGGGATATAAGCCCGGTCGAGCCTGCTGGAGGATCGTCCACGTCGCCATGTCCAAACAAAGGTATTTCCGTGCACTACATTGTGCGCGTCTAGTAATGAAAAGTGGTGGACAAGGCGGCGAAGCTCGCGTGAATTCCAAGCAGACCGGCCCCAGCCAGGACCTTGTACATCGTTTCGCGTGTTTAGAACGCAGTTGAAGTCGCCAATCAAAATGACATCACGACCGTCAAGAAAAAACACATCCAGGTCTCTAAAAAAGTCATTAGACTGTCCAGCTTGCGCTGGCCCATACACACACAGTATCCTTAATCTGAAAGAAAAGTAGCTACAGTCTAAAGCCAAAACCCTGCCCATGCCATCGTAAAAAGCATGATGATCCCTTAATAGAGCTCGGTTAAAAATAATAATACCTACTCCCGTAAAACGAGATGTAGCAAAAGAGAAATAACAATCTAGGTTGAGCCTTCGTTTAAAAGCAAGCACGTCGGATAGCGAGAAAAAATTTGTTTCCTGGAGGCACAAACATCACAATTTTCAGCGCGGGCGACACTAATCACTTCAGCCTGCTTTGCCGGACTGCGAAAACCCTGAACGTTCAATGAAATAATATGCAGTGTAGTAGCCATAATAAAAAGTAAAGACTAACCTGGACGCATAGTTCTAGACGGTGTCCTGGAAAGTGTCCAGGGGACACTTGCTCGACCAAATTACAACGCACTGTTCGACCCTCCAGAAGAGGGTCGAGGTTTTTTGGACCGTGTGGATTTACCACGGCCATCACTGCGTTCATCGGAGCAAGAGCTGGAAGTGTGCCCTCGCTTTGTTTCACGTGTAGCTCCCATTTCAACGTCAAAATCGGCAAGGATAGACAGTCCGATGCTACTATCCAGTCCCAGGCTGAAGCCGTCTTCCGAAGACGTGTCCTGAGGAGGTAGGGACTGAGCCGCCGGCAAGCTTGGATCCACATTCTTGATGCTGGCAGCACTGTCCGCGTCTCGGCAGTCCGGTGTAGGCACCCTTTGTGTGGGCGATTTTTTACGTGTACGACGCGATGTCGAAATGGTCGGAGCGGCCGCAACAGAAGAGGCTGTGGTGTTTTCGCCACTGTTTTCCAAAATAACAGGGGTCGTAGGGCCAACTCCAACAGCAGCAGCCTGATAACTGGGGTCATTTGTGCACTGAACATCAAGTGGCGTCAAAGAAGAGACGCCGACGCCGTTTTCAGGGCAGTGCGTTGCGTCTTTCGAAGCGCACGGTTCCTGCACCAGCGCCGAGGCGGACGCGCCAAGCGTCGCATCGACAATCGCGCTTTCGTTGTGCGCTTCGTCTGAAGGAACCTGTAGGGGTGAGGCCAGCACAGCGTCGGTGACCTCCTCTGCGTCCCCCGAGTCGGTAGTTGGTTCCTTTGCCGGTGTCAGTGGTGGAAAGGCACCAGCGGCAGCGTCTGAGTAAGAGCGGCGGACAGGGCAAACCACAGTTGGGTGGCCGTCCCCGCAGCGTCGACCGGTCGTCTTTAGAAAACTTAGCAATGCCCACGTCGCTTTGCTGGCCAGCGACGCGTAGGGCCATGAGCCAAGTATCTTCTCTTCGGAAAAAGGTCTACTGTCTAGTGTCTCTAACGTTTCGCGTAGCAAGTTGCGTTCGCTCGCAAAACGTTCACATGAACACAGTAGATGTTCTATTGTCTCGTCAGTGTCGCACGATTCACATCGGGAGCTATCCGCCATTCCTATGCGAAAGAAGTACGCCTTTGTAAAGGCTACTCCTAACCACAGGCGGCACAGTAAAGTTGCATCCTGGCGGGAGAGGTCCGATAGAACTTGAAGCTTTTAGATGCGGAAGCATCTTATACTCGCGCCTTGTAGTGCGCCGTCCGCGCCGTCCGCACCGCTTCTCGAACATTCGACAGCTGACGCGCGCGCATGCGCCGTCGCGCCGTCGCCCACCATCTGTGCCGCGCGCGCTTCTCCTTCGAGAACATTCGACAGCTGACAGCGCATGCGCCGTCGCGCCGTCGCCATCTGTGCCGCGCGCGCGCTTCTCCTTCGAGAACATTCAACAGCTGACAGTGCATGCGCCGTAGCGCTGTATATATACTCAAGGTCGGCGCTCGCTCGCTCAGTTGCCGCTCGTCGGTTGGTTTGTACGGCGCGTCGACGTCCAAGGTCGCGGTGAAATGAATTCCAACGAATCCACAAACACAATGATCGACGTCCCTTCGACCAGCGCCGTCCTTTCGCATACGTGTGTACGTGTTCACTCATTTAACACCCCTTCCTACAACCACGTTAACCAATTTAGCCATCGACCCAAGTAAGTCGCAATTTAACACCCCATTTCACAACCACGTTAACCAATTTAGCCATCGACCCAAGTAAGTCGCACTTTGACACCCCGTTAACCAATTATATGCTCCGCATCCTCCTCAGTGTTCCCCCGAGGGAAGCTGTGGGCAATTTTTCAATGGGTCCAATTTGTGTAGGCGGCGGTTCCTGACACTGGGGTCACTAAGCCAAGTTTCCGACATGGTGTTAGCGAACGAGTGAAGGCCCCTTGCAGCGTCGGTTCTCGACAATGGAATTAGGGTTGTCCGGGCGTCCGCGTGGGCGGATCGGGCAGCATTATCAGCAAGGTCATTACCGACAATACCACAATGTCTCGGTAACCACTGGAACACCAAGTCATGTCCTTTCAATAAAACTTCATGAATCACTTCTATTATTTCATTCACTAGTTGTTGATGCTCCCTCTGTCGTATCTTCAAAAAATAAAGGATTGGTGCGAAGAATGGCAAATGAGTTTGAACACAGAAAAAACAGTCTTTATGACTATAACTAGAAAGAAAGCACCTCTAGATTACAACTACCAGATTGGCAATGCTTTCCTCAAGCGTGTACAAAACTATAAATATCTTGGGTTATGGTTCACGCCCGACCTCCGGTGGAACACTCATATTGATAATGTATGCTCCAGGGCTACCAAGGCATTGTATAGCCTTAGACGTAACCTTTATACCGCCCCATCTGATATAAAGTGTCTTGCTTACAAAACTCTTGTCAGACCTATTATCGAATATTCTAAAATTGTCTGGGACCCTTACACAAAGACAAACTGCAATAAAATAACAAAAATACAGCGACTTGGTGCGAGATTTATTTTTAATAAATATAGCCGACATCATTCTCCTACTGAACTCTGTAAAAAAGCTGGACTGGATAGTCCTGAACTTAGGACGAGGATTGAGCGTCTGAAATTCCTCTTCCAGTTAATTCATAATCAATTTAAACTAAACTATTCAGATTACTTCCAGGTCAACACACAAGAACACTCCAGACATCGCCATAATATGTATATACCACCCCTAGTCCCACGTAACGATTGCTTTAAGTTCAGTTACTTTCCACGTGCTATTGAAGATTGGAATATGCTGCCAGAGTCTATAATTGGTTGTTCCTCGCTTACATCATTTGAACAGAATCTAAAACGTTTATTTTCCGAATAACAGTGACATATGTTTTTTTTTGCGTGTGTGTGTACTTTTTGTTGGTTGCATGATCCTGCAGTAGTTGTCTTTCAAATCTTCAGCGCGGTGCAAAAGTGCCGCCTCAAATGCGTCATGTGCTGTTCTGCGCGTATGTATTGCATCGCATGTGTGTTCCATTTATGTATGTTATGTATAACTTCGAGTTGCTGGTCACAATAATACCGAGAAATTATCTCGAGACCTGTACGGTACTTCTGTTTTGCAAATAATTGTTTGTACTTCCACCCTGTAACGGCCCAATTCTGGGCTAACAGTATAAATAAATGAAATGAAATGAAATGAAAGCTGATTGCAAGCTCTGAAGAGATGCCTTGGAGTCGCAGAGCAGAGCCCATTTTTGAGGTCGCGCTTCCGCGATATAAAGTATAACAGCACGTAAGGCGGCAAGCTCCGCTGCTGTGGATGTTGTCCTATGCGACAGTTTGAGCTTTATAGTGACCTGGTACGCCGGGATGACAACAGCACCTGTGGAGCTGTCAGCCGAGACCGATCCATCGGTGTAAATGTGGGTCCTCTGGCCGTATTTTTCGTTGAGTAGCGACAATGTCACCTGTCGTAGGACCACTGTTGAATGATGGCTCTTGTTCGTTATTCCCGAAATAGTGAGGCACACCTGTGGTTGTTGTAGGCACCACGGGGGTGACGCTGGTCTTGTTGCTGGAGTGAAGCCAAAAGGAAGGCATTCTCTATGGGCAGAAATAATCTTTGAAAACATTGCGTGTGGTATTTGAAGTGGCAACACTGCAACATTGTGACCAGGAACTCGGCAGAGGTGTCTTATGTGGGCTCTCAAATTGTCAGTGGTGATGTATGTTCGAATTGGATGCTCTCTTGCGATCATAATTGCCCCGTAGGTTGAGGTGCATCGCGGCAATCCTAAGCACACGCGTAGTGCTTGTCTTTGCAGACTTTCGAGAGTGCGGATGTTCGTCTTGCACGTACTTGCCGGTAACGGCAAGATGTAGCGCAAAATTCCAGAAACAGTGCCCTGTATAGCTGCATCATTGACCTTATCGATGCGCCCCAAGATTTTCCTCAGAGGAACCGCATTATATGGACGATGGAAGTTAGCCTTCTCTTCAGATAATTGCAGTGGGCACTCCACGAAAGGTCCCTGTCAATAATCACACCCAGGAAGCGATGGTTCTTCTGGTATGGAATATTTTGTCCTTTGATGGTAACGGGGTATTGTGTCATGGCTCTGCGAGTAAACGCAACCAATGCACATTTCTCCGTTGAGACGGAAAGACCTTGCTTGCGGAGATACGAGCATGTCAGGGTGGCAGCCTGCTGGACTCTTGCACGTACTTGTAGACGAGTTACAGCCGAAGTCCATAGACAAATATCGTCAGCATATATGAATATGAGGATGGTACTTGGCAAAATTTCACGAAGTCCTACCATCACGAGGTTAAATAAAGTGGGACTTAATACGGCGCCCTGAGGGACGCCACGGGAGGTATGGTAATTGGTGGTAGGTCCATCTGAGGTTTGTACAAAAAGGACCTTCTCGTCAAATAATCCTGGATGCATTGGAACATCCGACCACCAATTCCAACAGCTTCCAACGAGTCTAGGATGGCTTTATGTGTTACGTTATCATAAGCCCCTTTGACGTCGAGGAAAAGTGCCAGTGGTATGCGCTTGAGGCTCTTCTGTTGCTGGATAAATGTTGTGAGATCAATCACGTTGACAAGAGATGACCTACCTCGCCGAAAACCCGTCATGCAGTTTGGGTATACGTTGTAGCGCTCGAGGTACCATTCTAGGCGTGTAAGTATCATCCTTTTCATGACTTTTCCTACGCAACTTGCGAGGGCAACAGGGCGAAATGATGTCAAATCAAATAGTGACTTTCCTGCTTTGAGTAGTGGCACAAGTCGACTTTTCTTCCAATCCTGGGGAACATTGCCCGCCAGCCATGAGTGGTTGTAATAGCTTAACCACTCAACTGTCCCCTTGCCTCCTGTTGAAGGTTGGCTAGAGCAGCGTAGGTGATGCCATCGGGTCCTGGTGAAGATGATCGTCAGGAAGCCGCCAAAGATGCGTCAAGTTCTTCTATAGTGAAAAGATTGTCCATTTCGTAGATGCGGGGATCAGGGATAACAGAAGGATGACAGAAAATGGTATAGCGAATGCCAGCCTACTACCCATTGATTGATTGATTTTGGGGTTTAACGTCCCAAAACTACCATATGATTACGAGAGACGCCGTAGTAAACACGATAAGCATGAGATTCGTGTTATGTATAACAACAAGACTACATGCGACACTCATGATGTGCTCGCGGCCGTTTCGCTTGCTTCACTTATACAAAATTTGGTATTACATGACGTGAACGGATGACGAAGATATCATACTGGTGCAAACATGATGAGCATGAGATGCGTATAATGTTACATGACTACATTCCACGCTTATGATGCACTCGCGACCGTTTCGCAAGCTTCACATGTGCCAAATTTGGTACTACGTGACGCCAATGAATGACGAAAGTATGTGACTGGTGCAAACATGATAATCATGAGATGCGTGTCATGTGAGAACATGACTACATGCCACAGTCAAGGCGCCAATACATTTTGGCGTGACGTTGTGCGCGTGCTCGCCAGCGTTCATTTCGTCGCGTCGCGCCGGCGTTGCCACGCCAGGCGCTGGTCCTGCCATATACTCGCAGGCGCGCGCCTCAATGCGTTGCTTTGACGCATGCGTGTTTATGCGCGTCAAGCGTCTCTCCACCACAAAAAGAGGGAGACGAATTGTTGTGTGGGTAACGCATCGGCGGGAAATGCAGCATCTTGCATTTCACACCGGTTGCCGTCGGGGTGCGCGACGGATGCTGGTCGCGCCTGGCGTGAGACTATATAGACTGCTCGCGTTTTGCTTGCGTACAACGTCACTGTGCCCAGCATGCGCGCGCGTCAGCGCTGCATGGGAGTATATTGGGCCCTTAATGATGTGCTCGCGGCCGTTTCGCCAGCTCCACATATACCAAATTTGTTGCTACGTGACGTCAATGGATGATGAAATGAATGACCGCTGCAAACATGATAACCCTGACACGCATGTCATGTAATAACATAACAACATACCACGCTGATAGCGTGCTCGCTGCTGTTTCGCTAGTTCCACACATAGTAAATTTGGTATCACGTGGCGTGAATAGATGACGAAGGTAAACGACATATATAAACACAGTAATCTTGACACCGAAGTCATGTACGGCATCATTTACCTCCACCTCGTAGCGTTTTGCCTAATTTAAAGTGGCATTTCAGCATTTCTCATTCATGCTTCGCATATCATCGATTCCCACTGTACGTAGGATCTGCCAATTTTTTTTTTTTTGAAACCTCCTTGACCGATACCGTATTTTGCCGCGTACAACCCGGCTCAACTTACAACCAGCACCCATAACCTCAAAACACAAAAAATAGGAACTACAAAAAAAAATCCCCACTTACTGGGGTAGAATCACCTCCGTACATTATAATTAAGCATTACCGTGAAGTCAACTAGCCCACCTAGTATAGAGCAAACATTATTTTTTGAAATGGAAATATATGCTAGGTAAGACTGATACCTGTTTTTCCACAAGTTTGTGTGTTTAGAAAAAGTGGGTAATGATTTAGGGCACTAGGTACCCTACCATGGAGAGCATAAAGCCGTCTTGATACATGTGGAACGCCACAATTCAGTTGAATGGAACTTGATCCTGAGAACTTGGTCTTGAGAATTTATCCTGAATACGGGTTCAGAATATGAAGAACAGTATGTCCTGGATTAACCTGATGACGACTGCTTTGACGCCGCCTTTTACGTAAAACTTTGAGTCAACTAACAAAACAATTATTCAGTCAAGGAGCTGCTCAATTTACATTTGGTGAGGCAGGTCTCAGCTAACACACGTCGATCTTGTTCTCGTACTTCGTTCTGGATGTAACTACAAATGCTCGAAGAGAGTGAAGGATTAAATGATGGTTTATGGCTCTTTCGTGGGTTTCGCCGTAACGTATATTTTTAGGAGTTATTGCGGATATTGCAGTTGTTGAAAATTGCATGCATTTGCAAGCGTGCTGTAGGGTTGAGTTGCCAGTAATTGCGTTAATGCTCAGTTTTAAACGCACACCGTAATTGCCAAAACGCAGACCCTTGTGCTAAGCACGCATCTGAAACTTGTTTAATGGGAAGTTTTACAATATGGCACACCAACGCTTCAGTTCAGGATTGCCACTACAGCGCATGCGTCATACGGTACTCTCAAAAGTGCACACGTTAAGTTACGAAAAAGGTGCGTCACAACATTATTGATCACAGCCAAGTAACACAAATGACATGAACTCTATCACAAAACTACGTGTTAACTCAGGATGCCGTATCATGAATAATTCTTCCCGCGAAACTTGTCGGAATTTATTAGCAAATGTTATACCTATTTCTCTACCCTCTGTAATCTTACAATGTCTAAGATAAAAGGCATACGCAGTGGTCAAAAACTGTCCGGATGTATTTTCATACAAACAAAATCTTTGATAATTAGATACATGCTGTTAACTCAATCAGCAAATGTTGCTGTCGCCTATATGAAAAGTGTGTGGACTTGTATGCGGTCATACCGTGTGCGGCAACGTGTTTCCAGCGAAGCAACTCTTCCTCTAGCCTGCTCCGCCTCATTCGGTTACCTAGGGACGGCTTTATGCCCTCTCACAGGAGAGTACCTAGTATTCTAAATCGTTACCCCCTTTTCTCTAATCACGCAGAAAAACTAACTTAGGGACGGCTTACTGCTCTCCCAAAGTTGAGTACCAAGCACTCAAAATCGTTAAACATTTTTTAAACAGAAAACCAACTTTGGGGCTCCTTTGCTGCACTTCGTACTTGCTCAATGCTCACACATAGTTGAGTATGAAGTACTTGAAATCGTTCAACGCTTTTTTTCTAAACAGATTTTTTGTAATAGGGAAGGCTTTAAGCTCACCCATAGTAGAAGACCGAGTAATCTGAATTGTCAAACACTTTATATGCGAAGCATTTCTTAGCGAACTTCGGTGACTTTGAACGTATCTATCTATCTATCTATCTATCTATCTATCTATCTATCTATCTATCTATCTATCTATCTATCTATCTATCTATCTATCTATCTATCTATCTATCTATCTATCTATCTATCTATCTATCTATCTATCTATCTATCTATCTATCTATCTATCTATCTATCTATCTATCTATCTATCTATCTATCTATCTATCTATCTATCTATCTATCTATCTATCTATCTATCTATCTATCTATCTATCTATCTATCTATCTATCTATCTATCTATCTATCTATCTATCTATCTATCTATCTATCTGTCTGTCTGTCTGTCTGTCTGTCTGTCTGTCTGTCTGTCTGTCTGTCTGCCTATCTATCTATCTATCTATCTATCTATCTATCTATCTATCTATCTATCTATCTATCTATCTATCTATCTATCTATCTATCTATCTATCTATCTATCTATCTATCTATCTGTCTGTCTGTCTGTCTGTCTGTCTTTCTGTCTGTCTGTCTGTCTGTCTGTCTGTCTGTCTGTCTGTCTGTCTGTCTGTCCGCCTACAACTTTTAGCTCTTCTGCCCGTTTCGATAATGGTATCGATACCAAACTTGGTATGGCATAACATGACTGCATGAAGAACATATTTCATTAGTCATAACATGAAAATCATGAGATGTATGTCATGAATGTCATGATTTACAATTCATGATTCTGCAGCTCTTGCGGTGGTTTCGTTCACATGGCATGTTGCGAAACCGGTATGGTATGACATGATTGCATGGCGAACACAAACGACAGACATTAACATGAAAATCATGACATGCGTGTTATGTAACAATATGACTACGTTCCACGCTCGTGATGCGGTCGCGGCCGTTTCACTAGCGTCACGTATACTAAATATGGTATTAGGGTACGTTAATGGGGGACGAAGGTATGTGACTGGTACAAACGTGATAATCATGAGATGCGTGTCATGTAATAACTTGACTACATGCCACGCTCATGATGCGCTGGCGGTCGTTTCGCTAGCTTCACTCATACAAAATTTGGTATTATGGGACGTGAATAGATGACGAAGTTATGAGACTAATGGAAACATGATAAACATGAGGTGCGTGTCATGTAACAACATGACTACATGCTTCGCTCATGATGCACTCGCGGTGGTTTCGCTAGCTTCACATGTACCAAACTCAGTATTACGCAACGCCAATGGACGACGAAGGTATGTGACTGGTACAAACTTGATTATCATGAGATGCGTGTCATGTGAGAACATGACTACATGCCATAGTCTAGACGCCATTACATTTCGACGTGACGTGGTGCGCGTGCTCGCCAGCGTTCGATTCGTGGCGTCACGCCGGCGTTGCCACGCCAGGCGCCGGTCCTGCACTCGCAGGCGTGCGCTGCGCTGCGTTGTTTTGACGCATGCGCGTTTCAGCACGTTCGGCGTCTCTCCGTCACGAAAAGAGGAAGACGCAATGTTGTCTGGTTAACGCATCGGCGCGAAATGCAGAAAGTCGCATTTCGCGCCGGTTGCCGTCGGGCTGCGCCGACGGACGCTGGTCGCGCCGGTCGATCGGGCCAGGCGTCAGACTATAGAGTGCTCGAGTTCTGCTAACGTAGCGTCGCTGTGCCCAGCGTGCGGCCACGTCAACGCTACATTGGAATATATTTGGCCCTTCATGATGTGTTCGCGGCTGTTTTGCTAACTCCACATATACCAAATTTCGTGTTACGTGACGTCAATGGATGACGAAATATACGAGTGGTGCAAACATGATAATCCTGACACGTGTGTCATGTAGAAACATGACAACATCCCCGCTCATAGCATGCTCGTGGCAGTTTTGCTGGCTCCATATATACTGAATTTGGTATCACGTCACGTAAATAGATGACGAAGACAAATGACACATCCAAACATGATAATCTTGACACGGAAGTCAAGTACGGCATCATTTACTTCCACCTCGTGACGTTGTACTGATTTTAAAGTGACATATCAACATTTCTCAATCATGCTTCGCATATCGTCGATTCTCAATGTACGTGGGATGTTCCAATTTTTTCTATACGCGCTAAGCGTGCCTAATTGTTACATATTTTGTTTAAACATATACAGACGCACATTGGCCGTCTTGAAACTGGAACAGCTTATTTATAGTAGGCGTATCTTTGCGTTCTAAATTGTCGAACATTTGTTCTGACATGGCCTCCTGGATCGGGAGCACGCACAACCATGCGCTCCCGATCCAGGAGGCCGTGGTTCTAAACCAAGTTTATATCAGAGAGATACAAAGGGCCGCAAGATGCGACACCTGTGTGCACGCTGTGTGCAGATCTGCACCTGTGTGCAAATCAGAAAACAGCGGGGGAAGGGTTGCAACAACTAGCGCCAACAGATTTTAGCTGTTTGCTGGTGGAAGGGACGCTAAAAAACGCCAGGCCTGCACGGTAGGCGCAGCACAGTCACAGCGAAAGCTAAAAGAGCGGCCTTTCAGAGCTTTTTCAAAACACTCATTGGGTAACCACTGCAAGCTCTCTTGCTTGGTACCCACAGGGCACTAATAAACTTTTGGGTGATAGGCCGGCATTCGCTATGTTATTTTTCGTAATTCTTCTGAGAAGCGTGGTATCCGCTGAACACTTGCAAGGAATTTTGTGCAAATTGCCCACGCAGTGGTTGACGACGATAAGGACTTATGGCTGAATTGGGTATGCGCCTTAGTTAGTAGGCAAAGCTTTTGTGATGGTTTGGAGCATTGAATGGCCCGCACATTACGCTATTCATATTGTGCGATGACCGGTTGTTCTTTCGCTGCCGTAAAACGCTTTTTAAGTCGTATTAGTGCGATTGTTTTTCCGACATCAAGCCTGTCTAAGGCATGTTTGACAAGTCACAAGCACCGGTGTAGCTCATTGGTAGAATGAGCTACCTTCATTCAGATACAGATACATTGAGATACACTCATTAACCCTGGTCCGCTGGCTACACAGCCAGCGGACCAGGGTTCGAGCGCCACTGGGCCATTGGTACTAGGTCATGCCTGCCTAAGGCAAGTATGACAACTAAGTTACAAGCACCGGCGTAACTCAGTCGTAAAATATTAGGCTGGCACCCAGCGGACCCGGGTTAAAGCGCCACTGGGTCATTGGTGCAAGGTTTTTTTTTTCTATTTCACGCGATGTGGCAGCGGACATTGGCGGCGGCGGCGGCGGACAACAACTGCACGGGACCCGAAAAATGATCTCGTAACAGCTTTCGCTGTAAAAATGAAGGTGATAGGAAAAGGAACGCAAGCCGATGGAAGTTTGACTGGCTGAGACGATGGAGCGTACTATACTCGGCGACAACTTTTCTTGGCACTGAAGGGAAAGCTACGGAGGCGGAGCTTCATCACATGTAGCACTACGCGAAGTAGTCCGTCTTGGCCCACGTCTCGTAACGCTGTTGAAAGTGACGGAGTGGACCATCAGTGTTTTATGTTGACGCTGGTGATGCTCAGCGTTTAAGGTGCACATAAGAAGGCGAGACTTTCTCGCGCGTTCGAAAACGCGAAGTCACGACAGATAAAGTAAAACAAATACGAATATCTTACTGGTCTAAGCTGCGTCCTGTTTCAAATAGCTCCACGTAGAAAATAAAGGAGGAACATTTATATTTCACGTCGTAAAGACGGGTGATACTTTGGAACTACATTGCCTGGCGTTAGGATACACGTGATTTGGCTCCGCAGCTTTCCCTTCAGTGCCAAGAAAAGGTTTCGCCGAGTAAACCGACGCGTGAACGCTTCGCAAGTTAGCACGTGGTGCCATATGTTAAGTGCACAAATTGTGGACAATCTGAGACCACTAAGCACGCGTAATTTGAATGTGTTGCTACTAAGGGTGTATAGCAACTTGTTAGGCGCATCTTTGGAGTTAGGACTACATCACTGTCGGAAAGGAATAATGGCATGTTTGCTCAGTTGGCACTCTTAGTCACAATGTACGTGGTTCGGGGACATCGCGGCCACGAAGAAGCTCGCCAACAACCACAGCAAGCAGCGTTCTTGGTTTTAGACTGAATTTGTCATATTGTTTTTTGGATACGTAGTTGGCGAGCTGTATGTGAGTGGTGTTGATGCCTTTTTAAGGCGGTTGCACACTGGGTTTTGTAGTGAGAGCTACATTAGCCTTATTCTCGCCGTGTCGCTGTAGCCGGTGGTCGAACCGTGAGCTGAGTCGTTGCCTAGAAACTACAGCAGCTGGCAGGGCCGCTCGCTGCTCCATCTGGCATGACGTCAGAGAAGGAGCCGGTGAAACCGCGTTGCAACAACACAGGAGGAGCCGGTGCTGAATCGTATACATGGAAGGGGCAGCTCGGTGGGATTCGTCAGCAGAAATGGAAAGTGAGTCGAAGAAACTGAAAGAAAGAAGCTAGACGTCTGAACAAAACGAAGAGGATCCAGGGAGTGGAGGATACGGAGGAATAACGACTCGCACGCTCCGAGAAGTGTAGCCGTGTACATATCCAAGCTAAACAATAAGATTACCCGTACCTCTCGCTACGTATATACAGGTATACCTGAGTTAGACCATGGCCAAGTTTTTCATAATACGCGGCGAAAAAAGGCAATTTTTAATTTTTAGCAGCGTCATGCGTAGTTAACGAAACGAAACAAGTCAACGTATACTCACTGTGCTACTCGAAGCCCGATCTTTATTCCACTCCATTTCTTCGCCTACTTGACAGGTAACGAGATTTTTCCCCCACAGTTTTTGAGTGGTTAATAATGAGTATTAATAATGAGTGCTGAGTAGACGACGTTACGTGTGATTTGATCTTCTCGCTTTCGTGAGTTGAGTGCGCTACTAAATAATTTAAAACCCACCTTTGAATGCGATGTTGGTGAATGTTTGACTCGCTCTATCCGTGATCAGAGAGTCACAGAAGCGCGCAATAAAATATAAAAAAGAAATCCGCTCAACATAACTGAACCTTTTTCGTTTCGATCAAGTTATTTACTGTAGTTCAACTCAAATCTACATAGATGAAATAATTAAAAGGAGAAGGTCATTTAAGACCGGAGACGCTTTATTATTGATAACTGAAGTAGAACGATGAGTTTTATCGCTGGACATAAGCAGCATAAACAAGCTTCGCATCGCGAGTTTTCCTCTTATCTATTTAATCTGATATTTGAACGCTTTAAGCACTGAAGACTGAAGTGACACTTACATGAGTTGATGAGGTGCTTTTAAGTTCCATCAGCTGCTGACGACTCCTCCTGTGGTCTCAGCGATCCAGTCGAGATATTCAGTTACCCTGGTGTACACATCGGGGTAGTCGCGGTGCGCACAGCCCGAACCGAAGGACACTAGGCCGGCCAGCACCCAGCTACCATCGGCGCGTTTGCACTGGAACGGGCCGCCCGAGTCGCCCTGCAAATGCGCACATGTTGTTGCGTCAAGCCATTGGATGACAAAGAATATATGCATCATTAGAACTTTCCCATATGCGTGGGGCTGAAGACTATAATTTCACAGCTATGTGTAGCTTGTTGCAGATAACACGGTTTACAAGATTTCTGTTTGTCGAACTGCTCTATGTTTGTAGCTCCTTGTACAGAAACACACGTTTTCAACCACAGCTCAAGACTTCATACTAATGTAATAATCACCACCGTAAGTGCACATCTTGTGTTGTGTAGTCCAATGGTTCCCACATCACATTATTCATCTTTGATTCCCTTACTTGCTCCAACAGTGCAGGATGGACGACAGACATTGCTACATGGTTGACATCCCTGAATTTCTTTCCTTCTCTTTTTTTCTTGGGTCCAATTTAGTAAGGAGTTTCTAACGTAAACGTCATTAGTCAACGTTTCGCCGCCTTCACTATCAAGTGAAACATCATAACTGCTACCTCTTGTTGAGGAGAAAATTTATAGTAACCCTTAGTTGCATCAGTCGAGGTTAGTGAACGTAGCGTTAATAAATCGTGATCTGTACTCTGTAAATATGAGTATTGCATCTTACTCTACTTACATTTTAACTTACTCCACGTCAGCCTAATTTTCATTTGCAAAATCCTTCAACTCTAAAATGCACGATGGTGTTCACTCACATAGCAGGATCCCCGGCCTCCTTCCAAGGCACCAGCACACAGATGCCAGTTGCGGATGTTAATGCGGAACCTGCGCGCATAGGGCCCGTAGCAGACGTCGTTGTTGTAGACCGGCACGCTCACTTCGCGAAGCACCGTCGATGGAGCGCCACCTTGGGGAATAGACCACGGATCATCTCTGTTATAAATATTCTATGTTGCCAGGGAGCACATTTTCACGTTTTGTGTACTTCCGTTGTGTGCTCATAAATTTTCGGACGCCATTTTATGGAAACACACTGATATAAGGCATACTGTAGTTGCATCCTGTTCCTGCCAAGTTAAGCGTTACTGTCGAGCACTTTTCACTAACCAGGTGTTTTAGTGGTGCGTCTTAAACCTCACATTACTTGCCAAGAGGATGGTGTTTCTTCAGTATTATTCACTCACTCACTCGCCCACTCACCCACCCACTCACTCACTCACTCACTCACTCACTCAGTCAGTCAGTCAGTCAGTCAGTCAGTCAGTCAGTCAGTCAGTCAGTCAGTCAGTCAGTCAGTCAGTCAGTCAGTCAGTCAGTCAGTCAGTCAGTGCCAGTCAGTCAGTCAGTCAGTCACAGTCAGTCAGTCAGTCAGTCAGTCAGTCAGTCAGTCAGTCAGTCAGTCAGTCAGTCACTCAGTCAGTCAGTCAGTCAGTCAGTCAGTCAGTCAGTCAGTCAGTCAGTCAGTCAGTCAGTCGGTCAGTTGGTCAGTCGGTCAGTCGGTCAGTCGGTCGGTCAGTCAATCAATCAATCAATCAATCAATCAATCAATCAATCAATCAATCCGTCCGTCCGTCCGTCCGTCCGTCCGTCCATCCATCCATCCATTCGTCCATTCATTCGTCCATCCATCCGTCCATTCGTCCGTCCGTTTGTCCATACATCCATCTGTCCGACATGACTTAGTAGCCTCTGCGCGTGCGCTTATTTCGCGAGAGGGGGGGGGGGAGCTAGTACGTCTTGCGTTTCACCACAGGTTGTCGACGAGAGAGTGCACATAGGTCACTTCGCTTACGTTAGCGGCCGTGTTTGGTAGATGAGCACCTTGTTCAAACACAAAATAACAAATGTGAAAGCACGTGCTCGTCCTGTGTGTGTTCTTTTCGTGTCCTTTGCGCTTGAGCAGCACGCCGCGAGTTTCCAGCTGCTTGCCGTTCTTCGCGTGACATTTCGATTTCTCGCTCTCGAATTTATTGCTTCGCTGTTGTGATGAAACATTGCGAAATAAACGCTGAACTGCCTCTGCGTATAAACGTTTCACTTTTGTGTTATACTAATTCCTATGCTGGAGAGATCGGCCATGTTTTTTTTTGTTTTCTTCCATGCTATGCTTTTCTCTCCCCTCCTTGTTTCCCATTTCCTCATCTTCCCATTGGTCAGTGTGTTCATGGGTTCAAGTGTTGCCTCGCAAAATTTTTTCCCTACAATTTTTCTCTTTTTCTGACCTTCTCTTTCTCTGTTTCTCTCTCTATACCTCAACTCGCTATCTGACTCGCTCACCGGAGAAATAGGCACACGTGTTTTAGAAGCGAAGCAGCAGATGAAGACGACTACGATGAAGAAAACGCGTGCATGCTCATGATGATGATAATTTTTTCGCTGCTCACGGAACAGCGGCAGCCTTAAACAGCTTCGCAGTTAAAAACCTGTGTCACGCGCCTGAAGGTCTTTTAATGCATGCATTCATTAATTACTGTAGACAAAATCGCTCAACTATTTCTTAACACGAACACGTCTACTCGCTAGATTTGATCGCGTTGCGGCCGATGTATGAAACTAAGTGTGACAACGTCGCACTCACCTCCAGACGTGGTGGCACCCCATCCCGTGGAGACGCAGTTGTTTCCCTCGAACACTTCGTCTCGGTGCGGCAGGCACACGGGCCTCACGCGGCGGCTGAGACGCACCCTTTTGGCGAGCTTGATGAGCGCGATGTCGTTGTTGTAGCCTTGGTAGCCGCGGTACTTGAAGATCTGGCGCGCGTTCACCTGGATCTCCTCACCTTCGAGCACGCTCTGGTCGTGCTCGCCCACGCGTACCTTGATGGTGCTCGCAGGCTCGATGACGTTGCCGAACTGCCTGCGGTCAATAAACAAGAGCGTGCCATATTTTCAGGCGACCGCGGCAACATTGCGATAGGGCACTTGGAGTCGGCATTTGTCCGAAGGCGCACTCGAGTGTGTTTACGTCTGTCCAATGTTATATGCTATATCGAACGTAGAAGTAGGACAGGTTTAACCTCTAGGAACAAAAAGAGAGTATAGTGGGCCAGTGGGCAAACTGATTTATTAGGTTTAAGGACAGCTTAGTAGAAATCAAGAAGAAATTGGTCCTGGGCGGCGCGTGTATACCGCCAAGGCACTATAACCACTGGTCCCTGGATTCCGAGAGAAGGCAAGCATGTGAGAAGAGGGCAGGAAGATAGTTGGGCAGATGAAGTTCAAGAGTTTTCGGGGATAACGTGGCTGCAGAAAGCACAGAACTGGGTTGATTGACGAAACACGAAAGAGGCCTTTGCCATGCAGCGGGTGTTGTCAGGCTGATCATTGTGGTAATGACGGAGATCCCGGCATCGCAATGCGTCTGGACCGGATGGCTCAGGAAGGACAAGCCATCTGTATTACCGCGAAATGGAGCCGTGCCGGTTGGGTCGTAGCGCGTACGCTGTGCGGTAATTGCTCTCTGGTGACGTCGTAGTTAGCAAGAGTCGTACTCACGTGACCACGCAGTGCGCCGCCGTGGCTACCCACTGGTTGCTGATAAGCGCGCCGCCACAGAAGTGACGCGTCCTTCCGTCACGGCCAGCTTTGCGAAGGGAGACCTGTGGTAGGGAGCTCGTTTAGACTGATTGATACTCACCCGAATATTGAGCTGACTCAATTTGTTGAAAAACCCGTTACTTAGGGAGCCTCGCACACCTTCGTGACGGATGACCCGGAAATCGAAGATGTTTCTACTGTCATTGAATGAAAGAAATACCTGTAGATATTTATGAAAAGCCACGTACTCTCTCTCTCTCTCTCTCTCTCTCTCTATATATATATATATATATATATATATATATATATATATATATATATATATATATATATATATATATAAGCAATAACTGCCACCACCATGCGTGTTGAGTTAGTGGTGCTTAGCGACCCGGTCAAGAATACTTTTTAAGATTTTCGCCTACACTGACCGTCATCTTGCGGATGTTTCAGACATTGTTTTATTAGCTCAGAGGCTCACAACTACTGAGGTTCAAACGAGCCAGAAGAAGTGTTGAAGTATATTTTTGCTAGAACACTGTGCGTATTCGAATCAGTAAGCTCGAGTTTCTACCTGAAGGCAATGCAGAGAACGCACTATTTTTTTCTGGTAGCTCTAAATATTTGGTTCAGTTCAGCATGTTCAAGCGTTGTGGGGAAGAACAAAGTGAAACTTTGATTGGAATATAAACAATTATAGTGCTTGTCGTACCACTACATGAAAATTGATCAGTGGGTTTAACAATTGCTTATGTACCTAGAATATCATTATTTCTTCAAAATGCCAATACGTGGTTGTATAAAAGTCGTTATGGCAGTCAGAATTAAGTACAGTTGGATCGCAGTTCTATTTTAAGAAAAGGTGGTACACGCGTGACCTCAATGGTGATTAGAAACTGGAGCATACTAGAGTTACACAAATTTAAGGATTTGTGTGGAGCAGAGAGCGACATTTCTATGTACCAAACACTTTTGCAATAGTCGCTCGAATAGCAAACTGGTGTGGTGAGTACAAGTGAGGCTTTGTGCCACGTTACCCTGTTTTCGAAATAGACGCAGTTTGCGCCGGTACTTTTAACTCAAAATGATAATGATGATTGCTTCTTTGGCACCCATTCGCCAGGAATCTTATAGCAAGCTACAGGCGAGCGTCTTCAGAAGTTAATGCCGCCCCGCCATGGTGGTATAGTGGCTAAGGTACTCGTCTGCTGACCGGTCGCGGGATCGAATTCCGGCCGCGGCACCTGCATTTCTGATGGAGGCGAAAACGTTGTAGGCCTTTGTGTTCAGATCTGGGTGCACGTTAAAGAGCCCCAGGTGGTCAAAATTTCTGGAGCCCTCCACTACGGCGTCTCTCATATTCATATGGTGATTTTGAGACGTTAAACTCCACATATCAATCAGTCAATCAGAAGTCACTACCAAGGGAGTTAAGGATGTGTGTCCCGTAGGCAACATCGTATTCTCTCGTAATCGCTGAAGCTCGTTACCCGCCATTTTCCGTAATACAAATGGTCCAAACTTGCAGCCATGTTTTCTGTATTTTAACTCAGTGCGAGACGCATCAACTGAACTTCGCACTTATAACAAAGAAATAAATAAAAGCTACATGACATTGTTCGGGAACATGAAGAATAATTACCGAGATATGAGATAAATGGAATAGATATTAATTTCCCCCCTTGGATGCTGCCAAGATCAAAATTCGGTAGTCGGTCGAGCAAATATCTAAAAGGAACACGTTCATGAGATTCGCTCAGCAGCTAGCACTATTCCAGATTTATTCCCCATATCCGCAGTGTATGCGCGTGTATACAGATGGTTCTTGTCGTGCAAATTCCTCCTCTTCAGCTTTTGTCACTCGATACTTGGCAGTAGAGCAGACATTCAAGTTGTTTCGAAACGTCTTCTACTGTTGCGGAACTGTTTGCTATTCTACGTTACGCTTAATAACATACGTAAAGGAGCCACTAAAATGGGTCATTTTTAGTGATTTACAGGCCGCTCTAGCGTCGCTTTAAAGTGATAGAAAACTGTTTCTAAACGATTCCCTGTTATATGAGACCTTAAGAGAACACACAAAAGCAAAAGGTATTGATTGATATGTGTGGTTTAACGTTCGAAAACCACCACTTGATTATGAGAGACGCCGTAATGGAGGGCTCCGGATATTTCGGCCACCTGGAGTCCTTTACCGTGCACCCAGACCTGAGCACACGGGCCTACAACATTTCCGCCTCCACCGGAAATGCAGCTTCCGCAGCCGGGATTCGATCCCGCGACCTGCGGGTCAGCAGCCGAGTACCTTAGCCACTAGACCACCGTGGTGGGGCGCAAAAGCAAGAGTAATCAACCACGTTATTGCGTATCACTGTGTACCAGGTCACTGCAGTCTTTCAGGAAACACAGCAGTGGACGCCACGGCCAATAGGGCCCGCTAGAACGAAGGGACAATTACCCTTCCAATTTCACGCATTGAAATCCGTCTACTCCTGAGACAGATTACCTGTAGCGTCACCAAAGACAAATGGTTTGATTAAAGGTATAAATGTTCAGACTTATATTTAGAAGATCCTTGCATAAAACTAAGCATTTCATCATAGTTGAGAGAAAATAGGAGATTTGAAGCAATGGTACACCGCATACGGCTTGATACAGCATTTACGTGAGACTTCTCACACAGGACAAAACGTTCGTTTAGTGCGGAGTGTTCCTGCGGCCACCCTGGCGAAGATATACATCATCTGCTTCTCGAGTGCCAGGAATAAGAGACACAACTCAAAGTACTACGAGCGAGTTTGCAAGTTTTAGATAAGAGGCCTTTCACAGTGAATAAAATACCAAGTCCATGACCAACTGCTGGTCTTCAGAAAAGAGCGCTTGTCGCCTTCAAGAAGTTTTTTGATGAATCAAATATTTTATAGAAATATTGACCGAGTGTATACGATGTCCTCTTTTTTTCGTACTAAACAAAGTCTGTAATAATATATGTAATCCTATATCTCAGTGTGAACTCACCTTGTGTGTGAAACTTATGTATGTATAAACATATTAGCCGTATCGGAACTCACCTTTGACGTTTGGCTTTTGTTTACTTTCATATCGCATGTTATACTATCTTCCATTTTACGCCCTTATTGTTTTTTTACAAAATATTTGTCTGTCAAGTGTAAAAGATAGCCGGTGCCACCATACTGACACCACAATCTCCTATTTCATATTTTCGAAAAAAAAAACAAACGAAATCACCAACAGCGTACACCACTGTCATCGTTTGCATTGCATTGGTCTCAGCCACTGAGCACTTTAACATAAAAGCAAGCCAACTTTACACTTTGAAAGCGAGTTTGTAGAAGGGCTGCTTTGCACAGCTTATGTGTAAAGTGGCGCAGCATAAGGCAGAATGACTGGTGTTCTCTGTTGAATTAGTCGCTCTATGCGTAAGCGTATAGAAAAAAAAAAACAAAAAAAAACACTCATTGACCGTCCGTATACAGACAATGTTCACCTATGACACATAAAGGCCAGACGATAGGCCCTTAACACATACAGCACCACGCTGACTCAGTTACTCTTGCTAAGGCAGTTGCGGGCTGCATTTGCATTTGGCATTTAGCCGATGTGTGCTGTACCTTTTGTGCACGTGAAATATCATCAGCTAGTCAATATTAAACCAAACCCTTTTACTATTTTGTCCAATTTTGAATGTGCATGTGCGAAACGACAAACTATCGGACCTAGAACGTTATAAAGAAGGCAATGATGCAGCCGGACACAGCTTTCCGGAGAAGGACGCAACCTACAACAGAACTTTACGATTGCTTATGTTTTATACAACCCTCGAAGGATATTTTGAGCCTGTCATTTGCACTTGTCACTCAATCTTCACATTGTACATTGGCACTCAGTTTTGGCTAACTGTTGTAGGTGCCTGTATAATTGTTTCTTGGTGGTAACAGGACTTCGCGTTAAATTTTTAAAAAATAATAGTCTTTTTTGGGATACTTGAACGCAGAAATTCTTGTCTGTCTGCTTGTCTGTCTGTTTTTCTGTCACACTATTCAGCTACCCGACCAAAGTTTAAGCTCTTGCTGAACGTCCAGCCACCTTAAACTGGCGCCTGTGTTCACAGTTGTGAACACTGTTGATCAAAAAGCAAATGTTACGCATATCTGAGGCAAAACACCAATACAGAAGTATCAAGTGGTTTGTTCACTTATTATAAAATACGCAGATACATAATTATTAGGACCATAGTGTTTCTTAGGCTGTGCTGAAAATGCGACGCTATGCACGAAAGAATGCCGGCAGAAGACTATGTCATCTTCCAACGGAATTTTCTAAAGGCAATAGTCTTTCTTTAGGACCTTCGACGCCAAAATTTTTGTGTGTCTGTTTGTTTGTTTGTCCGCGGTAACGATTTCTCAAATGGCCAACCCCATCTGCAGCGCCCACCAATATTTCGCAAATTTCAGCGTTCATACTTGTGCGATTGTCAATTAAAAAGCAATTATTACGCATAAGTGAGGCACCATAACAACACATCAATGTTTCGTATGTGTGCCTTTTTTTACTAGAGAAGGCACACACAAGTAATTTTAAAAACCGTAGTGTTTATCACGCTGCACTGACAGTGCAACGCGATGCTCAAAAAAGGCAAATGTTTCAAACGCTTTGCTAAGACGACACGGTGGTAGCGTCTTAGCAAAGTGGTGGTGGCGGCACGGTGGTGGCGCTTTTGTGTACACTCTATCGCCTCCGAAACAGGCGTGCATCTTTCTCCGCGGGTGCGCACGCCTACCTTCGTTTTCGAAGATAACTGTCAGATAGCGGTCATGTCTAACGTGCCTCAATGCGCTCGTTCGCCTTCGCTGCACGAATCGAGGCTCTCTAACGCAGCGCTTCCAGAATATAATTCACTAATTTTCTCGCGCAGAACATGAAACAAACGTTTTGTTCACTCTCTACACACGCAAGACTACCGTCTTTCGACGACATTTGCAGTGAAACATGCAGATACGGCGCAATTTTTTTTCTCTGCGAGCACCCAGGACTGAGGTTCTCGTCACAAGTGTATGTCGTTTATTCGTTCCCAACAAAGCCAGTCGTTGTAGGTATGCGCATTTTCCTGAACCGAGCTCACTGTCAACATCGCCTCTGGCTAATTCGATTTCCACACGGGCCACCCATACATCACTAGCGACCACACTGCCACTTCTTCACTGCCATGTATCTGGTGGGATCACGGGGTGGCAAACGATCACGGCACCCAATGACAAAGAGAAAGAGGACGCAAAGCCCGCAGCTTAGCGCAGTTTCGCGCTGTACAAACACGCGGAGGACGTGCGGTGTCCGTGACAGCGACTAATGAATTCAAATGGCCCCAGCTTTAGCAACATTGCTCTGTCTCGGCGCAAAGCGAAGTGGAGGTTCTATTTAGTCCGGCATCTGCGCCTAAGGGGCACAGACATGCTCGTTTTGAAGCATCGCATAAAACGCACGGGCTTGTAATTCTAACACTATTCCGTTCCCGTTTATTTGTGCTGTGCTGGGGGAAAACGCGAATGTTTGTAGTGTACTCTGTTGCTTTTACATTTGAGAACGTTTTAAGCACTCTGTGCTGGCTTTGTCCTCACGAATAGCTCGTTCACCGTTCATGCACGAGGGCCTCTCTTCACTCCCAACTTCGACCTACAGAGGGCTGCATTCGTTCAGGAATACCACAGCGGCAGATTACTGTGCTGCTGATGACGTGAATCTTCAATAGCATCAGACAATGTTTATGTTAGAGGTCATATGCGAAGGTCGCCGTGTATATTTACGTCACCTTGCGAGTGTGCATGTTAGCAAATGCGCTACAATTTAGCCCGAGGCTTAACGCGGTATGAACACGTGGGCAAAACTGTGTGAATCAAAACATAAAGAAGGCTTTACGTACGCATCATTATGCGATGCACAATTGCTTGTTCGGCACATCCTGTATGCTGTTATTTCTACAACGAGCTAGTCATTTAGCCAGTTATCCTTTAGGACGTCTTATACGGGCTGCTGATGCATCCGATCGCACTGCCTTTCCGCTGTTAACAACAGTGTTCGAGTATGAGGCAAGCCTAGTTTAGGAACATTTATATGGGGGCGCGCACGGCACAGTGCACCTTCATAAACTGTAACACCACCTTCCCAAATTAAAATAAATAGACGAGTGAAAACACGTGACTCACCTGCCATGGATACTCCCCGGCGTCGGCTGGCTGTCCTCCCACGATGCGCTCAATGTTCTTCTCGTTGAGCAGGCTTATTCCACAGCCTGCGTTCCCCGTCAAAACCGACCACGACATTCTGTGTCACAAGTTCACGCTTCCTTTGCGTTCTATCTCTACGCATCGCTAATAAGTGCCTTCTTCGCGAAGCGAAAGAACAATAACTTGCCCCCTTAATGACGTTAACTAACAGCAAACTTTGAGGATCTTTGTCTGACCCACTGGAACCCTCTGCTCGCATCAGTCGTGGAGCCTTGGAAGCAGGGCACCATATACCCACCACAACAATACAAAACTAGCCCTGATGCGAATAAACGTTTTTTTTTCTCTCTCTATCAGCGCTTCAAAGATGAACGCGTGAACATCGTAAATTGTGTATGCGTCTGAATAACTGTCAGCATAGATTAGCGGCACATATATGACCGATATAAGCAGAATACACTAACGTAGGCGAGCTACGCTATATTAATGGTAACATCTGATAAATAAAACTTTGCGCGACATTTTTATTTTGCCCTCTGTTTGCATATTCTAAACTGTGTATTGCAATGAGAACGAAGTGTTGGAGGGTCCCTTTGCTTTTACATTATTCCTGTCCTTAGCTCTCCTAACTCGACTAAAATGCTGGAACTAAGTGAGGGATGCGTTAGAACGAGCGAGCTACCGGGCAGCGCACTCGAGTGGTGTCTCAATACGTCATTACTGACCGTATATCGCGTTGCCCGGTGTGACTCATTACGTCGTCGAATTGTGTACCCGTGAAAACTATGTACCACAATTCATTTCTGGCACCTGACTTCCGTATAAACAATGGTACTCAAGAAGTAACCAGTGAATGTTTGCGTGGAAGCACTTTCAAAATGCTCCTCTGCGACTTTCGCTATTTTTGGTACTAAACAACTACGAATGATGCGAACATGTTACGCGCCAAGTTCTACTTCCATAGAAACGGCACTTTATGAAACTCGTCCCTTTTTTGCTATCGCTACGCTCTTGTTTACCCGGAGGGCCGTAGAATGCTTATGCGGTGTGTTTCACGAATTTTGAACAAATGCGTAGAATCAGAGTTCACAATCACTTTGGTTACTCAGACCGTTATTTTAAGTGGGACAGGCTGCCAATATATTAAGTTTGATAGACAGATTTATGTGTTCTGGTTGTCAAGTACGAGATGTTTTTTAAACATCGCAGTTTTTCAGGCTTTACATGCACGTGAAATACCACAAAGAGGACGTCACTACGTTATTGCACGTCCCGACAGTGTGCTATAAATTGAACTTCCTGAAAAAAGAAGCCTACACGCTTGCCTTCAGAATAAAAAAGACAAACATGTTTACACGATCGTAAAGCGACATCCTGATGATCCAACTAACCCCACTAGAGGACAATTAAATTGTCACACTTATTACATTAACACATTGCTTGATATAGCTCAACAGGACGAAGAACAAGGCGCTGTGGTTTGATTTTACTAAGGTTTGCCTCTATGTGCCTAAAGATTGAGTTTATTTGCGCAAAACTCTTGGCGTAAGCTGTCTACAATGCTTTCAGGTTATAGTTGGTTAGGCCCAAATAGACACATTACAGCTGATCAGGTAGACGCGCTTGAAGCACTGTTGTGGTATCGTTACCCTTACATTGCACCTGATTTCAAAGCACCAATGTAAGGCTTGTCACGATTGCCCATGCATTTATTTGAGGAAACAGATTTCATGAGTGCTAAGGGGACAATTTTACTTCACTCATTTACATTAAAAATATTCATACGAATCTGGAGAGCTCAGTTGAACTGTTTCATCTGAATGTGGAAGAATGTGTGACAGCTAGTGATTGGTAGGGATCATGACAACTGAAAATATATTATTAAGAACCCCCTGTCCCCCCCTCCTCGCCTAAACACTGGTGGTAATGGAAGGTAGCTAGATTCATAACAGCCAGCCACTAACGTTCTCGATAAAATGAGTTCTTAACGCATGACCATTTTTTTCTAACCAATGCGTGAACGGCATGAAAAACACATATGCAACAGATGTCGGTAGCAAACCTACTCGTCAGTTTTTTATTTTTTTATATGTTTTTGTTTAATGACGCTGTGCACACTGCCTATTTTTTACATCAGCAAACTCATCGTTCACGTGGTAAACTGTTCTCAAAATTAATGTTTTTTAGCTTCTTGGTGTTCCAGGCTGATACTTGATTGAATGGTTACTTTTGATAATTGTATTTTCTGGGAAAAATACATATGCATTTGTGGTGAATCAATATTCTTTGTTCCCAAAAGCGAAAGAGCTGTGGCAACCGATATTCATCTGAAAGTGACCAGAAGTTTTATACAGATTTCAACGCAGCAAAAACAATAAATTTTCAGACTACGCGGCGGGAAACTTACTTTAACACACGTGACTGGCGGTGCATGAAATGACAAAAATCACATCCCTCATCAAAGCGAAATTGCAAAGGGTGCTTACTTTTATAAAAGCGACTTAACTTGGAACTAAGGAGCTGATCAGCTGTATTGAATTTGCATAATGCATAAATATACGAGGGCGGATGATGTTGCAGCATTTCTTGCTGTTCGTAGTAGGCACTACACAGAAGCTCTTCAAAATTCTTATCCGCCTTGATATAGTGGCCATTTCTGTGATATAATCTTAGCAAACATGTTGAATGATAGCAAAAACGTACCGGCTAAGGCCTGTAAGCTTACGATTACGAAGGTGACCCTAAATAATGAGTGTCTCTTCTCGGTGATACAGTTGTTTACATCGACAGACACACTACGACACCTAAAAAGAGGTCGTTTGTCAAAGGAGCCAATTAAGGTACAACTTGTGTCCATAATGTGAAAAGGTAGATAACCTTTGGAGACGCCAGAAGACTATCAATGTCTGGAGGAGGTCATTATTTTCTTTGTAACGTTCTCTTCGATGTGCGCTGTTGTACAGTAGAAAAACACCGAAAAAGTAAACAACTTGCAAGCAATCCCTCTCCTAGCTCGAATCGAAATGAATACTTTATAACTGTCAGAGACGCACTCGACGGACCAGCTGGATTGGGCTTTCCCACTTTTTTTCTATCGGGTACCTCATGATACTTCTAGCTTCGCGCCCGTCGCACCGCGGCATTTATACGCCTATCTCATTCACTTTCAAAATGCATAGTCGTCGCTCCACGCCGAATAAACCCCCCTGAGGGACGTTGCCGCGCACTCTCGCGTATCTAAGCCGTAAGGGCCTTTCATTCGGGACGCTATATCACTGCGAGAATAATGAAACATGCCAAAAAGGAAAAGATAACGCAATGGACTCAAATGTGAGGCACTCCAGCTGAGAAGCGCGCGCCCGAGGCGACGGCGTCGGGTTGCGTAGCGAGGTCGACTCCGCAAAGGTGAAAAGCCTCCCCTGCTCACTGTTCGTGGACTGCGCTTGGGACAGCAGGAGAAGACGCGCGGCCGTCACCAGCAGGAGCTTCAGCGGTGTCGCCATGTGGGAAGCCATGTCGGGAGGAGCGTGCCGACTGGTGCGGGACTCCGATTTATAGCCCACAGTTCGTCGTCCTTTCGCGCGGCCCAGAACCGGTGCATCGAGTCACCCTCGCCCAGTCTGCCACGCATGGGTCATGTTTTTTTTTTTGCCCCAGGGTGTGTTGACCTGCGCGGGCATACGATAACAGATGCCCCACCAACAGGGGCGGATGGCGGTGCGTTGGCAAGCGTGGCTCGCCGGGTGGGGGGACGCATTGTTGGGCAAAGCGCTTCCGACCGAAAGCGCGTCCGGACGCGTTAGTCACCAGGAGTGACTGTCGACACGACCGCTTGACCACTTCGTCTCCCTCCCCCCCCCCACCCCCACCTCCACCTCGTGAGCATCGCTCAGTAAGAAACATGGGCTCTGTCTCAAGTAAAGACGTTATCTAATCTATAACGACCTCTAATGTAGCTCTCAAGGTCCTTTTCAGACCGAAGCCGCCCGACTCTAGGAAGACCATGAGGACGCTACCTTTTTTTGTTATTGATTCATGAGTGCACTTTAGCTGCTTTACATTACGTCTCGGCTGGAAATGCACGTTTCTGGTTTGGGATGATGTCATTCTCTTTTGTTATTGTTGTGGAAGGATCCATTCATTCTTGAAAAACAAATTTTTTGCAGGCACTTGCACCGTTCAAAGTTAGACGTGCGAGTGGATATCCTTGCAAACGTGGCCTCTGCAGAAGGTGTCAGTTTTATTATTTTAAGCTAGTCGCATCTTCAAGCACAGTTTCTTCATCTTATCAATGACAGTACTGGAGCTTTCGCTTGCCCTATATCTCTCTTTCTGGCCCGTATTGTACTTATCAAACATCTGTCTGAACGGTCTAGTTGGCATCACCGGTGCCTACACAATGTCTACAAGATTCAATCAAGCTATTATAAAAACCTGACCAATAACAACACCCAAATTAAGCATAAAGTTACAAAAATTGTTAGTATATCCACGAAGTCAATGTGTACACGAGACGTGAGGAAGTTAGAAAACGTTTGAGGGTGTTTCACCCGAAAACATATATTGTCATTGGCGTAGTTTAGTTGTATGATAATGGATACGTCTGGAGAAGTATTGGTGCAATAAACTGACATGCATATTTACAACTATGCGAGGCGTTGAAAGCTCACTTCGAAATAGCATGTTTAAAACGTACAAACAAGCAGGGGACGCTTCGGGCCCTCCAAAAAAGACAGATTTTCACTTCTTGTAAACTGCGTGGGGACGTTATGGCAAGCACTTTTTTAATAAGAGCATTAGGCTACCAGCCACTGATGACTCGTTTTCCGATGCTGGGCATTTCTCGAGCGAAGTAATATGTTCCCATTTGATGACCATAATTAGACCTGGTTTCGTGGTTTCTTCAGTGTCACGGCAGATTGACTGATGACAAAGGAACGTAAACTGCGAATTCTGCAATAAATCGTCGGTAGAAAATTGCGTCAAAGGTGGTTGCTTCAACACATCTTTTAATCTTACCACAGCAGGTAACCTCGATTTTCTCTCTCATGGAATGTCCAATGAGTGGTAAGTGAAATGAATGGTCGAAGATGCTGTGTTTTAGAACAGAACAGGAGATCACACATACTGTGCTCATTTATGCATTATAAGTCATATAGTGTATATAGTATGTAGATAGTTTCTGTGATTTGTTTTTCTTCTTTACATCCTAATTTGTGTTTGTGTGTTTATCTTGTACATTACTGTCATGATGTGCTCATTTATGCATTATAAGTCATATAGTGTATATAGTATGTAGATAGTGTCTGTGAATGGTTTTTCTTCTTTACATCCTAATTTGTGTTTGTGTGTTTATCTTGTACATTACCTGTCATGATGTTGGGATAGCCGGCTCTAACGTAGTCTCTTTTCTCCTATTTTGCCAAGTGTAAATAATAAAAAGAAGATAACGAACTGGACCGATAAACAGTGCCATCTATTTTTTTTAACCACTGTGCACGCAGCATGCTGCCATTGTATGGCGAGTTTCGTAGCAGTGCGTTACAAATGCGCTGGCAGTAAACTCCGCTTGAAAGGTAGTGATAATTGTCCCCTATTCGAGAGCATCGAGTGTGAACTGTTGTTTATTTTGCTGCAAGTAGGGTACGAACAAGCGCGAACATAGAATTTAGGAAGTATTATATTTTCTAACGAGTAGTACCAGAAGTAAATAGGTTGAAAGAACTTTCAAACTAACCCTGACACATGAAAAGACGACACTAATGACAACCACAACAGTGTCATAAATGGCAGGAAAACACACACGTGCAAGAAAACGTCATAACGAAAACTTCACAGTGACGTTTAATAATGACGAAGACGAGAAAAACCTAGAAACGTCAACATTGGATACGAGAGGTCCAGAACAACGTTGAACACACTAAACAACAACAAGAACAACAACCACAACAACGACGACAACAACAGTGACAACAACAAAAACAACAGTTCATACTATACTTTGCCGCTATTTGTGCGAACTTCATCTGCAATGTGATCCCAGTATATGAAATAGACTATGACCGCACATATTGTGCTCATTCATGCATTATAAGCCCTATAATGTATATAGTATGTACATAGTGCCTCTGATTAGTTTTTTCCCACTTTCTTCTTAACTTTTCTTGTTTGCGTGTTTATCCTGTACATTACAGTCATAATGTTGGGATAGCCGGCTCTAACGTAGCCTACCGTCTCATAATCTGCCAAGTATAAATAAAAAAGCAACAACAACAACAACATTGAAGAGGGCGACGGCAACAGAAGCAACAAGACAACTCATCAACGATAAAGAGAGCATCAAGCTACAGCCACTACCAAAGCAATGACAGCAACGATGTCATAGCGTCATTGCAAGCCGTCGTTGTGCCCCTCTCATTTACAACGGCAAAGACGTGTAAGCAGCGCCCCCATGAACGTGCGCACCGTTTTGTCTGGGCAGGCAACGCTCATTTATTCACCCTCTTCTAGCAGGGCGCGAGTAAGCGGTGATGGTGTCTCGTATCCATCCGGAAAAGAAGTGCACGCGCGTGTACACGTCCGGGTAAGTGGATCGGGCGCAGCCGGAACCAAACGACGCCACTCCCAGCACGTACCAGCGACCGTCCGATAGCTGACACGACAGCGGACCGCCGGAGTCGCCCTGCGTGTGCATATTGGCGAGCTTAGTTCGGCAAAAGAGTGTGGTACTCACTCAGACTGACTCAAGAAACATGTTTTGCGCTTTGGACTCACTCAGACTCACGAAAACTCTCCCCATCCGAACACACTTGCACTCAGACTCACGAAGATATTACTCACCCGGTCTCACGCAGGCTCAGACTCACGGTTCGATCTGAGTCTGAGTGAGTCTAAGTTAGCCCACCCATGGATGAGCTCGCCTACCTATGTTGGCGAGCACCGCTTACGAGCTCGCACAGGAACGACAAAGGAAACGTACTCCGAGACGCCGCGTGGCGCGATGTTATGGAAGTTGTGTATCTCGTAGATGTGTATAGCCACACGCAACTTGGTAAGTCCAGAGTGGCACCGCCCAGACGACCAAAACGCGGCAGTCGATAGTCTCGGCGACTGAATAAATAGTCCCGCTCACGCATTTGGTCATGTTCGTCAAAGGCGTGCTCTCCATTCGCTCGTCTCATGACGTCGGAATGGAGTGTGCACCCGTTGGTGGAAGCTTGTATGTATACGGCTTGTATGCTTGGATGCCGCGGACTTCGAAAAGTTGTATCCGACTATATATATAGGTAGCCGACGGCCTTACTATTTAGAAGACAATGTTTACCTTGGCTGCTTCTAAGTGTATTACTATAACGTAGCGTGTCGACGTATGATGCCCGCTTTCTGGACAAAATAAATACCAGGATAAGAAAAACAGACAAAGAAATCGCGATAAGAATGAAAAAAAAAACACAGATGTCAGAAGTTATTTCAAAATAAAAACAAACACGAGATTGGGAATATAATATAAACAAAATGATAAATACATAGTGGCGTCGAAAACAACGAGACTAATAACGTTTTGCATTGTCTTAATTTAGTCGAAATTTACTCACTGACTTCATGCCTGATTGCAATTGATGACGTCTTATAGACAGGCAACACGTATTTGTGTCACGAGTAATTATTTTGTTTAGCTAAATAGCCACAAAATATTGATTTTGATAATTGAACTAACCACCAGTAACTTATTTTTAGGAGTGCGCGAATAATCAGTTTTAAAACCCGATGAATAACACCCGAATAGTGATAACAGCGAATCGAATACGAATATAAATCTCGAATTCTGTTCGAATAGTTCTCTAAAAATAAGGCAACACTTTGTGAAGCAGCCGCAAGCTGGTGAGGTAACAATGTTGAAAACAGCTCGAAATTCTACATTCATTTAAATCAAATATAACCGACCTTTAACAAATGAACATTGTGACTACTTCTAACGGACAGAAAAACACCAAGATTATTTATACTAAGCCAGACTCGTACGCAGCAGCAGCTAGAGCTTTCGAAATATATACTTCGTAACTGTAGGCTGAAATATAGTAGTGACTACAGTATTAAAAGTCGTTATTTGTCAACAGCTTTCGAGTAAAACTGATACAAAAATAGTAAGCACTTTTCATAAATTCATATCATCATGAATTATCAAGATAACAGATTGGTGATTCTGTCGCTGCAGCGATATTAGTGTTATAAGCAAACTCATGTGATTAATATAGTGTGAATACTTGATCATGAGATCAATATATGATCAGTATAGTGCCAATAGTTCTGTGAGTACATGGGTGCATTCATCTGGGTATTTCGATGAAATAAACGAAAAAAAGTTATCTCTCGTTGCTCTAGCATCTCGTTCTTTGGATTATTTTTCTTCGTTGCTGATGATTCGAAAGACATTAAAAAATATTCTATATTTTAAATAGGCGCTATAAAATTCGAGTACCGAATCGAGTAGCACGCTATTCACTTCCTTATTTGAAATTTTCGAATATTCGCACAGCTCTTACCTTGCATGTGTACGCTCCTGCCCACTAATATTAAAACAAGTGTATAGAAAATAGCGTCGTTACTTATTACCGACATCTTCGTAACTCCCATATGATAGGCGTAGCTTACTCTTAACTCTTAAAATTTGCGTGTGTTATGCAATATGCGCACCCGAGTTCTTTATGTGTGTATCATTATATTCATTACACTGGTGAAAGTTTCAAAAGAGTGAGGATGAGGTATGCGGGCCTGCCAGTGTAGACAAAAAATGTGAAACGTTAGGCTTAGCTAAGCCTAATTTCAGATCAGGTAGACGGCCTGCACCAGTAAGGTGCCTGAGCGTGTACATATAGCAATGTGCGGAATATGCTCACGTAGCAAACGCCTCTTCCGGGACTTCCACCGCATAGGTGCCACAGCCCGATGGGCACGTCGTAGATGAAGCGGCAATCGTGGAGTGGCCGAAGGGGCACACGTAGCTTGTTCAGGATGTCAGCGGTTGTGCCCTGAGTGTGTTCGTTGCCCCAGCCGGACACGACGCAGCTGAGGTTAGACAGGGGCCTCAGGGACGTGGGCGCCAGGCAAGCCGGCCTAACGTGGGGTGATCGCCGAAGTCGCTTGGCCAGCCTCAGAAGTGCCAGGTCGCGCTGCAGCCGTCCGTAGCCCGGATGAGGGATCACGTGAGTCACTCGCACCTGCACCTCGCTGCCTTCGGTCCGCCTCTGGTCGTACTCCCCAACGCGAACGAAAAACTCCGAAGGGGACGCTCTGCGACCCTGCGAACTGTCCGCGCGGATCAAGTTACTCATGATTGCGTGCCATACGGAGAGAAAAGTTATAGGCCCCCGTAATGCAAAGATTCGAAAATGATTGTCCTCATAAAAGACGTTTCTAATTTAACGAAGTTTGGATAGACTCAAAAAAATAGTATTGCATACATTGCTATAGTAAGTACTGCCAATAAAGTTTCAAACTAGCGAAAAAAAAAGCGCAGTACCTTGTCTACTGAAGGAGACCTATGCAGGGTCAAGAACGCGCTACGCTGGCACAGTGGAGGAGAGGTACAACTTTACAAATTGCGCACACTTATCAGCGAATTATCCCACCAAATATTTAACTTATTGAATCTCATAAATCTTTGGACCACTAAGGCAATTCTTGATTTGCAATTTATATTTGATGGACGCATGTCAGTTTGTTTTTATTACCTTTCGATTGTAATGTGCGTGCCATCTCTAAATTAAAGTTGGAGAGCCTTGGATTCCTTGAGCTTCTTCCTCGGTCTTACTTTCTGTTTTTTGTTTAAATATGAATACGTGGACAGGTAGGCTGCGTTAAAGCTGGCTGCTTCAACATTATTAATTGACTTAAGTGCCGAGTCCAACAATTACTGACTGATATCGTAGATTGCACCAAATAGAGTCGATACAGATAGTTTTCATGCACTTGCATCTAAAACTACTAATATATATTGTCATTAACAACACAATATTATGAAGAGAAGCATTTACGTCATTCACAGGATTCTGTGACGGTTTCTTCCACTATTTTTGTTCTTAGCGAGTCCTAAGTGTCTCGTCAACATATTCAAGCTTCGCGTATTATTTGTTCTCTGGCCTTCTACCCCGATACACATCGCGCTACGCATTTTACGCATTTGTTCTCTTGAACTTCCCGAATGATGCACTTTCACCGTGGCACTACCGCGAACAACAACAACAACAACAACAACAACAACAACAACAACAACAACAACAACAACAACAACAACAACAACAACAACAACAACAACAACAACAACAACAACAACAACAACAACAACAACAACAACAACAACAACTCGGCAGATCCCACGTACCTGGGAACCGACGTTAGGCGAAGCATGCGGAGGGAAGGTGACCGTGTTGCAATTTTTTTTAATTGAGCGACACGTCTCAAAATGACACTAAATATGTGTACAAATGTTCCGTGCATAGACGTATGTTGAAGAGTTGTCGAAGTTTATATAACCAGTCGTTTGCACTTGCGCAATGATGTCGACTGGCACATGTGTATGACAACACCAGAAGCTGATATGAAGCGCTGATGCTCGCGAAGATGCTGGCCCTGGACACTGCTACATAAATAAACTTCAGGGCATGGCACGTAACCACAATTGATGTTAACCCGACTTGACGGCTGTATCAAAGGAGTACATATTTATTATCTATAAAATTTGGTAGGCAGCACCGCAACCACTATTGACGTTTCACGAAGATTAGCGTCTATTTAAAAGTAGTTCCGAGACCTGGTGTAGCTCTGTGGTAGAATGCTTGACTGCCACGCAGAATACTAAGGTTCGATTCCTGTCTATGCCTTCGTTGCCTACGCTGCCTATGCCTTCGTTGGGCCGATGCTACCGATGTCGGGTATTGTTGAACGATCACGCGTTAAAACTGTCTATGTGTGCTCTCTTCGCTCCTGGGTAGATACTAAGTGTCATTCACCTGTCGCACGTACCCGCATACCAGCGGCACATACCCGCCAGTGAGTTTGTACCACTGTCTGGCGGGAAGTGTTTGATGACGTAGGCGACAGGATTTTGACATTATTCATGCCTTAACCAGGGCGCCATATTTGTCAAACAATCTTACCCTCCCATGCTAATTTTGGTTCACGCCAAGTTAAGGGGGTGACAACGAGAGCACCCATACGTAAGTGGCTAGATAGATAGATAGATAGACAGATAGATAGATACGCTCAAGGTCGCCAAAATTCGCTAAGAAGTGCTTCGCATATAACACCAGCAACAACAACAACAGCAGCAGCAGCAGCAAATATAGTTGCTATTGACCTACCACTCTTCTAAGATTGCCGCACGCGCTCACCTAAACATCGAATGTCAATTTATTGACAACACTGCGTAGGAAAATGGCGAACCAGACTATACTCAATGCCATTAAGCTAGTCTATGTCATACGTCTCTGGCACAGTCACTTTCGAAGACGTGCTTTCGCATTGTGCTGCTAGTGAATCTGCGCATGAAGATCGAATTGTGTTCCGAAATGACCCATGGAAGTTATTGTACAGCCTGAACAGAGGACCTCACGAAGAGCGAGTCGGGTTTTGTGCCGTCACTTTGCCTTATCAGCCCACGCCTCGTATGATTAGCAAGTGCGTTCGGTGTAGGCTAGTTCCCGTTCAGTCCACACGGATTGTATCGTTGCGATGCAAATGCATTAGCATCTGCTCACATTGCAGAGTGAGGGCATCTCATTTCAGGAGAAGAAGAAAAAAATCATTGTTCCGCGTCAGGTGTGGGCGTGCACTGTCGCAAAAATAAAAGTGGAGTCTATTCACGCGCCAAGTCTGTCAAAACTGATACATGCGCAGGGGCGTAACCATAGGGTGGCACCCCGAGCCTCCTCCCACCCCCCAGTTGTTTTGCCATGACATACAGAGTGAAGGGTGATCATGTTAAGCAGGTTTCTCTAGAAAAAAATTCTGGCTACGCGCCTGTACAGACGAAATCGTTATATAACGAATGAAACAATGAAATGGCTTCACCTCCGAGTTTACGTTTAGAGTAAAACGACTAATTCAGGAGACATTGAAAACAGTAAATCAGTTCAGTCCGATAAACATTGGATCCGAAACTACGTGTCCTTTATTATTGTGGTAAGGTGTCGAACTTTAGAAGAAGAAAGAAAATTAAAGCCGCATTTACATTTATTAAAACTCTTGCCTAAATTTCTGCGCCGTATAAGTGCGGCGTCGAAATGTTTATTTTCTTTTCTCGTATTTAGGCAGTCGCAAGTGACAATGAAAATAAACTGCTATGTTCTAGTTGCTTTAACAGGGTTGCGTCGCGCCCCGCCGTGGTGGTCTAGTGGCTAAGGTACTCGGCTGCTGACCCACATGTCGCGGGATCGAATCCCGGCTGCGGCTGCTGCATTTCCGATGGAGGCGGAAATGTTGTAGGCCCGTGTGCTCAGATTTGGGGACACGTTAAAGAACCCCAGGTGGACGAAATTTCCGGAGCCCTCCACTACGGCGTCTTTCATAATCATATGGTGGTTTTGGGAAGTTAAACGCCACATCTTAATCAATCAGGGTTGCGTCGCGCTGCGCACAACATTGCATGGGCATGCCTGCACTCCGCTTAAAAAAAAGGGAATCCCTATGTTTCGCCTTTAAGAGTTTAATGCGTTAGCGATATCCTGTCCCTATGCTGTACTTCGAACACTCAGTGTATGCACCCACTACGAAACCTTAAGAGAACACGCAGTAGTGTGTGTGCCTATTGTAGTGCATGCATGGGTTAGCGGCTTTAAACCATGAAGTCATCGTAATAATCACATGTTCTGACGCCTGATGGTAACGTAAGTTTGTACCACGAGATATTACTGCAGTAGTTCGTGCATTTTGTAGCATGTATTCAGGGCACGTGTGTCTGTAATGCATGAATGTTGATTTCACTGCATTTCGAAGCAGTGGAAATTATTTTTTAGTGCATTCACAAAGAGACGCGTGGCTGTGTGATAGAACGCCCGCATGTCACGCACACGACCCGAATTCCCACTCGGACCCAATTTTTTTAGGGGCGAAGCTCCTTAAGGCGTGGGCTGTGCGCCACCTGTATGTAGCCACCTCTCGTTTAGTTCTTGCAGTGTTCACTAGAATTCGGTACCTGTCCCCTGTATGTAGCCACCTTTCGTTTAGTTCTTGCAGTGTTCACTAGATGGCGGTACTTGTAGCTGATGTTAAAAAGATGCAAGATGTTATAAACTAGACGGCGGTACTTGCAGTTGATGATAAAAGATTCGAGATGTTATAAAATAGGAATGAGGTCACATATGGCGCGTCATCGGTGGAAGGCAATCGTTCGATTTAGTGCGGCGACGTATGCTAGCGGGAGCGTTGTAATAAAATCGAGTGGGCAAAATGTACGGAGGATTCATGGTTTACCAGGTCTACCTCCGGAGCTTCACCCACTCATCATCATTCACTTCGTGGATATGACGGCACTTTTTTATTTATTTATTTCATTTGCACTTTTCTCGATTTTTCGATCAGACACAAGATGATGCTTTTTCGCTTACAACTAACGACGCCGGCGCGGACGCTGGAATTTCTGTAAAACGAGGTATTTACCGTCGTTCAATGACGTTGTCTCATCCGCAAAGGGAATCTTGCTGTGGTTGCCATGTTTACAGACTCGCAATACTGAGCCAACACAGCTAACTAGCTGTGCAAACGTGCCACTGAGGAATAAAAAATGCGATGTACAGTAGCAGCTATCGGCGGCAGAGTGGTCTCAGTGGCCAAGAGGCCTCAAGTGGCTTACACTTGACATGAGAGCGCCTGAGAAACGGGAATACAAGCCAAACAACCAAGCTTTCAAGTAGTCCCCTCATTACTGCTGGAATACACTCAGCCTCCAGTTGAAGAAAAAAAAGGAAAAAACGCGTTCTTCCACCGGTATACGCTTAGGCAATGTTGTAATAGCAAATGTGTACAGAAACGCTTCTGACAGGGTGGGCAAACGAGCAAAACAAACAGACCTTCCGCACCTTCGACGTAAAGTGCGCTTGTCTGGCTGACAACGCGGCTTACTTCACGAGTACTTCTCTTGCCTGCGCTTTCCCTGTGTTGGGTTTATATTGGCGGTGTCGCTTCAAAAGGGTTTTTGGCAGTGGCACCTGGCAGAGGGAAGTATTCCGACAGGCTGTGCACCGTTTTCCGGGACACGAGATCTGCAAACACTTGTTAATGTATCCAGAGTGAAATGAACGTACGGGCGCATGGTATAGTATCACTCAAAGCATGAATGGTAGCCTATGACGCTTTTAAAAGCGAAAGTTGTCGTGCGACCACATTTAGTGACGTTGACAGATTTCTGATGCTGTGGCGTTGAGATTACATGCAAACAGTTTGTAAATTTCCTGATAGTGGCAAGTTACCCGTATGTCTCTTTCCGCAAACCGAACGGCTGAGTCCTGGAACAATGAACAAGCATGCAGGGCATGATACAACTTCATGATATTCCCTTTCAACCCAGGTAGGTCGGGATATTTTTCTTCATTCCTAACCTACATTTCCCTTACGTGTGCAATTAATATATTGCGTTTGAAGCAGAGAGCCCGGTAAAAATCGATTAGCCGCGCACGAAAGAATGACTGCATGCAATCTAGACTAAAGAAGCTGCGCAGGAAAATCCTTGCAGATGGCGCACATTATCTTTTCACTTTATTGCGGTGCGTCTCTCGTTTTTCCCGAGCAGCAATGAAGTGCAAGTTCGATGACTGATGTTCAAAATTTTCAGTGGTCTTGACTAATTTTGAATAAATTTAAAACTTCGAAAGTGATTCAGAGAAAATATAAAGACTGAGCATTGTGCATGCGTGGTTTGAAACGGCTATTCCTCATTGTACATGGTATACATAAGGTGTCTAATGAGAAGATTTATGCGGCCATAGGTAAGCAGGTCCTCACTGGCAGGAGCCTGCAAAAGGAACAGTAACATAAATAATACGATCACCTCTGAAACTGTGAGAACTTGTTTATTCCTTTCGTTTTTTACCAGCCAATCAATTCCCAATCCGCCACTGTGGGCACGCGTCTTCACCACGTGGGGCAACAATGCCAACAAAAACAATGCTGAACAAGCGACCACAGCTTCGGTGGTCCAGTGCGCGTTGACCCGAAGCAAGAGCTTTCACTAATTGGCGCTGTGGGACTTTGGCTGCCTTGCGTATGGCGCCGAAGCGATACCACATTGCCGTCACCGTTGGCGAATCGTGGAAGCGTTTCAAGGATGTTGTTCCCTCGAGAGTATTCGAGCAGATACCGACTGAAACGACCACCATAACCATTCGACACGCTGTGACTATCAACTAATTTGACACCTCTTGAAAGACGTTCGTTAAGAGTGTTCTGGTGGAACCCAGGGGCTTTCGCAAAACGTCTTTTTGCTTGTCTGCAGCTTGATTGCTGACGAGAATCCCCTCTCTTCTTTTGTTCTCGCACGCCCATTACAACCAAACTGTCTTGACTAGCCGTGAAGCCTACCTTTTTAACAATTAAATACCACCCTCTTGTTGGCAGCCGTTTCATCCGTTGTCAATATTTAAAACACTCTCTTTGAACCTCCGGTATATGCTATACTTCTTTAAATGACGTCTAGAAATGATTATCTGGTGCGGAAGTCTATTGCTAGCGTTAGGGAGTTTGTGATCAAAAAGTCATACGAGTTTCTTGAGAAGCTTTCACTAGGTTGTTATAGCTATACTGCATAACACGTAAACATCTGGTGGATTAGAACTCTATAAGGTTGCATAATGTTGACACGGCATTGCTATTTGAAAACTTAGACAGTATACGTATTCGTTTTTCAAAGGCGAAGCTCCTTACGCCATGGGTCGTATGTCCCGTGTCGTCGTAGTAGTAGACAGCTATCGTTTAGTCCTTAGAATGTCTACTAGAAGGCGGTACTTGTATATGATGAATATATGATGAAAAGATGCGAGATGGCGGTACTTGGAGTGTTCACTAGATGAACGGACGGATGGACGGGCAGACCGACAGACAGATGGACGGACGGATGGACGGTTGAACAGACAGACAGACAGACAGACAGACAGACAGACAGACGGACGAACGGACGGACGGGCGGGCGGACGGACGGACGGACGGACGGACGGGCGGGCAAGCGGACGGACAGGCGGGCGGGTGGGCCTGCTCCAAGGCAACATTTAAAAAAAGCGAGTACTAGCGTGTGGAGGTAGCAGTTTTCATCAGCCCAGCTTGACATTCTTTTTTAACGCGAAGCATTTCTGAGATCTATCTATCTATCTATCTATCTATCTATCTATCTATCTATCTATCTATCTATCTATCTATCTATCTATCTATCTATCTATCTATCTATCTATCTATCTATCTATCTATCTATCTATCTATCTATCTATCTATCTATCTATCTGTCTGTCTGTCTGTCTGTCTGTCTGTCTGTCTGTCTGTCTGTCTGTCTGTCTGTCTGTCTGTCTGTCTGTCTGTCTGTCTGTCTGTCTGTCTGTCTGTCTGTCTGTCTGTCTGTCTGTCTGTCTGTCTGTCTGTCTGTCTGTCTGTCTGTCTGTCTGTCTGTCTGTCTGTCTGTCTGTCTGTCTGTCTGTCTGTCTGTCTGTCTGTCTGTCTGTCTGTCCGCTTACGTCTGGGTGCTCTCGTGAACGCCCCAGGATTATTATGCGAGGGTAAAAGGATTTGACAAATATGTCTGGCTGGTCGTGACATGAATGACGTGAAAATCCTGACGCGTATGTCGACAAACCATTTCCTCCAGACACGTGTGGCACGTACCAGTATACCACGGCCTGCAGTATGCGGGAATGCCCACAGGCGACTGATAGTGTACGTATATGCACGGTGTCTCACATAACTTGAGACAACAACTTGAAAGTGAAAGGCACTTAGGAGGCGAATCGAACCAAATCCATGCTACTCGTACTAGCCTGTAGGTACTCAGGCTATTTTTTATTTCTCTCCATACTAATTAATAACAACTCTTAATTACATATTTTTCAAGTATGGGCAGGAAACCCAAAATATGAACATTGAGATGTAGATCACTTTTAGAAACCACAGAATAACTTTGTCCTGTACGACACGTCTCGTGCTGTTATTTTTTCCACGTTGTAAAGAAAGCCAATGAAATGTGAAAAGAATCCGTGTGACGGACCGCGAGCGCACTGCTACAGTGCTGCTATAGGCTTTCTTTTCAATGCGTAAAAAATAACAGTGCCAGACGTATCGTACAAGAAACAATATTGTCGGTGGTTTCTGAAAGTGCTCTACATCTCAGTGTTCATATTTCGTGTTTCCATCTCATAATTCAAATAATGAGTAATTAAAAATAATAATTATAGTATGTGGAGAAATAAAAAAAACAGCCTGAGTACCTCCAGGCTAGTGCGAGTAGTAAGCGCTTGGTTCAATTCGCCACTGAAGTGTCTTTCATTTTCAAATTCTTGGCTCAAGTTATGGGGGACACCTTGTATACTGAGAAGCATCGAGAGCAGACAATAGTAATTTAAATGACAGAGCGTAAAGAAAAACTGAAATCGGCAACAATGACCTAACTAATGCATAGAATGTCCGGCACCCAGCAGAAATCAAACCAAAGCATTCTGCATGCGTGCCGATCAAGTATACTACCACAAAGCCACGCCAGGTCTCGCAACTGCTTTAGAAAAAGACCCCATGCAGATGTGACGTTGGTGAAACGACAATTGCGTTTGCACTGCTGGCTATGTAATTTTTATAAACATTACATATATGTACTCCTGTTATAAGGCGTCAAGTCAAGTTAATCTGAGTAGCATTATGCGCCATCCACTGAAGTTGCTCCACGTTGCATTCTGCAAGGCTACTTTCCTCGCAAGTACAAGCGCTACCTATCAAATTACCGCTTCTGATGTTTCTAATAATACCGTTGTTGTTCTTAGTACTGTTACCGCAACTGTAAAAAAACTAGCTATATAAAACATAAGCGACTCTAGCTCCAACATATGTCTGTGCGTACACGATTTGTACACATCTTTAGCGTCAGTTCGTAATGTCTCGCTCAATGAAATTGCACCATAGTCACCTTCTCTCCGCATGCTTCTCATAACGTCGACCCCCATTGTATGAGGTATTTGTCCATTTTTTTCAGGAAGTTTACTATTGATTCTGTGTCACGAAAAAACAAGCGTCAAGATCCTGCCTTAACTGCACGCCCCTGTGCAAGAACGTTGAATGGTTTCTACCGGGACGCATTAGCATATCCAGAGTTTGTATAAGCGCTTCACGTTGAATCAATGGCTAAAACAAGAGAGCCCCTATTTATTACCGCGTGCCATTTTCGTGACCTCTCTACCGGACGCTGCCAGCATTCCTTCTCGTTGGGCTCAGTAACAAATGGCTGTCGTTTTCCTTCTCTGCGCTTAATACTAAGTCAGGTTTCGTGACTCTATGGCTGCGGGGTGATAATACTGGAAGCAATGAAGTTGTGAAGGAGGGACGGACTGTATACTGCCGGCGTCCCCGCTGGTAATCAGTTATGCGTGCCGACCTGTTTACCGTAACAAAACGCGTGTTAAGACAATGCCAACTGCAGCCAAACGATTCCTTCCAGAAGCAGGACAGAATTGGTTCAAGTTTTTCTTGGTGTGAAACGCACGCGATCAACTCGTTTAGCTCTCGCTCTCAACTTCGCTAGGCCGTGACTCTAACAGCACTCAACAGAGGGCGGCGCTTTCGCAATGGTGCTGGCAACGCCGTTTTCGCTACGCGGCGTCACGACGCTCTCCGTGACACTCGTACTTGCAAGGCAAGATATTTCGCGTATATTTTAGTTTCTTTGAAATAAACAATGGTCACCGCTTTATGTACCGAACCATTTATGAAAAAGTCATATTAGGAAATTACTTGCTTTTGTGCGTTGAATAGCCGGCAAGGTAGCGTGCATGACATGAGTGCGCTAATAAGGAAGCTGTCGCACGCATTAGTTGCCTATGTAGTCGATACAGTGCGTGGGGAAAGTCACGTATTACAGTGGTTATTCGTTTTGGTGCTACACCAACTTGTGCGATCGTCGCTCCAAAATAACTTCTCTCTGTTAGGATTGCTAGGTCGGGCCTTTGGTTCATTTCTTCCTCTCACGTTTGAGTTTTTCATCAATTCATAACTATTCTTGCTCCTCAATCAACCTCTCAATTCACTGTGGAATCCCAGTAGCCTCATTTTTGTATGTTTGTTTAAACTTCTCCTTTCTTCTTTGTCTCAACTCTCTACTGTCACATAAATGTCGTAGCACATCTACCAAGTAACATTCCGTTGAACCATCTTTCAATAAACCGAGCAGCTGGACAGGGCAGACGTACAGAGGAGTCACATGTGTGTCCTCACGTTTTGTACTGCTGAGAAGTTTGTTTGAAGAGGACCACGAACCATCGCGACCAACTTTCAACGCTGCTTACGAGCATTCTATTCGACTACCGTCGTGCACGTTAAAGTAAACACGTGCATTTTCCTGTGTTTCACGTATGGCCACTTACTCGATGACGCAATGGGCCGCAGTGAGCACCCACCGATCCGTAAGCAGTGCTCCACCACAGTGGTGCCTCGTGCCCCTGGTGAATATTTTCCGCACCGAGACCTGCGTGACGTAAACAAAGCGTGAGGGACGAGCATGAAATTTGGCGGAGATGGCGTATCTATGTGGCTTATGCCTCCGCGAGTCGGCACATGGCCTAATGAAATACCGAAATACATTGAAGGAGCTCCAGTATTATGTGCCTTGAACTTCCCTTTAGTGTGACTATTTGCAGTTTATCCTAATATATATATATATATATATATATATATATATATATATATATATATATATATATATATATATATATATATATATATATATATATATATATATATATATATATATATATATTACAATCAAAACACAAGAACAAACTTTAAAGCCGTATATTGGCACGTATCGATTATGTAAACTATATTATATTGCAGTTGTATTGGCCTTTCGAGGCTCACGCATAAAATATGAATTTATACTCTCCTTCTCCATCCTGCAGTCTTATGTTGTAAAGGCAATACGAAATGTAAAGCTGTAAACTAACGGTCTCTTTTTTTTAACAGGAAGAATAGAAATTTCTGTTGCCACATTTTAAATATTTGATTATTAAGTTGAGAATTGTGGCAGCATTAAATATACAAGCTAGTTAGGATTTGTAAATAGGTTCCTAATTTAGAAACATTAACAAACTGCAAATTGTGATATGAGCTCGAGGGCAACTTCAGACCAGCAGAGAACATAACTTCTATGTTCGGTTAGACGAAGACATGGCCTCAACCTGCTTCACACATCTTAAGTTACACGCGTAGACATTGCCTCATCCTGATTTGCACGAACGGCGAGCGTTCGCCACTTCGCCGTAGTCGATCACGACGGAGACGTTGTGTGGCGGGTTCACAAGTCCAAGGCTTGTTCGCAAGGCGTGAGCCGGGATGGCGATGTGGTCTCCGTCGACAGCCTCGACCGCGCATTCAAAAACGTGACCTGCGTCGTACACCGCCTCGCACTCGATGAGACGCCACGATGTTCCGCAAGCTTTATATACATGATTGTAGATGCCGGAGAAAGACACGATCACTGAAACATCGAAAAAAACAAAACACCAACACTCGAACAAACAGTATCGCATATACTGCGGAAAGTGCGATAACGAGCGAGAACACACACACGCGCGCACACACACAAACCCCCACACTCACAGTTTCACTTTCTTACCCGCAATGCCGTCGGAGGCTTCGGCGCTCTCGTCGGCCATCCGGGAGATTTTCTGGCCCTGTGAATCGGGCCGCAACTAAAACAAGATTATAATCTCACTCGAAAACAGTCGTTGAAGGCGTTCGTTCACCCTCGCGAGGCTGTTGGTTCGACGAAGTTTGCGTCTGGAGCAAACGATCTGCGTACAGGCGCTGCAGCGTGGCTGAAAGTGGAGTCCTCAAATTGACGTCACACGCGAGAGGGCGCTCCTTCAAGATCTCGAGGCCAATGCCCAATAATGTCAATGGAGGAATGGCTGCCGGGATAGCTCAGTTGTTGGAACATCGGACGCGTTCTTCGAAGGTCGCAGGTTTGTTCCCTGCTCACGGCAAGTTATCTTTTCATCCACTTTTCATTCTTTACATTTACATTAAATTAGTTTTAATAATACCTCTATACTTTTCTGTTCTGTTCTGTTTTGTTCTGTTCTAACGGCGTTTCTGTCGAGAGGTTGAAGTCCATATTGCTTCGGCTGCTCCACATCAACAAGTTTTGCAGTGAAACAAAAAAAAAAAGAATTATGCCTAATGGTACCTAAAAATGAACAATCTGCAAAAAAAAAAACACAATAGCAAACTGAAACCTGTTGAAATAACATATCAATATACAGTTTGCTTGCAGCATTCCGCACTGTCATAAAATGTTCACACGCTCACCTTTCAGTTTCTACTCTCATTATATACACTAACACATCCTTTCGTATATGTCAACCTTTGGCTGGATATCAGAAGCGCTTATCCAGCCCGGTCTCTACTAAGAAGTCTGTCAGGAAGAAGTTCGCCTTTTAATTTTATGTCTAACAAAGAAACAACGAGTGCTTAAGTTTACACTTCTTTCCTTTACTTAAAGAAAGTCATATACGTGACAAGTCAGTGCTCATCTAAAGAAGTAACACATATTCTTTTTTCCGTTTAGATTGTACGTACGGAGTAATAGATCAGCACGCAATGGTACTGCTAGTACGCTCTCCCGTTCAAAGCGCCAGAACAAAAGTGTAGGGCGTCCCCGCTAAAATGTGTCTCAATCGAGTTCCAAGGAAACGTTTTACTTACAGTGTCATAACGTCAGCGATGTTGGATAAAAAAACCTTTGCTTGACTTTGAAGTGGTACAGGATCGATTGAGAAATCGGTGCAATATAACCACGGCGATCACGAATACACGGGGGAGTTAGGGAAGACCAGTTGGTTGAACTGCATAATACGAAACGAATCGATAACCACTCGTACACACTCTGTGGGTCTCACTGAATACAGATCAATGAGTGGCTGCAACCGATACACTCCGTCTACATTTATAGAAGTCGTTAATCAAATAACTAATCGTAACAGCATATACTCATACCACTCCGGTTGTGTTGTTATTTTCATTGGGGAACGCGTTTTCTGGAAAGACTGCAACGTTCATACATTTCTTCATAGGTACTTTTCTCTCAGACATTCACAAAACTATATTCTAGGAATATCTGTATTGTTAATTCTTGCCTACTTGTGAGCTGTAAAAGCGTTCACCAAAAATCGCCGCGTAATGCCACGTAGTGCGTTAGTGGGGCATTGCATATTTCAGATTGTCGCTCTTGCTTTCCTCGACAAGCAGGTCAACAAGCGACTGAGTATTTCTCATTTACTAGTTTTACTCTCTGCATATACAGTGTGCCGTAATATATTATGGACCATTATATCCGAGAAAAAGCGGAATATCTCCAATACCTTCTCACTCAGCCTGGCATTTGCATTTTGAGCTCTCGACCAGCTACTCTCCATTTTCACTGGCTACTGCTACAGGATACTCGGACGTTGAACACTTCCCGAGATCACGTGGTACGTAAACTTTTGTGGTTGGCTGTACATTTCTTGTTTCAGAAGCTCTCGCTCTCGAAGAACGTTATTGCATTAAAAAGACACCAAAGAGGAAAATAACTTTTTTTTTTTCGTGTTAGAAAACTGCTCTTTTACGACACAAGAATCGTCGCGCTTTCCACGAGAAGACGCTCGACACGCAAGAAAACGCGCAAAAAGAAAAGGCTGGTGACGGGGAGAGCATAGGAGAAGACAACGTGCATCAATCACCACAAAGTCGTAGAATTTGATGGCGTCTACTAAGGCCTACGTATTTCCTGATCATTAAAAGGAAGGTACATTCCCTTCTGAGAGGTCCAGAAACTTGACAAGACAAGTTAGACAAAATTTTCTTTAGGAGATGTCGCCAAGATACACAGGTCATATACACATGATATGCCCAAAGGGACACGCGGAAATTTCGGCGCGAAATTTAAAAATAAAATATTTCCGCGTTTTTCTTTCTTGTAATATTAAGCACATAATGACGAAATCAATGTGATTAAAGTTTTCCAAGCAAAACAATTTAGTTTAAACTGATTCGCTGTTTTACTTTAGTGTTTTTTTAAGGTGTGAAATCCGCGGATGAGAAATCGAAAATTCTCGCTCCCGCTCAATGTGAAATCCTCGCGGTTACGTTAGAGCGCACGGCTCTTAGACCACACAAGTAGGCAACGTCGTAGACAATCCGTTTGGACGTGTGTGTGACGTCTGTGAAAACCTGTGACACGTAGAACTTGAGGCCAGTATAAGGTCACGCTACGCCTATCCCGGCATAGCCGAACTAAGCCACCCCTAATTTATTTCTCGACTCCACGTCTGGCTCTCTATAAATCGAAGAAAAAAAAAGAAAGAGGGAAGCCACAGAAGAGTTCGAAGAGTCGGGCTGCCGGCGCACGGTCGAATGTAAACACCTGAGTCTAGCGTATTGATTTCGCTCATCGCTCTGCTCAGCTTACCTTGGCCCGGCCGCAAGTTTTTATAACCGGGCGTCATGCTTTGATCGCTTTTCTCTGCCTCGGTCAGTCGGGGTTATTTATAGCGTCCGCGCAGGGCGCGGAACTCGGCCGCAACTCAGGCGTCGCCCTGGTCCGTTTCCGATTCTGCATTATTTCGCTTGTCGGTGGTCAGTGTTTTTGCGTCTTTGCTTCCTTGAAATGAGTGGAAAAACTCACCTGCCAGGGAAACTCTCCTGGAAGCGCCCAAACTCCTCCGATGATGTTGAACGAGGCGTACTCCCATTCTCTTAAACCGCAGTCTGCACAGTGTCATGGGCAGAGCAGGTGTCACAAAAGACAACAACATAAGGAGGTAAGTAAACAACAACAACAACAACAACAACAACAACAACAACAACAACAACAACAACAACGACGACAACGACGACGACAACGACAACGACAACAACAACAGCAGCAACAACAACAACAACAACAACAACAACAACAACAACAACAACAACAACAACGACAAAAGAGGTATATGTGGAGCCTTTGTGACACATCCGCACACAAAGTAACTGATTCGCAGCGAAAAATACATCAAGCATGGTTGTGCACTGGCTACGACACGTCGTGTGCCACTCTATACGTAGGATGGTCAGGTGTTGTGGATTTTCGTGACACGGCCTCTCTTTTATATTTCATACGTTTTACTATGCACCCAAATATTCTTCGCGTGGGAACAGCGGGGCCGTACCATGGTGGTAAGGCAGCGTCCGAACTCTGCAACAAGCGTGGCAAGCAAGCGCGCCTGTTTTCACGTGTTGCAAGTGGACTACGTGCCGTGCGTGCTGCTCCATTCGTTATACGCGTTGATAGATAGACCCAAGGCGGTCACGCCAGCATTTATCATCACTAGGTACACGAAATGATGGCGGCACGATTGCTCAGTACGTTCATGTGCTGAATGAAACATTATTAATGCCATTCCAATTATTGAATATTTCCCTACGGAATCCATATCTTTCCCATATATTGTTTTACATATATTCGCCATCTTTTTTTCGCAAGAATGCGGAAACGTCAAATTATTGAAATTGTTGTGTACATTGCTTTCTACAACTAGCGATTGGAAAATATAACTTGCGAGATAATTATGTAGTACAAAAACAACAACAAGGTTAGTAAACCGTCATTTATTACGCTGCATGATCTCCTCAGTTCGGCTCCTTCTTCCGGAAACAACGAAACATGAAGAGTGCGCTACTGGTGACATCGCGTAAGAAGCATAAACATTTACCCTCTCGAACCGCACACTTTACTGGGGTCTTTTACGAGTGTCAGGCCATCCGATTTGCACTGTGCGTAAACCAGGGCGGGCATCGCTAATAGAGCGCGGGCTGCACGTTCGGGGTTGAAGAGAACCGCGACCGCCACAACTTATTGAAACCTTTTCGAGATCTGGACGTTATATAGTTAGGATAAATTAGCCACTACACTCACGGCCTGACAGTAAATCTCCCGCCACCGGTCCACTCTCCGGAGGACGAGGGGCAGCTCGTTCCTCCCGCGCGTTGTTCCCTCGAGAGCGCATCTCGTGGCGGGCTCGCAGCGCATGCCGCGCAACCGGTGTTTTCTCCGGTGGCCGATAAAGGACGGCCACGAGAGAAATAAAAGAGGTGGACGGATCCCTACCGTGCGAAACTCTCGAGGCGAGGGGGCCGCGAACGACGAGCAGCAGCAGCGTCGCAGTGGCGGCGGCGTCGGCCAGCATGGCTCCCCTCGGTGGCGGTGGGCAGCTCGGACAGCCGGAGCACTGACTGTCGCCCTTCTCGATGGAGCTTCTCGCTGCTGCAGGTAAGCGACTGGCCGGGGTCGCCCGCTCCTAAACGGGTTCCTCGCCCGTCCGTGCGTTTTTTAGCGCGCCGCCACAAGGTGAGCCCGCGACGCGCTGGACACGACGTCGATGAGGCGGTTAACGCCCGTAGTTTCACTGCATTTGGCCGCCGCCCCGCCACGGTGGTCTAGTGGCTAAGGTACTTGGCTGCTGACCCGCAGGTCGCGGGATTAAATCCCGGCTGTGGCGGCTGCATTTCCGATGGAGGCGGAAATGTTGTAGGCCCGTGTACTCAGATTTGGGTGCAGGTTAAAGAACCACAGGTGGTCAAAATTTCCGGAGCCCTCCACTATGGCGTCTCTTATGATCAAATAGTGGTTTTTGGACGTTAAACCCCACAAATCAAACAAAGCACTTGGCCGCCGACAGGGATAATCGGCGACGACCGCCTTGTAGCACAAGGAAATCCGTGCGCACTCATAAGAAAGCAAAGCGTTAACTTTTTCATCCTGGTCCGGGTATCGAACCCTAGACCAACGCCTCTCCGCAGTGATCGTCCCACCGATTGAAGTAAGCAGGAGGCTAAGCAGCTGAATGTATAGTTTCAGTATTGCGTTTTCAAGTGATCTTCCTCTTTTTGAGACGCGTTTCCTGTCACTGGCGGTTTCGGTTGAAAAGCGGCACTGGAAAGTGTTATGTTGTATAGAATAACACGTTCCAGATAATGTCACCTATTATTGCTTATCATATATAGCTGCTCCGTCCTAATAGTAAAGGCCCGCGGAAAGCTGAGGCACTAGAATAAAAGAAAGGTGCAGTTAAAACCAAGGATGGTGCACCTAAGCCGGCAAAGGAAATGACGATCTTAGGCTAACTTTTAACCTCCACATGTCTTTGCTTGCTGTCCTGATACTTGTTCGGGGACCTTTTACTTCCTCCGCTTTTCGGTTTTCCCGGCTTCCGGAATGTGTGGCAGGAAACACTTTGTCCAGAATATAGATTTTATGATATCGCACCCCTGAGTGCCTGCGCAACAGTGCTTTGCTCCGTTAACTATACACCTCAACAATGGCACAAATATAGGGATCATTCTTTCACGTCACAGCCAGTCTAGCGAAGCCGAGGTCTGCTATTGGAGCCGCCTATTGAAGTGTAGCAAGGTTAACGTTTATCCGGTTTTGAAAGTGCAAGAGATATGATATGAATGCAGATAAAGGGACTGTGCTGTACTCACCAAAAGCAATTTTATATCAGGAAGGTTGCCAATAACTGGTTTTAATAGTCCAACATATACTTCCTCAATACTTGGCGCAGACTATAAAGATGACACCGACTGCTGTGGCTACGATCACGCCCCCTTAAGATTCCGAATAATTCGGCTTTCATCTCTTTGCCTCACACTGCACATCCTCAAACTCAAACAGTGTGTATGTGTGATTGTAACATGCGTGTGACATGTGTGTGTAGATAGATGGTTTGTCCTGAAGGAAGGCTAACATGCGGCCCGAAGAATGATGCTGGCTGCTAAGGAGGAGCGCGTCCTGGCCCGCACTCGCAAGCACACGCACACATGTACTTATGCCCTCTCACTTACTCACTCACTGACTCAATCTCTCTCTCTCTCAAACACACACACACACACAAACACACACACACACACACACACACACACACACACGCGCACACGCACACGCACACGCACACACACACACACACACACACACACACACACAAACAAACCAATGACTTGCTCGCTCACAGATGCTCGCTTTTGCTCGCTCACAGATGCTTTTGCTCGCTCACAGTCTTTTGCTCGCTCACAGATGGCTAAACTAAACTCTACGATATAATATATTCTACCGTGTTCACGCAGGAAAAAAATGGGGAGCGAAATTCTTTAGTTACTTTAAGAAGTACTGCCATCAGTGTGATGGTTTGAAAAGCATTTGCCGTGAAAATTCTTCTGTAGAGTGCGATCAGCATACGTAGTGAGGTAATCCTACCAGGAGGTGTAGATTCAGTGTTCGTTCATGAGAAGAGCGGGTTGGCATTATGCGCTATGTACATTCTTACCTTCAAGTCTCCTTCAACGGCAAGGAAATACAATTATTTTTGGGGGGGGGGGGGTGAAGCAGAAAGAAATAAGCATACGATGGAATTGCAGAAACTCCCACTCTCAATAGTCGGCTGGCGAGCTTCTATCTATAGCCTGAAAGTGAACAGGCAGGCTACAAAGACACCGCGAGGAAATGCTCGGGAAATGAGGGAGTCAAAACGATATTCGCCTCGCAATTCCGCTCGAGTGAGAACGGGGCAACGCATTGCATGCAACGCCAACGCGCATATACGTGACCCCCTGCGTCACGCTCCCATTGGGGGCCGGTGAAAGAAGCGGTGTATACGTACGTGCTGAGAAGCACCAGTGGAGCATGGGTAGGGGAAGGTGAGCTCGATGCGAGGCGAGACGGCCGTCAATCGGCTGCCTACTCGGCGAACGCGAAAACACGACGTGACGGTCCTTCTGAATTCCCCCTAAAGAGGCGGCTACGCGGGGAATAACGACTGAAAAGGGTTAGGGAGAACAAAGGGTAGGCAATTGTCTTCTCCCGCCATTATACTACGGCGCGCGTAGCACTTTGTGACGCTTCTATAGCGCTTTGTTTGTCCCTTAAGTTTCGCCAACGACAAGCTGATGCACGTTTCTCCGTGCGATCAGCCCCATCTTCTCTGCGCGGTTTCATAGTTTAAGAGAAGCTTTTTATTAGGGAGGTTTGGCATAACTTTCGCAGGTGCTGCGGGCTTTGTGGGCGTAGCGGGTGCCATATGGGTTTTAGAATAACGTTTTCTCCTTCTAGGCAAACATCTAGGGACTTCAGCCGACCCGCAAACGCAAATGCAAGAAACTACACATAGCCTCGACACCAGCGCTTTGCGGGCCTCACGGAGCGCACGTGCCGCACACTATTTGAGATTTTCTACGGACGGACCGCAAACGCCAACGGTGGCTCGCGTTACGGCGCATGCACAGTGGCAGTGACTGCACCGCAAGGGCTAGCGGTGCGCTATTCTAAACCTTCATTAGTAGTACATTTTGGTGGTGGCGTTGTCGTTCACGAAAAACTCGGCGCCGGTCGGGTACAGAAGCGCAGCCCTCGAGGTTGCGCCGGTCAAGTGCGTATATATGTGTACGCGCCGTTTTATTGTTTTCTTTCGTTTTAAATAGTTGATACTCACTATGTAGTGATGGGCGTGTCTGCTATCAGCAGTCTATGATAAGGCAGTCTAATCCCTTATCTAGGTGACTTGACATTTCATTTTCTCACGTTTTATTGTTGCCTCGATATCAACGCATAACCTCAAGTTTACGCGCCGGCGCTGCAACGTGAGTTATTAGGCACGATGTCAACTGCGAAGGAGCACTTTCACGCTGTGCCCGCAAACATTCAGAGCTGTTTTGCTTCTGCCGGAAATAGAAAGGAAGACAGAAAAATAAATAGAAGGAGTAAATGAGACGCGCACATGCCAAGCTTCGCTAGTTTCTATTTACCCGGTAAGGAAAGTACTCCTGATTTCAGGGAAAAAAAAAGAACAGCAAATGGGAGACGTTTAGGTTAGCTGTATAGAGCTTAAAAGCGAAGCTCGATAACCTAGGACTTCAACGTGACCTTCTGGGCTAATGCTAGGTCTTTACTTAGCGTAGACAAGGTGGAGTCTAACCACAGTCTGTCACAGACCATGCAAGGATGCCCCAACTCGCACGGCGTGGAAGCTCGTTGCGGTAGCTGCGGGGACTGTCACTGCCGGTGGTCGCGGCTGATGGACAAACAACGGTGCGAGATAAGCCACGGCATGGGGGGTCTTTTGCGCACACACGACGTTTTACCCCGAGCTATAAGGGCTTTGCTGTTGAAAACATTGCGATCATCAGTCTTCTTGTTGGCCAGTACTGCTTGTGAAACAATTGGCAGATCCCACGCACAGTGGGAATCGATGGTATGCGAAGCACGAATGAGAAAGGTTGATGTGTCATTTTAAAATCAGCACAACGTTACGAAGTGGAGGCAAATGATGCTGTACATGACTTCCGTGTCATGATTATCATGTTTGGATGTGTCGTTTACCTTCGTCATCTATTCGCGTCACGTGATACCAAATTTAGTATATGTGGATACACATACGAGAACGAAACAAACCTCACACACAAATACAATTACACATACATGAGCACCCGCGCCTAGAAACCCCCACAGCACACAACCGGACGAAGAAACGTATGGTCTGGCGTGTGTGCTGCAAGTGCGCTTATGTAAACAACAGAGCAGACACATGGGACTCTGCAAAAGTGGAAAGTGGGTGTACGAAGCACCACTTCAATTGCTCATGGTGGCGTGTGTTCGTCGACGTAAGGATATCTTTGTGCGGGCTGTTGTTTGAACCCGTTGAGCCAGTAATCAACGTGTGTAAATAAATAAAATACGTAAGCCGATTCATCATACGAGAAGTGTACTAAGTGTGTGGGAGGCCGATTCAGCAAAGTTACCGCCGTGCCGATTACGTCATGCGGTGGAAGCATCTGCGCCAGGTGTTGCCTCATTCCCCGTCAGCTATCTAGCGAGAGTATGGGAAGAACAACATCGCCCTAAAGGTGTCACATGCACGTCCTAAGCGTGTACTATCAAACGTTTACTGCAATTTTTGCAAAGGCACAAGTGTGTTTAAAACTTATTATATACGACCCATTTCGGCTTAAAACTACCAAAGGCAAACCATTTCTAACGAAAGAAAAATAAATAACAAATTGAAATGATCGCGAGCTGCTCGCTACGCGTCGTCACGTAAAATGTTGAAGCAACGTCGTTTTACGAAGTGAATTGATATGCTTTAAGAGGCTGCGTTTGTGTGCAGCTAACAGCGTTGAAAAAATAAATAACGAAAAAAAAGAGGAGGTGCTAAGAGCTGTTTCGCGGCTATACCATAGTGACCCGTGTTATTGCTTCGAAGCTGTCACACAAGACGATATTGGCGTCACCATTAAACTGTGAGCCACACCGCAACCTGACTTCAAAATGCCGGTGGTGGCGTCGGCCGTATAAAGCCTTCCTGCTATAAAACGCATAGAAGAGTTGTAAGCCTAGTTAGCATTCAGCGGAATGGCAAGGTCTTCGCTTCAGGTGGCACCTGCGCCGTTGTACCAGTTGTTTTTTTTTTCATTTTACTTAGCCGGGCTCTTACCTACACCCGCACGCGAGAATATTGATTCGACAAAAAATATGAATTACACGTTCCGGGCGTCCATCGTAATCCTCAGAAGCTCCATGCACTCTGCAGAGTTCGCAAGAAAAAAAAAAGGCTTTTTATCGGGAAAAAATTGTAATATAAATGCACTATATAAAAATGTGCTGGTTCAGTTTATGCCCCAAGTTGTGCCATAAACTGTCAAGCAAGAAAAGAGGCGGAGATCAGGTTTCTCAGTTTGGTGAACCTGATTTTTAAAACATGTTTAGTGAGCAAATTAAAAAAAAACTATGCGCGGCTTATGAAATTTTTTGCTGACCGGCGTTCATTATGTCTATGCTTAATAACATTGGAGCCGCAGAACAAGCGTTTATCATTTTTTTGTGCAGTAGGGAAATTCGCACTTGTACGTAGCAGGTAGACCTTTCATACGCGGAAAAATTAGGTACGTTTTTTTGTTGTTGTTTTTTTTCACTGATAACCAAGGGCGCGACAAGATGACTTCGTTTCAGTAGAGGACAAACTTCTAAAATGATGGCATACAGGTACACGTACTAAATTCTCTAGTATATGCACTGGTTAGCACATTATCCGCGTATTGTGCCGTTCGCAAGTTATTCTATTGTACTAAGCGGGCCCTTTTGCCCTACTGCAAGTTTGCCTTTCTAAATTTTTCTGCTGAACTATTGTCTCCATTGCTGTAGCTGTCTGGGTTCATATATTGCGATAATTTTTTGGCCGGACAAGAATGGGTGCCCACCCAAATAATCACGCGAGGGACTGCACAATGATATATTGTTCGGGAAAAATAGACAACCACAGAGCGAGAGAACCCAAAGCTCCAGTTGCTTTAGCTTGCCGCCTCTGCCAATGTGTGACACGCCAACCAATCTGCCGCTTAATGTTTTTTCGTTATTTTTCGTAAAAAAAAAGGCGTGCTTACGTAAACCTTTGACTTTTAAGCACCAGCATTTCACATATTTTAGGTTATGTTCGAAACCGTCTCTGAGTCTGTGAACCTTTGCAATGAAGCTTCAATGCGATGTGGCACTTGAGAGGAACTGGTATAACAGTCGTTCGTGCGTTCAAACATTGCGATATGAACCTGTTCGTAGAAAGGACAGAGCGTCTGAAATGAAGCAGATAAACATCAAAGCGCGTGCCCAGTAAGTGAGACGTGTAATATTAAGAAGTGATCATACGTTTCCTACTTATTAAGCATCCCACATTTACGAAGCCGCAGGAAAAAAAAGTTGACAGATTTTTCGCATTCTCGGAATAACTCTTATGCGAAGCAATCACTCAGTATACCTGTCGTAGCCTTTTCCCTCCCTCTCTCTCTCTCTCTGAACGAAGCCTTACGAGGTTTATCGACGCCCCTGTGTAAATTGAGCAGTGTGCTAACGGTGTGTTCTTGCAAAGCATGCCAAATATGCCGACGTTTAAAGGTTATACGGTCGTAACGTCAGCACTCACGCGAAAACACAGATCTCGATTTCATCGCAACCAAGTGTGTGCTATACGGTAGTGATTGTAAGCTTCTCTCAAGACTCGGTGATATTGTGCATGATATTGTGAATTTTTCGCATATCGCAGGCTTCCTTGGGTGTCTCACCCATATTAAGCGTGACATGCCTCGGTAAGGTGAGCGTGGAAGCTCTGGTAATATTTAGATGACATCAAAAAAAGTATGTACAGTTCTACAGAAGATATTTATAGAGGGTCTCCGACATGACCACTAGACGCAGCTCCGGCTATTGATTGAAAAGCAATTTTGTGCGGTGAAAAGAAATTGAGCCGAAGGAAATATGGACTGGCCCACCTTCTCGTAGCTGTCCGTATCTTCAGCCTCTTCCCTCTTCGTCCTGGGCATTCGGACTCCTTCCTATATCAGTACAATCGACCTGCATGTCTTGAAAGCGCAGAGGAAAATTGTGGTTTCATCTTTAGCCGAGCGTTCATCGAAGTTCTCGCCTCAGTGGGTAGATAAATAAGCCAGAAATTGTGATTAATATTTTGTTATAAGTAGAACCCAAGACACACTGGCTAGCTTTGCTCGAGGAAGACGAAACAGCAAAGGAATTTTCATTGGAAATAAAGACATAATGCCAGCTACTAGCGTAATCATTTTTCGAGGAGCTCACACGCGATGGTGGAATTCGTTTCTATTCCTCTTTACTATTACCACCTGGTTACACCCTATAAAATGACGCGAAATTGAAGGTTCTGGACAAACGAGGGTCTGAAAACCTTGACAAGTACAATCGATTACTTATGTTCTTATTACACTTCAATAAGAGTCATATACCAGAAGTTCTTTAGTAATATTTTGAGCAGGCTGTTTCCATCTAACAGAACAGATTGCTTTTTTTGTGTTTGTTATTTGCCGTCTTTTCAGCATGGAAATGTTTCTTTTTTTTTTGCTCCCCCAAAAAGTTCATATTGTGAAGATGATTCGTCTTTACAGGTTCAGCTGTTGTTGGGAGAGAATTCACTTTGACGGGACTTTTTAGAATAAGTTCTTGTTTCAGCACTTGCATCTCGTAAGGTCGTGACTGTAAATGTTAACTGTGAAAGCAACAATAAAAGAAAGCTGGTCGAGTGAAATGAATTTTTTTAAAGGAAAAGCGAACAATGAGTGTGAAATGCAGATACTAGAAAACGCCTGACCACTTGTGATGATATCGAGTTTTGCAAAGTGCTGGTTAGGTCAACTTAAAGAATGAATAAATAAAACTTTATATAAAGTTCGGCAGTTTCCTTCGGGACAGGCGGGGGGGGGCGAAGAGGGAATGAACAAACATTTTTTTCCGCTTCGGTTAGTATTTTGGGGCATATCCAGAGCTCACGCCGCAGCGCCCTGCAGCTGAGCGAAATAGTGACAGGGCCACCACAGCTTACCGCGAGCCCGTTGAATATTTTCGCGCACGTGTGTGATATTAATAAATGACTGCAGTTGACAACACAAAAAGCTGTTAGTGGTTAAATGGGTAGTGTGGTGGCTGTGGTATCCTCGCTTCCAGGTGGCGTTTCCTGTAGTTCACGCGAAACCTGTCCCGAACACAGGCCCGCTCGTAAAGGAACGCCATCGTTACGAACCTTCTCGCGGGGCGCGTCAACACGCCTCCCGCGCTAAAGCGAGCATGTTTTCGTTGCAGACTGCGGCGTCGCTGCGAGGCCCACGCCAGTGAACGAGAGCCGCATCGTGGGCGGAACACCGACCGACATCGAGCAGTGGCCCTGGCAGGTGATACGTTACGCTTCGAACGACCAGCGCTTTACTGAACACTGCGTCTGCATTCCATTAGCGCGCAGTTTGTTGTACAAGCACTTCCGATGTTCATGAAGTTAGTACACGCTACCTTACCGCACGATGTGAGACCGCCACGCTTGAAAGTCCTCTAGGTGCTCTGCACAGATGGCGTATAAAACTTGGAGCTTGAGTGAATTTGTAAGGCATCATGACGTAGTTGCACAGTACCGAAGAATAAACGCGAAAGACCAGAGAAGACGTAGCTCCTCATTTCTTTTCTTCTTATTTTGTCTTCCCTCTTACTCGGTGCGCAGCTGTTCTTCATCAGGTGAAGTAGCTAAGTACGAGCATAGCGTCGCCTTTGCATGAGAAAGAATGACAAACGTATGCCTTTTTAGGGCTGTCTTACTTCAGAAATGGTGGAGTACTACGCTGCAAAGCACGATCTGTGTGTCAGGTAAGCCGTACTGCCTCGCAATTTTGTCCACCTGTTCATCTTTGACGTCGCCATATGCCGAAGTACACGGTCGTTCTTGCGATTCGTTCACGTCGATGTGTGGTCGCAGTGGTTGGGAATCGAACCCGCGTCCTCGTGCCTTGTAGCACAAAGTCACAGCCTTTGAACGACCGCGACTAATTGTCTTACTTTTGTGTCCTGCTAAAGAGTACAAGCTGCTTTTTTTTACTTTATAGAATCGCGTACCAACTATTACTTAAACCAAGAAACTATCTGGCAAACGAGAGTACATGCAAAATAAGGTGCGCCATGTAGAAAAAAAACTTACATTGATTCAATGACTGTGCAGGTATATACATTGATACGAACTATAATGTAGATATTTTAAGGCGGAAGCCTTTAATGTCTGACACACGCGGTATTCGTCCATCCGTGCTTGGTCATGGTACAGGTTCGCGATGGTGTCGCTGGTTTCATTTTGTTGTGGAGAAATGTTAATTTATTATAAATGAAATGATTAAATACAAAGGTATACAGAGTTTTGTTATTTGAGGCTACGATATACACCAAAACACAGCGAGTTCACTGTGTGCTGCCATAACTAGACAGCAAGTCATGCCACCTGTCGCAAGCGCAGCGAAGTCACACCCTCAAGTGCCAAGCTAGCAGACGCTCCACGAATCACACGCAAAACTTCCCAACCTGTCTCTGGCTGTAAGCGTGTTTCTGCAGTTTTTATATCGTAGATATTTGTGAAGTTTCTTTGGGAAATGTTGATGAGACCTTCTTCGACTGTCCAGAATGTCTACAGCACGTGCATTGCACACTAAGGAAGCAAGTTCATCAGGTGCGATCGCGATGGACATAAACGCGAACAGCTGAAAGTGTGGCTTTCAAGTAAGTCGAACTGAAGCATGTCTTGGCAGTCGCGAGGCAAAACTTGTGCTTTCAGCCGGCGTCGTGGTGGCGCCAGGATCCCGCTGAGGCTTGGCTCGTGCACCACATGTACTGATCATCTGTCAGTGATGCTGGCGCTCGGAAAACACACGCGGTTCAAAAGGGATTGTTTGATATGTGGGGTTTAACGTCCCAAAACCACCACGTGATTATGAGAGACGCCGTAGTGGAGGGCTCCGGAAATTTCGACCACCTGCATGGGGTTCTTCAACGTGCACCCGAATCTGAGCACACGGAGCTTACGGGCGTGTACAGCATTTCCACCTGCATCGGAAATGCAGCCGCCGCAGCCAGGATTTGATCCCGCGACCTGCGGGTCAGCAGCCGAGTACCTTAGCCACTAGACCACCACGGCGGGGCGGTTCAAAAGTGTCAGCAAGAGCATTTTTCTATGGTGGCATGGTGACGCAGGCTGAAAGCATAGATTCTCCTGCCGACAGTCAAAGCTTGTCTCAGTTGTACTGAGTGGAAGGCCACGCTTTCTGCTGTTCAGACTTCTTTGCATTGCGAAAGTACACCGTTAGCTTTGTATTTAACGCGTGCAGTGTGCGCATGGACGCGTGACACGTAGTATCTCATATTGCTGGCATGCGGCCTGCGAAATAGTTCGGCAATCATTTGGTGCCACTTACGACATACTGCGCGCAAATTAATTACTGCTGCAAAGCGAAATACCTGGCGTAACGTTTTAATACACGCAGTAAGTCTACTTACTCGCAACCTTTAACGGGACTTATGGGTTATCCTGTTGATTGCAATCACCCACTGGTGGTAGAGCTCGACGTTGTTCGTTGCGGATGGAAATCTGTGCAAACTGAAAACATCGTACCGGCACGAGTCGTGTTGTGATCTTCACAGATAGTGCCTGCTGAGTAATATCTTCCTGATTGATTGATTGATATGTGGGGTTTAACGTCTCAAAACCACCGTATGATTATGAGAGATGCCGTAGTGGAGGGCTCCGAAAATTTCGACCACTTGCATGGGGTTCTTCAACGTGCACCCGAATCTGAGCACACGGAGCTTACGGGCGTGTACAGCATTTCCGCCTGCATCGGAAATGCAGCCGCCGCAGCCGGGATTCGATCCCGCCACCTGCGGGTCAGCAGCCGAGTACCTTAGTCACTAGACCACCGCGGCGGGGCAGTAATATCTTCCTCTTGCGCTTATTATTTTCGCATCCAAATATGGCGCAGTGGTGCCCAAACGACCTCTTGTCAGCGGGAGCGGCGTGAAGAGGTGCTTTCTCGTATTTTGAACCCCAGAGACGCCGCTTGCCATGTTAATTAGGCGCAACAGATGCACACCTTGGCAGTTCAAAACGAATTGGTCGTCTGGATGCGAGAGAGTGTGTCGGGAGACTAGGCGCCTGGATGCCAGATATATAGGCGTGCTCATGGTGTATAAGAAATGAGTTCTTTGATTTTTCTTTAACTTGGACGCCTCACTCTGCACTTAACAAATTTTTGCGTTTTGAAGTATCCTTGCAACATTTTATTGCTTAGTTTAACAAGTTCATTTGCAGCAGTTCAATGATCAACATCATATATCCCAATACAGATGCCATTGAGTTTTCGGAAACTGAAGGAATCTATTGAACACAACTGCAGAACGGAAATATCAATAAACCAGCTATTTCAAGCCATTATGTATACTATTTACTGACATCAGCCCGGTTTATACTGTTACTGCAACCTTTCGACTTTTATCATTTTATCTAACGCCCACACGTCCTCCTGTGCATTTTCTGTCAATTGATGCTCTTCACTGCTAGATGGCCACCAGTTATTTGTAGTGCGCATAGAACGATCCTTCCTCACTAACCCGCTCGTTTCTTTACAACATGAATGGCATCAACAACTGCAAGCGCAACTCTACTGTTCTTTGCTCGGTCTTTGGCTCATTTTTAAATGCCCCTTTAATGAATATCAGGGCAAAATGGAGAACAGAAGGAAAACCATTCGATGATGCCCGTGACGACTAAATATATAATAACTTGTCATATATTAAATGAACTCAATACCAGTGGTAACACACTTAGTTATGATCGCAGTTTAGGCTCATTTCTAGCCGTCTGAGGGCTGCAATGGTACAGCTGTGTGCTAATGATTGCAGTTGCCTGAATACGAAACGAAATTTTGTGATGTAACGCTGACCGGGCAATATATGTTATGTTTTCTATACTTGTAAGAACCAGACGTGACAGAAAGCTATATCTGAATTGCTGGTGCCGTCGCGGGCAACATTTACCGTGATTGCAGCATACGCGCTTTATGGTACGCGTAACTTTTCTCTAATGGGTGCCCGCTCGTTATGCAATGCGATTAAGAGTCACGGGATAGAAAAAAAAAAGAAATGCGGTCAGAACTACACGGCTACGAACGCATCTATTTTTTTTATTTCACTCAGCTTTCTACAACGTTTTTTTTTCATGGCACTAGATATAGCAGTGCAACACTTGACGCCAGGCGCTCACTAACTGCTTGGCGCATTGCGGCAGAGCGTATGCTCTGCTTATCACCCACTGGTCCTTTCAGGCTGCCACAACAGTAGTCGCATCGGAGCTAAAGATGTGTGTTCGCTTGCATGCCTGTCATTTCACTCTGTCCTAGAGACAACAACATGACCAGAGGCCTGTTTTCTTAAGGACGTTCACGTGTATTTATATAATCTTAATATTTGTGCATACTTGCAGATTATGCCCTAAGATCTGCCCAGAAAGCCACACGAGCCCTTCTACAATTCTTGAAGGCAACATCACTGACCGACCGCCTGAGAAAACCTGCACTGTGTGTGTGGCGTGCAATGTGAATTTGCTCCTCTCTCTCTTTTACTGCGTTATTCGCCCCTCCCCACACGTGTAGGGTAGCGAACTGGCGTCTCATAACTTGCCCATTCAAAAGCAGTTGTTACACCTTGAACGATGATGCAACCATGGAAACGAATAGCTTTAGTTGCTGTGATTCAATCAATCATTCAGTTTATATTCGTGACAGTAGGAAAATACAATATTGGCAAACATGCAGTTGTCGCTGTTATTGTACTTTTTCTTTGTCTTATTTTTCTTCTTCTTCACACGGACATACACTGCGCAAGAATGGGATGTCTCGAAGAGCATGCTGCGAGCTTTTTGTCGAAGGAACTCGCTGAGGAAAGACAAAAAAAAACAGCGAACACACAGCTGTCCGTCCAAGGTGACGGCGAGAGGCGTTTCTGCGGACAAAGATTTCTCTGCTGCTGTTAACACTGAACGGAAAACCACGGGTTAAATCCCGGACGTGGCGGTTGCATTTAAATGGAGGCGAAATAGTATAGGCTCATGTAACTTTGCGGTGTCCGCAGCCGTCAGACAACACCAGATGGTCAGCGTTTTCGAATCCCTTCATGCATATGGCGTACCCAGATAACGCCATATTATTATTATTATTATTATTATTATTATTATTATTATTATTATTATTATTATTATTATTATTATTATTATTATTATTATTATTATTATTATTTGCTCAGACGCTAGTGGGTGAGCAATGATATTGGTGGAGGAGCGTGCAAAATACACATTTACGTTCACATATACACTCACGTCTGTGTCATTTTTATATGTGCTTGATTTTACCTGTCGTGCGCTTTGATATGATTTATATGTAGGGTTCTACGTTCCAAAACCACCATATGATTATGAGAGACGCCATAGTGGAGGGCTCCGGAAATTTCGACCACCTGGGGTTCTTTGACGTGCACCCAAATCTGAGCACACGGGCCTAAAACATTTCCGCCTCCATCGGAAATGCAGCCGCTGCAGCCGGCATTCGATCCCGCGACCTGCGGGTCAGCAGCCGTCTACCTTAGCCACTAGACCACTGCGACGGGGCACCTGTCATGCGCTGCTTTATCAATTATTCCTATTATTAATCCGCAGTTAGCTTTTCAATGGACATGCATTTCTCTACAGACTTTGCCGATTTAGTAGTGATCCTGTCAGTTTTGAGGCTGTTCTTGCTTAGAAAAAGTCGTGAATAGATGTTAGTTTCAGGAGGAGTGTCCATCACAGGTTTGGTAAGAACGCGACCCGTTCACTGCTCCCGCAGGTGTCGCTGCACCATCGCCGTCCTTCATCGGGAGCCCCTGGGCGTCGGCTGTGCGCTGCGAGCCTCGTGTCTGCGTCGTGGCTTCTCACCGCCGCGCACTGCCTGCTAGAGTGAGTGAGTGCACGTGCTTTGCTGACCGTTGCGGGCCAGAGACACGCAGAACGACTTGGTTTTACGTTTTACTCAGTGGTGATCATATGTCGAAAAATGATTGAACAGTGGCTTAGCTCGGCTATGCCAGGACATACGTAGGGTGAGCTGAGGTTTTACGCATGACGCTACTCGACGTTTTACGCATGACGCTACTTACCAGATTCTAGTCTTTCATGTGCCACAGTCTTTCCAACACGTCACACACATATCCGAACGGACTGTTCACGAAAGCTGTCTTGAAGATCCGAGTCGCACTGGCGCTTTCGCCAAGTTTCATCGTATAGCTTAACCGGCGACCACACAGAGCCATTGGTGCTCCCCCTGCCCTCGCAATTCCTTGGCAATCGCGGTCTTGCCGAGTTGGTGTTGCCCTCCTTTGAGTGGCATTAGCGTATGTTTAAGAAACATTTTTCGAGAAGTTAGTCAAACCATTAGGCTTTATCCTGGGTTATCTTCCTACAGTTTATATTACTTTAGATTTTCTTAGTTTATTTTGAACTTTCTTAAAATATTGTTGGCCTTGCTTTAGCCCTGTTCACTCTTACAAAACACATACAACAGCCGTATTTAAAGTGACCCCCGTGACTTGCCAGTCTTCAGCAAGACCAGCTGCTTGCAAGCAGAAGTGTGATTGTAAACTGTACGGAAAATCAATGATCCCTTACCCAAATTACGTTGCATACGTGGTCAGTATTTCGGCAGCCCAGTATTCTTGATACGATCGTGCTGAAAATCGCATAATTTAACACTGTACTTGCCGGCGTATGCGAAGGAAGTGATTCTTGGTGCTTTGTGATGACAGTGATATACGAGGAAAAAATTACCAGTGCAAAGCTTCAGAATCAGATTCAAAAATATTTCAACATTAGACAAAGAAAGAATACAGATGTTGAACACCGTGAGCTAAAAGCCACAAAACGGCTTGATGAGGCCCATGGCCTCTTGAACTTGGCGCTAACAGAAAACAACAAGAACATAGAGCAGCAAGAACTCACTACACATCGTCCTTCAACTAGAAGTTATTTTCACATACATAAATATACATGTTACCTAATAAACGGATTTTAACCTACGGTGCGACGTTATTTAAAAATTGTGTTGTCATAATAGGCATAAAAATAGCGGCAAACACGCACATATATACATATACAGACAAATACTTATGTAAATGCACATGCATACAGATACGCAGAGCCGATAACAACACCCCACCCTTCCCCCAAAACAAAATGTTTGCAAGTTCCCCCGGGAAACAGACGCATTCATGTATATTACGCTGTTGGCTGTGCAAAAACAGTGTTATACGCAGAGTAAGAATTGCGTTTCACCCACTTAGAGATACGAATGTCAGACATAATACGCCCGCTCATTACCGGTCGTTGCCAAGATTTCTGCAATAGCCTTCAGTGCCTTATCGTCCCCTACAAAAATAACGGAAGCGTCCCCGGAAAGTTCTGGTGTCTCTAAACGAAGAAGAACGATAGTGCTAACCCACTATACGCTGAAACATAGGAAATAGTTTTCTTATTTTGCGTTGGTTTTCCAATCGCCCAGTTCCTGCTTGGCCGTGCCTTTTTTTTTTTTATGAATCTGAGCTCTCCAATAAAGGTTGTTGTTTTTTGTCTTTAAAAATTAGCGTTTAATTTATTCCCCCCCCCCAAAAAAAATGTAACATTTACTGTATGTTTGATGTGCTTGCGAAACCAAAGCCGAAATCGCACGAAGACTATTTGGCATAGTAACACATGGGCAGAAGATCCGCCCGCGTACCTTGAGCTGTGCTGCCACAGAAAGTTGTCACAGACAGTTTTCTAAATATACACTAGAGGTAACTCTATGGGAGCTGCAACGAATGGCACTTTAGCGAGCATGGGAATTATGGGTAGTACCTAGATTTACATAGTTTCGAACTTTACGTTCCTGCTGGCTTCGCGTGGCTTGAAGCTGCATTGTCACGTGACAACAATAGAAAAATGTTCGGGAGATACGCTTCACCACTTTCATCTTTTAGGATAACCATTTCAAATCTGTTAACGAAGTTCAGAATGGTTTATTTTTTCATTCGAAACAAAACCAAATCACAGGAATAAACGAAACCACAAGTGCGATTCGCCGCCCGTAAGCACGAATGCTAGGCAAATCCATGTCATACCCATCATTCCCATGGTCGCTGAACGATCGCAGAGCCAGAGTCTCCTCTGGTTAGTTTTAGGAAAATATATGGTCGTGGAGTGTAGTTGATGATAATTTCATGTTATAAAGCCTAAATAAAGCTTTTGATGCCTTATCAAACGCAAAAATTGACTGTTGGTGTCGGCGCCATCAACACGATTGACGAACACAAACTATCATGTGTAACGTCACCATGTGACGTCATGTTGACGCCACCTATTGTCAACGTTACAAATTGTCAACGTCAACATGATGTTGTCGTGACGTCACACGGTCACGTCTTACACGATATTGTCAGCTGCTCATTGTGGACCGATAGCAGAGTTTTGCATAACTAAGTTACTCAATGCTTCCGGGATTTCAATATAAATATATAAATATGACATAATTTGTCTTGCACGTCCGCAAGACGACTCATATCAGAATCGAAGCTCTGCGTCCGCATTCTTTATACCTGCATAGCTAGAGAAAAATCGCAGCATATCCACTTAGTGAAAGATGACGAGTAATGCGGAGCGTCCTTCCGTCCACCGTGCGTCCGTTTGTCTGTCTGTCCGTTTGTCTGCATGTCCGCTATTATCACAGTAGAGTACGCATCGCATGGACGGACGCTTCGCCCCACTCATCATCATTCACTCCGTGAATATGCTGACTATGCAGGATGGAAGGACGTCCGACCAGGTCAAGCCGTAAGGACCTTCGCCCCTAAAAAAAGAAAAGACTGCTTTCGCCTTCAATTCGTGTTAGGCGGGGGCATAAAGGACCCTGTCAGTTTTGGCTTAGAAGCCCACGTGTTGCTGTTTTAGATGCGGAGCATCTAATACTCGAGGCTTGTAGTGCGGCGCCGTCCGCAAGCTTCCTCCTCCTTCTTCCACCATCTGTGCATCCCTTCCTCCTCTACACACCGCGCGCGCTTCACTCCTCCACCATCTGTGCACCCTTCCTCCTCTACACACCCAAGGAGGATTAAAAAATTGCTGGAGTGGAAATGATTGCGCAGATGTGAAGCCGTTCCTCTGGCAAGATGGCGGCTGTGGCGGCCATCTTACTAGGGGCATGATAAAGTGTCGCCGTTCAGCGATCGAAAACGAAGCGTTTCCCTCGCACGCCCAACGAGTTTAATGCAACCAACATTTTTGGGGCCTCATAGTGCTCCAAGTGCGTCTTAAAGTCACTAGTTTTCCGTAGTGAGCCTCTAATTGGAGGCAAAGTTTTTTGAAGATTCAGTCATCCATATTTGTTTCTGAGTGTTATAATAAAAGTTTATCCAATCCAAATCGTCCTTTAATATAGAACTACCGTAGTATTTACCTAACGTATCAAAGCCACTTGATCTTTAAGCGGGCACTATCAGAAAAGAGCATGTTTCCGCCATCTTGGCAGTGGCAATAGGTGTCTTCACTTCTGCTGGCAAGGCATCGCAGGAGCTTCCACTCCAGCAACTTTTCTTTAATTCTCCTTGTACACACCGCGTGTGCTTCTCCTCTTCACGAACATTCGCTAGCTGTATAATGTAGCGCGCATGCGCCGTCACGCTTCGAGAACATCGGCAGCTGACGCTCGCGCATGCGCCGTCGCGCTTCGAGAACATCGGCAGCTGACGCGCGCGCATGCGCCGTTGCGCTTCTCCCCCTTCTCGAACATTCGACAGCTGACAGTGCATGCGCCGTCGCGCTGTATATATACTCAAGGTCGGCGCTCGCTCGCTCAGTTGCCGCTCGTCGGTTGGTTCGTACGGCGCGTCGACGTCCAAGGTCGCGGTGAAATGAATTCCAACGAATCCACAAACACAATGATCGACGTCCCTTCGACCAGCGCCGCCCTTTCGCATACGTGTGTACGTGTTCACTCATTTAACACCCCCTCCTACAACCACGTTAACCAATTTAGCCATCGACCCAAGTAAGTCGCAATTTAACACCCCATTTCGCAACCACGTTAACCAATTTAGCCATCGACCCAAGTAAGTCGCACTTTAACACCCCGTTAACCAATTATATGCTCCGCATCCTCCTCAGTGTTCCCCCGAGGGAAGCTGCGGGCAATTTTTTTAGATGCGAAGCTTCTTATTGTCGAGCTCAATTTGGTGTGCGGCGTGACCACCCTTGATGCGCATGCGTGCCTCTCTCTCTCTCCTCTCCTACGCACGCACCCTTCTCTCTCCTCTTGGTATCCCTCCCAGCGGCGTCAACACCACCATTGCGCATGCGTGTCCCCTCCCTCACCTCGCAATGCCGACGCAGGCAGCGTCTGCTAGTGAGATTCTTGATAGATAAAAAATCCTAGCATATTTATGGAGGGAAGGATGATGAGTGGGGCGAAGCATCGAGTTTTCTAAAATAACTAGAGGAACACTGGTGCTGTGATCGTTCAGAGACCATGGGAATGATGAGCAGTACACGGATTTGCCTAGTCTTCGTATTTGCGGGTGGCGAATCGTACTTGTGGCTTCATTTCTTGCTATGTTTTGGTTTTGTTTGGAAAGAAAGAACGAACTCTTTTAAACTTTGTAACCCGATTTCCAAAGGTAAGCCTAAAATAATAAGGTAGTGAAGCACAACCGCTAAACATTTGCTGATTTTTGTTTCGTGAAAAAACAGCTCCAAGCCACACGAGAGGAAAGCATCAAGCAGCTTGATTCTCTTCTCACCCTTAACGAAATATGTACGCACTATCAATTCCAAGCGCAAGTTCCCGCTCCCGCAACTCTCAAGGGCCCAGTCAATCACTTTACGAATGCTGCAAACCGGTACTTACCCCTCGCCCTTAGTCTACAGTAAGTTTATTGACAGCATAAAGCGTCACTGCCCTCATTGCGACGAGAGACGATGCACGTTATCCCACACGCTCTGGCAATGCACGGCGCTGTGCAATGGCGAGCATCTCAGCATGGAGGACACCTGGAAGACTGCAATCCCCAGCTCGGACCGGGAGGTCCAAATCTTGGCTGTCCAGAAGGCCTGCAGTTTGGGGGAGGGGCATGCTCTTCCTGCCTCAACGTTGGTACGGCCCGCAGCCGACCCGCCCTCTTGAGGGGCATCGGCTCTTCAGGACAATTTGTGAATAAAGTTCGTTGACTGATTGACTGACACAGACGGAGCCAGGAGTACAAAAATTAGACACATCTGTGTACTACCCATCATTCCCATGCTCAGTGAAGCGCCATGCGCTGCAGCTCCCATAGACACTAGCGCCACAGTTTCATCTAGTGTATATTTAGGAAGCTCTATGGGACGAAGCGCCGTCCGTCCATCTGTCTGTCTGTGGATATGCTGTGCTGGCTACGCTGGAGGCACGCAAGACTGCCCTATACCATAAGGGGCTTCGCCCCTAAAAACCGTCTGCTCACGCTGCACAACCGTTCACTGGCCACTCCGTATAGGCACTGGATCTTGCCCTCCTAGGTTGTGCCGGTGAAATATTTACTGAACGTTATCGAACAATAATAGGTCGCAGCGTGCGCGTTATCTAATTGCGGAATGTGTCAATATGTGTTTAATCGGAGTCTTTTGTCTCTGTTCGCCATTTAGCAGTGGGGTAATGAGGGTGAACAGTGGCAGTGATTGACATGCTCCAGTATAAAGCGCGCCGGTTTATCACTGCGTGCTTTGCGCTTCCCCGGGTTTCTTTCCTGCGTAATGCCGTGATAAGAGCCAGCGTAAAACGCCGCCGTCACTGTGAGCGTTAGCACCACCAGCTTCGCATCTACACGTTTCCCTTTAGGGGAAATGGTGTAATAATTTTTTTCTTTCTTTACTTTGTTATTTCATGTACCCCAATTTTCTCTGTAAATCTTTCTATGATGAAAGGCAGAATGAGTGAGATGAAATGAAAATGGCAGTGTTGCCGCCATCCGCAGTCCCGCTGCGGCCGAAGGAACAGGACGCTTGTTGCCGTCCGGCCTGTGGCTCGCCTGCCGAGCGGGCCAGTGCGTGCGGCTGCGCAAGCTAGCAGTGCACGCGGGCTTTCGCCGCCACAACTACACGCACGACGTGGCACTGGCCGAGTTGGTGCAGCCACTGCCCTCTCCCGCTCGGCCCATCTGCCTGCCCATGTCGCCGTCCTCCGGAGGGTCCGCGACCGTCGGAAGGCACTGCGTCATCACCGGCTGGGGAGCTCGACGACCGCTGGTCAGCCGAGCCACGAAGCTGCAGCAGGCGTCGCTGCCGGTCCTGCCGTGGGACCTGTGCCGGCGAGCGTATCCGTGGGCCGCAGCTCTGCGTCGCTGGCTGCTATGCGCTGGACTCTGGAAAGGTGGCCGGGGGCCCTGTCACGTGAGGAAAACACTATACTATTGCTCCCGGCAATTGGCCTTTCTGTTTTTTCGTGATCTCACGACGCATGCACCCTCTCGCTAGCGAAAAGGTCGCGGAACGTGTCATCATCTCGGAGGCTTTCGTTCCGGCGATACCATTTGTACCGGCCCCTACTCAAACCCTGCCAAAAGCGCAGAGGGCATCACAGGAAACTGTAAAATGTGGTTATACACACACAAACGCGCACACACGCACGCACGCTTACACACGAGAGTTCATTGATTTATACTAAGATATGATATGTGAAGTGATGAGATGGCGCCTCAGTGGTTTGCAATGGGTTATATGTAGAGCGACACGATTGCGAAATATAAGGGCATGAAACGGAATGAACTCTAGCAGAACATGGTTGGCGTGGGATCGTTCTTTTTTTTTGGCTTCTGCGCATGATTATCAAGGAACCCGCATGCGGTTTACTGATTGCACTGACGAGACGTCACAAACATTGTGCCCAACTATGCTGGCACACGAACGTGGTGATTTCAGGGCCTTCAAAGGCAACCCACCACGGCGGTGGTATAGTGGTTACGGGGCTCGAATGCCGACCCGAAGGTCACGAGATGGAATTTCAGCCGCGGCAGCCGCATTTCCATGGAGCCGAAATGTCAGAGGGAGGCCTGTGAGCTTAGATCTAGGTACACATTAAAGAACATCGGGTGGTCGAAATTTCCGCAGTCCTCCACTACGGTGTCTCTAGCAGAGTTATTCAATTATACGAGTTGCGAAACTGTGTTTCAAATTCCGGACACTTGTCCACTTTTTCGCACCAGGGATGTTCCCGCTACCAGGGAGCCACAACACAAGACACAAATAATGCGTTTATTAATGCGCGTGCTGATCAAAAGGTGGTGCGACAATCTGCTCACTCCCAAAAGGGGGCCAATGACATATCCTGATTTCGACACATGGAGCCTATGGGGAGTTTCACAGCTCATATGACTGAATAACTCTGGTCTCTAGTAATCGTAGCCATGGCTGGACTAGAGTGTATTTATTACTAAAAAGAGTGTACTAGATTGACGAGGCACGCGGGGTCGCAGCGCGCGTGTCTCTTATGCCCGGCCCTGCTGTAGCATGGTTTTGGGACGTAAAACTCCAATCATTACGATTTCCAGGGTGACTCGGGAGGGCCACTGCAGTGCCAACGCAGCGATGGCCGCTGGCAGCTGTCCGGCCTCGTGTCCTGGGGTGCTGGCTGTGGTCGTCCCGGCAGACCGGCCGTGTTCGTGCGCGTTGCTGCGTACCGTCGTTGGATTCGAGATGCCACCAAGCGCCTGCAGCACCAGAACCAGACTACGCCTCGCGACAAGGACAGTCGGCAGCAAATTTCACCACGGAATGACACGGCCGCGAGGAACTTTTATTTTCCGGCGTTATCGTTGCACGCTTTCGTGCTCTAATGACTAACACGTGCTGGTGACTTTCTGCGTGTTTAGCCTCCGAGAAAAAAAATTAGGGAACGTTGGTTAAGCACGATTTGCACCCCGGGAAAGAAGGAAGCGCTTTCAATTTCTCCAATGTTTTTTTTTTCTACTTCAGTGGTTCAATAAAGCTTGCGTTGAACAGAACTGGTCGAGATTGGCAAGAAGCAGAATGGGTTTGGATTGGCAAGTAATTTCAAGCATTTAAGGCTTGAATAAGGCTACTACTGGGGCTGGTTGGTATTTCATTAGCATGTAATCGATATTCCACTATTGTTTGTTTTCTTTTTTCTTAGATATAATGACACACAAATACTTAGCAACCACATAGATGTTCAATTAGTATGTGTAACACTGAGCCTGTGGGACATGGCCAAAATTAAGAAAGAACGATGAAACAGAAGCTTTCAGCATTACGTGCTTCATTGCGCCTTCTCTCCGTAACCCTTTCTCTCAGAGTTATGCACGCTAAAAGCGTAACTTTGAATTTCATTCAGTTATATCACTATAGACCTATTCTATGCTTGTCGATAGTGGTAGGTGTCGTCCACACACTGAGGTGCTTGTGGAGACGTCGTCGTGTGTAAGCTTCGGCTAGCCCAAATCTCGCCACCACCTTCTACCATCACGTGAGAACTGACACGGCAGCTGCGGTACTTCGCACGTTTTTGTGTCCCCTCTCCTGCTGGGTATGTCGAAAACGCGAAAAACATCTTGTTTACCAAGCTCCTTTTGTTTAATTTTTGAAGTTCACCCTCAATGAAACAATAGTGTTAATACATCACATGTATTTTAACATGTGAACAGTAATCAATATTATGGGTATTTTTCAGGACAATCAGGTGCACACAAGCACACAAAACTTAAATGTAGAAGTCTCGTACCACAACGCCGTTGCTTTTGTTTTATCTTTCTTTGTGAAACCACTTCTTTCCTGCCACAGATCCGTTACTCATTGCTGCTTCCGCTTTAGTGTAACACATTACAGAATGAAAGCTGGCACTTCTCTTCCGTTTAACAAGCAGTGACCTCGTTTACGTGCTCGGACGCTCCACGCAGGCGCAGTTCCGTGGAACGCTAGACGCGCACGGGAAGAAAACGAATTCCGCGGCCGCCTATAGCTTGAATTATTCGTGCGCACATTTATGCCAGTGCTCGGCTGGATGCCGCCTGAAAACATTCTGGGCACATTCATTATACATTTATTGTGTTTAGTGGAGGAAAACAACCCACACCTTGGGTGAATAAATCACAACGCCAGTTCTGAACGATCATTACGCCTTCAGATACCTCAGAGTTATCTGTTCAGAAGCCGAGATACCCTTCCGTATGGTCTTGGGCCTGCGATAGCGACTGCAAAGCTTGTATTTTTTTTATTTCTTTGTAGTTATTGTAAAGTCTTGGTGCTTAGTTTCAGTGTGGTGGAGTGTTCTAACTGAGGAGTCTGGGGGAACGGCGAAATCGATCACGCCGCATAAATTTGTGCACTGTAGTTATGTAAATGTTTATAGCAGTTGTTTGCAGCTGACCGGATGTTGCTAAGTGCAGTGTAAATACTTTACACATATGGACATACAGTCGCGTGAGAGCTGTTTAAACCCACATGGCAGAATTTATCGCATGACAAAAAAAAGAGGAGAAAATATTGCAGGAATGAAATATAAAGACGCGAAAAGAAAAGTATAAGAACGTGTAGCTTTAGACCATGGAGAAAACTGCTAGAAATAGTTGAAATAGGATGTTTCTTCGGTTCAATTGTACAATATTTGCGCATCTCAATTTTATTTTTTTAGGCTCATCGATAATCGAATATATGTGGCTAAAGATTTCATAAGCACTCACCAGATAGTCAATGATGTAACCAAAAATGCGCTGTTTGCGGAAAGCACCGTAGTCTATTTTCGCGAGCATACTGCCCATGACTAAGACAAAGCCTTTTTCAGATTCAGTGCTTCATAAATCTACCAGGACTCCGCCCACTGTTACTATTTCTGTGTCCTTACTCCATTGAAGCGAGAGTTTTAGATGCTCCATAAAACTCGAAAATTGACTGCCGGCTTCAACACAAGGGATTAAAAAAAAAGAAAGTCACTTGATGACATCACCATATGACGTCATGCAGCCGTGATGTCATCGTGCGACAAATTTGTGATGTCATCGCGTGACATCATCGCTTGGTCAAACGTGGGCACATCGCGGAGGCTCTACTAAACCAGTTGAGGTGCAGAATGCTTGCGATGCCTCCGATCCCGGTGGCAATGGAATAAACCCGATATATATGGGAAGCTTTCTGTGGGCAAGAGCAGAGGATGAAATAAAGTTTATTTGGTCCTGTAGAACCTGATAAGACGCACACCGAAGGGGTATCCACCGCAGTTACTGGATGCGCCCATGTCGGTACCGGAAGACCAAAGCCTTCCGCCTGTTCACAGGCTTCCTGGACTGCCAAGTGGTGAACCATGCACCTCCTCGATTTCATCAATGTCAGCTAGGTGCGCCTGACCCAGCCGCTCACCGCCCTCTTCTCTAGCCTTTTTCTGCTCTCGCTCATCACCTAGCTTTCTCGCGTGTTTTTCAGTCATGAAGGAAAAAGCCCCTCATGCAGTGCCTCACGACGGAAATTATGTGAAGTAACTTTTAGATGCGGAGCATCTAATACTCGAGGCTTGTAGTGCGGCGCCGTCCACAAGCTTCCTCCTCCTTCTTCCACCATCTGTGCATCCCTTCCTCCTCTACACACAGCGCGCGCTTCACTCCTCCACCATCTGTGCACCCTTCCTCCTCTACACACCGCGTGCGCTTCTCCTCTTCACGAACATTCGCTAGCTGTATAATGTAGCGCGCATGTGCCGTCACGCTTCGAGAACATCGGCAGCTGACGCGCGCGCATGCGCCGTCGCGCTTCGAGAACATTGGCAGCTGACGCGCGCGCATGCGCCGTTGCGCTTCTCCCCCTTCTCGAACATTCGACAGCTGACGCGCGCATGCACCGTCACCCACCATCTGTGCCGCGCGCGCTTCTCCCCTTCGAGAACATTCTACAATTCTCCTGATTCTCCAGTGGACGCGCATGCGCCGTCGCGCTTCGAGAACATTCAACAGCTGACAGTGCATGCGCCGTCGCGCTGTATATATACTCAAGGTCGGCGCTCGCTCGCTCAGTTGCCGCTCGTTGGTTGGTTTGTACGGCGCGTCGACGTCCAAGGTCGCGGTGAAATGAATTCCAACGAATCCACAAACACAATGATCGACGTCCCTTCGACCAGCGCCGCCCTTTCGCATACGTGTGTACGTGTTCACTCATTTAACACCCCCTCCTACAACCACGTTAACCAATTTAGCCATCGACCCAGGTAAGTCGCAATTAAACACCCCATTTCACAACCACGTTAACCAATTTAGCCATCGACCCAAGTAAGTCGCACTTTAACACCCCGTTAACCAATTATATGCTCCGCATCCTCCTCAGTGTTCCCCCAAGGGAAGCTGCGGGCAATTTTTTGTTCAGTTTTGTATAGATCCGTGGGGCGGCGTCTTGAATTCCTCGTGTTCACAATATTGGTGGTCACGCTGGCTCTGTAAAAGATACGGTGTTTCAAGATAGCGTGTCACTGTTCGTGGCACTATGCGGGCAACCAATCGGGAAGCGGCACGGCAACGCTACTGCATGCGCTGCGCTTTGATGCGGCGGCGTGGATTGCTTCGAACCACAAGGAAGGAGCATGACGGAACAAATCTGACGGACGTTTGATATTGGAGAGGGACACACATCTATCGCATCTCTGGGTGAAAGTTCTCGGAAGCACGTGTGACGCAAGCAACCCTGCCCCTCATGTGGCGTCGCATCCCGACCACTCCCTGACCTGAGGCGGACTGCGGGCTCCCGTTGGAGAGAGCGCATTTGCACTGGCATTGAATGAAATAAGGGAGGCGTTGGCTAGACTGAAAGCTGTGAGCTTTTAAGGGCCCTCTCCCAGCCCTGCTCAGTGCCGAACTTTGCGCTACGTATAACGCCTGGCACTCCCAGAGCATGTGAGCGAACGTGCAACACTCTCTCCCACGGTGAGGGCATCTTGCGTTCATGCAATCAGCAAAGTAACCGCATGTGCCACGAGACTGGAACGAACCTGCCTGCAGCATACAAAGAGACAACAACTGTGGTCTGCTGAGCTTGGAATGCTGCAGGAGGCCCCTCCACCTTGATGGTTGGGAGGGGGGATCAATACACCGAGTGAGAAGAAAAAGAGAGTGGTTTTCGCCTTGGAGTCGTCTTAGGCACGTATGCACAAACCAGTTTCATTCTTTCCTCGAGTCTTCCTTAGCAGTTTTAAACCTTCACTGCGCTCGAAAAACAGAGTAGGCCACTATTCATGAACCACTGTTGTCATTATCTTTCACCCTGTTACCCCTCTTGTGCCTTTATAATGCATCTACAGAGAGTACAGGAAGCCAAGAAAAAAATTGCCCGCAGCTTCCCTCGGGGGAACACTGAGGAGGATGCGGAGCATATAATTGGTTAACGGGGTGTTAAAGTGCGACTTACTTGGGTCGATGGCTAAATTGGTTAACGTGGTTGTGAAATGGGGTGTTAAATTGCGACTTACTTGGGTCGATGGCTAAATTGGTTAACGTGGTTGTAGGAGGGGGTGTTAAATGAGTGAACACGTACACACGTATGCGAAAGGACGGCGCTGGTCGAAGGGACGTCGATCATTGTGTTTGTGGATTCGTTGGAATTCATTTCACCGCGACCTTGGACGTCGACGCGCCGTACAAACCAACCGACGAGCGGCAACTGAGCGAGCGAGCGCCGACCTTGAGTATATATACAGCGCGACGGCGCATGCACTGTCAGCTGTTGAATGTTCTCGAAGGAGAAGCGCGCGCGCGGCACAGATGGCGACGGCGCGACGGCGCATGCGCTGTCAGCTGTCGAATGTTCTCGAAGGAGAAGCGCGCGCGGCACAGATGGTGGGCGACGGCGCGACGGCGCATGCGCGCGCGTCAGCTGTCGAATGTTCGAGAAGCGGTGCGGACGGCGCAGACGGCGCACTACAAGGCGCGAGTATAAGATGCTTCCGCATCTAAAATGTGAGGTAAAGCCAAGGTTAGTTTGTGAATACGGCCTTAAGTGATTGCATAAGGAATACCGTGAGTATTCTGTGTATACTTCTCCGTGATCTGTACGTTTGCTATTCGTTTCCTACCGATTTATTCTTCCCGGAAAAGTAGGATGGCGTTCTGCCCCTCTTGCTCAGTGTTCCACCTCCGCCCTACATCTTTCGGTTTGTTATTGGTGTTTGACGTCCCAAAGTGACTCAGGCTAATCAAGGTGTCGTAGTTGTTTACCTGTTTTCTTTGTGTCCTTGTAAATATTTGTATATCTTTATATCAAATGATAATGATCGTTCCTCTTTGAACGAAGGAAACTACGATAGTAGTATCTCCTTCACTGCTGTTACGCCGATGCGTGCAGCGCTAACTAAAAAAGTTTGAAGCTAATTCCAAGCACTGGCTCTCTCTTACGAGTTATCCATAGATCAGTGACAAAGGCAGATGCCTGCCCCGCCGCGGTGGTCTAGTGGCTAAGATACTCGGCTGCTGACCCGCAGGTAGCGGCTTCGAATCCCGGCTGTGGCGGCTGCATTTCCGATGGAGGCGGAAATGTTGTAGGCTCGTGTGCTCAGATTTGGGTGCAGGTTAAAGAACCACAGGTGGTCGAAATTTCCGGAACCCTCCACTACGGCGTCTCTCATAATCATATGGTGGTTTTGGGACGTTAAACCCCACATATTAATCAAAGCCAGCCGCCATAAATCTTTTGGCGCACATAGTGAAGCGGAATAATCAGAAAGGGGATCCTAAATTTTTTTGCTTCCCTTTTTTTATTTGGGCAAAAATTTGGCACTTTGTGATAGCTGCTTCTGATTTAGCCCGAATTTCTTAACTTTGACATGTAAGGCACAAATTTCATAATGGCACGAGTCCGGGAACATTTCCCGTGATGAGGCATGTCAGTTTGTGTTATCGTTGCTATTGACACGCTCCTTTCTCAAGTTTCCTTATCGGTCCCATTATACGTGTAAGTGCTGCATTGCGCAAGCACGCCCATTGACTAAAGAAACATCGAGATAATAGTAGCACCTTTCGATGCGATTACGCGCACCATGGGAACATTACAGACTCTTCTGGAACTTACGGGGTCGCTAGCGATAACGCTGGAAGATTTGACGGCACATGTATAAACGCCGACGTGCGTCATTCCTTGTCAGTTGATCGATGGCCCACGCTCAGTATGCCACTGTCCGTGCCAGTTTGCACTGCTGGAATCTGGTTTCATATTTACCGGCCTCAAGTTCGGCCAAATAAACAGTTTCATCTTGGACGTACTGCCCACTGTCTTCGTTAGCGTCACGACTACGTGACAATATTATAGGTATGTACATTTCAGTTTTTGGTGCGTTAATTATAATCTTTTCCCCGCAATAGTAACTTATGGGTTCTTACAAATGTGCTTGTAAAGCTTCAATTCTGTAATATTCAGGCATTTTTCACCGGAGTCTTGGCTAATCATTCGTAGTGGGCATGAGCTATATCTTCCCAGAGCAGTAACAACGAAGGACGGGTGTTCTTGACTTTGGGTTATACGCGACATGCATGGTTTAATTTTAATGTAGATGCGGCCTTTCTGCGACATATCCTTCGACGTTACTCCGTGCAACGTTCAAGAGCGTAACCACGACATCCGGAAAACTTGCGCAGCTTGCGTCGCCGGGGCAACTACATGGCAACCTTGGCAACGTGGCTTCTCGCTGTTGTCGCCGTTGGGCCTCCCATCCTGGTCAGGTAAGATACTGTTCTCAATTCAGACCTAGTCAATCGTAATGCGGCTGGTCGCACATGGCCACTTTAGTTGCAAAGCGGGTGTTTTGACTAAGTCGCTCGATGCTCGACTTTTCGGCCCCGCGATTACATTCGCAAACCTCGATCGGAACTATTTCCTCTTAGCCACAGCGAATTGTCTCGCGACTACTCTCATCTCGCGCTTGTCTGTACGGCATGTAAGCCGTGTTCCTACATCGGGGTTCTGCAACCTTTTGAAATGGAGGGCTGAATTGCATGAAGCCGGCACTTTGGGGGCGGTATGGTCAATCAACAAGGAGGGGGTGGTGGCTTGGCAGGCAGAAAAGTGTTCGATGTAATGAAAATACTGTATAGAGCTGGAATAGAAAACATCCTTAGTTTGAGCACGCGCATAATACCAAAGAGAACAATTCGTAAACAAATGTTCTAATTCTAAGAGAGTTTGCTTTGTTCCTGTCTAACTCTACTTGAGCACAGAACTGCCACGTTGGCCTTCGGGTAAGAAATGACACAGGAGAGGGGGGTGATGCCATGATGCAGGCCACATGCCGACGCCTGTCCTACACCATTTATTGGTCAGGCCGTATGATAAGAAGCTTTGCTGGTCCGGAAATTTGCCGACACTGGTAGTATATGTGAAAAAGGAGTCTGTGAGTTATTTTCGGAACTTCGCAGCCTTAGGAACGAGACAATAGCGCTAGATGGTCGGTCACCAGACGTTTGGCTTGCTTTACTAACGATGCCTGTGAGATCCCATGTTATTTCAGGTGACTCGATGTGGTTTTATTTGATGCACAAGCCTCAAGGCTTCTTGCAAGATTATATAGGCGCAGTACAGGGTAATTAAAATAAATGCTGATGACAGAGAGACAAACAGAGATAAAAAGGTTACGAATATAGAGACAGCTTATGTGCCAACTTTCCGTATTTGTGTAGGAAGCTCGCAAGTTTTGAGCAATTCTACTGATTTTACGAGCATGACCTTATAGAAGTACTGAAAAAAAAGCGCAAGTGCAACTGTGGAAAGAAAGTAATCTTAACTAAGTACAGTGTCATTTTTTTATGAAAGGAAACGTGGAAACGCGTGGCCTGAGCGCTCCGACAGCTGCTGGTAGCGCGTCCAAGTGAAAGTGACAGCAACTCTGGTCTCCTATCCCGTCATCTCGAGGCGAGGAAGGCAACCATTCGTTGCCGATATGAAACTATAGCACCACCTCTCTCTTCAAAGCGATTACCGGCCTCTTGCGTTGTTAACTTTCATAGGGGGGAAGGGGTGCTATCTTTCTACAGGTTCCACATCAGCAATGAATGGTTGCTTTGCTTACCTCGAGATGCCGTGATAGGAGGCTGTAGTTGCTGTCGCTTTCACTTGGACGCGCTGCCAGCAGCTGCTAAAGCGCTCAGGCCACGTGTTCCCGAGTTTCCTTTCATAAAAATTAGCACTGTACATTGGTTCTCAAATATTCCGATCGCGTGCAGAGTTCGAAAGTCACCTTTACCGCACTCGCTTCCGTACCACTCTCTTTCCCTCATTTCCTTTTCTTTACTTTTATGTCTCCCATTTCCCCTTCCTCAGTGCAGGGTAGCAAACCAGATACTTGCTTTCCGGTTAACCTTCCTGCCCTTCTTCATACTACATATCTCTCTCTCCCTCTTTACCGCGCTACTTTAATATTGCGGAAAAAAGCGCACTAAGGTTGGGAAGGGGCTACTAGCTGTCGCGAGACGCAGCAGATTTTGTCCCTTAATTACTTACGCGTGCACTTTCCGTATAATTACGAGTACCAGTGACATTTTTAGCGTCCGCAAGCTTTACTGGAATCATACGTTGTTGCATGGTGCTGCTGGCCTTATAAAGAATAAAAATATTGTATACGACAGATTTTTTTCTTCAGTGGCGCCATTCGATCTTGCATTTCATAGTTTACGAATGTCCCCGCCATGCTGGCCGATAAACTGCCCGGAAGGACCCGATCTCGGACACCACGCCGACAGAATTTTATACCAAAAGAGGGCCAAGAAAATACTAAAATCCACATGAGTGGGACCAGGGTGTCAATCAATAAAACAGGCACTTGGGCCATATACTGTGAGTTAAAGAAATTCTGTTTTCTTTTCTGCAGCCAGGTTGATCCTTTTTGAATATATTAGCAGTGTTAGAAAAAGAAGAAAGTGGGCGAGAGATGAAGCTGTCACCACATACTCTAAGAAACATATTTGTTTGCATAGAAGTATGTATAAAAATGAGTAATAATTAATAAGTGTTTGGCACGAATAATTGTGGAATTAACTTGGCCCAGCCTATATCTGCTTGGTCCTGATAGGTTGTAGGAAAACACAAGAACGTTCTTGTTTTCATGTTAGGTATTCTGCACGTAGGATGATACACACCAATCAATCAAGCAATCAACCACCTCGATTTCGGGAGAGGCACCCCATTAAAATGGCCCTTTTTTGCTCTCTATGCTACGGCGAAACAAAATTGGGGGGGGGGGGGGACACACGTTTCCCGTGTGCCAATCTTTGGCTACGCCACTGACTACGATATAACATTGTACAATTTTACTGCAATTGGACGCATTAGAGACTGCTTGCACAATGACTATTCAGTTAAGGTCAAAAAAGTTTATAATGTGTTACGTAGGCTTGGATTTATAGGCCTTAGCTTCATGTGTTCAACCTTCGGCTTACTTATCATATTCGTAGGTCAAGAAAGTATTGCGATAATTTCGCTTATTTCCTTCCACAGCTTCGCTACAACTCCCAGTGCACACCGAACAGACGCGCTTGCATCCTGGAGCAGCTGGAGTGCGTGGAGTGATTGTTCGCGCACTTGTTCTCTGGGTGTTCAGACGCGAACGCGACGTTGTCTCTTCGCATCCGGTAAGAAAGTGTAATGGTGTCGTACTATAGCTGTTTATTACGGTGTGTTTTTTCGCAGTTACGCAGTTTTTCGCAGTACTAGTAACACTCTACTGGGTCTCAACAACAAACTGTTTCCCTGTTCGCACGTGTCCATCTCTTTCGTCTAAGGCGGCACGCGACAGTCCAATAAAGTGGCACTGAAACCCATGTGACCTACGTCACTAATTACGTCATTAGGTGACGTCATGCATAGTTGATATTGTAACGTCACAATATCTGCTATAGAACTGATATACCTACAGTGACGATGACGTCGCGTGGCTCCACATGATGACGTCATACGACATTGTTGCTTGGTGGAACATGTACCCTTCTCGTACGTGTTACTCTGAGAGGAAAGTGTGATATATAATAGGCGTGTTTCTGAAGCCCCCAGGGTGTGTGACCGTGGAGCAGCGGATAGCATGCCCAGGAACTGCTATCGCAGACCCACACGTCATGATTTCGACGCTCAGTGACGGCACTGTTTTGTTTACCGTCGGAGCATGTGCATTTTTCGATGTCGTTTCCGTGACTGATATGCGTCACTAAAGTTTTGCTCGACCCCAGTGTAAAACGATTTCGTGTTAATAAAACTATTCTACAACGTATTGCTGTGACGTTGTAAGTGCCGTACAGACTCGATTGCTTCAACATTGTCAACCTTTAGGCAATTACATGAACTATGTTTCCTTGCATAAGCATGTCACTTACTTACACCCTGCCACAACCAGATTGCGTAGTGTGGCCACATGTGCTTCCTTGACGCGATGCTTTGGCTGGGGGCAGACTATGGAGGATAGGAAACGAAAGGATGGTTACTATATCATCATGCAGCTAGCCTCGGCGAGCCAACCCGTTTAAAGCCAGCAGTGCCGGCCCCACACGGGACCTTTAGCGTCAAGATCACTCAATAAATGAGTTTTGCCGAGACTTCAAGTCGAAGAGCACTTTTTCGGTGCAGGCCGGCCGGCTCACAGAGGAGGTTCGAAACCAGAACGCTGTGGTATAGTACTAAAGCCCACCATGTGTTTGGACATTTTGATATCGTGGTGTTTCGACACCTTAGGCTTCAGTCGCGAGACGTAATGCTTCTTTTTTTTTTCCTTTCTCCGTGGAAAAGGCCAGTTATAGGGTTACCCGATAAAACATGCCCGTGCACTTCCGTGGAAAATTGCCTATATATCACCCGATGCTGGTTGGCCCCTTAGGTATAAGAACGAAGTTAAAAAGTTGTACCATGCGCTGGCATATTGCGGATGTTTTCATTTGTATCAATTTTCACGCTTCATTCGCATTGAAAGAAAACTAAAGTGTACGCGCCGACAGAGGTGCGGGTGTTGCAAATATACGTTCCACGATTTATCTTATACTGATGCATGCATGGTCACGAATTTGCCAAGAGCTGCTTGCCTGCAAAGTATGGCCACGTTTAATGGGAGGAAGATCGTTAACCGCGTTTTACCAAAAAAGGATATTTTTTATTGATTACTTTTCGTTTTCTTCGCTGCATATATATGCTTTCCACAAATTCTTCCTTGTTTTCTATATTTACGAACGCTTTCTCCACAATTTGCAAATGATAAATGACCCCCGTCAACAGTGTACATTTATCCTCCGCAAGGTGGAGAATTTGCCGTTGAATAGAAGTAATTGTTATGGCAGACTGATATATTGTAAAGGTAACTTTCTGCCCGTATCGCCGCTAGCCCTAAATTGCTCGCATTACTGTAAGCAGAAGAATAAATGTACTTAATGAGCCCCATATACAGACAGCGGGCTACAACAAAGAAACCGAGAAAGGGGCTCCCTGTCGTGCAGCGCCTCAGGCTTCATTGGAGCGGAACCCAATACGAAAAAAATCCACAGAGGCGTTCCCCGAAGAACCGCACAGAACACTTGGAAACAAAGGCACAGCTCAGGGAAACGCATTTGTCTCATGCCTCCTTCTCTTTTGCCGTCCATACGCTGCTGGGAAATATTAAAAAGAAATGAAAATGGAAGGCAAACTCGTAATCCAAGTGCATAGCGCCTGGCACCGTAGAACAGTGGAGACGACAAATGGTGACTGTGCAGTAACACGCTCTTGAGCGAATTGCTTCCGCCCCGCTGCAGCCAGCCGAAGCGAGAGCAGGCGTTAGCTAATCAGTCCGCGGGCGATTTATTTTGGTGGTCTGTCGTAACTCTCCGTGGGTTTCTTTTTAAAATGAGAGCGTTCTTCTTGGTTTCGTTGTGGATGGGGCTTGCCTTACTTTGGATTGGTAATTCATTTTGTTGTGGAATCAATCAATCAACCAATCAGTCAATTAATCAATCAATTAATTAGTCAAATCCAGCTTGGCTACTTCAGTAAGCTTACGATCACCAAGCAGGCACAACAAAATTTTTGAAAGTGTCACGGTGCAAAAGAAGTATATACTTACCATAAATTATAACTATGTAGTTTACGGCCTCTTTTATCCACCTAAAGCCACAACAAACAAGCTACAGCAGCGACAATTTCTTTGTTTAGCAGATAAGGGGGCAGGAGTTCGAAGGGGGCCGGGTGGGATTCGGGATCCTGAAAGACTCCGAGTTCCAAGATGAGAGGGTGGTTTCAATCTCTCCTTCACAACCCTTCTTACAGGTGTTATCTTATCATCGTCACTTGTTTTTTCGTAAAACATGTGAAAATATGAACGCCAATCGAGGTGCCTATAACGATTTCGCGCTTTTCAGCTACACGCTTTTATCTCCACTCTCACAGCAGAAAACGCTCAAAATGAAACGAGATCACTTGATGATAGCGTGTGATGGTCATGCGAGACATGGCAGGGCAGAAGGTCATTAGCAACGCATGTCCAACGAGCATGAAGAAATCTAGAGCTTTCTTTCGAAGTCACGGAAAGAGACTGCTGGCGTCACGAATTGCGCCGAAAAGACGAGACACCCTGTTAGATACTAATGCGCAGTTTTTTTCATATTTTTTTATTTGGATAACTTGCCTTTGGGCCTTTTATGTTATAGATGGAGCAAATAGGAGGTCTGGACGAATACCATTAAACGAAAGCCAGATATTGTCAGCAATGAACGACCAAACAGTGTCAAAAACTGCTACAAAGGCTGTTCTAGACTTTATAAAAAGCACTGGACTAGAAACTAGACTGTAGGGTACTATTCTAAATTGCTACTGTTTATACGCATCACCTCTTCTTGTCCCCATCATCACCCTTCATCCCTCTTTCCTTCCCCCTTCCATTATCCCCTGTGTAGAGTAGCAGGCTAGAGCGAACTAGCTCAGGCCGACCTTTCTGCCTTCTAAAAAATTCTCTCTCTCTCTCTCTCTCTCTGGACATGCCCATACCTACTAGCCCAATCTCAAACTTTGGCGCCACGTAATCACAGTGTCTTGTCGGCCGCTACAGGCGGGGCAGCCAACCCTCGGCTGTGTGCCGGGGGCCAGGATCGGGAGCGGCGCGTGTGCGACTCCGGTCGCGCTTGTCCCGTGGACGGTGGCTGGGGTCCCTGGGGACCGTGGCGCTGCGCTCGACGCTGCGGCCGCAGCCCGGGCAAGCGAACCCGACGATGCGACAACCCGACGCCTCGTTGGGGCGGCCGGCCCTGCCGAGGGCCGCAGTGGGAAGCCGGATTGTGCCGACTGGCTCCCTGCGTGGACGACCTTGCCGGGGGTGAGCTGATTGTTCACGGTGCAGGCGGGGCAGTTCAATCACCACATTTGCACTCCGTACAAAAAAGGGAAAAACTTTCGGACCGTGTTTCGCTTGCCGCCTAATCTGCGAAGTACTCGATGCACTCGGAAAAGGAGAGAAATAGGTAACTGCAGTGACTTCTTGCGCTTACAACGCAGTCACTCGTGACAGAAAGAGGCCGGAAAAGAACATTTGTAATTTAACAACATCCTAGAAAACTAGTGAAAGCTACCATGTGAGATAGACCAGCTTTCTGAAGAACAAAGCACTAGCTGGGATAAATATACATCAATTTATTGATTGGTAATGCATTCGGGGACTGAAGCAAGGTTTAAAGAAATTGAGGAGAATAATAAAACGTAATCACGTGTAAATAAGGCTACAACCAGGTACACATTGCCACAAAATTCTTCGTGATTTGAGCAGAATTCAAAGCTGTTGAAGGGCACTGCCACTAGAGAGCGCGTGAGAGTGAAATGGTGTGTTCTACATCAAACAAAATATTTAAGGCGCCATCAAATAAGTTATTGTCGGTGTTGCAGCAATAGATGTAAGCTTGTGTGGTCAAAAATTATACAGTCTAAGTGGCTTGGAAGTAACTGGAATGAATGACTCAAAACTTGCGGCACCACAAACGTAGTTTGCCGTAAGTTTTGCCGGCAACAGCCACACGGAGACATTGGCAATAAAACTTTCTTATAATAAACGCATCAACCAGAGCTGGCTATGAGATTCACAGTGTAATAATTTTGCTTTATTATATAGCCAGTTTTTTGAGGGTGTGGGAGAGAGTACACATGGATTCACTTAAACGAACAAATAAAGTTAATGTGTTTGTCAGAGCGAAATTCGCTAAGTGATAAATGTTAGTCCAACATTACGTCAGCACCATGAAAGACAAACGTTCGTAGTTTAAACTAGAGTGCAATAATATAAAAATATTCATGTGTTTAGCTTACGATGCCGTTAAAATAGCGATATTAGCTGGCAATAGCAATTAGGTTGTCATCTAAAACATGAATACACGACTTGCATTGCCGCTTCAAACCACTGTGTTTCCATTTTTTTGCACTTCTGGACCACACGTCGTTCGGTAACACTCATTTTATTATATTTATTTATTTTCGCAAGGACAGCGCGTAATGCGAGCGAGACTTACAATAAAAAATCAACTAGACGCGTATGTGTTACCTGTATTGACACGTCGTTAAATGGCGCAATTCAAACGACTGTAATAATACGACTATAGTCGAGAAATACGATTCTGACGAGCTCACCCGTGATGATTCTTGCAGGTGTCGCTTCCAACTTCCAAGGTAAGTTTGAACTGGTGGCATCGGTAACTGCATTTGGTTGATATTTTGCACACCTAGCTTACGCCAAATGATGCTTCGTATGATTAAAGGGACACCACAGAGCAAAATTTTTCGCGTATCATAAAGCACAGTTTCGCAATCTCGAAAACACCAGCCTTACCACGACACGACGCTTGGTAATCGAGAAAACGCGCGAAAAAAATGCGTGTGGTCTTGAGATTTCTGCACCCAACACCATGACGTCATAGATTTTTAGAAGTTTACTGAATGATGTGTAGCTTGTAATCAATAAAAATGAAGTAAATTGTGATGGGTGGCTGCCATAGACCCAGCATATGAAGTTTCAGAAAACGTCATCGAGCTAATGTTGCGAAAATACGAAAAATACATTTTGAAGTTTTCGACGTCACGGGCGGAGATTTCGGCGTGAAACTTAAAAATGAATCTTCAACCTTAATTTTCTCCGCTAATAATGAACCTGCGATAGTGAAACGCACGGCATCAGTCATGGAGGGCAGTTTAGTATTCTGAACCCACACTCGTTGTTCCTTTTTAGTGTCTTTTTAAGGTGAAAATCCTGAATGCCTCATCCAGCGCGAAAATTTACCGTGAATGGCGTCGGCGTCCTGCGGCATCAATTCACCATGTAGTGAGTGGCCATATGACGTCACCCCTCAGTCAGAGACGGCCTGCTCACGGAGGCCTTACGAAACCACGATAAATGCAGAAAGCTTACGACAGAACGAGGAAAACGATCGATACATCGACTAAGAAAAAAAAACACAAGGTGGCGTCCGCCTTTAAATTGCCTTAGGCAAATGAATAAGATACTGTGTAGGCTTTTGGGATGTGATTGTTAACAAGGCGAAATTGAAATTAACTGCCACTTTTATAAAGAAGGTACTTTCACATTAACTAAATATTGTCACGTGCTTGTCAAAAAGAAAGACAATGACAGTTGTGCATGTGCCATGAAGTACAATGAAATGGATGAAAAAGAACTCTCTTGCGCGTTCTATTAAAAGAACCTACCTGCTTCTGGTGTCTCAGTTTATGCCGCAAGACCTCTGTTTCGACGTCGTGGCACTGGTGGAGGTACTGGAGCCTACAACCTGATGCAGGACAGTCTTACTCGGACCCATTCACCTAGTCCAGAAACTCAGCCCCTCGTCACGACTCCAGTGCACCGATTCAGTCGGCGCCTACTAGGCCTAAGTCCAGAGTCCGCACCTGTTCCACCTCTTTCCAGCATGGCAGCTCCTACGACATCCACGGTTATCCCGCCATCGCACACCACTCTTCCCTCGCAGGTAACTCTCGAACATCCTCGCTTTCCTGAAGTTTTCCTTGGGGAAGAGTACGAGGATGTCGAGGACTGGCTCGAACAGTTCGAACGGGTCGCTGTATCCAACCACTGGAGCGAACAGCACAAACTTGGCTGTGCATATTCGCACTAGAAGATAGCGCTCGCACGTGGTATGAGAGCCGCGAGGCTACATTCCAATCTTGGGAAGACTTCCGTCGAAAGCTCCTCGCTACATTTTTGAACTCGGACCGACGGGATCGCGCACAGCAAGTGATTGAGGCACGTGTGCAAAAACCCAATGAAACAGCCACCATGTACGCAAAGGGTATGATCCGTCTGTTTCGACGAGCTGACCCTGACATGCCCGAGGCAAAGAAGGTGCGTCACCTAATGCAGGGTGTTAAGGAACAAGTGTTTGCGAGCCTCGTACGAAATCCACCTACAACTGTAGATGAATTCATAAGAGAGGCGACAGTCATCGAGCGCGCACTGCAACAACGACGCCGACACTTTGAACGCCTGCAGAACCACACGGCAGTAAGTGCTGCAGCTCAGAACACTGCCGTATGCGAAAGTTCTCTGCGACAAATGATTAGGGAAATACTGCGTGAGGAATTTCGGGCCCTCTGCGTTCCCCCTGCCCAACCGCCAGTCGCATCTGTTGCCGAAATCATCCGCCAGGAGTTGAGGCAAGCCATTACACCACCCGCGCCAAATCCTGAGCCACATCCAGCGAGCTACGCTGATGTGGTCCGTCGTCCTCCACCGACATTTGTGGTGACGCCCTTCCAGCCACGACCCACTGCCGTACCTTGGTGGCAACGAGATTCTACGAGACGACCACCAGTTCGCCGAACTGACTTGTGGCGCATGGCCAACCGTCGACCTATTTGCTACCGCTGCGGAGAACCTGGTCACATTGCCCGCTATTGCCGTCACGGCAATTCTGGGTTCGGGAACTTTTCTCGTCCCGCTTTTTTGCGCTCCAAAGACCGTCGTGCCCACGATGCCGATCAACTATCGCCTGCTCAAGCAACCCCACCACGTCGCTGGCGATCTCCATCACCTGCGCGTCACCGTGACTTCCCTCAGAGCTACGCGGACGTCACCAGAGGCCATTCGCCTAGCCCGCGCCGGAGAAACTAAGTGATGCGACCTCGGCGGGCAAGGTTTCCAATCGTCGACACACTGAAAAGTTCCCCCAATCATCGCAAAAAGGTATGACGACAACGACGATGAATACGACGACAAATAATAATGCTGAAGAAGTTGTACGTGCCGATCTGAGCGTTCTCATTGACGGACATCACGTTACAGCACTGGTCGACACTGGCGCCGACTTCTCAATCATGCTACAAGAGCTCGCCGACCACATCAGAAAGGTCAAGACACCGTGGACAGGGCCGCACATAAGGAGTGCTAGTGGTCAGCTGATGACACCCACGGGTAAATGCACCACTTGACTTCGCATCGGAGATTCTAGCTTCGTGGCCACTTTCATCCTGTTGCCAGACTGCTGTGAAGAGTTAATTTTGGGCATGGATTTTCTTCAAGATCATGTTGTTATCAACATCCCTCAACGTATTATGACGTTTTGCGCTCATCTTTATGCCGACAACAGCAGTGAAGAACCACGCGGCCGTTTGCGAATAGCCGACGATGTGACACTCCCACCGAGATCCTGCTGCCTTGTGTCGGTGTCCAGTGGGTGTCCTTGCTATAAAGATGTGATAGCAGAGCACATAGTCACTCTTTTGTTCACGCAAGGCATTTCCATCGTGAGGGGCGTCCTGGCGCTTACTGGTAGACAGGCAGAAGTGCTCCTCAAACTTCAGCAACGAGCGCCGTCAAATCTAGAAGGGTACCGCAATTGCCTACTACGACGATGTAGACCAAGCCGGGGAATGTTTTACCATGCAACCAGATGACGTGGCTGTCCCCACCTCGACAACTTTGTCGGTGGACATCTGCTCTACGCTACCGCCCTCTGATAGGAAGCGCCTGCTTGAACTTATACTCCAATTCGAAGACTGCTTTTCGCGTACGTCAAAGGTACAGCAAACACCATTGACCAAGCACCGCATCATTACTGAATACAACACGTGACCGATTCGGCAGAATCTCTACCGTGTGTCTCCGAAAGAGCGCGAGGAGATTCAGAAGCAAGTACATAAGATGCTCGCGGATGACGTCATACAACCTTCGAAACGTCCTTGGGCGTCCCCCGTGGTTTCGGTCAAGAAAAAAGACGGTAGCTTGCGCTTCTGTATTGATTATCGCAAGTTGAACCAAGTCACGAAGAAAAGAAATACGTCTATCCACTGCCCCGCATAGACGATTCGCTCGATCGGCTGCGTCATGCGTGCTATTTCTTTTCAATGGACCTCCGAAGCGGCTACTGGCGGATAGAAGTCGACAAGAGAGATCGTGAAAAAACGGCCTTCGTGACGCCCGATGGTCTATACGAATTTAAGGTGCTTATTTTTGGGTTGTGCTCGGCGCCAGCCACTTTTCAGCGTCTCATGGACACGGTACTATCAGGCCTGAAGTGGCAAACATGCTTGGTCTATCTGGACGATGTTATTGTATTCTCAGCAACATTCGAGGAACATCTCAGCCGTTTATTCACCGTCCTCCAAGCCATACGTTCGACCGGCCTTACTTTAAAACCGGAAAAATGTCATTTTGGTTTTAACGAACTCAGCTTCCTAGGCCACGAGGGTGTTCGACCTGACCCGGCCAAAATAGACGCCGTAGCGCAATTTCCTGCACCATGCGACAAAAAGGCCGTGAGACGATTTTTAGGGTTGTGTGCCTATTACCGGCGATTTATTGAGGACTTTTCGCCTATTGCGGCGCCATTGACACGACTCACACGTGAGGACGTCCCCTTCTTTTGGGGTGAACAACAGCAAATGGCGTTCAAGGAACTACGACAACGCCTGCAAACACATCCAGTCCTCGCGCACTTCGACCAGGAAGCCCCTACAGCACTTCACACTGACGCCAGCAATGCAGGTCTGGCTGCCGTTCTGGTGCAGTGGCAAGACGGCGGTGAAAGAGTAATAGCCTACGCTAGGAGAACTCTCTCTCGCACGGAGGAGAACTACTCGACTACCGAGAAGGAGTGCCTCGCCGTGGTGTGGGCGGTCATCAAATTTCGTCCATATTTGTACGGCCGCTCCTTCAAGGTTGTTAGCGACCATCACTCTTTGTGCTGGCTCACCAACCTTAAAGATCTATCTGGCCGTTTGGCACGCTGGAGCCTAAGACTTCAAGAGTTCGACATGACCATCGTCTATAAATCTGGGAAGCGGAACACCGACGCCGACTGTCTCTCACGGTCGCCAGTGGAGACTGTCGCTCATGATGAGGAAAACATCGACGCGGCAATCTTGGTAGTCGTCAACACGGCCACTATTGCACAGGAGCAGCGCAGTGACCCCGAGCTGTTACCACTCATTGAATATTTAGAAGGACGACGTAAGGACGTGCCGCGGTTATTTGCCAGAGGACTGCCATCTTTTTGGCTTGCGAAACGAAGTTCTCTATAAGAAAAAGTTCTCACCAACTGGCAACCCGCACTTGCTCGTCGTGCCTGCCTCTCTTCGAAAAAAAAATTATGGAAGCGTGCCATGATGAAGCAACTTCTGGTCATCTAGGCTACACCCGAACATTGTGCCGATTGCGATGCAAGTACAACTGGCCAAAGTTACCTGCTGATGTTAACCATCACGTGCGAACTTGCACCGACTGCCAAAGACGCAAAGAACCTCCTAGCAAGCCAGCCGGTCTTTTACATCTAGTCCTAGCACCAGCGAAGCAGCTCACCCAGATTGGAATAGATTTCCTGGGCCCCTTTCCAACTTCCACAACAGGCAACAGATGGATAATGGTGGCCACCGATTACCTCTCCCGTTATGCGGAGACTAAAGCTGTGCAGCGCGGCACAGCAGCAGAGGCCGCTCAGTTCTTCATCGAAAACATCGCCCTTCGGCATGGCGCTCCGACGGCAGTGATCACAGACAGAGGACCTGCCTTCACCGCAGAACTTTTAGAGTCGGTTCTCAGACTCAGCGGTACAGCTCACCGGAGAACAACTGCTTACCATCCGCAGACAAACGAACTGACAGAGCGCCTCAATAGGACCCTCACAGACATGATCAGCATGTACGTTGACACGGAACATAAAAACTGGGATCAGATATTGCCGTACGTGACCTTTGCCTATAATACCGCTCGACAAGAAACCACTGGAATGACGCCGTTCAGTCCGATCTATGGTCGCAAAGTCACGACAACATTGGACGCCATGTTGCCGCATGAGTGAGACGACATCCATGTGGACGCCGAAGAGTTCACTCAGCGCGCCGAGGAAGCCAGGCAGCTCGCGCGTGTGCGCATCTGTCATCAACAGCATCAAGATGCACAACGGTACGACCCCCGACACAAGTTTATTATCTACACGCCTGGCGACAAGGTCTGGGTAAGGATTCCGATACGTCGACGTGGACTGTCAGAAAAACTGCTAAGACGATACTTTGGCCCATACAGCGTCACGCGACGCTTGAACGACGTGAACTATGAAGTTGTTCCCGACACTGACTGTAGTTCTAAGCGTCAAAATCATTTACCCGAAGTCGTACGCGTCGTGCGTATGAAACTGTATTTATCCAGTTGACGCGACCACTTCATACGCCTGGTAGAGCGCCTAGGTTGCGCATCGGGACGATGCCTCTTTCGGAGGGAGGCAAATGTCACGTGCTTGTCAAAAAGAAAGACAATGACAGTTGAGCATGTGCCATGAAGTACAATGAAATGGATGAAAAAGAAGAACTCTCTTGCGCGTTCTATTAAAAGAACCTACCTGCTTCTGGTGTCTCAGTTTCTGCCGCAAGACCTCTGTTTCGACGTCGTGACAATATTTATTTAATTGTGGTCGCTTGATCCGTTCACCCAGCTGACGTGCATACTATATAAAATGAAGGAATAGCTGTGTTGACCTGACCATAAAAATAGATCGAATGCAGTCACATTTATTTGAAAGAAAACCTTTTGACAGGAGCAAAGACTTGAGCCACGGTTTTTCCTAATTTCACTTTAGGCAGCAGTGTAAAAATAGAAAGGTGTTTTTCGCTCTCTCCACTAAGAATTTCCATCATGCCAGCTATTATATCTGTAGAAGTTCAGCTGCTCATTCGCAGAGACTGAAAGCATTCTATATATGGTCGTATGACTTCGAACCAATAATTCATGCATGCATTTTGCTGTTTTATTGGGTGAAGCGATAGAAATATTTTGGAGAAAAAATACGTGATTGTTTTATCGCTATAGCAATTGCTAAATGACGGACAAACGGTATAATCGGCCCAACAAAAATATTGAAAAACATCCCTAACCACATTCCTTCATTTTTCTAAGAAATGAAAGAAACTCACTCTAACGTTAGCTCATTCTTGTCTGGTTTTTTACACGGCCAACACAACAACAAAAAAATAAATTGGCGAGGCTTCATTCCCCAATGTTCCACAGCACATTCATTCTCGAAATTCTCAAAACCGCAATGTCACGCATCACATCAATCATTCGATTCGAGCTCCTGCATTCGTCCAACAGCGGAGACTAATGAAACCTCATCTGCCGAATAATCCACATCATTAATCGTGCCACACGCCCGGCGTTTCTGATGTTCAGCTGCGGGTGCAGTGCATGGGATGAAGCGTAGAAAAGATGGAATGAGAGCGAAAGAAACCCCGAAAACAGAAACAGGATAGAGACGGAGAAAGATAAGGGAGACGGGACCGTAAAAGAGTGGTGAAAACTTTTGCAAAGGGAAGACGTATTGTCGGTGGCGTCAAAAGAAAGCGCATATACGGCGCCGCGCCTGATCATTCACAGGCTCGACGCTCTCGTAGGCGGGCTGCGTGGAAGCGCGCCCTTGGCCACCCACCCAAGACGTGATGGACACACGAGTCACGCTCTCGTCTACACAACACAGGCCCGTCACGTACGAAGGGGAGAGGCGGAAGGAAAGGGAAATGCACCCGCACTTTTCCCTAAGCACAGTTTGAAGGTTTTGCCCTTTGCCTTTCCCAATGCCGAGGATTCCCCTGCAGCTCTATAGCGCACGCTGATTGACTGCCACGGCGCGACCATGTGACCCAAATCAGAAGCGTACGTGACTCCACGTCTGACCTCACGTGCACCGTAAAATAAGCCACGCGTTGTTACGACCACGCCACGGGGTTTCGGGCTCATTAATTAAGCGTTGTTTAAACTTGTGAGCAACTGGAGGATCCCACCCATCCTTTTGTTGTTGTTGTTGTTGTTGTTGTTGTTAGAAGTTTTGATGGTAAATGTTTCCTGATTTTGTCATTTCGTTGTATTTTGTGCTATAATTAAGCATTACTCCTCTGAATGGGTTGAGTGAACGCGAGAAGAGACACGCGCGCACTATAGTTTACCTTTTCTCTGTTGTTTACATCGATGAAAACAAAACAACGAAAGCGAAAGAAAGAAGTAAACAAACAAACAAACAAGATTCATTCCCGCAAGGTGTTCGACGGTGGTGAATGTGAAAAAAATGTAGCATTCTACAAGAATTAACTAGCTGCCCCCGTGTTTCCTTCTCAAGTGGTGAATTTCGTCTTAAAATTTCAGGGTTCATCCCCATCATCTTCTGAAGGCGAGCTTCTAAACAGGCACAAGAATTTGAAGACGATCTGTGGACAAATGTCGTGCTAGTCTAGACAGAACTACGTCAGATACAGCGACATCAACATCAACACTGCAGCAAAGACTTTTCCTACATGAGTAGATTTCAAGTGCTATAAAAATGTATTATCGTGAACCATGTGGTACACGTTGAGCCGAAAACGAAGAGTGCTGTATGCTCACTGATCCTCTTTCGGGGAGAACAGGTACGACAACTCCCTGGTCTGGCAAAAGGTTCCATAGATTGAGTAGCTTTGTATTGCTTGCTTTGTTCCTCGAAATAATAAACGAATCACGAATGCCTTAAATATATCTTCACATGGTACGGCCACTTTGGCTGAGGTTGTAGAGGAAAGTACGAGCTGCCGTGCCCATAGCGAAGCCCAGTCGTCGACCTTTTCTTTGTTCCAAATGTACTGCTCTAATCACAAATATGATATACCACTCCTCGTCTTCTACATATTTTTCAGCAGAGGTAATGCCGTGCACGGTACGTGCATGCTATCCACGTGGTGCAGGAATTGACCCCGCCTGTTCAAAGCGTGGTCCACCAGAGTGGATCATAGCTTAAGGTGGTTGGCTGCTGACACGAAGCTCGCAAGTTCTATCCGGGCTGCGGCGGTCGTATTTCGATGGAGGCGAAACGGCAGGGGCCGCAGTACTGTGCGATGTCAGTGCACTTCAAAGAACACCAGATGGTTAATTTTTTTCTAGAAGCTCACCACCACTGCGTTTCTCATAATCGAATCGTAGTTTCGGGACTTTAAACTCCATATGTCACAATCAAACCGTGTGAATTTTTTACGTATTCGTAGAGCGTGTTATTGTCGCCGAGAATACGTGGTCACATAAATCGAGTCAGGGCTCGTTTACATGTGGGATTATGTAGCACCAGTCGCAGAGTCATATTAGTCGTGAATCTGTAAAGTGCTCGCAAATGGCTCATTTGGTCGCAAAAAGACTTCTTTAGATCGTTCGCTTGCAGCTCAAATTTTCTATCACAAAGCTCAAAACGAATTACATGCGCTGGAACTGGGCATCAGCTTATTTCACGGGGACAAAGCACTGCGAGGCGTTTGTGAACAGACAGGAGTTCTTTGCGGCGACGAGTACAAGTTTCACAGTTCATTTTCGTTTTTGTTTTGTTTTTATCTGTCCTACTTAAACTATAAAGGTTGGTACTCTCATAAACATGAATGAATAACTAATCAAATAGAAAAACGTGATCTACTTGTGTGACAGGCTGACTGACGTTTCTATAGGAGGACCTATCTTTGTCAAAGGCACCTTGTCATCCTTGACGTGTTAGTTTTAGGGGGTTAGTAGTGACCCTGACTATCCCACAAAGTACACCCTTGCAATTTTTTATAGTATCACGTGAGCGCAGACATGATACGCCGGTTTCTAACATCGGTAGAAAGCAGTGAGACCAGTGATACGGCGATCAGTGTCGCACTGTTTTTCGGAACGCATGGTGGCGCAGGCTGGTAGTGTGTATGTATTTCTAAACAAACAGCGCAAACAGCGTTGCAGATGGCCCTCACACGGATAAGTGTGCTTTCTACACTTACGCATCAGGTACGAAATCTCATTACATTTCGCTCATTTTAGACGCTACCATGCCCAGGAGTGAACGCTCACATGATCAAAAAAATGCAAAAGTGCCCACCTTGCTCCACTGCTCTGACTACTCTGTATCAGCCACAACGTGCAGTACATGCTCCAGCAGCAGCGCAAGCCTGTGCATGGGCTGTCCCCATCGGAGTTAGCTGTGCGGCCAGCTTTGCGCAGATCAAAGGGAAGCAACGCGACGCTACACTGCGCCGACGCCGGTAGACTACGCAGTCGTTTTCCCGAGGCTACGCTGCGCTGGGAGCACGAAGGCCGTCCGCTGCTGCTGGACCAGCGCCGGCAACTCTTTACCGGAGGACGCCTTGGTGAGTAAGCAAGAACTACCTCGTCCAACGCGCACCTGCAGTGATCTGTGGTGATTGAAACATTTGACAGCCTGATTAGGCTGTTTACTACCGACATTATTGTACGCTCATTAAAGTTATATTCTAAAGCTTCATGCGCTGTAGCCGCATTATTGTTATGAGGCATGACATAAGAGAACACTGAATCAACTTTGGCTTTATGAGGTTCATTAAAGTGCACTTATATTGAGCACGCGGAGATATTCGCGTTTCGCTTCGATTTAAACGGGATTGAGTCTAACCTGTTTCCCAACTTAGCAGATTGTCACCTTAGCCCAACGTTGTGATATTCTCCATAATTGTTTTTTTTTTCTTCGGCAGCTTCATCCTGCCTCGTAACTTTGCTTGCATGCGTTATGGCACTCAGCAACCAGCTTGGAAGATAGAATTGGTCTTTCGTGGATAATGTAGATGGTGATAATATATCATTACAATCTAAAAGGAGCATAAACGTTCCTGCATGTTACAATAGTTCGAGGTTTGCTGCGCATTGTGGTTTACGCGTGTTTTTTTTATGAGCGGCAGATATGGATGGTAGGTGGCAGCATTATAGGTGAAAACCCCGCCGCGGGTATAGAAATGCTGATGTATGAAAGTGCGGCCGTAAAGGGGCGTCCGTTAATAGGCGTGTTTGCCTGCGTCATTTTCGAGTTACCTATGCCCTATTGATCAAGAGCTTATCAGCGCTCAGCCGTTGGCCGTTTTCGATATGGCAATCTGATACCATATCAAGGTATCTTCTTTTTTCACGTTGCCAGATTATCTTGTTTCACGCGTTGCCACCGTTCTTACCTGTAGCAACAGTGTTGCACGGAGCACGTAGGCGAAGGTGCAATTCCTGGTCTGAAAGGAGGAAAAGGTTACGAGGCAGCATGACGTATAAAAAAGGGGGCAGACGGATGGACGGACAAACGGACGCATAGATAGATAGATAGATAGATAGATAGATAGATAGATAGATAGATAGATAGATAGATAGATAGATAGATAGATAGATAGATAGATAGATAGATAGATAGATAGATAGATAGATAGATAGATAGATAGATAGATAGATAGATAGATAGATAGATAGATAGATAGATAGATAGATAGTGCGTCAGGCATGCACTGACCTAGCTTCACTAGACGCCGTTTTCTTGATGGGAAAAGGACTCCAAACGGTTTTTTTTTCTACGGCAGAATTGACGGACCTGCGGGCCGGGGACGCTGGACAGTACGCATGCTGGATGCAGGCTGCCGGCCGGCCGCTGCCTCCTGTTGCCCTTGTCTCGCTAACAGGTAAGACAATCTCTGTTGTCAACGATAAGACATGGCATTCGGGGGGGGAAGGCGAGGTGGTACTTTTGGTTCCTGTATGTACAACCACATGAGGCGTAACTGTAACTACGCATAACAATAGACAACAAATGAGTAGGAGCTGCGGTACTAGGTGAAACGTGGAAACAATTGATGGCCACTTTATTGCTTAAAAGTCACTTGTATGACCACTCTTTCTATGTCTTCGTCGGTCGAATGTCCTACGTGTAATGCAGAAGATGTGGGTTCGCCTCCACTGATCCACTTTTATCGCCATTTTCTCTTCTGTGTCTGGAAGAGCTTACTCTATGAACTTATTATATAAGCGTTCTTACCACATCATGATCCACGTTTGACAGCGTTGTTTCGGCGTGATTTTTGTGTTCACCTTTATTATTCTTGCTACGTTTATTTGTAATAACTAATATTTTGAGTAGCCTGCAGCTCTTACCAAACTTGTGTTCATTCATACTATAAATGAACCGTAAGACTCCCATTGGCGCCGCTTACTTTTACACCTATTTTTACTTTAGTTTACCTTTAGCTTCTGTCACAAGAAAACCTCTTTATACATTTGTTTAATATTATCGCTTGCGTTACAATGGTCTTAGATATACCAGCCACCAGTACCTTGTACTATACCTACTAAACGGACAGACAACTACAACTTGAAGCATGGAGGCAAGACATTGCACGATGCGTCGCGAATAAGCTGGACGCAACCAATGTTTCTTTGGTGCAGTGTCTGCAGCCCCCATGACTGTGACACCAGGTTCCTGCCTAACGCTGTTTTGTCGTCCTCCGCCTCCATCTGCAGCGAAGCAACTCATTGCGGGTCGCTTCGAGTGGCGTCTCAACGGAAGCTTAAGAGCAGTCACTCGCAAGGCTGGAAGAGTAGGCATCGGTATTTATTTATTCACCTTCAAAGTGTGGTTCTGGGACGGGAAACCCCACTTATCAATCAATCACCTTCTAAGTGTGGATACCTTGAGGCGCTTGGCTTGTCCACCCATACATATCGTGGGGCGTTATCACGATCACGGTACAGCGCCAAATAAATGTTACTTGGAAGAAAATACAGCAAGTGCACTGTCCAACTGACCCAGATGTCAACGCTTCCCGGCTCACAACAAACCACAAAAGGCTAGCTCTGCTCAAACTTAGGTTAAAATGAACGAACGAGGTCTAAAATAATACAATTATTAAAATGACCAAGTAATTGCTTAATTAAGCTAAATTCAGACGTTTGGGATACATAAGATTGACTTCTGCGCATGGTGTCAAAGAGGAGGCCGCTGCCCTGACGGGTGAGTGAGTGTCCCTCCCTCTCCGTCGCCACTGCGCCTCCACATGGCCACATTATACTCGTGCCGGGGACACTCTAAGTGCTTACTTCTAATATTGCTGCCATTGAAGCTTCGGTAAACGCAGCAGTGGGGACTCAGCGAACGGGAATCGCTGGGTGCCCGCGCTTTGTACTTCCCCAGGTTTCACAGGAGCAGAGCCGCCACACGTTTTTTTTTTATTAATCACTGGTTGTCTATTTCTACATTTAATTTTTATTGCGATAGTAAATACACGGACGCGAGAGGCTCATTCTTACCGTCACCGTCATGTTGCATTTGAAGTCGAAATTAAGAACATCGCCCCGAGTTGGTTAGATTTTCCATGCGATCTAATGCTTGCAAGGGCGGCAATGCAGATGGGCATCTTTCATGGAGAGAATAAACACGCCGGTTGGCTTTGCGGGTGATGGGACATGATGGAGGGCCGGAAAAGAGAGCTGCATCACTTGAGCAGCAACTGCGGACATTTATCAAAAGGGCGCGCTCGAAGAGGTTATCCGAAAAGAGAAAAAATAGGCGACTCATGTCTTTGAACCTAGCCTGCTTTGACCGCTGTCTTCGCGTTGAAGCGGCAAACAGCATGAAAAAAAAAAACACTTTGCTCATTCGAGCGGCCGTGTTCTCTGGAGCAAGCGTTTTGTAGATTTATGCCAGATCACGCCCTAATGAAGTTAACTTCGGGTAGCATTCCCTTTGGTACCAAACTGGGACATTTTGTCTCTCTTTTCTAAATGAAGTTTAGGGGCTCTGGAAATGCGGGAAACAGAAGCCTTGAACTCTTTTTTTTTCTATTTCTCTTATTTTGATGCCATGGGTGTAGCCTGGGAGTAGGTGGTTAAAACCCCTTTCAAAAATTTTCGATTTTGCTTGTGTTCATATGCATGTACACATATTAGAAACGCAGGCACGAACACACATCAAATATGATGGGATCCTCCCGCCCCCCCCCCCCAAAAAAAAAATTCCGGCTACACCCTGGTTTGATGATTGAGAGCTGTCATAACGAAACGGGAAACTAAAAGCTAGGAACTGCTGCCGCCAGTCAGTCCCGCGAATCGACCTTATATCACGTCTCTTTATTGTGCAGCACGAATCCATAAAACGTAATCTTTCTGTGGGGGGTGAAGTTCCTATCACGTCACTGTACTCTGTCGGCAGAGAAAGCCGAAGAAATATGTATAACCCATTTCCAGTCGTTGGTCTGCACAGCAGCTTCACTGCACTGCATAGTTGTGCAGTGAAGCTTCCACAAAATTTGGCGAGTATACAAGGGGAGCATTGTCGCACTCCTGAAGCGATTTCATTCGTAGACATAAGCCGAAACTGTACGGCGTTTTGCCGTGCAAGCTCACTATTTTTTTCCTTTTGGTGGTGCTGCAAATAGGCTGTCTAAAAAAAGTAATCCCAATACTAGAACTAAGTTACAATGTGTTTCTTTCATTTAGTATCATTACTAACGAATCGGCTAGCTTTTTTGAAGCGTGATATGCATTCCCACTACGAAAACTGGAAGCTAGACAGTACGCAAGGCTTCGGCAAAACAGCCGTGTTTTGTTCGTGCGTATCGCATAACCTTATTGCCAGCGTCACGACAGAATAGTGCGCAAGAAGTAGCGCAATTAAAACACGGGGACAGCGTTTAGCGAGCCAATACGCTTCCGTGACGCTCGTCGCCGAGGGACCAAGCTCTCATGAAGCACGCTACCGACGCGGATATGGGCAGCTAAAGGCTCATTCAGCTTTCCTAAAACGTTCGGGCTTCCTAATCAGATTGTGCACGCATACGCTTATGGATGGCTACAGCTCTAACGACAGAGGAATGCAGACTTATCGCCACTTTGCACGAAGAACTGGAGCATTATGCTAAAAAAAAGCACCAAGTTTTAAAAGAAAAATGCGAATGAAAGTTTGAATGCGCGAAAGCGACGAAGTTCGTAAACAAGTGGACTTTATTGTTCTTCATATTCATGTGATGACAGTTCCAGCAAACATGGAATAATTAGCTCACGACATACTTCTTGCGTAGGCCCTAGTTCACTAGCTCTTGCACGCTGAACGCGGACGCACTTGCAAACAGTAAAAAAAAAAGCGAGCAATGGCGAATAGTGATGCGGTGGTAGTGCCAAAGAGTGATGCTGAGCTAGCACAGTGGCATCGTTTGGAACGAGTACTCAACGTATGTAGCAGGTCTGATGCACTGGAAATAATGCTATTGAAGGGAAAAGGTAGAACTGAGAGGACGCGAGAGCGCGAGTGTTCAACAAAAGGTTTTATTTGAAATTGAGCCATACACTGATGACTCGAGTATGCAACAGCAAGTGCAGCACGTTTTGAACGGTGTTTTGGTTTCATAGAAATACGCACGGGCCGGTTCTGTCGTACACAGGCACGAAAGAGCGGTCCCAATGACTTGACATTCGTGCCCCTTCACTATTCTTGTAGGGTGACCCGTTCACACTAAATTCTCGGATAAAGAGAGTGTGGGAGCGCTTATGCAACCATGATCAAGCCCTTTAAATATGCCGCATATACTATTGTTCTTGCTGGTTCACGGTTATGTCTCAATCAATTAGTGTCTAGGTCACTAACAAAAACGCTTTGCAACCGCACGTTCTGGCTACATTCTGGCTTGATGCTTGGGAGCTCTCAAACGAAAGCAGAAAACTGAAAGCTAGAAATTGTTGCAGCCATGAATCCCGCAAATCGACCTGTGTTAAGGAGCTGTTGTAGAAGTGTGGGCTTGTTGGTATCGTATCATGAATAGTTTTTCTTAAGCGCAAGTATGAAGGCATGGAGAAAGTAAGATGCAGCTAAAAAATCACAGCATATCCACGGAGTGAATGATGATAAACGGAACGAAGCGTCCATCCGTTCATTCGTCCGTCCATCCATCCATTAGAGTGTCCGTCCGTCTGTGAATGCATCCATGTGTTCGATCGTGCTCGAGAATTATTCCTAGTGCAACACCAGGAAGCAATATTTTCGTATCCTGGCTTTGCTACGGCGCTCTTCTAATTTTTCATTCAGGAAACGTTTGCTATCAATAGAACTCTCTATCCTCTTCCAGAAACGTTAACCAGCATTCCTGAAGGAAGAAATTCGAAAGAAAGCTGGTTATTCTATATTCTTGATGCATAAAATGGTTACACGAAGCTTAGAAGCGTTTACGCCCCGCCCCGTACGTACTCTCTTCGTCATTGGGATGCAAACACCGCAAAAACCACGACAGCTAACTAGGGGACACTCTAAACAGGCATCTGTGTCAGTGTACACCATGTTTTGCTCGTTCTTTTTTCTATCTGTTTAGACTAGCACGTCCTCGTACGAACGAGCCTGTCTAATCACAACTTAAGCTCTTCTTCTTCGTCGCGTTGCCAAGTTACAGTGCAAACAACGCCGACTCAAGCCTCTCGAGACTGGCCAGATCAATTGTGGAGTTTCTCATCTCGCTCCTTGCTTTCTTAACTGAGCATAATGTCTCGCTTGCTGAGACGGGCGATGTTTCCTTTTTTCCCGCTTTCCTTTACGCTCAGAACTTCTAGCTATGCGTCATTCTCGCTGACCTGGCTCTGAATACGCAATGGCTGGTAATCGATAACCTCCCCGTTCTCAATGATCTCGGCTCGTTGGTGGAAACGTGGCCAGCGCAGCTGAGTGAAGGCGACAAACCACGGCTCCCGATTTTTTTTTGTGTGTGCAGTGTATTTCTGCATGCGCAGCGCTAGAGGACCGCTTAACGGGCGTGCACCATTTACAGCTGCGCTAAGGCAAAACTGAACTCCACACTGCTGTGTAGGCAACACAGATGCACCTGACTGCCAGTTTACTGCTTTACGTTTTGATTATAAGCAACTAAGGAATACAAGCCATCAACTAAACAGCTAAAGGTTATAAAAATAAGCAACTAAGGCTTTGGATTTTCGCGGGACGAATTGTTATCGGCTGCTTATTGGAAACATTTCTTGGTATTAAAGAAAGAAATGAAACATGAAGAGGATATTCACACAAAAAAATGAATGAAAATTGTTTGATGCAAACTGCGGTGTGAAGCAGTAGCTGGTTATGCTATGCTCCAGAAACAGTAGCCAAAGGCAGCCAAATCTATACAATGTTACTAAACGTTATCCTGTTTTTGTATGCGTTCAGGAACCCCTCACTTCTCAGTTAAAAGCTGCGAAATGCTCCTAATTTATCTTGTTTTCTCAGGAATAATTCACATGACTGTTTGAACGGTGTGTTTTGTGTAGATAAAGATGATTACTTTTATATAATACTTTACTTCTATGCAATCTATCTGGGAATTCACAGGCTGTTTCTCAAACACTTGTTCGCATTGCGTTGTTTTCTGGCATCAAGAAGAACTGTATGACCTTTAATTGAAAAAAATGTCATAATAAAGGTTTTTTTTGCCTTGAAGAGAAATGTTATAAATCAGTATAGGTATAAAAGATGAAAGGATGGAAGGCACACCGCCGAAAAATGCTTGCACTGCCTTGCCATGGTGTCACAGACATCCACACAGCTATCCACGAGAGTTGGAAGTGTGGGCTTGTTGGTATCGTATCATGAATAGTTTGTCCTAAGCGCGAGTTTGAAGACAAGAAGTAAATAAGATGCACCAAAAAAATCGCAGCATATCCACGGAGTGAATGATAATGAGAGGGGCGAAGCGTCAGTCTGTCCATCCATCAGTGTGTACGTCCGTCTGTGCATGCGTCCATGCGACCGATCGCGTTCGAGAATGCAGACGGCACGTGGGTAACACCGACGAGACGCCAGCCAAGGAAGCCGAGTGCAAGTGTCTTCAACGTGCCTGCCGCTCTGCTCCATCCATGGCCCACCAACGATCCGCTACGTACGGCGTCTATCCAGGAGACTGAAAGGGGCACTCAGATCCGCTACGTACGGCGTCTATCCAGGAGACTGAAAGGGGCACTCATTCGCACACTATGCATACGGCGTGTGGGTAACACCGACGAGACGCGAGTCTAGGAAGCCGAGCGCAAGCGTCTTGGAACTTGCCCGCCGCTCTGCTCCGTCCATGTGCCGTTAACGATCCGCCACACGTACGGCGACTATTGAGGAAACTGAGAGAGGCACTCGTTGGCAAAGCGCGCGCAGCAGCCAATTGTAGAGTAGTGGCACTTCTGAGAGTAGCAGAAGATAACGCCATCTAGAAAATGAGACGAAAAATGGTCACATATTTCTTGCCATTTTTTATTGTCTCTCCTTATCTCGGTTACGCGTGACTAGTCACAAGCTTATACTATAATAAATTCGCCCCTAAAACACACGATACTAAGTTCCAAGAATGTTTTGTTATCAAAAATGAGATCCTGATTGTACACTCAGCTTTATGAGCCGCTGTAACATGAACTTGTGAGACAGTCAAAGTGAAAGTTTAGTACAGGATAGCCCGCATTATGCGCATAATTTTCAGTTTTTTGTCTGATAGAGCCGTTGAAGGCTTAGTGATAGACGCATGCTGTTCTCGGGGAAGCATGTACCAGTTAGCCGTCGTTGGCACTCTCTGATAAGCAAAGGAGCTGACATATCTGCACGTGCATAGGCAACAGATTCAACAACATTGGAGAAGTCAATCATAGATTTTGCCGATAGTTTAATAATACTTTGGTTGAAGTCACTGACGAAAAGTTTTGAACATGTAAACTGCAAATATGAGTGTAATATTTGTGTTCACTAAATATACGCCCTCAGAGAAGCTAAATCATTCACTCCTAAATGTTGGTGTTTATTATTTTTTGTTGTTGCAGATGCTAACTTTGTACTTGCCTGAAGTTTCTGAAGCCGATAGTGGCAACTGGGAATGTACGTTCACCGGACAAGATCAATCATGGACGCTTGCAGAATTTCTTCTTGAAGGTAAACGCCAGCAATAAATAATCTTTACAATATAATCTTTACACAGTCATACGCCTGCGCGATTATCGAGAGAGTTGGAACTTTCGAAGATAATTTCCGTCTTATTGCTTTGTACAATGTGTCTGCCGAATGTTTACCCGCCAAGGCATTTCAATCTTTATTTCATTCCTCGGGATTGTGTAGTCTCCGCTAGCCGTTTCGGGGGCTTTGTTCCTACTGGGTGAAATACAAAAGCAGTTACCTAGTGCTCCGCTCTCATTGCACATCCGAGCACCCTGGTAACTTAAAATTATTCTGAATTGACCATCTTTGTCGAGCTTGTGTTTCTGTTCACTGCTTCTATAACTCAATCAATCAATCGCTCAATCTATTAATCAATGAATCGATCAATCAGTCAACTGGTTAGTCGGTGCGTCAAAATTTTCGCTTATGTATTCGTATTTATAGGTGGTTTTGCGGAATATTGCGCAGTCAGGTCTGCGTTGTGTTTGTTACGTGGTTTCGCGAACTTGTATTCCTTGTCTAGGCCATCCGAAAATGTACTCTACGCTGAGATAATGCCAGGATTGACATCACCAAACGTTTCGGCACATTGTTTTAAGATAGTGCAATACAGCCATATTAACCTTCAATTTTTACTATTGGTCAGAAAGATGTTGAATCACAGCCAGACCAACCGTTATTATTTACTATTGGTCAGACGAACGCAATATGGAGACATCCCCCTAAGAGCGAATCGACCTGTAGCATTGAGTACGATGAATAAACTACAGCTAACACCTGTTCATCGGTCAACAATGCACTAACTGTATTTCGATGCTCACAGTCCCTCATTGTGAAATCGTTCAAGAGTAGAAGCGTTTGGTTCTATTCTATTTCTGCCGCAGTGAAAAAGGAGCCGAGAGGGCGGGCCACCACAGTGATTGCCGCAGCGGTGTTTGTGCAGCTTGCCACATTCTTCTGCTACGGCTGGGCTTGGGTTTGCAGGTAATGCAACGTACATGCAAAGATGGAAGGAGGAACGCTTCAATAGATTCCTCTTCCTTACTCGTATTCCCCTCAAATATACAGTGAGCATCGCTGCGCTTCTTTTCTGTGAGATTGGTTGGAGTACTCTGTAATGTAGACATCATAGCGATTGGCTCTCTTACAACAATCACTAGAGGCCTTTCTTTTTCATTTAGTACATTTGACGCATAAGAACCTATCACGCTAAAGCCTTACGGCACCTTGCAATGTGCAGTTGGACAACCAGAAGGCGTCATGACTTAGCTCCTTGTAAGTGAAAAAAGATATGCCATTGCCTATTACGCACCACTTTTCACATTCAGTTTTCATTCGTTTCTTAAATGACTGCTTTTGGCGAACTTTCCGAACTTTTCACGTTGTGAAACTTGAAGAGAAATCCAGTGTATTCAGGATGCTCAGTGCAACTCAAAGTAAAAAAAAAGGAAGTTAGGAAGTACAAGGGTGGACGATAGCATGATGGCTATCTTCCATTTGGTTTATGTTAAACACTCCTAACGCATTTGTATACCAACTCACTGAAACTGCACACTCGTGAGTATAAATAATGTAAAATTTCATTGAAGCTACTAGGATGAAATACGTTCTCCAGAGCCTTGCTAAATTCAAGTGCATCGTTATTAACATTCGAGAGCTTTACACCAGGAGTATTTCAGTAAATCACCCTTTCTATTCTGTACGAATAGAGGGCGCACATTTTTTTCTTTCCTTGATAATGCAATGTGACGGGTCTCGTTGTGGCCCCTGGTAGATTGGTCATTCCTCGTTTTATCTTTACATCACGCTATGGCAAACTAAATGAACAAATTTTAAGACTGAAGCATCCAGTGGCCGTACTTCAGATGCCTCCGCAAACGCGAAGTTAGACAGTCGGCGTCACCCAGCGTCAGCCCTACTGGTGCGAAAAATGTGTGATTGCGTGATGACGTCACTATATTACGTCTTCGGGGTGTCGCATATGAGCAAAATCTCGGACATCATATAATTAAGCAATCGTACGACATCGTTGTTTTCTCCACGGTAAGCTGATCACGGAGGTTGTGGGAAACCATCTAAGGTGAAAACTTGCGATGCCTTGATTGATCTTAGAGGCGATGCAAGACCATGGCGTCAAAGTCAGTACACTGTGTGAAAAAAAAAAGAAGACTGCTTTGGCCTTCGAGTCATCTTAGACAAAGCCATAAGAAAAACTGGGAGTGTTTCAAACGCTCACCGTAGCAACCGAAAAAATACCGCCAGGCCTGCGCGTAGTGCGCAGCAAAGTCCCAGCGAAAGATGAAAGAACAGTCTTTCAGAGCCTTTGTTACACTATTTGGCTAACTGCTACAAGCACACTTACAGGGTACCCACTATGTCAAAAATGATTATAATTTTTGTACAGACATTCACTATGCTATCGCACGTCATTATTTGGTGAAGCGTTATACCCAATACGCACTTGCAAGTAACGTTGTTCAATTTTTTGATGCTGTGGCTGACGACGATGAAGAATGATGTCTAATGCTAATGTAATGGATTGTACCATTTGACGACACACTCGTTACGAAAGTCGCATTTTGTGAACCTTTGTTGTCCCTTTGCGTTCTAAACGGTTTACTACACACATTAATGCGATTTCTTTCCCGAGACCAAGCCTGTATATAGGGTCAGTTTGCAGTAGAATTCCAACATCGGCATAGCTTAGTGGTGGAGTACTGGGCCGGCGCACAAGGGACCTTGGTTCTAATGCCCTTGTGTCCTTAGTATCTCGCTTTGTCCGATAGTGGTTACGGACGCAGGCGTTGGTGGCGGACAACTACAGCGGACAACTATGAGATCACGGTGTTGTGATCTCATAACAGCTTGCGTTGTAAAATTGGTCCATTTGTTCACGAAGGTATTTCTGTTCACTTGAGCATCAAGTGATCTCCTAACAGCTTGCGCTGTAAAATCGGCCAATTTGTTCCCGAAGGTATTTCTGTTCGCTTGAGCATCAAGTGATCACAATGGCTCGCTTGCTGCTCAATGTGGCCAACTTGGTGCGTAGCGCACCTCCGTTCCACGACTCGTCTACTCCGTGCTTCCTTTCCCATCAAACGTAAGACAAACGCAGTCTCGGTCGGCCAACACACGACATCTGATTCGACGTATACAGATCACATGTTTTCCCCTTATCGTCCCGACGTTCAAACACGCTGAACAGCAGCAGCGTATGCAAACACGAAGGACGCATAAACCTCCGGTGCCTGCAACTTTGTTTGGCTCCCAAACATGTGTCGTCTTCAGCAGAGAACATAGGAGCGCCAGTCTTTTATTTGCATAAAATATTCGAGAACACGTCTTGACGACCCTCGATTGTGCACCAGAAAGATGTCTTTATTTTTTATTATTTTGTTCCTTAACTTTTGAAACTGAACTAAAAAAAACGTGGTCAAAATAATATTATTTTTGTTGTTGGCGTTGCTCTTGAATAGGTTTCGTGCGGCGCTAAAATGTAATTTATTCAAGAAGAAAGACGAACGCGAAAGAGAAATTTGCCCAGGTCGCGTTATTGTGGCACTTTGAAATCAAAACACAGCGAGATTAGTTTTTTTTTTCTCGTCACAAATGGGGTGCGATATAGTGTATGACAAGGTACACCACGTACACTTTCTTCTTGTTCCTAACCGAGGCAGATTGCTGCCATGAGCTCTTGTATTCTCTTGCGTCATGTAATTCGAATTAAGAAGCATAAGGGTCTTTTTGGGACTACTGGTTCGCGGTTGTTATGGTATTTTTATGACTACTGGTTCGCGGTTGTAATCTGAGGTTTTGCCCAACGCAACCTTTTTTTTCGCGGTGAGCCGTTTACTGGCGAGTTATAGTGGTACATTCTATACACTTTGACTATCTTTTTATACATGTGAGATTAACATGTACAACATTCGCTTTTGACAGGTGCATTGACACTCTTAAGGATAGCCGTGAGGCGCACGGCTTTCTAAAAGAGAGTCCTAACATGACTTTCAAGAGAGAGTCGTAACACCCCCCCCCCCCTCAAAAAAAAAAAGACATAGTCATAGCACGACTCTCCAAAAGAGTAAGTGGGCCTTTCTAAAAGGATTGCTGTACATGGAACTCTCAGTTGAATAAAAAGAGAGTCAATGGACAGCCTTTTTTTTTCGTAGCTAGTTTGCATACGTAAGAACGCCGTGTTTACCATGCAGTGCTCATCAGTGGAAATTCTGCGCATGCGTTTTACGTGAAGTGCGGTGCTATTACGTATGCGAAGCTGTTACAGACACTACATACTCCGCGCATGAACTATCCATTACCCTCTATATTGAATCTGAATATAACCTACATCCCGTTTCAAAGACACATATAAAAACTTACTGCGTGACGGGCAGCACAGCACTTTACAGCAATATTTTCGCTCGTTCGGGAAGCAATAACAACGTTCTCCGGCTTACTAACGGCAATAAATAAGCCATGACATGCCGCGAGCTCGCTTTCTGGCCAGCTAAGGCAGCCTTAATATTTAGTGAATGGCTCTGCTTAAAGAAAAAAAAATTGTAGGAATCGCAGGATCGCCACGAATGTTGTTTGTTGGAAAAACTGGTTCTCCGTACCGGAGCCAAATGCCGTGATCACCATAACCGAAAGTAATCGATTCCGCACGGTGCCGAATATAAATGCTGCGCAGCGAATCTGCAATTCAACATGTCAGTTGGCTTACCACGTGACCATTACAGTGTTGTTTTTTTGCTTTATGTTGTCTGGGATTACTCTATTGTCTACACTGGTTCTACGGTCGCGCTCTGTATAATCTATACTCCACGTGAGCATGTGGCCCAGCTCACTCCAGATGCTAAAGTGACCTAAATGGTGACATATTTTGTCGGGACAGAGTTTGGCTGTTTATATGAGCGCATATTGCTCCTCATTCATTGCTTTCATCCTCACCTTCCAATAATTGACGTAACCTCTTGCTCTTTATTTAGCTTTACTGAGTAGAAATTCTAAGTTCTGGCGTCAAACCACGGTGGCAGTTTTCAATTTCGAAGCTGACATAGTGACAAGGCTAAACTAGGGCCAGTATTAAACCAAGCAGAGGGGATCAGCTCTCACACGAACAGCCAAATCCTCCCCTAATCACTCGGGAACATGTTACGATCGGCAACACTGTGCAACCGTGCAGTGCGCTTGTCCACACGCCCACACGTTGTCACTCACAAAGAGTGTGATAGTACATCCTGCATCGTGGTTTCACACGAAACACATTCTGCCTTTTTTTCCATTTGTTTCATGAGGCCAAAAATTAGTGCCATCAGATAGAATATTTATTTTCCAGTAAAGTTTTGCAGATAAGTATAAACATCATGAGCATTACGAAATCGACAATAAAACTGGACAAAAACAGTATAACTAAAATTTTGTTAGGATTAACTAAGATGTACGAATGATGTGACAAAATGTAAGGTAGACGAGGAGCCATCTTGCCTCAGGTTCGAATATAAGGTCGAATATTTCTCATTAGCATGCATTATATTTTCTGGCTAGGCTACCACAGTGATCGTGCACTTTCTTGGTTATTCACACATGTGCGCGAGGGAGGATTAACATTGAACATCGCACGAACCCTGGTTTTTCTCTTTGTCACTGTCGTCTTTGCTAGATGGAGAGACCCCGTCTACTTTTTAGTGAGATGGCTCCAAATGAAAGATTCGTGCAAGATAAGAATATCAAAGACAGCTCTACCCCTGTCCGCAGTATATCCCACTCTCGGTCGAGTTGTTCAGTAATAGCGTATGTGTCTGCTAGAGTATTTACGAGAAAAAAAATATGTGCTAGTTTAGGCCTCTCGACATTGCACAAAACAGTACAGCACTTACTCCACATAATTGAGCGCTTTTCTGTGATTCAATGCCAGAAAGACCACGTGTATGCAGATCTGTGATCGACTGATGCGGAGTGATTCGCTGATGCTTGCCAGCTGATTGATCCAGAGATCATATCCACCGATCATTTCTAGTCGTGTGCTCACACACAGACTGCATACCGTACTAGGGACGTCACATCCGTGTTGCTTAATCTCTAAGACTAACGTTTATATACGTCAGATATGCGTTTATCTTTCCCTGAAATTCCCAAACCAGCCCTATGTCCACGGTTCGTCTTCTCCACAGCCTTCTCGTCTACAGCGAATCCTACAGGCATAGCCTGACATCCGAGATGAATATTATCCCCCGTTTACCACCAGTCCTGCCCTGAAGCTCAAAAGCAATAAAGAAAACCAACAACGAGAACAACGACAAATAACTGAAGGAAATGAAGTGATGCGCATGCTACGCGATGCATGTTCTCTCTAGCGTGTTCATTCGATTCGAATAGCGTACTCTTCGGAACGTGCTGGTGAGCATGCATCGAAGGTTATGGCTTTTTTTCGTCCACTTTATCGGGTCTACCGTGTGACGGTTATTAAGCGCGCTAGGAGTGCTCTCATCTGCGACTAATTCGCCGGATTTTCTGCCTCGTCGCTCGCAGGAGGACCCGAGCGGGCGCGCGACGCGAGATGCTCGCGCTCATGCGATGCGGAAAGGATTAATTCCTCGTGCGAGTACTATTCGGGGAGACCGTGCTTCGATCGAATGACAGCGCTGGGTTCTTAATTGGTGAGCGAAAACATTTGCTTGGCCTCGTATTTTCTTGACAGATGCCAGCGGAGTGCAGAGAACGTCACGCACGTGCACACTGACACGCGCGCAGCGATCTAAAGACAAAGTAAATGTCATCAAAATACGCCTGTCTAATTGACTCCCGTGTGAGAGCTCCCGGTAGGAGTTTAACTGAGAATTTCGGTGACTTTTCTTTTCACTGTTTGTGGGAAGTGGATGCGTGACTGGCGCCGGTGGAACCATAAAAGTATCGTACTGCCTTAGATTATCAAATATATACGTCATTGTATAGTCAGATTATTTTTTGTGTGTGCCCACGTCATTGGCCACTGTAAGTGAATGTGCAGCTGCATACATAGCGTTGTTTTGCTGTTGCCAGTTGAGCGAAGTAATTGCACAATTTGATATTCATTTACTGGGGTGACATTGCTTTGTTGGCGTTTAAAAGCTTTTAAGGGTGTTTTTGTGTGAATTTCATTATCTCGATACAAATTTATGCAGTTTTTGGTATGTACCCTAACCTGCTTTAGAGAGTGTGGCATTCACTTTAATAGCCGAGCTGTAAAAAGTTTGCGCGATGGTTCGATTTCCGGTCTCTGTTGGCGTACATCCATGAGGTTAGACAACAAGAAATTCCCGTGCACTTAGAATTAAACGCACGTTAAAGAACACCGGCTGTTTTTTACTGAGCCACAGTCTAACACTACGGCGTGTGCTATAACTGTATCATTATTTTGATGCGCGAAATCCCTCAACTTGTTTTTCAACTTCATGCGGTAGCAGTTAGCCCTGTGTTCCAATTTCGAGAAACTGGTCAGAAAAAAAATGCATAGGGTCTCGTCACGTAATAAGTAAGCAAGCTGAAATTCATGCAGATGATTCCCAATGATATCGAATATTTCTGTGCCACACTATTTTCACGGGGTCACGAAACTAAAGACGGCAGCAGTCGTGTGCTTCAAGGCTAAACTTTTTGTTTGGATAAACTTTTTACTTGGAGAAACCAAAATTCGCACTACACGTAATAACTCTCTACATTTACTTCGGTGAAATGTACTTCGGCCGTCGATAATCTGATGTACACGCAGCATCGAACATTCGAGCCCTATCACTGGTGCTCACGTAAGCTCTCGAATAAGTCTGACTTCGCGTGCTGCCGGCAATCTTAGCAGGATGAGCTCAAACATGGCAGTGCGTTCTGCGCGGAACATTGCTGATTTTTGTGGATGAAACATAAATAAAAATCAAAATCAGACAATAAAGAAGCGTAGTAATTTTGGTTAAGCAATCGGCATAAAGGTTATTATGCCTTTTTGTTTTCTTTTTTGTCAAAGCTGATATCTGACCGAGAATGACAAGTTTAATGTCAGTTAAACATCTTCCTGCTTAAGAAGATATCTGGTGTACATACATTGCCTCCTTGAGTGGACATGAGCCAATTGCATGCTGCATTAGTTTTTTCTGATGCTAGTTTTGATGTTAGTTCTGAATGTAAAACCAAGAACTTTGTGAAGTAGAGCTAGTTATTAAGGACATTTATGTCTGTAGAGCGTTCAATAATCAGGTCATTTATTCGTACTAACCTCGTGCGCTAATGTTCCTGGGACAGATGTTCAGATAATTTTTACGACAGGCCAAAGTCTACCAATCAATGAAAAAACGCTATACTTTACACCAAAAAAATTCATTATCGCGGCCCCAGGCTTCCGCATAAAAATAACACTTACTCTGGATATAAACGTAAGATCAAACTTAAATCTGTCCTATCGCGAGACATTATTGGTGACGACATTCAGCCACTGTCGAACAACGACTTAGAAAAAGTAAGCTTCGAGAATTCGTTTTGTAGGCTCATATTAACAAGTACCCTTTACATTACTATTGTTCGTATAAATAACACTTAGAAAAGTCGGATGATTTACATATCTAAAGAAAACATGGAATTTAAATTGTGGAAGGCACTACAGAACCAAAAATATTCTTTGCAACGCAGTCACTATCTTACATGTTTGAACTGCTGAGTTTTGTTTTTATTGCACGAGTTTTTTCATTGTAACTGTTTCTTATTGCATAAATATTATCAGAGATTTATTTTTGTCTCTGTTTAATGGGTCTATATATTGTGTAACTTTTTTATGCTTCCCTTACGCAATTCTTAGTATAGAGCTGCAAGCTATCTTCAATAAAGAAAAAAAGTTGCTAAAAGCCCCTGCTCTAGCATTCACAGGAAAGCTCTAGACTAAATTTGCGCGTTTCAACAGCCCCCAACCCACCGCGATGTAGGGCATATTATTATCGAACAGGCAATCAGAAAACCTCTCACTACTTAAGAGTTTTGTTAAATTACTATGTGATGTCACCGAGAAACTTATGGTGGCATTTCACGTGTGACCGAATGGTCGTGCGATGACTCCATCGCTTCAAGCACTCACTTTTTCATGGTTGACTAAGCTTTCCTGGTGAATTAATGCCGATTCACATCGGTAAATGGTATAGTGCATCCAAGGCGGGACAAATTGAGAGACTCGCAAACACGCATACTGCAGCGCTAGCTTTCATCAGCGCATTTTACCCACGCATACTGGAGCGCTAAGCTTTCAACAGCGCATTTTACCCATAGGGATCACCAATACATATACCCTACATCAAGTACTACCAAAACACGTGCTCAAATGAGACAATCGTAGATTTAATACAAATCGGTCCCTCTTTTTTGAGAGGGACGGGAAGATGTGTATTAAATGTGATTCGTTTCTTCTGAGATTGCACGATGTAACGCGGATGATGAATATACGTACTGATGATACTGTGAATAAACTGTATTGCTGAAAGTTGGCGCCGAGTATTTGCGTTTATGTCTCATTAGGCTGGTCCAGTCTTGGATGCAATATACCATTCTATGGCCCTTTGGAAACCGCTGCTACGTTGGAAGTGAATATATTCATTAAGTGCCTCGTATGTGCAATATGCGAGCAATCTGGCATGTGTTTTTTTGCGCCAACACGGATGCGAAAAGCAACTACAGTCGGCTTCTCGTGAAGCAAAAAAAAAAGTAAATTGAGGTCACGCATGAAATTGACGTGGCCGGATATATATAGAAGTGTGACATATCGCGTACCGGTACAACTTTGAAAAGAGAATGGGTCTCCCTCACGCTACCCAATAATATCTGATGGGATTTGCTTTCTCGCCGTTGGTGAACGAGTCAAGGGCTTTCGACAGACGCTTTTTTTGGGTCTGAACTGCTCCATCGAGGATTCCGTTCTCGCTCGGCCATGGTGTTACAACCGGATGTATTGGCATGCGCACAGAAGACCCCGTAGTTTATTTCTCAGTGGTAAAGACCGAATCCTTAGTTAAATGTTGCAAACATTTTTTTAGGACTATAAGAGATCAAAACGTCTATACTTAGTCGTTTAACAATGAATACATGCTAGAAATTTTGCGATGATGTCCGAAGCGAATTACTGCTACATTTTTGTTTAAATACAAATTGTTTAGGTCACAATTCCAAGAACTTGAGCATGTTTATGCATGGTTGAAAAAGAAAATAGCAGCTTTTCAGCCATAATAGATGGGCGAAAATTGCGGCACTCGCAAGCCTTTAAGCATCGCCTTTAATCATCGACTTTAAGCGTTGAACGCGGTAGCGATATTCTGTCTGTAGTGCGTACTTCAAGCACTTAGTGCGTGAAATCTTTTGGAACTTTCTATGCACCCACTACGTGGTTTTAAGGGAATAAGAGCAGTAACGTGTGTGCCTTTTGTAGTTGATGACTGGCTTTGAGCTATGAAGTCATTATTATAATCGCCTCTTCTGACACCCGATGGCAATGTACGCTTGTACCAAACATTATTACTGCCATATGATATGGTGTATTTTTAATCAAATATGCGAGACGCGTGTCTTTGTAAAGCATGAAAGTTGCTTTCTTTGCATTTCCAAGCAGAGGAAGTTATTTTTGCTGCATCCACAATCAGAGGTGTGGCTGTGTGATAGAAAATGCTATTTCCACGCAAACGATCCGGGTTTGGTCCTCACTTATACCATGCGTTTTTTTTAATTCATTTAGTTGCATCTTTCTAGATTTTTTGGTCATGCAAAGATGATTTTTGCTCACAAACAACGCCCACACCGGATTTCCGGCGAAACGAGCTCTTTAACACTATCACGTTAAAACTCGTTGGTGGAACTTTATTGTGCTAAAATGTTACTTAATGTACTTACACGTTGGCTCAGAAATGTCGTCTCGCTTTACAGAAAAATTTGCCTCTAAATATGTTAGAACAACAACAACAACATCCGCTACACTTAGATTTAATTTAGGAGAAATGAATACACTGAACATTGACGTATATATTAAAATAGATTCGATGTAGCGCAGCCTTGTACAGCGGCAAAAAAAAAAGATGTATTTTAGAGACGGAAGTGAAGGTTTTCTGATGTATGAAGTGTTAACAGCGCATAAATATTTATGATTGAATGGCACTTCCATAACAACAAAGGGGCAACGGCGCATCTAAGTTAAAAGCAAGACCGTTCCGTTGTATGATGTATCGCTGGAGCCATACAAAAGCAATATTTCAGGACAGTCGAACTGCCCGTTTGGTAGGTCATCACATCTCCGTCAAATAACAATAAAAATTATTTTTTTGCGGGCAAAACACTCGTATATCTCGTGAAGCAAGAAGTTTTCGAGATTTTGCGTGATCTGCTGAAATTTCGCCCGGCTAGGCGCTACATCGGGAGACTGGCGTCGTCGTCAGCCCGAATCATGCTAAAGAAAAAGCTATAAGATATGCAGTCCCTCAAGACTAACACAACATACTAATGTGAAAAAAATAGGGCGGGGGGTGAGAGATACCTTTATTCTTCCTTTAGTTAAGGAGACTGAATGAAGTACCACACGAGTTTTATTTGCGTGTATTAATTAGCTTTGCTCTAGTATTCCATTGTATTGCGGTTAGACTTACAAAGGACACCCACCATTATGAGAAGTGTACATCCTTGACAAAAGAGAAACAAAGTGTGTCAAGCGCGTTAACACATACGAAAAGACAAGGAGACAGAGCCGACGCACACTTGCAAGCCTTCCGCCAAAATATACAATGTACATTTATTCCGACAACTTATAAATATGCATCACAAGCTTTCAATTTAATTCAACAACGGAGCACACAATTAGGAAACAAAATAATGGGGGAGGGGTACTGGTCCCAATTAAAAGCGGATGTCAGTCCCATTCTCGGTCAGCAAGCTTGAGCGGAAACGTTCAACGTTCATCAAACCAGCCGGCGTTAGCGAACCAGCGCTCATCATTTTCTGGCACGCAAGGATGAGCCTAGAAGCAGGCTCGGGCGCTCTGTTGCTGCCTCTTTTCTCGTAGCTTCCACCGAGACGCAATTACTCTAGCAAGCGCATCACAATTTCTCGGTATTGTTTTTTTTCATATTTCAATGTGGAAGAGATATATGGAATAAAAGATGCTTCCGTACAGTAAAAATTTTTTTCGAAAGTATTCGCTTCCTTTTTTGTTCTGTTCATACCGTCAGCGAAATAGATGCGTCTCATGCGGTAACGGTCAGCGATACAACCCTACTACCCAGTTCTTTAGGGATAGGGGCAGCGCTGAGTTGGGAGAGCACGGATTAGGGACGTCGTATGCATGCATAAATTATAGCTGCCTTTTTAATCTTTTTTTTTCTTTGATACTCGCATAACTTTGTTTCAACCGAGAACAACATCTCCGGCAGTAATTTTCTGCTGTAGCTTCACTGCCCCAGAGTGGCCTGTTGTTTAGCTTTTTTTTTTTCGCATGTGCAGTATCCGACTTGCTTTTATTTTTGCAAAGTTTAGGACTTCAAGTTTCTTTTTCCCTGAAACCAACATTTACTTCTTCTTTTATGACCTGCTGAACTTGCGGTTTTGTTTTGTATTTCTTGCTAAGATCACTTTTTCACGAAGGACACCATAATGAGATAGCTATTGTTCTTTGCTATATTTATATTTTCTTGGCCAAGACTGGTTACATCAAAGGAAAATTATGGCCCGTATTTTTGCAGAAGTAGCAAGGAAATGTTTGCTCTGGGAAATGCTACTGTAGAGAAAATGATAATCTGGCGTTATCTAGCTAAGAGCACGAAGCTTTCGATGTGGCTTTTAAACGAAGCAAACGATATTTTCGTCATAGTTATTCAGTGCATTTCTGTAAGGTGCCCTGCGAGACCTTTCAGTGACCTAGCCGTTCCCAGATAACTCTTTCTTACCTAGCCCTCAAATGTACTCGCTTTTTGAGGTGGAGGCCAGCTGAAACAACTGGTTCAATATTTGCTGACTTCCTTCCCAAAATAGTCCGACAGTCTACGTGGACGACGTGAAGAGGAGCAATAAGGGTGGTACGGTCGAAACTTAGTTGGAAGATCAATCCTGGATCCAATTGCCTTTGCCTGATATTATCACTTCGTCCTAAGGCGTTGGAGGGGCGAAAAGGCAAACACAAATCAAACAGGGGACGGCGGCAAGTTAGAAAAGGACGGAAGTTAGGAATAAAAGGGGTGCCAACAAAATGTGCAAGTTTTAGACGTTGTCATAGAGGGGGACGAGGAATGGGGAAAAGGATGGCCGAGCACGGAACAGAAATAATGAACGAACGAAATAAGTGAGTATGTCAGGAAGGAAAGAGCAATACAGAGACGTTATCTCGGAAGAGCGCAAAAGAAAGGCGCAGGACGAAAAGCAATGGAAAAGCCCACGGCCCCGCCCCTCTTGGTGTCGGTGGCACTGCGGCAAAGGCTTTGCTGGTGTGTCGCCCGTACACCTTCGCGCCTACTCGTCGGAAGGCGGCTCGGAGGACCCAGACTGCGGCCGGGTAGCGGCGGCCGTGCTGCGGCACCGTCACTGACTGTGAGAGAGAGTGAGAATGGAAGGAGCGAGGGGAGCCCGGGGCGAGCGCCAGGGAGCGCGGGGGCCCGCGCCGCCGTGGGCCAGCTGGGGCCCGGGCCTCGCAGCAGATGGCGCCAGCCGTGGGCTGCTGCGCGCCGTCGCAGCGAGCATCGTCTCGTTCGGAGGGCCAGTGAGCAGCTGCTGCCGCGGAATGGCGGGCAGCAGGGCGCGTCGGTGACCCCCGTGGATGCCGCCCGGCGGGCCGGCGCCAAGGCCAGCGGCTCGGAGGTGAGCAGCAGCTGAGCACGTCATCGATTGCACGCCTCCCAGACAGCCTGACACGCCCCGCTTTTGTGTGCGGCTCGATCCCCGTCGCCGCTGCGGCTAGCACCGCAATCCTCCCGAAGAGGCAATGCGCGCGCGATCACGCTGCGATTGCCTCGGCTATGCGTAGGTCCCGGACGGAAAGCTGCGCCACGAAACGGTCCTTCCAACGCGAAGGTCGCGGTGGATGCGAGCCAAGACTATGCGGGGAAACAAATGCGCTCTAGACCCGTGCTGCCTAGGCCGCATGACTTTTCGCGAGTGGTTCCATTCAGCTCTTACCTCTCCTGAATACTAGGGGAAGTGTCGTTGTTGTCGCACGATGTGTTTTGCGCTCATTTCTTTCTGCTAGCGAGCGATCAGTGCAGCTCGAAAAATCAACTAGTGTTGCAATCAATCTCTCTGTCGCTGCGGTTCAAACCCAGTGGCTGTAACCCGCCGCGCAGCAACGTAACGTCGCAGCTTTGCGCACAGTTCGGCAAGACACTGTTAAGTTTGCAAAAAGGCATGGGAAAGCTGCTAGAAATAACGCGGGGATTCGCTCGGCATTGGCAGCTTCCACTGCCAGTGGCAGCACTGCACACGCGCGCTAACCACTCGCATTGTCCCGACAGAGAAACGGAGGCGTCAGCCAGTAGCCTGGCTCATTTGTTTTGTTGGCTGTGCGTGCGCGCTCGGCCCGGTCTGGGAACCCGTTAACTTGCGAACAGAGGTGGCGCTGCTTGAGGCGCCGCTCCTCTGGGACTGTTGGCAGTGCGTGCAGTGCGACAGACAAAAAAAAAACACAATCTACCCAAACGATAGCTAGTAAAGCAAAAATCGGCATTATCGAAAAAAAAAACCCACCTTGGTTAACAGATCGAGTAGTGTGTCTTTCCGGATTCATTTCTGAAGCGCCAGCGGCCGCGAGACAGGGCGTCTGCTGCATTTTGCGAACTTATCCTACCGTGCAGCCTAAGTGTTCATACGGCTCTTTTTCTCGCGTCCGTGTTTGTGGGGCCGAGCTGTTGTGGGCGTACTTTCGTAGCACACGGCCTCGCCAGCACTGTATACGATGTGCTTCCGTCATACCGGTACGTGTGAACCACTAATGCGGCCTCACCACGTACAGTGCGGCGCGCGCGCTGGTGCACCATCAGCGCAAGGTGCGCGTGGCGCGAATCGATGTCGCCGAAATAGCGCCCCATCGACCGACGCCTGCGCAGGGCGCATCGCGCGCTCACATGGCCTCCACCAGGAACCACTGTCCGAGAGCCCACCCCCTCCGGTGGCTCACTAGGAACCGCCGCGCTGTACGAACGATGTTTGTAATTATCACGCTGTCGCATCAGTAAGACACAAACACCCCCGGCTAAAAGAAGTGTAGCCATGCACAGAGGAACTTCACTTGTCAGTCGCCGAAGCGACACCGACAGAATGCTTGACTTCAAATGAACAATTTAGACTTTTCACTTGTACTCTGAAAACTCTATTGTAGTCAATTTCATCCTCATATAGAATGATTGTTAGAAGAAAAAAAATAAAGCCAAGGTACTATTTTTAAGTTTCTCGGTGAAATTTCCGCATATGACGTCACAAATTTCAAAATATTTTGCTCATATTTCGACGCAACGTTTGAACAGCATTTTTCAAAACTTAGTATGCTAACTTGCTGGCCCTCAGCGGATAATGCACTTCATATTTACTTAGGCACTCGTAGATGTCGTTAAAATCAGTGATGTCACGGCGATAGATGCGCAGGGTGTGAAGCGGCGTGGCTGCCCACATTTTTTATTCCACGTTTTCTTGCCTGCCAAGCGTCGCTTCACGGCAAACGAGGTTGTTTTTGTATTCTGAAAGAGTAGTTAACGTGAAAAAAATTGTTTAACCCTCATTAACAGTCGTTCGTGTTTTGTACTTTTCTATAATCTTCACTCTCTCCCTCTGGAAAATATTTCATGTTTTCCTGCTCCCCCACACGCGTACTTCGTCCATTAGTCAATGCCAACCGTGGGGCACCTATTGGCGGAAAACGTCGATGCACCGTACAAGAAAAAGTAGACCGTACACGTACAGCAGGCACGGGTAATCTTTATTTACTTTTCCGTCCTAGTTTCGTACGCAAGCCCAGGACTAGACTGCGGCCTTCGTACAAAAACAGCGTAGACACGGGATTCTGGCCTTTTAGTTGTTGGAAGTGCCCCGTATCAGTTTGCATGCAGCAATGAATTTTTAACATCCTGTACCACTTTGTGTTTTCTGTATATTTTTCTGACGTATAAACTGTCATAACTGACACAGCACGGCACAGTTTTGTTCAAGGTACAGAAACAGAAAAATGGTTTTACCTCGCGCTTAGCAACTCTACAGAAAAGCTAGATTTACAGGCTTAAACGAAAAAAAAATGGCAGCATATCCACGGAGTGAATGACGGAGAGTGGGGCGAAGCATTCGTCCGTCCATGCGTCCGTCTGTGTGACCGTCCATGAGTCTGTTTGTGCGCCCGTCCCTGCGTTCTTTCGTGCATCCGCCCCTGCGTCCGTTCATGCGTCCATCCATGCATCTGTTTGTGTGTCCGTTCGTTCATCTATTCAACACTCCAAGTCCCACCATCTCGCATCTTTTTATCATATATTCCCCATATAGAAGCATCGCCATCCAGCGGACATTCCAAGGACTAAACGAGAGGTGGCACACGCACACTTTCTTACGGCCTGCGCTTTAGGTCCACTTCCCACCTTTAACCACCTCGAGTTCATGGTATATACTACTTCACTGTATTCATGGCACTGCGGCCCAACGCTCGCTAAACCTTTCTAAAACCAAGGAGGTTACGCCCAGCGAGTATAACGTAGCAACCTTTCCCTGTCAGATAGGGCTCAATTTACATGCCAATGGCTGCTAATGAGAAATGAGAGACAGGAGAATTCGGCTTTTACTTTCTTACGGCTTGCGCTTCGTATCTACTTCTCATTTTTCAACCACCTTGAGTTCATTCATGGTATATACAAGTTCATTGTATTCATGGCACTGCGGCTCAACGCTCGCTAAACCTTTCTAAAGCTAAGGAGGTTACACCCAGTGAGTATAATGTAGCATCCCTTTCTTGTCCGATAGTGCTCAATGTACATGCCAATGGCTGCTAATGGGGATCGCAGCGTGCGCGTTGACTAAAAGCCGAATGCTCATGTCTCTCATTCCCCATTAGCAGCCATTGGCATGTACATTGAGCACTATTTTTTATTGTTGAACAACGCACAGAAGAAATCTCTCACTGGCACCACCTTGGAGGTCAAGTGTTATACCTATTTCGGGTATGTGCCACTGGTGGTTACATACGAGGGACGCCCAAGCCACGCCATAAGGAGCTTCGCTCCTAAAACATTTTTGAGTGGTGGGTGCGGGGCCGAGGCGTGAAGTTTATGATAACATCTTGGGTTCTACCATAGCTGTGGCATTGCACGTACGCGCCCGCTTCAGCTACAGTAGTTGCGGGGTTCGATCACCAGTGCCGGCGGGCCGGCCACCCACCGGTTTATAAACAGGGGACAGGCGGGCTTCAGGGCTGTGACGCGACGCTCAGTGGTGAAACTTGCTCTGACTGGAGGACTCGCAACCCGTTGTGCGGGACCCGGCACATCTTGGGTTCTTTTCAGTAGTTGTATGGCGTGAAATTGAGTCATGGTGGTTAGTAGAGATTGACTAAAAGATTACTGCAATTAATATTTATTGAATTTATTATTATTTATTGCACTAAACCCTATGGCCTGACGAGTGTTTTTGATGTAGGCTGTCGTTTATTGGCCGAAATAATTTCGTGGACATTTTTTTAATGAGTGGTGATCGCACAATGCTAGTCATTAAAATGTCTCAATTTGAAAATTGCAGATTAGTAGTCATCAAATAACATAATATTACGGTAGACACATCCCTAACAACTTAGCTCAGGGCGAAATTTGTAGTCAGTACACGAGACACGCATATACGCTAAGAAACTATAATGTTCAAAAATCTACAACTATGTTGCATTTGAATTTTTTGGCGACAAGAATCACAATATGGCTATCACAAAATCTTTTTAGCATTTTTTGGCACTCGTGCTCTTTCCCTGTTTTAGTTAAACAAATATCTCTGGACTTGATCGAAGCATTGGACGAACTATAGGTTATGTTTTTATGAAATATTTATCCAGTGTTGCTAAATAACAAGCCGGCTCTTCAGAAGAATTACTTGGAAGTAGAGTTAGCTTTATTGATGATAATGTCGCACTGAATGCCCCTCCGTTCGCATATGCAGAGTGGTGAAAGGTCCGCGCCTCGTGCGCTCCAGTTTTCATGCTCAGAATTTGCATTGCAAAACGTTACTGCACGCTTAACATTAGTATATGCTCACATCAGTATAATTTGAAGCATAATGTTCCAAGAGTAGTAAGTTTGCGCCAGCGAAAAAAATACTTAAAGTGGTATCCAGTCCCGACTCGTGCAGTGGAATTTGAAAGAATATAAAGCTCGTGAATAAGCGAAATTAAAAAAAGAAAATTTGTCGCTTGCACATTCTGACTTCAAAATAAATTATCAAGTCAAGTGAATCTTTTTATAGCGTTTTCTTTTTTGACGCATCAACGACTGTGCTGAAGAATAATTTGTCGTTCCGATTCGCCGCCAAACTTTATAACTAAGTTAGCGCGATGATTAAAGAAAGTCGGGATGGCCAGGCGCTCGTGACAGAGAAGAATTTCATCATAATGAAGGAACATGCATAGGCGATTTTGCGGTTCTTTTCTAATCTGGTTGTGAGCTCCTTCAGATTTTTTTGTATGAGGTTGTGACTTCGTTTTACTCTGTTTAAAAACTCGATATCTTTATTTTATTGCGCTCAAGTCTCGTTGACATGTCCTATGAAACGTCAACGTTAATTTTATCGAAGCATCTAGCAACGTGAAAGTTTTCAGGATAAGAATTCATTTGATTTTACGTGTAAAGTTACGAAACAGCTGTATAGTAACATCATGACAGATTCATTTAGTAGACACAACCTTAACCGTCTCACGATTACTTTACTAATGAATTCATCTAACTGCGCGAATAATCAGGTTTGACAAGTTGGTCAATATACCATTTATACTTTTTTTTCAAAGATCAGTTGTTCTTACTTTTTTAGATATAGTGGGGATGTACTGAAGAAACGGACGTGCAATTTTATTTAGGAACTTCCTCCATGTGTCATAAATAAATTATTTGTGTTAGTTACTGCGCGTTGATCGTTCACGGCGTGTGCTCGTGTGAACTGAACTTAACGCATCACTCTGGCGAGGCCTTCACAGTTTTTACTTATAACGCTAGTGGCTTACTTACATTGTTTGCGGTATAAACTGGCACACCAAAAGATAACTACGTAGAGGATTGTGAAGGGGAGCGTCGTTTAGCTGAATAACGTGTTCACAATGGCATGGCACTTCAGACAACTATATGGCAGTATAGAGTGTGGCATGCCAGGCCCGTACCCAGGAATTTTCTTTGGGTACAGGGAGCACTTCTTGAATTCCTTGAAAAGCGCATATTTTTATTATTCTTTTTCGGTAAAACACCCCTATCCATCCAATTTCGGGCTGCTTCCGTGTATCTAGCCCCCCTTCCCCCCCCGCCTATGGGCCTGCGATAAGGCAAATCGGTTTTCTATTATTAAACTGCTCAGCGCAAAAAAAAAAAGGTAGAGGAAGCGCACACAAAGTTTACGTGGACCAGTTTAGACTTCCAACTGAATTTTGTTGCGATAACAGACAAATAAGTCGCCTGCAGAAAAGATAAGACCAGAGGCCTGTGCCGAAACAAATATAGCAAAAAAAACCGCAAGGTAAGGGAAAAAAAGCGCGAAAAGTTAAGTAGTTACCCCTGAACAAAAGGAAGTTATAAGTGTAACCCTTCAATAGCATTATCGAAAAATAAATGACTTATTTTTATTCTTCGGCACGTGGTGTTCTAGAGTAGTTACTTGATTTTGTGATTTGTTCTTTTACTTCTTGTTTGTTGCTTTTTTTGTTCTTGCATGAGCATGTGGTCCTATATTCTTTGTGGCTTAAATATTTCTTTATTGCAATAGAATGAAGTCGTAAATCTGCCCTGGCCCTCATCCACATTTTGTGTACTGTGTCTACCTTTTGCGCTGAGCAACTTTATGATTCTGCGGAAAGATTGAAATTAAAAAAGTAAAAAAACGTGCCACAATATGCTTGCTTAAGTATCCTTAATGCAGTAGTGCACTCGAATAATTGAAAAGTCATGTTGTTATATTTCAAATACATTTGAACGTATTCAAAACATACGTCACGAGCCTTTATATAAGGAAAAATGTAGTTCTTGTTTTTTTTATTTCCAGCACGTTTAATGTTTCGTGGTCTTATTTGTGTAATGTGCTTTTATTCTACGATAGTATCACTTGCGTGAATTACTTTAATGTTACTTGCAAACCACGTCCGAATTTCGGAGCGTCTGCACACAGGAACAAATGATAACCGAGACAACGTTGCTGTACCTGCAGGTGTGTCAGTGTGATTGATATTTCAGTGTTATCAATGTGATCACAGTGATCAGTGTGATCTGCAGTGTGATCGGTATTGTGATCTGGTTGTTCTTTGACATCGCTATTAAGTTTCTTGTGTTCATGCTAATATTGATCAATAATTAGACGCTCAAAATATGACTGAAGTTATTGAAGTATATGAAGTTATTTGTCCTTAACTACTTAGCTGAAAAAAAGTCAGGTCATAAGTTTAGGTCGGACGTGCCATCCATACCGAGCACTCGCTTCTAAGTTATCCTTTATACTTTAGAAAATTTTGTCGCCCTACAACGCTATTGGAGCGAATACTCTAAAACAGCTCAATGCAAGGACAATATGTTAACTTATGGTCTTGTTCTGACCTCCAACTCACAAATATGATATAAAATAATTGCAATATCTACTGCAAAAGAATTTAAACAAGTTTGCTTTTGTTAAGAGAACTTGAAGTGGAAACTCCCTGCTAATGTGTACTCAGTCTTTTTTAACATATTTTCAAGATTTCAATATTTAACAAGCATACTGTAACACTAGTCAACATTAGCCGACGCTATCCATGATTTAGTTACCATTTCTGGGTAGCTGTGTTGTCCCGCTTTGTTTCTTCGCCGACTGTACGGTATGGTTTTCTCTTGCACCAACAGTACAGACCTTCGTCGTTTTTTAAATTTGATTTTGTGGTTATGCACCACTGTGTCATATAGCTGTTTAACATATCACATTATTGTTTGAGTCCTGTCCTCACAGACATAGAGACACATGGTTTTCAGAGGGGAGGAGCCAAAAAATACTTCATTTTAAATAGATTATCCTATGCGTCACATGCCCCAATCAGCTTCACGAAAAACTAGGTGCTTTTCTGAATATGCTAAGGGAGAGACTGCTATGATTTCTGGCTTTTCATTACCTGGAGTAGCTGATGTTTAGGTAATATTTATTACAGATTAAACGTTCTTTGAAATTGACTGCAATCTATGCCCTGATCCGTACAGTCTATCATTTAAAGAATGAGCTCTGAACGCCCTGAAGAAGTCCGAGAGTCACGAATTCTAGCGACACTCCGACACGAAGCAGGTGAAGAAGTATTAGTTTCGTAAGGACATTGGCTGCAAGCTGAGAAGCATATTAGCGTACTCTCATCCAACCCTAACACGTTACGTTCATCGTTTATACTTTGTCAGTATTTTCCCCGGTTGGCAATTGAAATAGCTGTCGCAAAATTTCAGATAGAAGCTAAGTCGGCCAACCATGCCGTACATGTAGCTTCTTATACTTACCTAAAGGAGAAACTGACGCCTCGCGCTTTTGCATGCATGGCAATGCTGGGATATAGGAAGTTTGGGCTTGGCTCAGATTCGCATCATTCACGAAGAGCCCGGAAAGTTCGAATATGGTGGCTAGTCACCATACATCTTAGAGGTTTTTTGTAGATACACTAGATGGAACTCCAGTGCTAGCGTCTATGGAAGTTGCTACGCGTGGAACTTCAGCCAGCATCCGAATGATGGGTAGTACACAAATGTCTCATCTTCGTTCTTTCGGCTTTGTTTAGCTTCTCGTTGCTTGGAGCCACCTTGTGGCGAGAAGACAATCGGTAAACGGTATGGCGGTTGCACTTCACCTTAACCTTTCAGGCACAACAATTCAAATTGGGTCCCAAAGCTCACAACAATCGCAGTGCCAGAGCTCCCACTAGTTACTTATAGGACACTATATGTCATGCCTTGAAGATTTGTCTGACTTCAACGCATTCCTTGCGTCGGGATCGTCGGCTTATTACTGAAGCAGCACGTGGTAACCTTCCTACTTTTTTATTATTGTACAGAAACTGCTTGCAATTAGCTTTGAAAACTTCTGCGTCCATGCACAGTTTCAAGATGCGTAAAAAAAAAACGGCCGCTAAACTTGGAAGGCAGACGGCAAAGCAACCGTTCATTCTGCCACTGTTTGTGAGTGAATTTTTATTCTAGAATATAATAGGCAATAACAAGGTCTGCTTATAAATGTTTTGTTTTAGAGGAACTTTATTTCCCCAGTCGTATCCGCTTACTAGCCAGAGACTCTCTTAACACCAGCCAACACAAATCTCACTGACACATATGTTCGTCATTGCCTTTGGGGCAACAGTGCCTCTTAAGAAATTCTAATTCACGGTAGTGCCAGCTTTCCCTCTATTATTGTGAGAAACTTAGTGATGCTGTGGGTTTTTAAATGATAAATTGTTGGCTAAACACTGCTGCTCTGCTACTGAGGCAAAGATTGGAAGCAGTGGAAGGTGGCTGTTGGAATAACGACCGAAAGAAAAATTTGGGAGTCACCCCAATCTTTCCCTTCAGGTGTCCGGTAATGACATTCACAGGTCGCTGCTCGAGCGACCTGGTGTGTTCTTTGGGTTGCTCTTGTGATTCGCGTGTTGAAGGGAATCTCAGAGGCTTCTTAAAAATAAGCGCGTAGTTGAGCACAGCTCCGCATGGGGTCGCAGAGATCCTAGTTGCTCGCAATCTTTCGATGAGCTCATTCATTCCGTGTTGACTAAATATATGACAGTTACTTTATCCTTATCTTAAGAAAAGTTATCCTACGAAATCACAGGTATTCATGTTACTCTCACAACACGGAATCATGCACTCATTTACACCTGCAAGACTTCTTTATGAATATTCCAAAAAACGAAAGGACTGGACGGAATACACTTACAAAAGAAACAAGAGAGTTCCTCGGCGGACGTTGCACTAAAAAGCGAGGGAGTGTTTGTTTGTACTGTATCAGAACGCACTTCGACTTTGAGCTACTCTCTAAAAATGTGCCCTTCCTTTTCACAAAAAGTGATTGAAGGTGTTACAGGGACGCTGAGGAAAACGAAACAACAAGCCTTGCTTGTTACATGCTATCACTGATTTTTTCACTCCAAAGGTTGTGGATTCGGTTTCCAGCTACGACAGCCCTTCATTTCCTACCCTTGCATCTGAAGATCACAGGGTAGGAATGATTTATTGATTTATATGTGGGGCTTAACGCCCCAAAACCACGATATGGTTATGAGAGACGCCGTAGTTACAGGGTAGGAAGTCGTTGGCTAGTAGCAATTCACTCAAGTTTCTATCAAAGTGCAATTATTTACTCGTGTTCAAAAAAAAGACAAGAACCTGAAGATGGAAGCTTGCGATGAGAAGTTCGTTAGCAGGAGGTGGGTGCAGAATTAGCCCCCTTGCTTTCTCGTGTGTGTTTATTTTATTCTTGCCTATTTTGGGTAAAATGTTTGCTCGCCAGATTAATTTAATCAAGTGTCATCACTGATCATAAAACTGTAGCGATAACTTATCACTACTGCGCAAACAATTGAAATCGATACCATTCCTCATACACTCGCGTGTAACACAGTATAGCCGATATTTCACTTTTACGACACTAACGAAGAAACCTCGTGAAAAGGAAAGTTAATTGGTTGGCTGCATGACACACACCAAGTAGAGAAATGAATGGAAAACAAATGTTGCCGGAAACTCAGCCAAGTGTAGCGAAGCAGAACAGCGTATCAAGGTTGGAACTAAAGGTCATTTAAGCGTAGCGGCGTCGGTACTATACTAGCGCACTCTGTCGGTTGTACTTGTTTCACGCGCGGTCGTGATGAGGTATCCCTATGCTCGTGAATGTTAAATCGCGCCGCGACGTTCTACCGTATACCTTCATTGTTTCATTTTGCCGTTTTTTGTTTGAACATTATTTTGTCTTTCTATTGTGCTCCTATATGGGTCACGGCAAAAGAGCGTTGCCTTTCTCGGCCCGTAACGCCGCGCATACATTAATGAACTGGGAAGTGCCGTATTTTTCGGGATTTAGGCATCGTCTACATAGACTACGTATGCGCACGTGCGCACATTCATAGCTCGTCTGTCGTAAAGCATACTGCGTGCTGTTGACACAGTGCTTGACAATGAAATGAAAGAAAAGGAACAGCCTTTTATGTCAATGTATACGCTGCTGAAAGATGCTAAATTTTCATAGCCTCCACTGAAAGTTCCCGTCACTTTCAAGAGTCTGTTTTCATTTTGAACTACAAAACCAGCCTAAAATTGTGAATGTTTTCATTACTTTTTTTCAGATAACCATACCTCTTTACTACAAAGACGCTATTAGGTAACCACTGGTACCAAATACAAATCGTGACCACTCATCTGATTTCTTGCAGCATTGCAGATCCCAATTTTTTTTAGTCGGTACTAACTGCTCCGTTTGAGACACAAAATTCTTGCAGAAAGTACATCTGGTTATGTGCTGTTCCCTTTAGGCCACTGTGTGCAACGTTCGGCGCGGGAAACAATACTATACGTCACGCAGTTTGTGGGTTATACGCGTGAAGTGTGGTACCCCTAAACCCCTAACCTAGCACATCACGGGTAATAACTTCTGTTTTCACTTTCCTGAGTAAATTGAGAAGAACCTTTTGTATCATTTTAAGTTCAGTTATTTGCTTTAGTGAAACTTAGATGGGGAATTAATGAGGTAGTGTTCTTGACTAAGAACTGTTCGAAACAAAAAAAAACAAATAAAAGGGGACCCTCTTTATTCGCCTGAATGGCGGTAGGGTTGTCGCTGATAAGATAATATTTATTATCGATGACAGTTGCCTCTTTTTCTATCGTGGTGGCATATCATGAGTCCGGCTGTGTATAAACGTGCCTGATTTGTTTAGAAATGTTTGTTGTTTACTGCGGAGTGCTCAACTTTTTTGGTAACATGCAGACCAACGATAAATTTCTTTAAAATGTTCCTATTTTGATACCGCGTTTATGATTCACTCCAAGAAATGAGTCCATTGAATCTTTGTGAGACCTGACTCACCACGTGTACAACTGTCTTTGAAGAAACACGTGAACTCTCTTTATAGAGATCATTAAACCCTCGTCGTAAAGTCGCCACGCTTGAAAGAGAGTAATGACATCTCTTTAAAGGTTCATATGTGTGGCTTGTCCATGTTCACTAAAAATAGTCGCACATACACGTTTTTGTTTTCTTAGAATGTATGCATCGTGTTGAAGTACTTCAAGGTAAAGCATAATAACTGTATGTCGTAATGCTTGTACTCCTTTTCAACTCCTTCCCTCCCTTTCATTGATTCCCATAAAATGCCATCTTTTACGCTCGGCTCACTATGCACTCGAAAACACAGATAAAAATTTATGAAGAAGATTCAAACTCGTGAGTTACGACGTTATAATTGGCACCTGCCACTTGTCATGCTGGAAATTTGAAGCATTTGAGGTGGTAGTTTGCAAATGAAGAAAAATTATAACGAAGAAAAAATTGTAAATTCGGCTGCCGAGACACTTGAAGACTGTCCGTATAGAATACATACGCACAGGCCCACTTGAGTATCTTAATTTTTTTTCACTATGTAATGTCATCGTCTCTTATTTGTGTACATGCTGAATGTAATAAGCCGCTCGAAGTAGCAAGAGCTTGACAAGGCAGCACTGCGGTAGACGGCTACCCGATCCAAGTGAGTGATTATTTTAGTTAGAGATCAACCATGTTTGCCAATCAACGTGAACGAGCCTGCATACATTGCAAACTTACGGTACGAAAGATGCTGAAGAATTACGCCGATCTAAAGAAACCCTCGAGTCCAACCGTCATATCAAATATCTGACCCGTTCTCTTTTTCTGTTACATCGGGATCATTTTTGTTCCAATCTGAAAAAGGACGTTATTGTGGTCTGATTTTTTTTTGCCAAACAAATGATATTTGTGGTAGTATAGCCAACCATCGTGGTAGTATATTCATAGTGAAAAAAAAAAACAACCGCTGTTACGAAAACCGAATTGTTCAAACAAAGAATTTGGAACTTTTGAAAGCTTAGTGGATTCGGAAGCTTCGAACTCTTTTACAATATATAGCTTTCGTTTCTGCTAACATTAATTCCTGAATGTACCGAGAAGAATCGAAACGCGTCAGAATGAATGTAGTGGCCACATTTTGTTTCCAACAATAACGCTTTCGTCAACATAATCAAGCTCGTTTTTTTAAGCATGTCAGGCCACGCGGACATCCGCCATGCTGCCATGCGAACTAAGTCATCCATTCGGAACAAATCTCAACGTACGGACATTTATGACGCGGCCATGTGAACTAAGCCGTCCATTTGAAATAAATGTCAAACGTACGGGTATTTAGGAAGTACTGAATTCGGTATGACTACTTAGTGGTTTCAATTTATTTATATCAAATAGCGAATAGTTGGATTAACAAAACTCATTTTCACCCTAACCTAGTAGCCAAAGGGAAACGGAGAGGTCGGGTAAATCAAGGAGGACCATACTGCAGAATCTGCATGCAGAGATATATGCAAACTCTTTAGCGCTAAATCGCAGTATACATTTCTTTAGGATAACTCATTTATTCGCTCTATGTCAAGCCCCGCCGCGGTGGTCTAGTGGCTAAGGTACTCGGCTGCTGACCCGCAGGTCACGGTTTCAAATCCCGGCTGCGGCGGCTGCATTTCCGGTGGAGGCGGAAATGTTGTAGGCCCGTGTGCTCAGATTTGGGTGCACGTTAAAGAACCCCAGGTGGTCGAAATTTCCGGAGCCCTCCACTACGGCATCTCTCATAATTATATGGTGGTTTTGGGACGTTAAACCCCGCTTATCAATCAATCAATCAATCAATCAATCAATCAATCAATCAATCAATTACTCTATGTCAATTTTACTGACAGTGTACACGCACTTAGACAACTGGGAAAACCTGAAAGTGGACATACTTCTAATCGTATCACACCGTTATACAGACCCACGATTCCAGAGCGTCACGGCTTTTCAGCTGCCGACGCAATCGTACGACTGCAGTCGAAGCAGAAAAGATTGGCGGCTAACGTTTTGTTACTATGGCTCCCAGTAATATATGCAAGGCGTGTCGTGTACGCCTCGGACGGCCTAGCGTGGCGCCGGTCTCGGCACGGTAGCTTTCGGCGACCTTAAACTGCCCACACGGAAGCTGCAAGAGCCAGGAAAGGCCGCTGTGGCCTCAACGAGGTGCTTTGGGAAATAGTCTGGCAATCACTGGTCGGAATGAGGAGAGGTGGCGTGGGCTCCACCGGGAGCTGCAAGCGTTTCGACTCCGCCGCTGAAAGCTTCCGGCCTTCGTCGATCGAGCTTTCGACGGAAATGAGACTGGCTACGCTCAGGGCGATGGGTCCCACGTTTCGTTCGTCTTGTTGCTTCCTGGCCGCACAACTTGACCCAACCGGTCTGGTGACGCGTAGGTACCTGTTCGATTGATGTGGCCGGGACGTTTGCGGTCGGTAACACGGGATACCACAAACCGCTTGCAGCGAAGTATGCGGAAGCTGTGGTGTGTACTTCCGCAATCACTCGCATGTAAGGTTTGTGCGACCTGCAGTCATATCGTGCCAACAGGTAACGAAATCAACAAAATAAATTTTCCGAGTCCTTCACCGTGGTGCCCCTCATAATATGTTATTTTGCGACTTGAAACTCCAACACTTATTAGTATTAAAAGTGGTTGGGCGTTATTTGTAGTTCTTACTATCATAAATGTCAATAAAGGAAAGAGGAAATGATGTGACAAAACCCACGACCAAGGGATTACACCCCTTCCACATCAGTATAACGCCTTCTTTGTTTTCGTGGCTTGATATCAATGTGTGCTGGCAGGCACACTGACATGCATTAACTCACTCACTCACTCACTTTTACACACGCACACAAGGACAATTGTAAGTGTACAGTATTGCGCCGTAAAGGCCGTCGTCGAGTATAGCTTCTCGTGAAAAGTTTGCTCCCAAATCATGCCTGCAGGGCTTCACAGGCGCGAACCACTCACGCTTTGTACTGAAGGCGCCTTTGGATGCTCTCTCGGAAACGCCTTCCGTTCCTGGACTCACATACGGGGCTGCCGTCACGGACGCAATCGAGGCGCGGCTCTGTTGACACTCTGCCAGTGTCAACAAAGCGTCGACGGGAAGTGCAGTATTACCGGGCCGTTGAGCGAACGGGAATTGAGCCGCTCAGTCGGGAGCTTTAGACGTTCGCGCTTTTTTTTTTCTTTCTCTGGTATAGAAAAACGAAACCTTTCGCATCTCGCACCTGCGCTGCTCCGAGTAAAGCAGAGTTAGCGAACGTCACTGTGATTTTCTTCCACCTCCTCTATCTGTGTTTTCTCAATCGCAACGTGTGCGTTTGTACCGGCTTTCAGTACTGCAGTCGATACAAGGTGACTAGCGCAATGCGATCGTCCCAGAGCGCCTTCTTGTGTCGACGCTATGGCTATCTGTGCCTCACAGCACCACTTGAGCCTACTCATTACAAAGGTGTGTTACTATATCGATATGATGTTGAATCAAATTCGCGAGTTGAATCGATGACGGTGTGCATGGTATGATGTCAGCAAATCTCACTAAAAAGTGGGATACTGCCCCGCCGCGGTAGTCTAGTGGCTAACGTACTCGGCTGCTGACCCACAGGTCGCGGGATCGAATGCCGGCTGTGGTGGCTGCATTTTCGATGGAGGCGGAAATGTTGTAGGCCCGTGTACTCAGATTTGGGTGCACGTTAAAAAACCCCAGGTGGTCGAAATTTCCGGAGCCCTCCACTACGGCGTCTCTCATAATCATATGGTGGTTTTGGGACGTTAAACCCCACATATATCTCAATCAAAAAGTGGGATACTTTGGCACGGGGAAACATAGTAAACACTGAAACAAACACTTCGATACGCACCATTGTTCTTAACTGCCGCTAAAATTTATATACAGCTTGAGACAGCTACAACTGCGTAAACGTGTGCGCACTTCGATCTGTGTTTGCTTATACGTTATTTTTGCTTTGTGCGAATGAAAAGAGAGCAGCCTTGCTGCCGTATACAGTTTAAGAAATATCAAAGCTGGCTGACCTTAGGGTTTAACGTGGCCTCCCTGGCTGACGCTATTCCTTTCATTGGCGTAGACAAAGACCAGTCAAACAAAAGCCTGTCACAGACCATGCAAGAATATGCAAACTCAAATACCAGAACCACCGTACAGGGCCGTCCACTCTTAGCACGAACACGGCACTGCGTGGCTTCGCTCTGCGGGGCGCCAGCTCTAGCGGTGCGGCCGCGCATCGAAGCTTATCGACACAGGCGCACGAGAGCCTTGAGGCGGGGCTTCGTTTCGATTAAAAGCGCGGGAGCGCGCCTTGTCTGTTTTGCCGTGAAGCAAACTTCAAGTACCTGAGAAACCAAGATTGTTGCAGGAAAGCGGGCTTAGCTCAGCGCAACGTGTTGTGTAGTCACGATATTTGAGACGTGGGTGATCCCTCTTGTTTCAGTACCAAAACACCGTTTTAATGTATACATTGTTGCAAACTCTTTAGTATTGGTTTTGTTTGGTTTGTGGTGTTTTAGTCCGTGAGAGAATTTCGCCGCCGAGTGATGCTCTGAGAGGTTTCCATTACCTGAAAATATCTACCGCGGCCTGAAATTACGTGCGCAATAGGGTTTCTGCATTTCCCCCGCATTTAAACACGGCACGTGCTGCCGCGATTGAACTTGTGTCTGCTGACTAATTTTAGATGAGCTGTCGATCAGTAAGCCTCCGAGGCGGGGCATTCTGACGGCTCTGCACACTCTGCAAGTGTCGAGATTCATAAATGTAAGGCATTTGTTTTTGCGTGCTCTTTCTGAATCGTTGGAATTCTGTACAGTTAAAAAAAACGTGAAGAAATTTGCAGACAGTAGGATACCAAGTTCATTGCTTGCGTGCTGCGTTTTCCAAAGTTAGTAACTATCAGTAGCGGGTAGGTTCCCCTCCAGCTCCAATAACCACATTTATTCTATTGGTGAGGCTGCTATATAGGGACCGACAAATATTTGTGGTGGCTCTGCTTTGCTCCCACTCCTCTTGGACAATGGCCCAAAGTGCATCCGCTCAGACGGCATCAAGTTGGCGGTGGACGAGCGCAATCTTCATGTTCCTCCACACATCTTCAGTGATGTTTCATACAGGCGGCTGTAGAGGCCATTCAAGAACTGCCACGTCGCGAGTCTTTAAATACTGAGCAATGTTTTATTATGTATAAAGGAATTGTCATGCTGGAGGACGAAATTGTTCTCCGGGTATGGTCCCTCAACAAGGTATGGGAGCAGCACGTCGTCTAAACGGCTTTCAATTCTGACAAGGAGTCGCAGTCTTTGAGCGGTAAAGGCGTGATGTTAGGCCAGCCACTCAAAATACTCTCAGTAAAAAAACGTCTTGTGACTTGAGCTTATGCGGATTTCTCATCGGGCAGACTGCACAGATAACTTGAGCAACATGTCATCCTTGTATGCTCATCGCCGGGAGATAAGAATGTGTGATTTTCATTCGAGCCGCAACGGACCCGCTCAGGGTGGTCTTGGAAGGCCTGACTGACAGCCCAGCGAAACTTTTTGGCCGGTTTTTTTTTTTTTGCACGTCTAAAGGCAGTCAAGGTGAAAAAAAAATCGGCATCATATCCATGGAGTGAATGATGGAAAGTGGGGCGAAGCATTCGTCCGTCCATTCGTTCTTGCTTCCGTCTGTCCATGCGTCCGTCTGTGTGACCGTCCATGCACCCGTCCGTGCGTGCGTTTGTTCGTACGTCCGTCCCAGCGTTCGCCCATGCATCCGACCCTGCGTCCGTTCATGCGTCCATCTATGCATCTATCTGTCTGTGTGTCCGTTCGTCCATCTATTCAACACTCCAAGTACCACCATCTCGCATTTTTTCATCATATATTACCCATATAGAAGTACCATCATCCAGTGGACATTCCAAGGACTAAACGAGAGGTGGCACACGCACACTTTCTTACGGCCTGCGCTTTGGGTCCACTTCCCAACTTTAACCACCTCGAGTTCATGGTATATACTAGTTCAATGTATTCATGGCACTGCGGCGCAACCTTCGCTCCTTTCTAAAACCCAGGAGCTTACGCCCAGCGAGTATAACGTAGCAACCTTTTTCTGTCAGATAGTGCTCAATGTACATGCCAGTGGCTGCTAATGAGGATTGCAGCGTGTGTGATAACTAAAAGCCGAATGCTCCTGTCTCTCATTTCTCATTAGCAGCCATTGGCATGTACACTGAGCACTATTTTTTGTTCTTCAACAACGCACACCGCAGATGCTCGTGCCGTCCCGTCAATTTCCCTGTTTGTGTTCCTATGAGTGGCTTAGGTTTTGGTAACGTGCACGCGGTTGAATCGGCAGGCTACTTCAGCAGGGGCCCCAAGAATATTGTAATATACAGTACAAAAATATGCTGTTAAACTTATGGCAAAGTCGTGTAAGACACTGCCCCCCCCCCCCCAAAAAAAAATAACCCACATATACATGCGCTCTCTGTGTGGTGTAAAGCTTGCAGCTCAGTGTACGGAAGAATGAAATCAAATAAGGAGATAAGGTACTAAAGTACGATGGAGGAGGGGAAGAACGTCAAGGCGCTGATGCAGTACTTGGGATGTCATCACATAATGAGAACTTATTATTTGTTGTGTTCCTTGCGTTTGGCTACGGGGTAGAAAAGAGAAGACTACGGAAGATGTGAACATAAAAAAAAAGACAAGCTGTTATCCAATGGTCAGCTGTTATCCAACGACATTTAAGTAGTGATCACTACATCATTGCACGTGCAGGCATATTGCAATGCATTACGTGTTTAAGCAAAAAGATTGGGGCCCCTGCTTTCTAATAAAAAGCTAGATGGCTGGAGAATACGAAGCTATTTGTGTAATAAGACAGCTAGCAGAAAGAAGAGGCCAAATGCAGGTCGATCTTCTAAGAGTAGGGCGATTGCGCCCGAACGCTACTATAAACGTGCCAATGTTACGTGATGTTCATACTTTTGAAAAAACAAAAATGACCTCAAGACCAACGCCACGGAATGAGCGTTCAGTTGGTGCATCTATATTTCAATTGATAGCAAATGAAACATTGCCCGTGCGCACGTAATTTCAGGCCACGGTAAATATTTCCCATTAGCAGAAACTTGTGAGAGCACCGCTCAGTGGTGAAATTTTTTCATGGACTAAAACACCAAAAACCGAGCAAGAACAATGCTATAGAGTTTGCAAATATGTATACATTAAACTAGAAACGTGGTAGACATCGCATTAACCTATGTAATCACAACAACTTATGTAAGACATCTCATTAACCTATGTTATAAGGCATGAAAAGAGAGTAAAATAACAACCAATCATCACACAACGCTAATTGCGCAACGAGTGTGAAGTTTAATGCTTCCTGCCCGATGCAAAGGGCTCATCCGTTGTTCTTCATATCCACAAGCCGCGTACAGCATCAACAAAGGGTATATAGAGCAGTACACAGATTTGTCTTATCTTCGTACTTCTGGCTTTGTGTGTGTTCGTGTGGCTTGGAGCTGTTTTCTCACAAAACAAAAATTAGCAAATGTTGAGCAGTTGCACTTCACCACATTATTTTTTTAGGCTTACCATTTCAAATCGGGTCTTGAAGTTCAAAAGGGTTCGTTCTTACCTTCGAAAGAAAACCAAAACAGCAATAAACAAAGCCACAAGTGCGATTCGCTGTCCTTAAGCACGAAGACTGGGCAAATCCGTGTACTGCGCATCGTTCCCATGGTCACTGAACGATCGCGGCGCCAGAGCCCCCTCTAGTTTACTTTTGGAAACTCTACGGCGCCTGCGACGTCCGGTCAAATTCACCGAATTTCATTTGTAAGGGGAGGGGGAGGCGCTGCAATGAACCTCCTTCGCTTAACAATATACTACTACTACTACTACTACTACTACTACTACTACTACTACTACTACTACTAACTACTACTACTACTACTACGACTACTAGACGACTACGACGACGACGACGACTACGACTACTACGACTACGACGCTACTACTACTACTACTACTACTACTACTACTACTACTACTACTACTACTACTACTACTACTACTACTACTACTACTACTACTACTACTACTACTACTACTACTACTACTACTACTACTACTACTACTACTACTACTACTACTACTACTACTACTACTACTACTACTACTACTACTACTACTACTACTACTACTACTACTACTACTACTACTACTACTACTACTACTACTACTACTACTACTACTACGACTACTACTACTACTACTACTACTACTACTACTACTACTACTACTACTACTACTACTACTACTACTACTACTACTACTACTACTACTACTACTACTACTACGACTACTACTACTACTACTACTACTACTACTACTACTACTACTACTACTACTACTACTACTACTACTACTACTACTACTACTACTACTACTACTACTACTACTACTACTACTACTACTACTACTACTACTACTACTACTACTACTACTACTACTACTACTACTACTACTACTACTACTACTACGACTACTACTACTACTACTACTACTACTACTACTACACTACTACTACTACTACTACTACTACTACTACTACTACTACTACTACTACTACTACTACTACTACTACTACTACTACTACTACTACTACTACTACTACTACTACTAACTACTACTACTACTACTACTACTACTACTACTACTACTACTACTACTACGACTACTACTACTACTACTACTACTACTATACTACTACTACTACTACTACTACTACTACTACTACTACTACTACTACTACTACTACTACTACTACTACTACTACTACTACTACTACTACTACTACTACTACTACTACTACTACTACTACTACTACTACTACTACTACTACTACTACTACTACTACTACTACTACTACTAATAATAATAATAATAATAATAATAATAATAATAATAATAATAATCACATTAATAAATTGTTGGGATTAACATTCTAAAACCTTCGCTGCCTCTGATGGGGCACGTCTTAGTATCATGGCCGAGTGGATGTACGGAGCATTCACGGTTTACCAGATAACATTCGGAGCAAGCTCCTTCGTCATCCTTCACTTCGTAGATGAGGCGTAATGTTTTTTTTTTCTTTTCTTCCGTCGTCGTATTTACCACTACTACCAGCTCCCAATTTAGAATGAAGCATTTGACTATCGTGTGTCACTCTGAATCTTGATTCTCCAACAAGACCTCTGTTTTGTCGCCCATTCCTCTTTTGTGTCCTCTATCTTCGACGCACTTGATTTCCCCGGGCGTTTCGCCTGCCTCGCTATGCGAGATCGACTGATCTAATTACACGGGATAATTTGTTTTGCCGGCACCGAACAACGGACGAGGCGGGAGATCCGAGCAAATAGAGTCCCATCGTAATTCCGATTTCGACGACGAACCGTTGAAGCAATTAGTGACAAAACTGACGCTGTTCTCCCGGATACGATTGCGAGAGACGGAGCTTGGGTTTCATTGCCGAAGCGAGGTCGAGCTTTCTAGCTGACTGTTGGAGCAGCGTCGCCTCTATCTTTTGACAGCTGCACGTCCGAGTCGGAATGAGTCCCCGTTTGAACACACACAGGCGTTCGATTTGTATTGATTGTAAGATGGTGTTCGCATAATCTAAACCTCTACACTTGCTATAAATAGAAGCGTGGCATAGCGTATATCGGGACGAAAAAGATGACGAAAGGGAGTACAATCCTTATCGTTGAACAGCCATGGAAATGAGTTCGGATCAACATAATTTGTCTAACCTTCGCTTCTCGCTTCGCAAACTTCTACGGCATTGTGCGTAGCTGTTTTACATTTCCAAAATTTTAAGCACAAGACAAAAGAAATATGTGCATACTCTCGCTGCTTTGGCAGGCAGCTTTTAACATGAATTACCAACCCGTTCAAAACGTTTGGTAATAATTAGTGTGCACTTTGACGGAATACAGTGAGGAAGTGCTGGGAAATTCATATCTGTTCAGACTTTGTGGTCAGTAAACTTCTGGGGCCGACTGCACGTTCGAGACAAAATAAACCGCATTGAATATCCAGGAAGAAGTCAAGACCCGTCGTGGCTTTAATAAAGACAAACGCTGTACTTGGAAAATTTCAGTGCTGTTTTCTCGAAAATTTATTATTTCTGCACATTTTCATATTTCGATCTTTCATGCTGATATAAGCAAAATTTATTTAGAAGATTGCGTAATGATGACTAATGTGTCGGCTAATGGCAGCTGGTGTCGGCTCTTGAAGGCTAAGAAACTTCTAGGTCTAACAGATGTTTAACTTAGAGCTAATGAATGCTCATGTTACCACACGTTTGCTAAAGAAAATTTGATTCCATATCAGTCTTGAGCACTTTCTGACTGTTTCACAGTAACAAACTCCCTACATCAATTCATCCTTCTGCGTATTGTGTTTATGCGCCTCCTGGCCATCCCTCTAAGTTAATGAAGTCACTGAGAGTGCTCTAAGTAACAACGTTGCGTGCTCTGGAACTGTCGTGAATCGCGAAGTTGATGTTTAGCGCCCATCCTGTGTGTTTCTTACTTGTATCTGCATCGGGTTTATAGCTACGAATATGATTACAAGTGACGCAAACTCCCGTATGCGAACAATCTCTGGTTTCGAGCGGCAGTGATGTAAGCCATTCGCATTCGCAAAGCAGATGACCCAGTGGCGTGCTCGTGTGCTATTCCGATACTGCAGTGATGTCCTAAGCCGGATAGGAATACGTTCATTGTCTCTTCATCCCCGAAAGTAGTGTTGCGAAAAGAATGTGCCTCGATGCGTTATCGGCCTTGTACAAACGCAGGACTCCACCTTATTTTTCCTGGACGCTCCTGGTCACCACCTCGCACCATGAGAAGTAAGCAGCTCTCATTACGTAACCGAGGGCTTCCCATCAACCTTCGTTGCGTAAAGAGGTAGTAAGGGAGGCGATCACAATAAAACGAGCGTAAAGTCCGCGGTTGAGAAGTTGGTCAACACGGACCAGTATGCAAACTCGGCTGCAGTGGCACTGCGAAGAAGCACTTGCACTGCGTTGCCATTCATCGAAAAAGGAATTGCACGGAAAAATGCAGTTTTCTTTAGAAAATGTGTGCCTGTGTGGGAGGGGACAAGCGGCCTACTTAGAGGGGTTGTAAGAGATGAAATATCGCAAGTTCTGGGGAGCTTTTAGTGTGGTTGAAGCTATTAGCATATTCATGTCGTCATCATTAGAATGATTGGTCCTATACCGCTGGGCAAGGACCTCTCAAGCCGGCGAGATACGTAATATAGCATTAATTTGTAGCGAACAAACTGCATTTTTTTATAATAAAACATCCATTAGAGAGGCTCGTGTCGTCGAAGCTGGTAGCATATTAAAGCAATCATCCTCATGATTATCATCGTCATCATTACCATTAAAATGATTGTGCCCACCGCAGGAATGCCTTCTCAAGCTGACGATATATGTGATATGACATTCGTTTGTAACAAACTTAGTGCATTTTGTTCTTGTAACACAAATCAAAAGTACCATTATAGAAAATTCGGCCCTGGGCGCAGCCTATTGCTGCAACAAGCCCAAGGCTTTATATATACGTATATATTTCCCGGTCCTCTACTCTGCATGCGTGAAGTGCAAACACCAAAAGGTCACATATAGCAGCTACAAGAATAGTATGGAACTGCAAGCTGTGTGATGTGAGCTAGAGCTTCACGCCAGTGTGTAGATGTGCGCACATCTCCGCTCCACATGGACACCTCCCTGAAGCCCTCTCCTTTGAAGCAAGATCTTTAACTAAGACACGCGCGCGCCCGCCACCAGGAGTACTGTAGGCGTGCCGTGCATACATTATGGCTCACTTCGCAAGTTTACCGGTTTCGTAGGCACGAAACGACTAGCGGAGAACTTTAAAAGTGGAGGTTGTATTCCAAGGATTTCAGCTTGTTCTACATCTTGAAAGGCACCGCGGGCAATGAGGAAGAGACAACGGGCGCATTGCATTACGCCGCTCTAGCCAATAAAAAAAAAACTAAGTGAATGGCGAAGCTTGTTCTTCCAAGGAACGCAACGATGCATTGTAAATGCGAAGACATAGATGTATCGGCGTGCGTTGGGATCAAAAATAGGGGGCGGGGGGACGCAAGGTTCAAGAAGTTTTGCTGACACTCCCCAACCCTCTTTCTTAACTTCTCCCACTAACAGTCAGCGCGCCGTGCAACAATAAGATAATATATGATATTAGAAAAGAAGGCCCCCGCCCCCCACTGGGGCTATCCCCTATGCATTAAGGCTGGGGAGTTATTAAACTGAAAGATATGCACTGCTAATTCAGCATGCACAGTACAACCCGGATATGCTCTCACGCTCAAAATTGTGAATGTCTGGTCAGCCTATGAATGCATGCTTTCGTTTGCATAATTTTTCTGTTAAAGTACTTTTTAGCAGTAAAAGGATCGCACTGTATTCTGAAGGTGTGTTCTCAGACACACGCTCCGCCGAGAGCATACAGCGCCAGCGAAGACTAAAGTGGCATCCCGAGAAAAAAGCAATGCTCACACAAGCAATATCTCATGGTTTTTTTTTTTTGCAATGAGGTGCAGGTGAAATGTAATGTTGATAGCCATGCATGATTGTTGCCTGCGCGTAGAAGTTCAATAGGAGCCATGCCCCTTTTGTATTGACCAAACGACCACGCATGTAACATCCGCTGCATCAAATTTCTCTCTAGGCCAAGACTTCCTTTGATACACACAAATAATATTAGGCTGAATAGGAAGAGATACGAATATAGTACAATGAGTCAGATAACAAGCAGGTATTGCTCTAGCTGATATGCTGGTTGATATTGAGCAGAACAAGTGGACCTGTGCTCGCCACGTAATGCGTAGAACAGATAATCTGTGTTCAGTTGGAGCAATGAAGGGGTTATCAAGGAAAGAGATACGAGGCTTCGGATGACAGCGAGTTAAGTGGAGCGATGAAATGAAGGAGGCCGCATGAATAAAATGGAATCTGGTCACGCAAGAAGGACAAATTATATTTTTGGGAAAGGCCCTCGTCATGATGTGTACATAAACTTGTAGGCTGAGGGGGATGATGGTAACACACACAGGGTTTATTGTATTCCAGTAACAACAGTCCAGGTGAGTACAACGGCACCGGGTAACAAAAAAGGAATCACTTTAATGGCACTTCCCAACAGGAAGACACTGGTGCGATGTAACTTGTGGCACTGAGACACTATCGCAGATAAGGCGTCACTGATAAAAGCGAAGAAATAAGCAGACGAAGTTCGCACAGGCTTTACATATCAGTCGGGAAGAAATGCCACATTTGCACTAAAAACATGCGGCGGTCACAAGTGTCGTCGCCTTTGGGCGGCTAATATGATACTTGGCTTTTTTTATACCAAGTGCTTTTAAAATGACCGTATAAGAAATTCAATATTTTGTTTCCACACCACGAGAAATTGTGTATGTCACCATCTGAGGAAGGCTGCATCACCTTGCTTTTCTGTCTGTTCGGGAATCATGACCATTCTAATCTTCTGTAGAGCTGGGTATGCAGTTCGCTGTTGTTGCGGGCATGCTTCATCTAAACAGCGCCGAAGCCACATTACGTACATCGTGACATAAACTACGAGCTGTGCACACAAACTCCTCTTGCGCTGATCCGCGAAAAAACACAGACTCTGAATCGACGCCCTATGACGTGCCTCAAGCCTTCGTCCACCACGCATCCGAACACCGTATGGAGTATCGTTTTCCTTTCGCCGCAATTGAGGCAGCAATCATTGCGTGCTAAGCCCCACTGTGACACTCCTTGGCAAATGGGCAACGCGACCCAACGCCGCAGTCAGTCATATTCTCCAACCACTTCCGGCATGTAGTTGTGGGCCATCGTTTTCGCTTGTTGGTCCAGCTGTCACTTTCGGCATTTGGATGTTGCGCTATCTTTTTCGGTTTTTTTATCTCTGCTCCTCCTCGTCGGTGATGAACCACGGAGAAGTTTATTACATACTATTAAAAGCAATTCAGGTGGGTACAACTTCACCGAGTAACAAAATGACTTCAGCAGGATATAAAAATGTAACTATAACTGATGGCACTGAGGTGCTATCACAGATCACGGATGTTTAGAAAAAAAATGTTTGACGACTTAGAGTACGCTGTACTCAATGCTATGAGAGAGAATTAAGGTAAGTGAAAGGGAAGCAAATAAAATTGACAGCATATCCACGGGATGAATCGTGGAGAGTGGAGCGAAACTGTGTCCGCATGCCGCTGCCGCGCCGCTTCGGCCTCCCGTTCTCGTACGCCGGGATCTTGTCGGCGCCGGCGCGCAGCTTCACGGCACGCTTCTGTCTCGCGAGCTCGCAAATCGGGGTTCCGTCTTCGAGCGCGAGCCGCCGCCACCTTAGGCCCATGCCACTCTGTAGCCTTGTCCATCTGCAGACCTTCTGAACGTGCGCGCGCACCAAAATGGCTTTTATTTTACTACACCACGCCCCCTAGCGTGTGGCGCCGCCTATGAACACGCGATCACCAACGTCTTCGTGTGAAGTCATCCCTATTTTCTCGCACGGTTGCTCATCGAGGTTCCGTCTTCGAGCGTGAGCCGCCACCTTCTTGCGCGTATCATAATTTTTATCGGCGAACTATGAATCATCCGCTGGCCACGTCCATCCGTCGTCTGTCTGTCTGTTTGACGAACGGATGGAGATGGATGCATGGATGAACACACGAGAGGACGGACAGGCGGACGGAGGGACGCAGGCATGGGCGGATGCACGAATGTACGGACGCTAGGATGAACGGATAGACGGATGCATCGACGGACGCGTGGACGGATGAACGAATGGACGCACGCACGCACAGACGAACGGATGGACGGAGAGACGGATGCAAGATTGGACGGACGCACGGATGAATTGATGGACACACGGACGGACACGCGTACGAACAGATGCACGCATGGATGGACGTAAGCAAGAATGAATGGCAGGAAGCACAGACGAAATGGCGGACGCTTCGCCCCACTCATCATCATTCACTCCATGGATATGTTGTGATTTTTATTATTTATCATACTACGAGTAACGCCCGCAAGTATCGTGCCATTTACATATTTCAGCGTATATAATTTGATATGTGGGGTTTAACGTCCCAAAACCACCATATGATGTTGAAAGACTCCATAATGGAGGGCTCCGGAAATTTCGACCACCCGGGGTTCTTCAACATGCACCCAAATCAGAGCACACATTTCCGCCTCTATCGGAAATGCAGCCGCAGCAGCCGGGATTCGATCCCACGACCTGCGGGTTAGCAGCCGAGTACCTTAGCCACTAGACCACCGTGGTGGGGCAATCAGCGTATATGCATTTCATTATATGTACAAGTAATGCCATCTACGGCCGCTTCAAGAACTAATGGGAGGTAGCTACATACGATTACGACATGACGCTCAGCCCATGCCTTAAGGAGCTTCACTCTTAAAAGATGTGTTTTGAAGAAGTTGTCAACGATTTATAGCACATGGTACCCTACTATATGAGAGCTTAAAGCTACCCTGTGAACGTTGATGGGAGTCTCCATGAGACAGTGCGAGATTACCGCTGCGAATAAATTTTGAACAAATGTGTTTAGAAAATTGTTTTCAGAAAAACTGATGAACGATTTAGATTACTTGGTACTCTACTATGAGAAAGCACTAGCCGAAAACGAAGCTACATCTATTGAGAAAAATACTTCCTCCTATATTACGTATAGCAAGTCAACGCATGCATACAACCAAACCTACAGCTATTTGTACTGCATTGCCTTCGCAGTCGAACCAGTTGCCGATTTTCTTAACATTGGAATTACGAAACGACACGGCATGTGCCATGCTTTTAATGATTTGCAATCTAACAAATAAAGCGTCGATCACATCCCTCTTATTCTAAAAAGAATTAGTTGAAGTGACCGTTTTTTTTTTTTTCAGAACGAAACACGTCAATTATTTACTGGGCCGAGGCTTGTCTTCCAACACTCGCTTTCGTCGCCGAATGGCGACAATCTTTAACGAAGTACGCGATAACGTTTCGGAGTCTCAATCGTTCAGATGTTGTCTAGATGTGCTTGCCTCTTGTGTAGAATGCCACTGCCGGGCTGTGGTGATTATACTGAAAAAAATTGGCAGCATATCCACGGAGTGAATGATGGAGAGTCCGTCCATACGTTCTTGCTTCCGTCCGTCCATGCGTCCGTCTGTGTGACCGTCCATGCGCCCATCCGCCCGTCCGTGTGTGCGTCTATTCGTGCGTCCGTCCCTGCGTTCGTCCATGCATCCGCCCCTGCGTCCGTTCATGCGTCCATCCATGCATCTGCCTGTGTGCCCGTTCGTCCATCTATTCGACACTCCAAGTACCACCATCTCACATCTTTTCATCATATAGAAGCACTGCCCCATATAGAAGCACTGCCATCCAGCGGACATTCCAAGGAGTAAACGAGAGGTGGCACATGCACACTTTCTTACGGCTTGCTAATGGGAAATGAGAGACAAGAGACTTCGGCTTTTATTTTCTTACGGCGTGCGCTTCGTATCTACTTCCCCCCTTTAACCGCATCGAGTTCATGGTATATACTATTTAATTGTATTCATGGCACTGCAGCTCAACGCTCGCTAAACCTTTCTAAAGCTAAGAAGGTTACACCCAGTGAGTATAACGTAGCAACCCTTTCTTGTCAGGTAGGGCTCAATGTACATGCCAATGGCTGCTAATGGGAAATGAGAGACAGGAGCATTCGACTTTTAGTTAACGCGCACGCTGCGAAGTTTTATTGTTCAACAACGCACAGGAAAAACCTCCCACCGGCATGACCTTGCAGGTCAAAGTGTAAGACATGTTACGTACTACGACGAGGGACGAACGGGTGCCGCTTTAAGAAGCTTCGCCCCTAAAACATGCACGCATCCCCGTGAAGTGAATGGTGGCTAGTGGGCGAAGCGAGGTCCCAAGGTCCGTAATGTCTACGTGAAAGTCTCTGAGCAGTGTAAAGGACGGAAAGATGAACGAATGAACAAATGGACGCACGCATGGTCACACGGACGGACTGCGCAAAATGTTTCTTTCACAGCTGTGTAGCAGGTGTTTTGATACCTGTACATCGCCGGACATGGCTATAACCCCCGAAGAGTTTCGCCCTTGAAAATGCCTTACTTGTGCTTTTCCTCACTCACATTGCAACTAAATACGACGTGTAGTTTCTGACAATAAATATAGGCTGGTTTAGATATCCCGCAGTCGTGGTATATCAGAGAGCCTCACCCGGTCAGGCAAACTCAGTTTAGAACCTTTTGAGTGTTATGTACGAATAATACGATATCATTACGAGGCGCCGTGCGCCTCAGTGGTAGAATGGTTACGGTGTTCCGCTGCTTACCCGAATGTCGTGAGTTTGGTCCCGGCCTTGGTGGTTGCCTTTCAATGGCGACGAAATGCCAGGGGCTCCTGTACGGTGCGGTGTGAGAGCACGTTACGGAACGCCAGGTGGGGAAATTTTCGGGAGCCCTTCACTAAGGCGTCCCTTAACATCACATTGTGGTTTTGGTGTGTTAAATCCCAGTTATCATTACGGGAAGTTTCTAATGCCTATGAGATGCGAAGTAGCTCTTTCACTACCCTATCCACCGCGTTCCCTTTGTACGAACGAAGTAGGTCACACCGCTCCTGCGCGTTGACGTCACGATCCCCTCGCGGTGCGCTCTGACGTCACTCTTTCCCTCGCTTGCCGCGAGCTCACCGCGGCACCCGCACCTGCTACTTCGTCTGTTCGCCCGCAACACCTGCCGTGACGCTCGCTATACGGGCCGACTCGTCAGTTCACGCACAATAAACCTTACGCGTGCCTAACGTCCGCGTTTACTCATGTCTGTACGTGTCACCTACATTACCTACGCCAGCCATCGCTTCAACCGAGTCTTCAACGCTCACCGCAGCACCCGCGTTAGTGCCGTTCAACCCGTGACACCACCCGTGCTCAACGCTGCTGCTTCGCATCCCATCAGGGCTCCCTTCGGGGAACGAAGGGAGCCCCGGGGAAATGGTCCAAAAGTTAGGGGCGAAACTCCTTAAGCTGTGGGTCATGCGTCCGCGATGTAGTAGTAGTAATAGTAGTAGTAGTAGTAGTAGTAGTAGTAGTAGTGGGTAGCCACCTCTACGGCCGGACTAGAGGAGCGGCATACGAGCACTAACTTGAATTGAGGAGGAAACCCGCGCACGTTAATCATAATTAAATATATAGTTGTTTCTCATGACCTACAAACCTAACCTACAAATACGGATATTGGTGACTTAATTTTCAATAAAATTGGCCTTAAATTTGATGACTACTAAAAAAACTTGTACAGAAAGACGCACTTTGAGCACTGTCTAACCAGAAAAGGTCGCAACGTTAAACTCGTTGGGCGTAATCTCCTTGGTTTTACCAAAGTTCAGCGAGGTGGGGCCGCAGTGCCATGAACTAGCGTTGGGAAAGGTGGGAACTAGACACGAAGCGCAGGCCGTAAGACACTGCGTGCGTGCCGCTCCTCTCGTCTGGCCGTGCCACCTCTCGTTTAGTCCTTGCAATGTCTACTAGATGGCGGTACTTCTATATGATGAATATATAAAAAAAGATGCGAGATGTTGGTACTTGGAGTGTTCACCAGATGGACGGACGGATAGACAGACACATGGATATGCGGATGGGCAGAGAGATAGAAGCACGGACGGATGGATGGACGCACAGACAGATGGACAGATGCACAGACCGACGGATGGACGCATGGATGGGCGCACTAAAGGACGGTTGGAAGGACGGTTGCACAGACGGACGCACGGACGGATGGAGATGCGGACGGACTGATGAGCGCTTCGCCCCACTCATCATCATGCACTCCGTGGATATGCTGTGACTTTCTATTTGGTAGCGCTTCAATTTCACTTGGACTTCTCTGGAACAGTGCCTGAGTTGACCAATCTGCAAGAATAGTTCATAACAGCTCGGTTTATTTGACTTTCTGTTTAATCAAATACCCTTTTTTCTATTAATAAACAAATATAACATTGCGTCGGCGAGATACTGTGAAATAGCGTGGGGCGTAGTGGCTTGAAAAAAACTGGATGGCTTCTTACGCAGTGCTATATGCTCATTAGATATATGTCTGGAGTTGACTAAGAGGACGGCTCTATCAGGTATGACGCGAGACCTGAAAAAGGTCGATAGCGGTCACCTGACAACCGGCCGTGCTCCATCCTTCATTCTTGTCTACACCGGGTCCTAGAGACCAAACTCGTGATTGATTCGATGCCATAAAGAAGGCTTACATAAGTGTAATTAGCTGATTCGCCAAAGAACAATGGCCGTCGGTTCAAAAAAGTAATTCGGCTCGCCTTCACTTTCTCCGACTGTTGCTTAGTGGCATCATTCGTCACGACATTGTGAGCACAATGACTGCGTCATTTTTCTGTAAACTGCATATGCATACCTGCTTACTCACTTGCTTAGCGAAATGCTCAACATTTATTTCATAAATTATACATTCTGTAATCAAAGCACTAGGAGCACACAGCCAGAGGGTATGAGTGGCCTGTAGTGACATGGAGATGTTTCTTTGGGACGTCACTCAGCTCACGATAATTTTCGCAGAAATGAATCGTTACGTAATGCTAGGTTAGCGTTGGTTACGTTAGGTCGGGCTGATTTTTCATTCTAAGTTACTCGGCCTTCTACTATGAAGAACGCCCTGTTGTTTTGAATAACTCACTCACTAACTATCTCTTTTCTTCCAACTTCCAAGTTATCCCATACCTTTTCTCATTGTAGGCTAGCACCGGTTATGCCAAGCTGGTTCACAACCCTGCCCTCCCTCCCTCCCTCCCTCCCTCCCTCCCTCCTTTTCTCTCCCCCATTCTCCCTCCTTAATCATTATTATACATGTACATGAGAATTTGTTTTTGGAAATCACTTCGAGTAGCTTTAATTAACGTCGATAATCGATAAGTGACCATATCGTACATGTCGAGGACAATGTTTATGCTATCTTGTCTATATAGTAGTGGTCGATAATGCTTGATTGTAATATTCTGACGAAACCGGCCTCTTGCTATGTCAAACGAAAACATGTAAGCCACACCAGTGTGTATTGTTTTCAATCTTGTTCCTTGTCATACACTTTCGTTAAGTGTGTTGGACCAGTGTCGATTGAGCGGATTTCAGTGAGCTATTGTGAGAGCAATCAAGTTAGCCCTTTGGTTCCTGATAATACAAGTCAATGAATTAACAATACGTATGCTATCAGCATTCTTTGGTGTCACTTACCAACGAACTTTCTTCAAGTCACTCCTTTAATAAACATTATTTTCTGCTCATGACGCTGTAAGTGCAAAAATGCAATTTTCATTATTTTGTCAAACTCTGTAGCTTCATTTTTCTGCGCAAAAATGCTTGTGTTAGCGTGATTTGTGATGAACGGGGTTGATAAAACGCTGTCGCACACGCTGCTGATGGAGTGAGTGGCTGAATTTCCGGTAATACACAATGATTCTTGAGTGAGCTAGTTGGTTCACGAACGTTACGAGCGAACACACTACAAAGAAATAGCGAACAGTCAGCGTTGTGTCTTGTCTGCTGACTGCGCAATGTATTGCGCTGTTCTGCTCCAAATACTACTCCTATACCAGGTTTCCCGGCAGCCCAACGTTTCCGCATAGCTTGGGTCGCTGAAGTTTTCGAAGCCTAAAGCGAATGCCGTCAAGTCGTCACGAAAGAGCTCGCGCTAGGGAACTGGGCGACGTGTTCGTGGTGGCTCGCCAAGAGTGCGGCCAGCTCCCGCTGCAGGACAGTTGTGAATGCCGCCCTTGTGCTCCTTGGTGCAAAGTAAAGAGTGCCGCTGTTGTACTGGACGCAGGCCAGCTCGGCCGGCATGCTGTGACGGCTGCACGGGACCCCCTCCTCGGCGGCGGCGTCATGCGGCTGCTACCGCTGCTGCTGCTGCCCTCGCTGCTGCTGCTGCCGCCGGTGGCAGCCTCGGCTGACTCGCACGTCATCAGGTATACAATACTCACTCGGGGAATTCCCCACAACCTCTCCTGGGTGCTTCAGCGAGGGAAGGCGTATTTATTATGAACTCGTTTTTCTTTGTAGTATGTAACCTCATGAAAACAATCGCGCCAAAGAAAGCATAATAAACTCCTCGTGTTTAACTGCAGTGTGTTTATTATGGCCTAAGTTGAAAGAAGCAGGCGTTCCACCGGAGGGATACCAACCCACAATATCTACCAAATGAATATACTCTACTATGGTCTCCCAATTGAGTATACTTTACCAAATGGCAAAGTATACCATCCTCTAACAATTGCATTGAACGCTCTACCAATTGAGTATTAAAGTAGCAGAAAGCTAAGCTAAAGCCTGGCGCCCTTTAACCTCAATGGGGTAGTAAACTATATCACTTAAAACAGCGCTGGATTCGTAATTCAAAGGTGATCTGTTTGGACGCCTCGTACGGAAAAGGTGCTTTTTCGCCAACTTCTATTCGTTTTATCGTAGGTCGTAATAATTACTGTTAAATAAAACGAATCATGTCTTTCGTGCTTTAGTTGTATTAATTTTCTGTTGGTGTCGATGATTTCTCATGAGTGCTTTGAACTGATGGAACCACCCACACGAAGGTGAAATGATTCTTCATGTTTAAACGCGTCCTCTTTTCCTTCTGTTTTCATGTCACAAGTATAATCGCAGACAGTGTTATGTGAGGACGAGAAATTACTTATTGGTAGGTTTTTTTTTACAGTTGCCGACGGGGCCAAACTTAACTAACAATGGTGGAGGTGTTCATATCATGCCATCTTGGGCAGTTGATGCCGGTGTTATGTATCTGTCACGGCTAAACTAGTGGTACTGCAGTAAACTCACGGTTCCATTGCATTAGGCCCTTCACGACATTTTTATTTCGTCGACGGAACATGCAAGCCTCAGGAATCAGGCGTATGATAAGCCCAAGGTTATGCCCCGCACGAATAGAATGTAACCGTGGTTGGGCTGACCGATGCCGTTTGGCTGGTTCCTCGCGATATTTGTCGCTTTTGAACTGGGACAAACGTATGTGACTAAGAGCCTTGTGCGGAGGCACATGTAACAGTACTACTACCGCAAATTTAGATATGAGATCTTCAATTCATCTTCGACAGTGCAATTTACGAAGGAATAGATAAAGAAAAACAATGGTTTTGATTGATATATAGGGTTTAACGTCCTAAAACCACCATATAATTATGAGAGACGCCGTAGTGGAAGGCTCCGGAAATTTCGACCACCTGGATTTCTTTAACATGCACCCAAATCTGAGCACACGAGCTTGCAACATTTCCGCCTCCATCAGAAATGCAGCCGCCGCAGCTGAGATTCAAGCCCGTGACCTGCGGGTCGGCAACCGTGCACCTTAGCCACTAGACCACCGCGGTGGGGCGAGAAACAATGGTACAGTGCTAACTGAGAAGGCTAGCTTACAACTTACATACGACACCACGCTACCCAGGATCGCTGCGATAAAACGGTGGTGTTATAAAAGTAAGGCGACTTGCACGAAGTCTCTCTGGGCTGTGTCATAGCACAGCTGGCGGATTAGAAGCAGACCTGGAAGAGAAAAATAAAGGTGACGAAGATAACGAAAATAAAGAAGAAAACTAACACATCACGTGCCGGTTCATGAAGATGATAAATTTGTACGCTAAACTAAGCTTGTTATCATGCATACAGGAATTCTTTCTATAGGGTGTATGCACATGACGTCCTCACGCGTTATTTTGATATTTTGATGTACATTTCGCAGCTTCCAGCTGTTCTGGAGATATGCAGATTAAGATAAGGAAGTGCGCCTTTCTCTGTGCTTTCTGTACTACAATATGGCGGCCGCAGTGACGTCAGTGCATACCCCATATACTGTACTATACATGGCTATGCTTTATTTCTTTATTTTCTTTTTCTTTTTCTTTTCTAGCTACGTTGCTGTTTATCTTTCCCTCTCTGTATATTCCTTACTTTGTCGTTATGTCTTTTTCTCTCTTTATCTTTCTGTGTTCTGTTGCTCTTTGTCCTTGTCGGCGATCTCTCGCCTTTATATTTTTTCATATTTCATTTGATAATTTTTTCTCTGTCTCTTTGTATCCGTTCCCTCGCCTTCTGTGTTTTTCTTCGTTTATCTCTTGCCCTCGGTCTTTTTCTCTGCCTGCCAATTTATATCTGTTTTTATCTCTTTCTTATTTCTTCCGATGTCTTTCTTTCTCTCTCTCTTTCTGTGTGGTCGGTCGCTTACCTTCTATGTTTTTCTCTCTCTTTATTTCCCTCTGTGTCGTCGCTCTCTCGCCTTCAATATTTTTCTGTTCGTAACTCTTTCTATTTTCATCTGTCTTTGTCTCGGAAGTCATTCTTCCAACATTCTTTCCCTCCTGTTCAGATATTTCCTCCTTCCCTATCACATTACCTTGCGTATCATAATATACGATGCTCTGCTCTACCAGCGTTCATAGATAGCCGAGTGGTTAGGACGCTCGCACTTCGTCAGTGGGTGCACGAGTTTGAATCTCGCCTCGGAAAAACAAATCATTTTTTCGCCCAAAACTTCTCTTACTCTTAGTTCGTTTTTTTCTCCCTCTCTCACCCGTAAAGATGATGACATCCCTTGCCAGACGAATTGACGCGATTCTGGTAGTGAGGAAAAGAAAACAAGCAGATAAAGAAAAGGACGAAGATGGCATGTGCCGGTTCAAGATGATGATAATTTCTTATTTATGACACACAGCCAACCTCGACCTTAACAGCTCTGCTTTATTACAAATTCAGATGCATAGGCGCGATTGTGTTGAAGAAAAATACGCGTGGCAAGATTTTGTGATCTCTGCGTGATTATTAAACATGAAGCATACCAAACATTCTCATTTAACTGACTGTAGGGACCAAGCAGTTTACTTGATATCATTTCAAGATTCCATTGCCACAATTACACCTGCCAATGCCTGTTTGAGAGGGCATGTTAGAGCAGCTTGTGTTAGCACTGCCATGCGAAGGCTATCGAAAACTTCGGAGAATAAAACTGAAAACGTGTTCTATAGTTCGCCGTTGGGCTTAATGATTATGCAAGCCCTTTATATTAACTTCAGCTTCCACATCCGTATTGAAATCTTCGTCGCATCGCGTCTTTTCCTAAGCAGCTTGCTTTGGTGTAAAACGTCGGCCCGAACTTTGTATTTCGAGTTTACCTTTCGTGAAAATTGAAACTCAAGCTTTGAGGTCCGGGCTTTTCGAAACTGTTACAAGCTGCATTGGGTACATTTAGAGTATCGGAAAACTGAGAAGAAAAAAAATGCGCTAGGAGTGCGACGGTATCGATCGCTTTCTAGCTAAGTCCCGGGGACGTTAACATCGGTACAGTGAGATCAATACACAAATGGCGTTAGGTCATTGTCCGCAAGCAGGGTCGAAAGAGGTGGCCACGTCGATGGTGAAAGCACTGAAAAACTGTCTGGGCTGCTAGAGTACGAGACAATTGGGTCGTAATAGTAGCAAAGAAAACATCTTGCTGGCGTTAGCTATGCTGTTCCTGAAGAAAAGCATGAAGAAGTTGGCAGCCGTTCCCCTTCGTTAAGTTATCAATGAAAGAAACTCATGAGTGAATGCAAACAAAAAAAAGAAGAGGTAGGGGGCGAGAGAGGGAGAAAGACGGCGTTCTTGCCGTGACCGAAGTGTAAACGCTGACTAAGTCACGTCTCAAGGACGAAATAATTGAGTAAACGCTGTCCGAGAGTCACCTAAGAATCGCACCGCCTTATCCACGGCATGGTCCTAATGTATGAAGGAAAGAGAAATGAGAATGGTGGTGCTGGCAAGAAAAGGCTGGGGAGCGTTGACCTTTTCGCGACGAACATGATGTACGTAGGCGAGTGGAAGGGGCTTGCTTGCGTACATCATCGAAAGCTCCCGCCGGTCTGATAGTTCAAGGGGCGTCGGCTTCTTTTGAGTACGTCGACAAATGGATTCCCTCTGCGACGAGCTGCGACGCAACGCAGTACGGTTGGAACACGGTCAGCACAAGAGGCCAGGGCTCGGCTGGAAACAGGTGATTCGCAGTGTAACTTTTTCTTCTTCGATGCGAATTGGGGTACTGGAAGTTAAGTCTCTATTACATTGGTTGTGCCCGTACAGATGCGGAAAGACAATTACGCCTGATATGGCAACTGAAGAATAATGAATTCATCAAAAGGTGAAGTGATGCTTCGCTGAACTGCAGTGCATGTACGACAAGAAATATGTAAACAAAACGTATACTCGAGTGTACAACCATAGGAAAAGCGACTGCTAAATCTTTTCTATATGAAAAATATTAATAGGTATTTCACTTCATGCGCGTGAATTTCAGTGTAAACGCGCTGCATCAGGTATTTTGCTGGATGATTTGAGAGCTCTTTTGTTTTTTCGTTCACACATTTAAAAACAAGAGAGACAGGACTAACGGTGCTTGCTTGTGCCTGGCTGAGGCGCTCCCTCTCCGAGCGATGTCTTTCGACCCTTGAGAAGCAGGTCTAGAACCCGATCCGGCCTTCACTTTTTGAGAGATTATTCGATTCTACCAATTCGGCGATACGATTTATCCTAAGCCCTGTAAGGGCCTTACAATGGCAGAGGAGTGCACATTCCTCCATCTTTAAGCAAGTACACTGCTGTGTGCTGCAGCACTAACACACTTTGATCCTGCCTAAATGCCCACACTGTGCGGACACGTCTTCGGACATTTTTCCCGTAGTGTGGGCATGCCAAACAATCCCAAACCTTGCCCTAAAACCACACCCCATCCGGCAACACTGGGAAGTGGGCCTTCTCGGCTGCTCTCACCTGGCGAGCCAAAAAGCCCTGTCGACAAAGTCCGAAGGGTGGCAATCGCCAATGGGCTCCTGTAATGAAGAGCCAGCCTAGTGATTGTGAGGAGTGGTCCCTTCTGGGTTTCTTCAAACTTACTCCCATTGCAGCAATAAAAGTTTTTCACAACAAGCAAGCCCTGACCGAGTTACCGAGAGAGGTCCTGTGATCGGCTTACGTTGCGATCAAGTCGCTAACGCCTTCGTTCACAACGACGCAAACCAAACTACAGAGATTCGCTATGTGCATATTTGCAGAGGTAAAAGAAATGTCAACACAACAGCAAAAAATCCGGCGTTCAAACTCCCGTTGCATAGTAACAGACCTAGTCTCAAACTGGGTGAAGCAGAAATGGTAGTGTCTGTACTCGTTTGCCCAACTTTTTTTGTGTGTGCGTGGGAATATTTGGCTTGTATTTGTTTGCAGAGAATTATCCGAGAGATGCGCATTGCATTACTATTGCAAAAAAATAAGTATACTACCAATAAACCTACTGTAACTGAGCGTTCCTTATAGCGAAACCACCAAATCGAATAACTTTACGTCTAAGTCGGCAAACCAGGTTGCTAGAGTTGGGGATCGCCAAGTTCAGTCTGGAAAGCATCACCGCAAAGGGCCTTCGCCACCGAAGATACGGATGTTCGTCCTCACACTCAGTACTGCGGGCAAAGCGCAAGGAATAAGATTACCAGATATACCCGTATTTGAAATATCATTCTTGCTTGTATTTCTACACTAAGCCAACGCAACACAGTGTTGAAGCATTCTGCGCGGCCGATACGAAGCAAGGATGATTTTTTTGTGTGTGTCTAGACGTAAACCACTCTACGAATTTATGAGCTCCCCACGCTGTCTGGGAACCGCTTATAGAAAATACATGGCCGCTGAAACCGTTTGCTTGTTTTGGCATTCTGCGCGAAAACCATTTATGGCACTAGTGGGCTCGGGTTTTGCGAGGTCTTCCCAGGATTCTGTAATGCCGTAGTTTTTGTGAGTCCTTCAAACCTTGATATGGAAAACAGCTTTTATTATTGCATTTTTTCTATATTTTTTTCGGATCAGTCTGCGCAGTCTGTTGGTTGTTATTAAATTTTACGGGCAAACTCAGTCTTCATAACTGTGTTCCGCGTTTTCCTCACATATGCGCCAAAGTCTCGGCATATATTATACTATTGCGATAGCAATTATATGTAAAATCTCAACTGGTTTTTGCCGTCACCGCCACCGCCACCGTCATTCACGTATATATATATATATATATATATATATATATATATATATATATATATATATATATATATATATATATAGGCAGGCATGGTGGTTGAGTGGCCGTAGCGTTGCATATAGTCCAGTAGATCCTCCGTGAGCGGTCACAACGTGGTTTATTTCGACGTTTCGGCCTAGAGTCTGGCCTTCATCAGGATTAAAGGTACAATTTTTTGGTACCAACAAATTGTACCTTTAATCCTGATGAAGGCCAGACTTAAGGCCGAAACGTCGAAATAAACCACGTTGTGACCGCTCACGGAAGATCTACTGGAATATATATATATATATATATATATATATATATATATATATATATATACTGGAGGATGTGCTAGTCTCATCATTCTGCGCAACGAACATCGCCTCTCCGGCCGCTGTCATCTGCACGTGTGCTTATCTTGTGAGCGAACTGGGAGGAGGGGGTGCGTTTATGGTTGATATTTATCGAGGCAGCGATCAGCACGCGCCTCGTGCCCCCACAGCAGGTAGGAGCTTCTACGGGCTGCGCTCTCAACACGAAAGAAAACGGTACAAAGAGTGTATCTAGAGCGACCGTGCTCTGCTACACCAGCGTTTTGTAGAGTTACGTGAGATCGCATCTTAATAATTTGACTGCCAATCTCATTTCGTATAACATCACAATATGTCGCTATCACAATCATTGCCTCACCGTTTCGGTGAGACTGATTTTGTGCAATCTTTTCTGCCACAGTCATGAACTGCACTTCGGTGAATAGAATTTAGTGCTTTGAAGTAACGTAGTAGTGATTTAACACATCTACATACAGTTCTACATAGGTGGCGTCGGACAGGGGTAAGCAAGAACTGCTAGTAAGAGGAAATAGAGGAAATACTAAGTAACTGCTTTGTCGAGCACACAAGAGAAGGCTCTGTGTCTTTGGGAGAATATCACTTACGCATCGTAAGCTTCGTGCATTCACCCTGCGTTCCCGTTCCTTTACATCAACAGCGGATTAATTTCTCTCGACCTAGTCTCTATGTGTATAGAATTAAACAAACAAGCATCCTTCTCGCACGCGTGTGGCCTTTTTGCTTGCGTACTGTTTATCTGTGTAACTGCGCACTGCACTGCGTGGACAACGAAAGCCAGCGGGGGCAGTACTCGGGCTTCCAGAAGCCTCTAGCTTTGGCGGCTTGTCCTCGAACCTTGAGTGCTCAACCTTGTACGGCTCGTGCTTCTAGGTCATTCCGTCACGGGCTTCGCCGTCCCTGGAAGCCAGCTCGACATCAGAAACGACTTGATGCAAGGGCTCTGCGCTTTCGCATTTGTAACACAACATCCACTTGCGTCAAAGAAACTGAACATCTCGGAAAGCATGTCGTCGCTATATAAAGCACTTGCCCGTGTTGTATGTGTATTTTTCGGGTGCCTAAAAGCTCTCGCGTGGTGCAACTTCTCTCTGGGCGATGGGCCAGAAGTGTGCCACTCTGTGGGGCTTGAGACGCCTGTATAACGCTTAGCTTTCAGTTAATCACACCAACGTGAAACAAAACAACACAGCCGGGAATGTTCAACTGCCCGAAAGGGCGCACGTCAAAGCAATGGAGTTTTCTCCAGCATCATTCTTCTCAACAACACTGTGCTTGGTTTACTGCTGTATGTATGCCATCTTTCAAACAGTAGCAGCTATGATGTGCCCCACGCGCGAACATTTGCTGCTCAAAGAGAACAAAAGCAACGAAGTTCATTATTCTGGGTTGCCTGCGAATCATGCTGCACTTTGCCCAGACGTGAGAAGTTGGCCAAGTGGCTTCACGTGAATAAATCGTTGTGGTTTATCCTGACTTCGTTTACTCGCACTCGATGAAAGTAGGAATAGATTAGAATGCACGAGTACACTACGAAAACAATGCGTGCGACGCCAACAGTGCGTTGACTTAAAAATATAGATGTAACCGGCTCAGCAGGTTATAACGGCCCCCCAACAATGCTTAGTTTGTTGTGTGCGCCGCTTATTTTAGAGTACGAAGTCAGCGCACTGCCTGTCTTCATCTCCTTCCCCCCCCCCGCCATTTTTTTTTTCGAAGTGCTGCATTTCCATCATTGCTTTTACATTGCGCTCCACAACCCAGCCCGCCAGTGTTCTTATACGGCTGATTTTGCAGGTTCCATAACTACACGGACAAGCAGATCCTCGACTACCTCCTAGACCCAGTGCGCTATGACCACCGGATACGACCACAAGGTGCGTTAGATACGACCATAAGGTGCTGAGGGAATGTTTGCAAACACTTTGTGCGTGGCTACGAAAGCCAATTACAACATTTCTGTAATTGTGAATATTCTGAGCTCACATCCAGCATATCTATTAGACTGAGATGTGGCGTTTATCTAATCACTTTGTAAGGGCCTGAAAAAATTAAAACCTCAAAAGTAATGCTTTTGCAAAACAAACAAAGAGAAAGCACACGCACCTTTAACGAGGCCACACAAGCTTCAAACGTAAGCCCTTTATGCGCTGGAATTCCTCGCTGGTATTGCGGCAAGTGTCACGTTCCTTCCGGTCGTTGTGTTGAGCGAGAAAGCGAGGAACTTACGCTTGACTTTGCGTTGATGAGGTGCCTCCGGGCGCACTAATTGTGCAGCCTTTTTCCCATCTCAACCTTTTCGGTATTTTTTTTTTCACCCACTCACTCCACGGGAACTTGTCAACAGTGCAGGAATTCACGCGAGAAACCGAACATTGGGGACCCTTGTGCACGTATCTTCCCTCTCGAGATGCACCAGTGGCGACATCGACATGATCACTACTACGCCGTGTCGCACAGACGTCTTTAAATGTCATTAGGTACGAAACGTTGCAAACAACTAATAATAATGATGATGACGGTCATAAAAGCAATCCTTCACCTCCGGTGGACGCAATGATTCTTTCTGGTGTTCCCGAGACCCACTCGTTTCTTCATCATAAAGAAAGGGGATTTTAAAAAAATCCTTGTGAGCGCCGCTTTCTTCTAATGAGCGCTCGCAGCTGAACTCAAGTGTGTCTTTAGAACACTTTCCTCGCTCATTAATTTTAGGCTGAAAGCGAATTTTCTGCCTCATATTTTCATAACCCGCAGGATTTAAAAAAGGCCGTTCTTAACGAAGCTGAAGATTTTGCTTTTGTCGATTTTGCACGTGGACGGCCTCACTTTCACAATTTTCTATGTTCAAGAAGAAATATATTCGCAAACGAGCGTTTTACGAGCAAAGCACAGTTAGGCGAGAGCAGTGCTGCCGTGAAGCAGCGTTTGACTGTGCTCTACTGGAGGCAGGTTCAGCTGGAGCGTTAAAAAAGTAGCCATTAACTAAGTAAAGAAACACGTTTGAAACCTGGTGATAACCGCAACGTATAGCCATCTCACCCACAGCCTCAAATGTTTTGTGTAAAAGGCGCAAACGTACTTACTTTTTACCACTATTGTCAAACAAACGTGAACTGAAGGTATCTGTTGACTTGCTTGAAAATAAATATTCTTTCAACTTGGCATGTGGCTTACGTGAAAGCTTGAAGGCGGAGGAATGTTCAGAAAGAGAGAAACAAAGTTCTATCCTATGAAGTCCAACACCACAACAGAAAGCCATACGGGATTCACAGAAAAGAAGGGTTCACCGTATATAAAAAGAAGAAGACACTCAACCGGAACGAAATGTTGTTTTGTTCTAAGCTTTCTCTCTCCGACCTACCCAATTTGGTTTGTTCAGTAGCTTTACTTCGGGCACTATTCTCCTAGTTTATTCTTGTAGTTTCAACATAATCTCGACGTGTATTTACCTCTAACTCTCATGCAGAGAGCAGCCCTCGGAATGACAGCAGCCGTAGTTTGAACCTACCATAAGATATGGGCGGAGAAAAATCAGCCAAACTATGGAGAGCTTCCCGCTGAAAACTCCACGAACGTTCTCATTTCTTCGTACCCGTTTTGCGACGAGCTCGTAGAAAAGAGACGGGTCGATCTTCATGTTCGTCTGGAATCGACATATGTCAAGGAATCTGTTTACGGAGCAGCGAGGCACGTCGCGTGCTCGAAAGTCTCCTTTCATTCTTTTTTCATCTTCTCGCTGGCAGAGCGGACCCAAGTCAACGTCAGTGTCCTGCTGCTGACCCTTTCTTCACCGGACGAGTCAAGCCTGGTGAGTGAATGCTGTTTCCTGCTTAGAACTTTGCAACTATCTGCTCTTTAACGAAGCGATGCAGGTCTTGTGAAGTTGCGAGTGACTCTTAGCTTACTTGAGTCGATTTAATTGTTTGTCAGTCATTCAGCCTCTGCCGTCTCCTTCCAAGAAGGTGAAACAAGATGCTAAAGCACTGCTGAGCGTGCGTATTCGACCTGACCTCTGACCTTGCTCGTTTGTGAACATGTGAAGTATTACGCATGAATCGCTATTGCTTATGAATTAGGAATAAAAAATCATTCGGTATCAGAGAAAGATAAAATAACAGATTCTTGTAAATCTATTCACACATGGTGCTTATCTCATACATACATACATACATACATACATACATACATACATACATACATACATACATACATACATACATACATACATACATACATACATACATACATACATACATACATACATACATACATACATACATACATACATACATACATACATACATACATACATACATACATACATACATACATACATACATACATACATACATACATACATACATACATAGCATACATACTACATAGATAGATAGATAGATAGATAGATAGATAGATAGATAGATAGATAGATAGATAGATAGATAGATAGATAGATAGATAGATAGATAGATAGATAGATAGATAGATAGATAGATAGATAGATAGATAGATAGATAGATAGTGCACGCTGATCGTTTCCGCCGAACTTCTTGGGAACCACGCGTTGTTTCGCAGAAATACGAGATCGAATTCCTGCTGCACCAGCGCTGGGAGGACCAGCGGTTGCAGTGGTTCGCCACCGAGGAGGGCGGCAGCCACCTGAACGGCCTGCTGCACGAGGGTCACCTCTGGAAACCCGACATCTACTTCCTCAAACATGGAGAATTCAAGTCCCCGTTGGCTCCCATACACATGAGCCTGCGCCTCTACCCGAACGGAACCGTGCTGTATACGCTCCGACGTCACATGACCCTCGTCTGTCAGGGAAACCTCAAGATATTCCCCTTCGACAACCCAAAGTGCCCCTTTGCCGTGGAGAGCAGTGAGTGCCCTTTCTTTGCATAGAAGGTGCAGAAAGCCTTCGCCCAACGAAGCTGTTCTCGACGGGTTACCCTCGCTGTAACGTGCAGGAACTATTACTCCAAACGGCGTTAGCGCGGTGTTGTCCAATACTTACATTATATGAAAGCATTTTGTAGTGCAAACCTTAGCCTGCTTCCTTTCTTCTTTTTTCTTGTCTGGTCTCATGTTTTTTTAATGCTATTATATTTCTGATCATAAGTTATCAACTAGTTCGACCCGCCGCCTTTAATGTTGATTAATTTGTCATAGACTATTGTCCAGGCGATTGTCATCAAATACCACAAAGGTATTCTAGTGTAACTACTAAACCGTCGATTGAAGACTTTGGCCAGTTAGACATTATTATTGTTTTTAATCTTCTGCTCTCCCCGCACAATATGTAGCTGTGGACAACAGCGGATGCAACTATAGCAATTTTCTCTATTTTGCTATTGTATTTCCTAGAGTAAACTGTGAGTAGAACAGTGTGGTTCTCAATTCCTAATTATTTATAACAAGTACGTCGAATCTTCTCCGTTTATTATTTAGCACGTCCTAACATCCGGCGTCTCTCAAAATCATATGGCGGTTTTGGGACGTTAAACCCCACATATCTATCTATCTCCTAACATCGTGAAAATGGAGCGGGAAGCATTACGAGGCTGACGCGGGCTATAGATTGTACTCGTCAAAGATCCATTGTCTGACGTTACGTCGGTGTGTCGTAGCATAACATTTATGAAAGCGTCAGGGCGTTGTCCATGCCTCGTCTCTTGGAATGGCATTTCGGCAGGCTGCCTCATTGACAGCGCTGTTACACGGGGTCTCGTAAGATAGCCAAACGGCTACTCAGCGGCAGCTGTCGCTGGATACGGCAGTCTATGGATCATCGCCTGAGCTATGTAATGTATACTATCGCATCCTTGACGATAAATGTCTTCTCAATAATGGCTGCGCTACCAACTATCCGGTGTCGCTACTCTGTGCTTTCCTATATCTTGCGTTTCGATTCATTATTGAAGCACTTGTTTTGCTTCAAAATGCTTACAGGCTTCCCACGGTAAACTTTCTCATTTCCATTCTGGGCAACTGTTTGAGCACATTGCGAGTGATTACACCTTAACTTGGTCATTGCGTCTTGTCAAGGTACCTAATTTCAGGCTTCACCTTCAAAAATAGGGAAATAGCATTGCTACGTAACGTCTAGGCAGGCACTCACCAAGAAGTTGAATTCCGAAGTGATTTGTAAACTTTTATTCAGGCATGCTTAAAGTGATGGCTATAGCTAGGAAACTGCATGAAAAAGGTATAGTGTCCTCGCTATAAGCGGCACGTCACACATGGCATGATTAAGATTGTATGGAAGATTTATCCGTAAGTAGACGAGTAAAGCATGAATTAAGACATAAAATTGTAGAACTCCCTCGTTCAAACAGACTAATTTAAATAGGTTGATTGATTTGTGGGGTTTAACGTCCCAAAACCACCATATGATTATGAGAGACGCATACCATTTTAAAAATAGATGTTCGAATACATGGTTTTTATAAAACTGGCACAATTCACTGCTGCAGGAAAGTCATACTGGGAATATCAAACTTCTTGTAGTAGTAATAAGTCGCTTTTTTATTTCATTTTAGATGTTATCAACATGTTTCGAGTGTCTGCTAGCACATCTGGGTATTGCAATAAGTATGTCCTGGCTAATTTGGCCCGTGTCATATTGTGATATACAAATATTTGCTTAGCTAGCTAGAAGATAGTCATGGGGCGATTTTTTTCACATAGCCTACTTATTACGGAAGACTTTGACTATTCTTAGATGCGCCAAACGCTATCAGTGCCTCAAACGCGACAAACCAATATAGACGTGCACTAAGATAGGGCCTGCCTCTCATTCTAAGGTCACTAATTTTGCGAAGTTCGTTATAAACATGTGTACTAACTTCATCAAGAGCAAGTACTTTTAAAGGAAACCTATTTAACACCGTATCATTGAGCGCTGTTTATGTGCAATTTTAATTGCATGAATGTATCTACAAGCGCGGATTCAAGAAAATTGATAAAGCAGTCAAGTCAAGAAACTACCATGATCAATAAAACATTCTACTACACCTGCGCAGCCTCACCGAGGAGTCACAGCTGCGCATTGACGCGACGAACTGATAATCATGACTTTTTGAGGAAGTTTAGGGTCAGCGTTGAAAAATATTTTCCGACCAAGAATTTAGTGGAAAACTCTACTCTGAAGGAATAGTATGAAAAATCTGTCGTGTAAGACATTACAAGTATGGCACATATACGCCTTGGCTCTTTCCGTTAAATGTTTCGCGCACTACGACTGAAGGAAGTCTTAGTGACCCCTCTAACCCACATTTTCGTAACACCGATAAGTACTTACACAGCATGCACTCACATGCAATGAGCACTACTTAATGTTCGCTAATGTTCCCTTAGGTTGGCTACATCATGGTAAATTCAGCCTAGTGTTGAATAATGTCTTTTCAATATGACTGTATAACTTAGTGTTGGCCAATATTCGCATTCATAGTCTGTTCAATATGTGACGTCAGCTGTTGCGTTTGACAGCGCTAACTACTCGCTGTTATGACAGTAACATTGTAGTGATTCTATATAATTCCAATGAGTTTTAGCTGCCTACCAATCTATTTTTTAACATGCTTCTTATCATCCTCCACTCGCCTCTTATCGCAGTGTCACACGAAGAGAGCCAGCTCAAGATTGACTGGTCCCCAACCGAGCCGTCCATCAACACGGCCACATCGCTGAGGGCGCACAACGCTTACCTGGCCAAGAACGAGACTGGCTACTGCGACACGAGACACACATGGAGAGGTACACAACCTGTTCACGCGGAATTGTATCAGCCGTGTTTAACACCCTTTTCTATACCAAAAATCAAGCTGTTTAATTTTTGTCCGTTTTTTTTAGTTCTGACTACTCGTTTCGTCTGGACGTTATTGTAAACATTAATCTTAATTTCTTGGTATTTGGGCAGACGCGAAAGGAGGGGGGGGGGGGCGGACGGTTCGCTAGTTCACGGCTTCATTGACCTCTGCGTCTCACTCGGTTTTCTTTAACAAAGAAACTTGGCTCACTCGATCTTTACTCGCAAACCAGGCCTCCTACTTCTTCCTGTGAGGCCCGCAAGAAATATATTCGAAGGCATTGCGAAAACAATTTAAGTGCAGAAAGGCAACTTTATTTTAAACGCTTACGCACTCATACTGTTCAGAAAAACGAAAAACGGGGGGAGGAAGAAGGGAAGATGTACAAGCAATGATGCCCGGTAGCCATTAATCGATTTTCAAAACGAGGATGGAAACCCGTCTGTCGCCCTACAGACGCAAACAATAAACCTGAGGACAAGGTGTGCAGAAAGAAAAATTATCGTGGTTATGTGAAAGCAACGAAGAAATGTATTTTTTATGTGTAACTTGATAAATAAAGAAAAACACAGTGTGCTAGCATCTTCGCCAGCCAACTACGTGGCAGTTCCAACTGCAGTGCAGTATAGAGCATCGAGATTAAGAGAAGAGTTAGTTGTGATAACTTCGAACATACTCGTAAACTTTCTTACATCTTTAAAGCAAGTACTTTCTTTTTACTTATAGTCTAAACACCGTAATTACTGTTGAATTTATACCTTATAACAAGCTTTTTGGGGCACTTCGCGGGAACTGCACAAAATTACAATAACTTGTCACATCGAGTGCTTTCAGCCTTTGTTAAAATGGTCGTCAATAAGGATCCCAGTCACATTTGCTGACGCCAAATTAACTAAGAGGGGGTAACTGTAGAGGCGGGACATATGTTAGCGAAATAGATTACTGAGGATGATGAAACGAGTAAGATGGTCACGTATGCACGACACCAGGCCTTCTTTTTTTTTCGACTTCATCCGCTTTGAATTCAGTATCTTGTTCTATTTTTTTTAAAATTACCAAGCTATTCATGCAGTGAGTTGTATTTAGTGATCCTAGGCTGCAGTCATACTTTTATAGTAAATGTTCCATTTCTAAAAGGGTTTTTATGGGCTTGTGGCACATATGGCGCCATACAGGGGTACTAAAAAAATGACTTGGTTTAGATTTACAAACTGCTCTCTGAAAACACCTCTGCCACATGTTTCACTATAATAGGTGCACTAGTAGCGGAGAAGATCTAGGTTGAAATTTCACTTTTAAATTTCGCGCCTAAATGTCGTGCGTGACGTAGAAAATTAGAAAATGTGTTTTTCATAATTTCGCAATACCAACTCGACGAATTTTTTTTTAATTTGTATGAAAAGCTTATGGCACCCGCAGATGACAATGTACTTCATTTGTATCGGTGAGAAGTTGCGTAGAGCCAAGAAGGCACCTTCAAAGTCTATGACGTCACGGTGTTTAGTGCGAAAATCTCAGAGTGGCGTTCACACTCACATTTTCTTTTCACCCGTTTTCTTGCTTACCAAGCCTCGTATCGCGGTAAGAGTGATGGTTTCGTAATTGTGAAATTTCAGTTCCAAATACGCGAAAAAATTGTCTTGCTCTTTAGTGTCTCTTTAAGACGTGTATATTGTTGTAACATGCATTCTTAGAAGCAATGGCGCAATCAGTGTGTCATTCTGGCAAAAACCGACAATGGACATCTGCTTCGCTTCTTATTCTTGCTACAAACGCAACAAAGAATCAATAATAATGGTGTTTTGCGTACGTGACTCGACCGACGTTGGATGGAAGGCCGAAACGCAAAACAAGCACGAAACGCTGTGTGTCATCGGGAGCAAAGAGTGCACTGTATACTTGCCTCTCCTTCGTCTTCTCGTTCTAGTGTCAACTAACATTCAAGTAGTGCAACCATGCTTCTCTATTTCGTGATTTCTTTTGGTAATTTTTTTGGTGCACACCTACAAAACACGACAGCGGGGGACGACGAAACAATAGGTCACTAGCAGCGGACGTTTTCGATTCATCTTAACAAATCACAAGGGAGAAGAGCCTGCGTAGAAATTTCCTTCCCTGTTTTATAATACTAAAAGGAATTAGGTTTAACGTCCCAAAACCACTATATGATCAATATAGACGCCGTAGTGAAGGACTCTAAAAACTTCTACCACCCGAGGTCATTTAACGTGCAACTTAATCTAAGTACACGAACCTGAAGCACTTTTACCTCAATCGAAAAAGTGGCCGCCATGGCCGGGATTCGATCCCGCGACATGCGAGGCAGCGGTCAAGCACTGGACCACCCTGGCGGGAGCTTTAAGAAACGGCTTGCAGATAAAATTTAAGGGCCACTATACGAGCCTGTAATAGAGTGATTGCAGTACTTTGAATTGTGTCTAGTTCATTTGAACACAACGTGAGCCGTTCGCTCTTAAGCTCTTAGCGCTTTGAGGGCAGCTGCGTAGAACGTTCTCGTGGTAGAGTACTATATAGCTATACTGCTCGCAATCGTTCACTTTATATTCTAAATACAAGTACTGTTGTGGGAATACTGCTACATGGGAGAACTTATGGGGCTCCTTATCGTTTACAACTTTTTTCACACTTTTAAAAAAACTTCACACGCCAAATGTTAGATGTCCATTTCAGAGGCCCGAGCCAGGACGAATTACTGTCCACCCGTTGTGGAGCTTACAGTGCTTCATATCTTTTTCCATGCATTTAACGCAGCAAATGGTTGTTTACGACGTTCGCTAAAAACCATTACAGAAACCATTAAACAATCATTATTACAGATTATGCGCAGGGCATTTTCGCTGATGAATTACTTTTATGCCACCGCATTCAACTGAATGGCAACTCGATGATACCCTTGCAGTGTCGCGAAGCTGGCAAACTTACAATATATATATATCCCAAAAGTGCCTACAGCTTGTCCTCACGTAGCGTAAGTTTTATTGCGCATATATCTTTTACGTAAACAAAGCAAACAAAAATAATTAAAGTCTTATGTTTTATTCACAGGTGCACGTTAAAACAGTGATGTATCTCTGTATTCAAAACCGCACAAAGAAAAATGAAGAAACGATAACTAGAAGAGATTGTTCACCCATCGAACACTGCCATGTATATACATATATACCAGATTGGGAGTTTTGTAAGTACACGACTACAGGAAACTCCTTATTTAAAGAAGCGTGTGCTAAGAAGAGTCTGTGCTTACTATTTTTCCAGCTGCTCGTCTAGGTGATTCGAATGTGGCGTAAGTGCCACCGTGCTATGCGCTTTCGCTAAACAGCGTCATCACTGCAGTACGTACTCGTTCACTGTAAAGGCCAGTCGTGCTGACAGCGCTGGCTCTTTACCCATGTGGGGTGCACGAATGGCGTTTCATCGCGTGCAACGCCTTTAGCCACTGAGCACTCAAACACACCGCGTTGCGTCGGCTCCATTCTGCTACATTTGGGGACGATGGTCGCTTGGAACGGCTCCTCACAGTGCTGACCCCTCATGCGAAGGCAGTGCCCTCTATTTTCTGAACCAGTAAAAAATCGCGCACGTCACCAAGAACGCGATTACAGCGCCATTTTCCCCACAGTTTGGTACGCTAAATTCTTTTTCTTCGTCGTTGCTAAGCGTGTCATTTGTGACTATTTCACTGATCTCGTCTCGGGAAACTTCTCGCAGCCTGCAGGGGCATAGTGATTCCACTGTTTTTTTTTTTTTTTGAAGCCATCAAGGGCTCCGTAAAGCTTTAGTGGCGTTTCAGCCTGTGGTGCAATGTGCTGAGTCGCCGTGAAAGTTCAATCTTGTGCATTGCTCCAGTGCATGGTCAGCATGTACCCGGTGTAGTAACCGGTTCATCGAATAGCTCCTACACATAGCGAAGTTTGCTGCGCATTAGATACAACAACTAATGTCTGTACACCCTCATCGGTAACAAAAAAAAGGAATATTTTTGGCATATACAAACAGGAACCAGAGGTACGGTGTAACCTATCGCACTCAGACACTACCACAAACCACGAATCTCTCATAAATAAGAAGAAAAAAAGGCTTAATTCGTATAGATACTTGCACATCAGTTGGGAAGAAATGCTGTTCAGAACAAAAGGTGAATAATTGTCAGTACCACAGGTTCTCTGCAAGGGAAGGGCGATAGGCTATCTGAAATCAAGGGCCCCCAAAGAAAAGTAATTGAACCTGTGCACGCTAGCACTAGACGTGCTTATAAACTCAATACTTATAAAATGCAGTACAACTCGTACAAACGCTAGACGAAATTCTGCGCAGACTGCAGAAATAGACTCCACGATGGCAAGCAACTTTACAAAAAACCTCTTAACGAAAAGTATCATATTCTTAAAAGGCACGAAAAAAAAAACAATAAAGAGGTGCAATAAAGAGGTAGGTAGGTAGGTAGGTAGGTAGGTAGGTAGGTAGGTAGGTAGGTAGGTAGGTAGGTCGGTCGGTCGGTCGGTCGGTCGGTCGGTCGGTCGGTCGGTCGGTCGGTCGGTCGGTCGGTCGGTCGGTCGGTCGGTCGGTCGGTCGGTCGGTCGGTCGGTCGGTCGGTCGGTCGGTCGGTCGGTCGGTCGGTCGGTCGGTCGGTCGGTCGGTCGGTCGGTCGGTCGGTCGGTCGGACGGACGGACGGACGGACGGACGGACGGACGGACGGACGGACGGACGGACGGACGGATAGACAGACAGATACGCTCAAAGTCACTGAAGTTCACTAAGAGATTCTTCTCTTTTAAAGAAGTGATCAACGATATTGAGTACTTGGTGCCGTTGTACTTTACAATGGGAGAACATGAAGCCGTCCCGCGGATGTGTTTAGAAAAAGTAATTAACAATTTAGAGGACTTGATACTCTACTATGAGAGAGCACAAAGCCGTCCCTTAGGCATCACACACGGATGTGTGTTTAGAACAAGTTGTTAACGATTTAGAGTACTTGGTACTCTACTATAAAACCCGTCCGCAAAATCGAGCATGTTACAAAATGAATGCATGTTTGTTTATAAAAAGTGGTTAACGATTTAGAGTACTTTGTGCTCTACTATGGGAGAGCTGAAAGCCTTCCCATGAAAATGAACGGGGGAGGGGGAGTAGAAAAAATAGGTAACGATTTAGAGTACTAAGTACTCCACTTCTACTATGGGAGAGCATTGAGCCGTCCCGGATTCATAATGTGCGTTTAGAAAGAGTGGTTAACAATTTTGAGTACTAGGTACTCTGCTATGGGAGAGCAAAGAGCCGTCCCGTGCGCAGGCAGAGGTTTGCAATTATCGTAATGTTGCTTTTACGATTTAGAGTACTAAGTACTCTACTTCTACTATGGGAGAGCATTGAGCCGTCCCGGATTCATAATGTGTGTTTAGAAAGAGTGGTTAACAATTTTGAGTACTAGGTACTCTACTATGGGAGAGCAAAGAGCCGTCCCGTGCGCAGGCAGAGGTTCGCAATTATCATAATGTTGCTTTTACGGACACACGGCAACTGACGAACGTCTTCCTGATACTATTTCACACAACCTAAAAAAAATGTGACAGCCACGTCTGTTGAATAATTAGAATATTTTGCCTTATTGAAAGTTGACTTCGTTTTTTACCAAATCCCTACACGAGTGTTTTGACCATTGCGTATGATCTTTATCTTAGCCTTTGCAATGTTTTTGATGGACACAAAAAAAATCTCACAATTGTTATGTCATTTTCGACCAGCTCCGCGCTGGTTATGCTTGATCTAGACAGTTCATAGGCTCCTCTATATTTAGAAAAGAGGCGCTGGCTAGGCAATTCAGATTTGCTTTCGAAGTAAAGATTTGAGCTCTAAAGATTACGTGGTGCATGAAAAACGAAAAAAAAAATGCAGAATGAATTGCAACTCAAAGGCAGGACACATGGTTTATTTATTTTTTTAAATGCGAAGTATTTCTTAGCGAACTTCTGTGACATTGAGCGTATCTATCTATCTATCTATCTATCTATCTATCTATCTATCTATCTATCTATCTATCTATCTATCTATCTATCTATCTATCTATCTATCTATCTATCTATCTATCTATCTATCTATCTAACTATCTAGCCGCCTACGACGTTTAGCTCTCCTGGCCTATTTGATAATGGTACCGATACTAAACTTGGTATGACACAACATGATTGTAAAAAGAACATATTTGACTAGTCATAACATGAAAATCATTACATGAATGTCATGATTTACATTTCATGTTCCTGCAGCTCTTGCGGCGGTTTCGCTCACATGTCATATTGAGAAACTGGTATCGTATGACATGATTGCATGGCGAACACAAGCGAGAGACCCTAACATAAAAATCATGGCATGCTTGTAATGTAACCACATGCCTACATGCCAAGTTCATGATGTGCTCGCGGCTGTTTAGCCATGGTCACATATAACAAATTTAGTATTACGCTACGTGAATGAATTACTAAGCTATGTGACTGGTGCAAACATGATAATCATGAGATGCGGGTCATGTAACAACACGACCATGCCACGCTCATGATGCGCTCGCGGCCATTTCGCTAGTTTCACTTATACCAAATTTGGTATTACGGGACGTGAATGTATGACGAAGGTATGTGACTGGTGCAAACATGATAGTCATGAGATGTGTGTCATGTAAGAACATGACTACATGCCACAGTCTAGGTGCCAATACAATTAGACGTGACATTGTGCGCCTGCTCACCGGCGTTAATTTCGACACGTCCCGCCGGCGTTGCGACGCCAGGCGCCGGTCCTGCCATGTACTCGCAGGCGCGCGCCGCGCAGCGTTGCTTTGACGCATGCGCGTTCCAGCACGTCCGGCGTCCCTCCGACACGCAAAGAGGGAGACACAGTGTTGTCTGGGCAACGCATCGGCGCAAAATGCAGCATGCCGCACTTCCCAACGGTAGCCGTCAGGCCGCGCCGACGGATGCTGGTCGCGTCGGTCGTGCCTGGCGTCAGTCTATACAGTGCTCGCGTTTTGCCAACGTAGCGTCGCTGTGCCAGCGTGCACGCGCGTCAACGCTACATTGGAGTTTATTGGGCCTTTCATGATGCCCCGCCGCAGGGGTCTAGTGGCTAAGGTACCCGGCTGCTGACCCGCAGATCGCGGGATCGAATCCCGGCTACGGCTCCTGCATTTCCGATGGAGGCAGAAATGTTGTAGGCCTGTTTGCTCAGATTTGGGTGCACTTTAAAGAACCTGAGGTGGTCGAAATTTCCGGAGCCCTCCACTACGGCGTCTCTCATAATCATATAGTGGTTTTTGGACGTTAAACACCACATATCTATCAAGCATTTAATGATGTGCTCGCGGCCGTTTCGCTAGCTCCGCATATGCCAAATTTGGTGTTACGTGGCGTGAATGGACGACGAAATATACGTGTAAACATAATAGTCCTGACACGAGTGTCACGTAAAAACATGACAACATACCACGCTCATAGCGTGCTCGCGGCCGTTTTGCTGGCTCCACATATACTAAATTTCGAATCACGTGACGTGAATAGATGACGAAGGTAAATGACACATCCGAACATGATAATCATGACACGGAAGTCATGTACGGCATCACTTACCGCCACCTCATTGCGCAGTTCTGATTTTAAGGTGACATATCAACCTTTATTATTCGTGCTTCGCATATCATCGATTCCCACTGTACGCGAGATTTCCCTTTTTTTTCTTACACCTTGAAGCCAATAGCGCCGTTCGCCGCACGTAGCGTTTTTCTGTCGCTAGAAACGCGGTATACGTTTGCAGCTCAAGTAGCTAGCGTGCACGGTTAAATGGCCACTCACCAGGCCCCATAACAAATTTTAATTAGACCGTGGAAGTTGTTGTGTGTCCGATGAAGCATAGAGTTTCCTTAATATATAGTAAACTTCATAGGATGAAGAGCATTATTGGATGAAAAGTTTGCAGCCGGTTCAATAAAGCTGGCAAAACTGTCTTTATTTCAATTTTCGGAGCGGTGCGAGAGGAAGACGTGACCCAGCGCTCACGCGCGCCGAGTCACGTCGGAGTTCGTAGGCGTCTTGAGTGTTTCATGCAGTCATATTCTTACATGACATGCATCTCATGATTATCATGTTTGCAGCAGTCACATACCTTCGTCATCCATTCACGTCACGTAATACCGAATTTGGCATAGGCGAAGCTAGCGAAACGACCGTGAGCGCATCGTAAGGCACGTAGTCATGTTGTTACATGACACGCATGTCATGATTATCACGTATAGGCATGTCATTTACCTGTGTCGTCCGTTCGCCGTACATGAGAAGCTAGCGATGCGGTCATGAGCGCATCATGAGCGTACCATGTAGTCATGTTGTTGCATGACACGCATCTCGTGATTATCATGTTTGCACCAGTCAAATACCTTCGTCATCCAATTATGTCCCGTAATACCAAATTTGGTACATGCGAAGTTAGCAGAACTGCCGCGAGCGCACCATGAGCTTGGCGTGTAGTCATGGCTTATGACATCATGACATGCACGTGATGATTTGCACCTTAGGGTTTGTACTTCTGTACTTGTGTTCGCCATGTATTCATGTCATACCATACCAGTTTTTCAATATGCCATGTGAACGAGACCACCGCAAGAGCAGCAAATCCATGAGATGTAAATCATGACATTCATGACACACATGTCATGATAATAATGTTATGATCAGTAAACTATGCTCATACAGTCATGGTATGTGTGATGACGTTTATTGAACCAGAGAAGTCGCAACGATGTCGCAACGAAAAATGGCCGTACGACAAGTCTGGCAAAGGCAGCCCAGGTTCTCGTGCAATCAGAGCACGGGGTTTTTCGTTCTCTTTGGAAGGCGCATACGCGTTAGTGCGTATGCTCCACTAGTGCGTATGCTCCACTACAATACCCCCGGGGTGAAGAGTAGCCATCCTGGCGACTCAGGGAGTAGGCACAAAGAGGGGGTCGTAGTAGGGCTTGAGACGGTCCACGTGTACGGTCTCGCGTCCTCGAAGGCGCAAATCTGAAGATTGTGTTAGGGGCTCGATGATGTGATTCACCGGGAAGGTCGCGCCAATGACACGCTACGGACCATGGTACCGGGCCAGAAGTTTAGAAGAAAGAAAGAAATTTTATATGCTATAAAAATTTCGTATTGATACCATTAACAAAACGGCCAGGAGAACCAAATGTCGTAGATAGATAGATAGATAGATAGATAGATAGATAGATAGATAGATAGATAGATAGATAGATAGATAGATAGATAGATAGATAGATAGATAGATAGATAGATAGATAGATAGATAGATAGATAGATAGATAGATAGATGGATGGATGGAGATGGATGGATGGATGGATGGATGGATGGATGGATGGATGGATGGATGGATGGATGGATGGATGGATGGATGGATGGATGGATGGATGGATAGATAGATAGATAGATAGATAGATAGATAGATAGATAGATAGATAGATAGATAGATAGATAGATAGACTCGCTCGCTCGCTCGCTCGCTCGCTCGCTCGCTCGCTCGCTCGCTCGCTCGCTCGCTCGCTCGCTCGCTCGCTCGCTCGCTCGCTCGCTCGCTCGCTCGCTCGCTCGCTAGATAGATAGATTTAGTTCGCTAAGAAATGCTTCGCCCTCAAAACAAACAGCGTTCTCGGCTCGGCATTGGCGTTTGCACAGCGGCGTTTCGAGCACACATCTCCGGATGTTCTTGAGAAGCGCCCAGCCAGTGAGCAGTGAGCGAGAGTGAGGTGCAAGCGGACGAGAGAGAGGGACGCAGGCAGGAGAGAGAGTGAACGGCGAGAAAAGCGGTGGCAAGCACTGCACCTACTCTCTCCTACACTCTCTCGCACCTTATGATTTGGTTGCTAGGGGCGAGGATGGCGTGCTCGCCCGCAGATGTTCTTCCGCTGAAGATATGTGAGGGAGTGAGAGCAGAGAGATAGCACCTGCCGGCGATTGGACGCCGCGGACAACACCAGATGCCGGACATAGCCCGGCTAAGAAATGCATTCGCAATTGAAATGGCCACGTATCTGCATGTTTCCCTGCAAAGAACGTCGAAAGACGATAATCTTCTGTCAGGGGAGAGAGAATAAAACATTTATTCGAGGTTCTGCGACGCATAACATGCGAGAAGGCAAAATAGTGTGGTCTGAAATATGACGTCATTTGCCAGTAATGGCAAGAAACAAGAGTTTTTGTTGTTGTTGTTTTCAGCGGAGCGCTACAAGTAGGTGGCAGCACCATATCGTTTTAGCGAATCGTAGGAAACACCCGCTTTTCGCGCCCCGCCGTGGTGGTCTAGTGGCTAAGGCACTCGGCTGCTGACCCGCAGGGCGCGGGTTCGAATCCCGGCTGCGGCGGCTGCATTTCCGATGGAGGCGGAAATGTTGTAGGCCCGTGTGCTCAGATTTGGGTGCACGTTAAAGAACCCCAGGTGGTCTAAATTTCCGGAGCCCTCCACTACGGCGTCTCTCATAATCATATAGTGGTTTTGGGACGTTAAACCCCACATATCAATCAATCAATCAACCCGCTTTTCGTTCATAGCATCGCATTGTCCGCACAGTGTAATAAACAGCGGGGGTCTAAAGAATCACGTATTCATATATTCTCTAAATAAAGAAACACTCTACTCACGCATTGATGTTGCATCTCAATTATGCGTGATATTTTCTTTGTGATTGACAATGTTCACAAGTATGAACGCAGCCACCAGAAGATGGCTGGGTCAGCATGGGCTTGAAGTTTTGCCAGGCGGTGGAATCATTGGACAGACAGACAGACCGACAGACAGACGAAAGCTTCTGTGTTGAAGTCCTCCAAGTTAACTATCGTATTTAAAAATTAACGCAGTGGCAGCTCCCGGAATGCCTTGCCAGCAAAAGTGAGGTCAGCTTTTGTGCACCAAAGATCTTGAAAACATGCTCTTTTTTGGTGTTCAAGACTCGCACATTATTGCTTAGACGAAATAGCGCATAGAGACGAGTATGGGTGATTTAATTTCCAATAAAACTTGCCTAGAATTTAAGGCTCACTAAGGAACACTAGTAACACACAAACACATTTTGAGGACTATCTGTCCCGAAAATATTGTCACATTGAACTCATCGGGCGTGCGAGGAAAACGCTTCGTATTGCCAGGAGGCGTCCAATATGTTCAAGCTGTTAAAGAGTTGGGCATTTACCTTAAAGAAAGGGAACTCTCAAAAGTGACCTGGGACGACGTTATTAGGAGATTCACAGACGTCATATCAGCTAGCCACACAATTCATCTTATCATTAACGTCAAAAGGTACACATGAAGACGCAGGCATGTGCTTTCGCGTTTTACATAGCGCACAATTCCCTGCGACCTCGCAGTGAAACAGGACGCCTGGCCTCCATTTCAGAAGTTTTTCTGTGGGGAGGAAAACAAGCAAAGTTCAAGGAACATTTTTACAGCTCCCCACAAGCCATGGAGGCCTTGGTCTCCCAAATATACTAAAGTTCACGAGAGCAGTGGCTGCAAAAACACAGAAGTTTTTCGAAGCACTTGATTAGCCGGCTACAGGCTATTAAGGTACGGGAGTAGCACACTACAAGGAACTTTCACGGTGACTCGGTACATTGGACCACGAGCAGAAATTCCGTTTAAGTTTTACAGAACTACTAGGTGCTTAAAAAGAACAATCGAACCAGTGGGTTCCAAGCCTGGAAGATGTTTCATCGCAGGAAATGAGTGAAATGGTGACGAGTTGCACACTGAGCAAAGGGGAAAAAAGGATCCAGCATGAGAAAATGAAAATAATGGCGTTGTAGTCACGTACCAGGCGAAGTGCGTGAGTGACTGGTTGAAAAGATGGAGGGCATAGCCTACGCGTGTAAGGTTAGCAGTATGGGGAGTCATTCTAAATGGCGACTGTCCAAACTGCGGAAGAAGGGTAACGCCACAACATGCTTCGTCCCAGTGCTCGGAGGCGCCCTGGCACATGATGCAATTCCTCTTTTTCTTTTGTGCAACCCGCATGGATAACAGAAAGTCGGCTGTTCGCAAGGCTGGTCTTTACAGTGACTTTGTACGTACTGTGGGCGGCAACGCCCTTCAGCGGAAGTACGCCACAAGCCTCATAGAGGCTATCCCGCACTGCAGAAAAAAACGCCTCGTTGTGTGGAATGGCCTCAATGAGCTGCTGGAAACAAGGCGAAGAAGCTTTCCTTCGACTATGACACACACGTGTCTTCGATGTAAGAAAGGCACAGCTGGAGTTTGCTCTGTAATTTTCGTCCACGTTTCATTTGCTCATTATGGTGCGCGAAACTATGCTATTTGTTCCAATGTACAGGATCATACTCAATGAAGATCCGGGTACAGACTTTCGGATGCGTGTAAGAAGTACTGCAACTGAAAACTAAAAACGTTCTTCGTTTCACACGCAGCTTCGTCGTAGGTTGCAGCTTCTGTTGCACCGGAGTGCTTTCTCAGCGTGAAGCACCGTCTTGATTCCAGAAATGCGGGCACACTGGCACAAAAAGCATGACTCATTATTCACCTCGTTATTCTCGGCTTGTAAGCAGACTGTCATTTGGATTTTCTCTCGTATTTTTTACATAACCTCAATTGGAACCAAATGACATCATGTATTCGGCGACAATTGGCGATGGTCCGTTGTGCTAGGAGCCTGTGGCCTAAATATGCTGGTAGGTCACCGTTTCTTATGACGCTCTTGAATTCCAGGGTAGATCAAGCTACACTTGGGGCCCGGATTCTCAAAAAAAAACAACACGTAGGCGCTTTCGCGAATGAATAGTAAGGTGATGCGAGGTGCTAAAGGAACAACAATGTGCTCCCAAGTGATTTAATGCGGTCACACCTGTAGCTGTACGAAATTGAATTATGACTGAACTGACTCTGTCCACTCAGAAAGTGCCATACATAGGACACGCAGACTTATCTGTTCTTTGATAATGACCCCCTGTTTGTGATAAATGTGGTGAAACTCTAAGAGTACTTCAGATGTTACTTGAAGAAAAAAAAAACACTTTTCCTTGGCATATAAACAAAAAGATACCACTACGCCCACCGCTGGTCCTCGGATCAGACCCTTTATTCAGTACAGTTGCTGTGCTCTTTTAAGCTTTTTCCTGTAATGAATGTCATACATAACGTCTTATCAACCCAACTGGACCATATTCAGCTTTTCAGGAGGAACTCCTGTTACAGCACGTTTAAGAGACGAATTTCTCCAGGTTGTTGTGGTCAAGGGCTCTGTTGAGGCATTAGCACCGTCTTCGAAAAAACGCCATTAGAATGTCTTATTCTTAAGAAATACAATTAATATATTTGAATCTCACATCACATCCAAATGTGGCCCATTGCTTACCGTACATGCACCGAGGCTCCATTCGATGAGTATATATATATATATATTCGTTTCTGTGCCTTCTTTACAGCCACAATATCATAAATATATCGGCATCTATGGTTCATCGACATGCCAACATAAATCGACGTGGCGCTCTTTGGCCAGGTTTGACACTCACACCACAAAACACCACTACTACACCATCAGAAGGGATTTTAAGTGAACGATCATGCCAAACTTGATGGATGCATTGATGGGATATGTAACAGCTACGTACTACTACGTGACGTCACACCAATCATTCACCCGTTCGAAATCAACAACTACCACTACAACAACAATATCAGAGTTGCTTATACATTCATGTAAAACGACTCGAACGCGGAAGCCATCTTCTTTTTCTTTGTCGATGTTACTCTGCTCCACCACCCCTCGCAAGCTTTTTGTGCCAAACTTGGTATTACACTGCCTCAAAGATGGGAGGCAGCCAAGCTGGTTTTACATTGCCTCCGTAATCTGACTACTTAGACCTAGATGTGATGCCACGTGATGACTACATCATGGAGAGTTTCATCAAGTAATGCCACAATGACTCAATAATGACGCTTTAATGACGTCACTACTTTTGACACTCCGCGCCGTCTGTGACGCCAACGGCCGAATTCCGCGTGTCAATGCGCACGTGATGTTTTCACCTTAATATTGCTATTCGCAGTTCACGTTTTCACGTATAGTATAGACCCGTCCGCTGTTTGCAAACACAGCCCCTTGATGGCATCCGGTTTAGCCCACCGATGCGCCAAGATAGCATCGCTGGGCAAGAAGAGCTTTAGAAAATAGCCCGCAGTTTTTCTACACTTTTTTTCCTTCATTTAGCAAAATATATTGAAATAGAAGTTCTTTTGAGCTACAAAAAATTATAAGAGAGTTCATTGAACTTTACGGACGTTCCTATTATCTGGAAAACTAAAGACAGACATTCCTTTCATTTAAAAACAACTTGAAAACATTCTTGTAGTTTCGACGTTAGGAGCTGGTAATTGAGGTGACCGGAAGTTTTCTGGGGTAAAACGCTTGTGACCTTAAAACCGTCTACAGACCCTTTCGCTGTTTACAAACAGAGTTGCTGGACGGCCTCTGGTCGTGTGCACCAACGTAGCCTGGAAGCATGGGCGTGAAGCGAATTCTTTAGTGAGTAGCCCGCTCAATTTCAGCATTTTTCTCGCCTTTGTCGGGCCAAATGATTCAAATATATTTTGTTCTAAGCTACACTCAACAATAGAGGAGTTTGTCGTTAACTTTCAGCGCCTTCTCTTAACGAGAAAGCGAAAAAAAGAGTTTTTCATTATTCTGGCACAACCTGAAAAACAAGCTTTTAGCTTCAGCATTAGAGGATGATTTTTGAAGTAACCGGAAGTTTCTTGAAAAGCACTACGTGCTGCTGCTATTGCTATGTTGAGACCGACCGAAAAGATGAACATCTCCAGAGCTTACAGGGCCCTCTAATGCTTTAAAACATCGGTACTGAATACATAACCCGTAGTGGCGCTTGCCAGCACTATTGCGAGCGGAAATGACACCGGAAGGTTGCCGTTCTATGATTGGATAAATGTAACGTTAAACTTTATCGTTGCATTGCATCAAATAGGGATTACTATTAGCTTCTTTTTGCTGTAGCATAATTTTTCACTCAAAACGGAACAGAATAAAGGTCTCCGACTTTTCTAGCTTGAACTGCAAAGCTGGTCAAAGAGTGCGCCGAACGCCAAGATTCTGGAAAAAACTCGCCACGGACGCTCTGGGCGCCGTTGTTTGAAGAAGCTAAAAGACAAAAATGTAAGAGCGTTGATATATAGACGCAATCACAAAAAGAAAGATCAGTAGAGCTACAAAACATTATAGAAGCGTTCGCACGTGTCGTTTCCTCTTCAAGCACCACATTATTTGTTACCATCGCAACGGCGTCCTCAATACGTTGGTTATGAACCCCTTCACTGTTTACAAACAGGGCCCCTTGATCACATCCGGTTTCTTCCACCGATGTGCCAAAATAGCACCGGTGCGCAGTAAGAGCTTTCCAAAATAGTCCACTGATTTTCTACACTTTCTTTCCCTTATTTAGCAAAGTATATTCATAAGTGTTCTCTTGAGCTACATAAATATTATAAGAGGTTTCCTTAAACGTTACGCACGTTTCTCGTATCTGCAAAAACTAAATAGAGACATTTCTTACATTTAAAAAGAACTTGAAAACGTGCTTTCAGTTTCGACGTTAGGAGCTGATAAATAAAATGACCGTGAGTTTTTTAGGGTACAACGCTTGTGACCTCCAAACCGTCTATAGCGGGAAGTATGTCATGCGAGCTTCCTGTACGGTAGGGCTTTCAGTTAGTTTTATTGGACATCTTCCCGACGTCACAGTGTGAGGGAAATGCGGTAAGGTGAGCCCACGTAAACCGAGTTGAGGGTTAGCATTCATTTCGTGGTATTTTAATATCGCTACGCTGAATAACTTTGCGCTGCGTGCCCCCATCGCTGCTTGTCTTGCGGCGCGTATTTCCTAAGCCTTCAATGTACGCAACCAGGTAGAAAAACATGTAAAACCATGAGGTCGTGAAAAGTGTTAGAGGGCCCCTTTAAGGTCTAAACATTCCTTACATTAGGCGTTCTGTGTGTTGTGCAGGAAACTACAGTTGCCTGCGCGTACTCCTGGTTTTCACGCGCGACAAGTCTTTCTACATCAGCACCGTATTCGTGCCGGGCATCGTGCTGGTGACCAGCTCTTTCATCAGCTTCTGGCTCGACATCAACGCCGTGCCAGCCCGTGTCATGATCGGCGTCACCACCATGCTCAACTTTTGCACTACCACCAACAGGTGGGTGGATCACTAGAGGCACTGACAATCGAGACGGGCTCGCGAATTTCCCGCCATTCAACCCATTTGACTTCTTGATTCACATATCACTGCATAGCTGTTATGCCTGTGTCTCGTAGGCAAAAGATTACCATGAACACGAACCACCAGGAGTGCTCTTCATCCTCTTCTGTATTGATCCGAAACCACGTGTGCCGATTGGTCCTGCAGAAGATCAACTTTGATAGACGGAAGGGGTAGATAAAGAGAGAAAGAAAGAAATAGAAACTAAAATAAAAAGAAGCTCTTGACGAAAAACTTATTTCTTGTCGAGGCGAGTTTGTTTGGAACCCACGTGCCCACGATGCGAACGCGTATGTCGTAACCACTCGGCTCCCCAGGCCCACTCATAGGGGTATAGTATAGTGTAATAAAGAACGCAGCGGTTTTGCATGATTAGAGCTTCTCCTTCCGATGTGGGAGGCACAGGGTTCAATTTCCACTGCCAACCGGGAACCCACTGGTTTTCCTCAATGGGTAGAGGAGTACACCGACCTAGCGCTCGGTTGTTTGTAGGTACTCATCTCGAAATGTAGCCCCATAAGGTTGTGCGAAGGTCCCTGGGTGTTCCTCAATCCACCACAGTCTTGGTGAAATAGCTGTGCATCCGTCACTGGTGTGGGAGGCAGATAATTGGTGCTGCCTTGAACCTACTCGCTGAACAGGTATGAGCGCATCTGGCCTGGTGCTGTGCAGAACGAAGCTCATAGTCGCTTGGGAGCGCACTCACGCTGTGGTCAATTGTTAGCATGGAACCACCAGGCCTGAAATAAAGTCAACTTCTTTTTTTGTGTAGTACAGTATAGCTTAGTACATTATAGTAGATTATAGCAAGGGAGTAGAAAAGGTAACTGATGCTGACGAGAATGTATCAGGGGGAGAAGTAAAAAAGAATGCGTCAAGGAAGAGAAAGGAAGGATTGGAAAGGTAGAAAAAGAAAAGAAATAGGAAGAGAAGGAATGTTAGAAAAAAAGGTATAAATACAACATTATATGTAGGCCAATGAGAATAGCTCAATATATGCGTTTCCAGTTTTGATGAGTCATTTCCACGGACCTTCGCAAAGTCCGTAGCTCAGCTCATACGTGGCGTTCGTCACTGCACTTCACACCCAATGAACGGAATACTAGAAAAACTAATTGCGGATTCTTGCTATAGCAGCACAATTGAAAAAAAATACTTTGATGGCTTTCTAAGGAGACTGCTACTCTTACATTTCTCAAACAGGGGTTGCGTAAGGCAGTTAGTTGCGCACAGCTAGAGGAAACCCCAGCATAAAACATGAACAATTGCATAAAAAGTAGTATGTCCTCTTTCTTTCAGTGTGTTAAAGTAAATTGTCTGTATTTTTGTATATTACCTCTGTCTCTGTCAGAAAAAAGGCTAGATCGTGGAAAAAATTAATTTTCACTAAGGTATCTCTTCACACTAGTGAACTTGTCCCGTTTTCCTCAGACGTTTTTAATACTTTGCAAAAAGCTTCTTTCTAATTGCCAGACCAGTATCTGTGGCAGTTTGAACCGAGTTCAAGTTATCAAACCTTTTTCTCTTGAAGTGTTTCTTCACACAAACGTCCCTTGTGGCAAGTCAAGACTTTCGAGTGAGTGCTCTAGCAGTTTAAAACAACACTCTCTAATGGCAGCCTGGCCGACCAGAGCCCTGCGAAAAGGGCCATTGTTGTGCATTAGGACACCTGTTGTCACTGAATCTTCGGTGTTTTTCTACAATGGCTTTTCGCAATTTTTGAATAAGGTGGCGTTCTACTTGCCTGTAACATTCCTACTGTTTTTTTAAGATACTCAATCAGCGTTGTCCCCCTTGCGTTCTTAAAAGTATCGTCATACTATCCTGCGTGGGTCTTGACTTTACTTTCGGGAGAGGGGCCCTGCACGCTTCCACTAGCTATATAGAAGGCTGTCTCGTGTTTAGGTCCGACTGATGCATCTACGTCTCGTCCCAGTCGCAAGGTGGAAAGGAAAGTGATCTAGGCTGCTTGAATACAGGTGCAAAAGTTCCCTCGATAAATGCAAGCGGCGTTGTCGATCTAGCACTGAGAGGAGGTGTAGCACCCATCGTTCCGAGGTCTTCGGCCTGCCCATTGCTTGTACTTTCATGTATTATTTTTGAAGGGGTGGGTGGAAGGGGGCTGATGGTAATGAGTATGTTCCTACTAGCCCAATTTGCTACTTTACTTCAAACTTGCCCGAAGCATCGCAGATGTTAGTGAAAGGATTGCCAAGACAATTTTCGAATTCTCTGGTAGCTTCGGACACCTTGATTCGGTGACTATTCATGATGGCTCCCTGCTGAGGCTGAATGATCCAAATTGATTGAAGTGGTTGGCCGCCCTAACCTTGGGTCATCATCCACGCGTACAAGGCCACGTTTAAACTCCTTGAACAACCGACTCACTGTAGCTTAAGAAGGAGATTCACAACCATACACACTCACCAACTTACTATGGATTTATTTAAAGGAACTTTGATGTTCGCACAAAAATTTTATACCGCTCTGTTGCTCCAGCTTGAAACTGTAGGAGGGCGCCATGTTTGGCTGACTGATGCTGGCCAAGTAGTGGCCTCGAAGGCTTGTTATTCAAACATTATTTGCCTGTAGAGATTAACTATACAAAAGCTATAGGGAGACCATATTCAAATATTTGATTATGGCCAAGTTGCAAAGCTTTGGGACCTCCACTCGTAGTACTATAGATTAGCAAATAAAGTAGAGCTCACTCAGACTCGACCAAGAAATATATTTTGCACTTCAGGCTCACTTAGACGCAGACTCCACAAAACTTTCACTAATGAAACTAGATCGAAGTCAGACTGATTCAAAATTTTCTTCTCCGCATTCACTCCAACTCAAACTTGCCTAGATAGTACTCAGTCAGACTCGATGAGACTCATACTCATGACTCGGTCTGAGTATGAGCGATTCTGAGTAAGTAGACTTGTGAGTGAGTTTGCCGAGATATGGGGAGGACGTGTAATAGATGCGGAGAACATCAGAAGTTTCTCTTGTTTTTTAATCGGAGAAACACGGGATAGGAAGCATCGCACCGGTGGAAAGAAAACAACTTAAACATCCGCAATCACATACACGATTTCTGACCCGCGCTACTATTCGAGGTGGCCTCGACACACGCGTGTCTCTATACCTTTGAATAAAGAACGCCTTGGTGTTTTCTCGCATTTCTGATAATAATAATTAACAATGAGTTGTTATTTCATGCTTTTGTCATGTGTACACGCATATGTACCTTGTCTTTATCGTATTTAAACCTAATCCCGTGCGGTCTTGTTTAGAGAAGTAATCGCAATTGAACCAAGAGGCCATTAAGCCAAGGGATGCGTAGGGGATGTTATTGTTAGTATTTGCTGTAGTGTAGTAATTATGACATAAAGGGAAAGAAACCAAGATGGCTGAAAAGCCAAGTTGCCGTTCGTGAGCACCGAAGCTACAACGTTCGGATAACACGACCGATGCTTTTTTTTATCGAGCTACAACCAGCGGTCACTTTCCAGTCAACTTTGCTGCGTATTTATAAACGAGAAATCCTGCTAGTGTTAGCCAGCCCCACTCACAGCCATGATTGCCTGTGCGGAACACTATTTTTTTTCGGCAGGCTGTGGCTAAAAAAGAGAATGAGCTCTCTCCACATTCCCTCCTTGACGCTTAAAAGAACATTGACACGTGAAGCTCTAGACGGGCACGCACAGAGAAAGTGCGGAACATGATATCTGTGTCTGTAGGCCCCCCGAAAAGGTGAATTTGCTGGATTTACGACCAAGTTCACATATTTGTTCCCACGAAGTGCGTCACGTGACTGGACGCCCTAAATTGTGCCGGGGCGCGCCACTCGTCCGCGGGAAGCGCGGACGAAAATAGCCGGAAACCGTCCTGCCGTCTCATTGCGGTTGCCGCGGTGCGCTCAAGTGTGAGTGTAAATAAAGCGGGCGTGCCTCGGCACAAAGCCATTGTTTTCTTATCGGGACCAAAGGTACGAGTGCGGCTCTCGTTTGTCGGCGTCTCATGTTTTGTTGTGTTTTCGCGCACACGTCACACACTAAAGGGGCCCAGGAAAAACACCGAGAGCCAGGCCTAGATTTAAAATTATTTTTCCTTTGTTTTACTGAAATTTGGACGTTGAAATGGTGCCAAGCATTACATATAATTGGCACGATGTGAACCTCGTTTCAAGCTGCACGTCCATTTGTGTTTCAGCAGATGTGATAGAACACTTATTGCTGGTGGCTAGTGTTTTTCAAATGGAAACCAGTATAACACGTAAGAAAAAAACACAAACTTTTTCTATACCAAATGGTCGTTGCAGGTGTTGCTGTGTTGCTGTTTACGGTTGTCACTTGCAGCCCATACATTTCGCAAGTAGAAAAGAGATGACTTAACATGTATATACCTCTAAGGTTATGTTCTAAATGGCGCTCTACAGTAAATGAAAATATGCAAGAAATTGTCACTTCTGTCTATATGCATGAAACAATGTACTTTGAAATGACCTTTTCGCTTGTACCCCTCAATGCACGTGCGCCACTTAGCACTTTCATTTATAAGCCTGTAGTTCCTCAGCATTGCATTAGTTAAAAACTGGAAATTTTGTGAACATTTCATTTTGCGTGCTATGCGTAATTGGTGGTTTCTGTTAGATGCCAACGAGGTAATTAAATTCTGCCTCATAGCTCCAAGAATACGCGTCATCTACCCTCTGCACTGCAGTACAACAGCCCATTGCTCTAGCAATTGGGCTGTGAACGCACACCAGCGTCTCTCGTACCAAAGTAACTGTTTAAAATATGTGGCGCTTGTAATAAAAGTAGTTCAGAGCCTTACCTCGTGAGAGCAGTCATCTTGACATTCGTGAGCGCAATACAAGTAATTTGGGATGGGTAAGTCCCACGAATTACACCAGGTCCTGCTCTACGTAATTTACTCCTTCAATTAAGTGACTCGAATCTATATCGTAGCACAAGTTATGCATTTTGACATCCTATTTTTGTACATCATGTGAGCAAGCCAACTATCGTTGAATCTCGCTCCACGTGCTGCATGTCACACACGAAAGCTTTATACATTAAACGGCTGCCAGTAACCCTGACGAAATGTTATCGATGTGCCCCTGTTGGAATTCAGGTATCGGCGCATGTTTAGTGGCCGAATAAAAGAAGCGCATTGGTAGAGAAAACCATATAATGCGGCACCATGGTCTTTAGAAGGTTCAGTATACCGAGAAGCTCATTTCATTGTATGCGCGTTCAGCTCTGTTTTTTTTTTATACGCGTCAGTAACCTCCCTTCAAAGTCATCGATCAACAAGGCTGCCTGTAAAGAGTGCACTACCGCACACATTCTTGGTATGCACAAAAGCCACAACAACATCTGCAGGAGCGTAGATATTTTATGTTCGCCATGGCGAAAAAGAGATACTATGGAGTACATTATAAGATACTATGGAGGTACGATGCAGTGACCATAGAATGGTACGTTCTCGAATTCGCCTAGACTTGAGAAAGGAATGACAGAAACTGATACGCAGGAAGCCAATCAATGAGCTAGCACTGAGAGGGAAAGTACAGGAATTCAGAATCTCGCTTCAGAACAGGTACTCGGCTCTTAGTGAGGAAACCAACCTTAGCATAGATACAATGAATAATAATCTGATGAGTATCACTACGGAGTGTGCAGTGGAAGTTGGAGGCAGCGTAGTTAGACAGGACACTGGCAAGCTTTCCCAGGAAACGAAGAATCTCATTAAGAAGCGTCAAATCATGAAAGTCTCAAGTACAACAGACAAAATAGAACTGGCAGAGCTTTCGAAGTTGATTAATAGGCGTAAGGTATCCGATGTAGGAAGGTATAACATGGAGAGAATTGAACACGCTCTGAAAAACGGAGGAAGCGTCAAAGCATTGAAGAGGAAACTTGGGATAGGCAAAAATCGGATGTATGCACTAAGGGACAAAGAAGGCAAAATAACAGCCAATATGAATATGATAGTTAAAATAGCGGAGGATTTTTACAGAGATCTGTACAGTAGCCGGCACAACCAAGACTTTAATACTATAAGAACTAGCAGTAACCCAGATGACACCCCACCAGTAATGATAGAAGAAGTCAGAAAAGCTTTGGAGAGCATGCAAAGAGGCAAAGCTGCTAGTGAGGATCAGGTAGCACCAGATCTGCTGAAAGATGGAGGACAGATTGTGTTAGAAAAACTAGCCACCCTGTTTACGAGGTGTCTCCTGACGGAAAGAGTACTAGAGTCTTGGAAGAACGCTAACATCATCTTAATACATAAGAAAGGAGATTACAAGGACTTGAAGAATTACAGGCCGATTAGCTTGCTCTCTGTAGTACACAAGCTACTTACAAAGGCAATTGCTAACCGAGTAAAGAGAACATTAGAATTCAATCAACCAAAGGAACAAACAGGATTTCGAACAGGCTACTCAACAATCGACCACATTCATATTATCAATCAGGTAATAGAGAAATGCTCAAAATATAACCAACCACTATACATAGCCTTCATAGATTACGAGAAGGCGTTTGATTCAGTAGAAATATCAGCCGTCATGCAGACACTGCGGAATCAGGGTGTCAATGAAGTATATATTAACATCCTGGAAGAAATCTACAGGGGATCAACTGCTACTATAGTGCTTCATAAAGAAAGCAACAGAATACCAATCAAGAAAGGTGTAAGGCAGGGGGACGCAATCTCCCCAATGCTATTTACCGCGTGCTTACAGGAGGTTTCCAGAAGCCTAGAATGGGAACAGTTAGGGATAAGAGTTAATGGAGAGTACCTTAGTAACCTGCGCTTCGCCGTTGACAATGCATTGCTGAGTAACTCAGGGGACGAATTGCAACTCATGATTACGGAGTTAGACAAGGATAGCAGAAAGGTGGGTCTTAAAATGAATCTGCAGAAAACGAAAGTAATGTACAACAGCCTCGAAAAAAAGCAGCGCTTCGAGATAGGTAATAGTGCACTTCAAGTTGTAAAAGACTATGTCTACTTAGGGCAGGTAATAACCGCGGAGCCGAAACGCGAGATTGAAGTAACTAGAAGAATAAGGATGGGGTGGAGCACATTTAGCAAGAACTCTCAAATTATGACAGGTAGATTGCCACTATCCCTCAAGAGAAAGGTATATAACAGCTGTATCTGGCCGGTACTTAGCTACGGAGCAGAAACCTGGAGACTTACAAAGAGGGTTCAGCTTAAATTGAGGACGACGCAGCGTGCAATGGAAAGAAAAATGGTAGGTGTAACCTTAAGAGACAAGAAGAGAGCAGAGTGAATTAGGGAACAAACGAGGGTTAAGGATATCATAGCTGAAATCAAGAAGAAGAAATGGACATGTACCGGGCATGTAGCGCGTAGACAGGATAACCGCTGGTCGTTAAGGGTAACTAACTGGATTCTCAGAGAAGGCAAGTGGGTTAGGGGGAGACAGAAGGTTAGGTGGGCAGATGAGATTAAAAAGTTTGCGGGTATAAATTGGCAGCAGCAAGCACAGGACCGGGTTAACTGGCGGAACATGGGAGAGGCCTTTGTCCTGCAGTGGACGTAGTCAGGCTTATGATGATGATGATGATGATGATGGAGTTGCCAGACATTGATTAATTAATCACATATTTACTATATAAAAAATGAAATATTATTTCGTAGTTCATTGTGTAAATAAATGATATATAACTGATTGATTGATTTGTGGGGTTTAACGTCCCAAAACCACCATATGATTATGAAAGACGTCGTAGTGGAGGGCTCAGGAAATTTCGACCACCTGGGGTTCTTTAAGGTGCACCCAAATCTGAACACACGGGCCTACAACATTTCCGCCTCCATCGGAAATGCAGCCGCTGCAGCCGGTATTTGAACCCGCGACCTGCGGGTAAGCAGCCGAGTACCTTAGCCACTATACCACCGCGGCGGGGCAAAAAAATAATATATAACTGTTTATTTATTTAATCGCATTGGCTAAAATTTATCTTGTCCTTGTCTTCAACTGGTATTCACAAGGCGCGTGGAGGTAATATCACAGAACAAGTCATATTTCACTCAATACTCTATACAGCAGTTCGTTCGTGTCTTTATTACACTGCTCTGAAGTGAAAACGCTGACGCTTACGAACGTTCGCAGCTTCCGGTCAACCCTGCCCGTGGTGTCCAACCTGACCGCCATGAACCTGTGGGACGGCGTGTGCATGTTCTTCATCTACGCTTCCATGCTCGAGTTCATCATCGTCAACTACCTGTACCGAAACCTGGGGCTCCGGAAACGGGCGGCCGCTGCACGACGGCCCAGTCGTCCGGCCTCGGCCGACCCGCTACGAATGCCCTCTTCCAGGAACGAGCATCTGGAGATGAAGGTACAACTGGTTCTTGCCTCTTGTCTCAGCTCACGTATCAGTATGCGACGCCACATACTTTCTTTCCTTTCCCTATAAAACAACGCGGTAAGTCAAGGCCGACTAAATTTCAAGGCCGAAAGGCTGCCGCAGTGACGTCAGAGGGTGGGGGCCCAGTTACGCCGCGAACGCGGCGGAAAGCCTGTGTTTTGTTCACGTTTTAGGAGAACCAACGCTCCCGCTCTTGCAGCCGCTGCGGCTTGATTGGGCCGAATAAAAGATGTGGAAAAAAAGTCTTACTGAGCATGCTCAGTTGGGCAACTGGGCCCCCAACCTCTGACGTCACTGCGGCAGCCTTTCGGCCTTGAAATTTAGTCGGCGTTGGGTAAGTGCAGTCACTCGCTCGCCTCGTGGCACTTTCGCAATCATCATAGGTTACACAGTTTGAACAACTTGATTGATATGTGGGGTTTAACGTCCCAAAACCACTATATGATTATGAAAGACGCCGTAGTGGAGGGCTCCGGAAATTTCGACCACCTGGGGTTCTTTAACGTGCACCCAAATCTGAGCACACGGGCCTACAACATTTCCGCCTCCATCGGAAATGCAGCCGCCACAGCCGGGATTCGAACCCGCGCCTTGCGGGTCAGCAGCCGAGTACCTTAGCCACTAGACCACCGCGGCGGGGCAGTTTGAACAACTTACTCTTGTATTCTGTGTACCCTAATTTGCGACTTAATATGCCACTCATTCTCCCCCCATACAATGCAGCGTTGCTGTACGGCAAGAGGTTGAGCATAGGACTTGCGGACGGAAATTCCGGTCTTATTGTAAATGGCGAACTGTGTGATATTCAGCTCATGCGGCTATCGAAAAATTATTGAGCACAACCTATGTCACTAGCCATCCAGCAAGACTCAACGTGTTTTAGGAGCCAAACCGCTTCGCTATATTGCCGTACTACTATCAGAAAAAAGACTCGTGACCTCCACTTAGATATCAACGCATGCACAGGGCTACGGAAGCATCAATGTACTGTTTGAAGAAGACCGGGCTTTACAAGCATTTGTGAACTACCAACGCGAGTTTGTGTTGGGTACGTTCACACTGGCTGGTAATTTTATTTTTATCTTGCTCTTGTGATTTTTCTCTGTGATATCTATTGTGATAACAGTTCTTATTATTAATTTCTGCCCAATGTGTTTCGTGGTCAACGAAGCCAAGGCTTGAAATACTTTACGTAATTTTCTTCTTGGTTTCTCCCCGTTTCTCTGTGTGATGACTTTTGAATACAGCGTCTTCATAGCTCACTTATAGCCACATCTTGTAACGTGGTATGATAATTTCAGATCTAGATCTGAAGTTTCAGACAGAAGTAGTAGCAAGATGGACATATAAGAGATAAAATTTGGTCCTGCTGCCACTGCTAACACAACTGTTTTCTTCTTGCACAATTTTTTGCTTAACATTTGCTTCTGGTGTCTACTTCTGTCTCTGCAACGACTTCCGGTTTCTTCTTCTGGGCTCCTAATTCACGTCATGTTTCTTGACCCTTAATATACATCTGATTTTTATTAACCCGGTCACCTATTTTTTTAAAAAATGCAACAGTGCCTTCATTCATTTTCAATTCAAGTACTCAGGTATCTAACAATTTTTATGCACCTGACGTGAACAAAATCATATGCATTGGAAGTGTCTCACTCGGCTTAAGCTTCGGAAAACGGTCAATGTGAAAAAGTTATAGAGAACTGCGCTCAGATGGGTGCGTAAGCTCAGTGAGTTGACAAATCTAATTTAGTGGATAGTAGAACCAGTTAGTATTGCATTCATAGTAAGAAAGGTGCACAGTGCTCGGGAAGGACGAGGAAGGAGGTATGAGCGACGCAAATCAATCTTACCGTAATGAGAAGCATTTGCCCTCTGGATCACCGTGGTGACGTGCGCTTGAGTTTCTCACAGTTGTCGCTTCACACTAGCAATTTAAAATGGTGCAACGAGACTCTTAACAAGAATTGTTGGCATCAACACCTTAACGTAGTAAAGCTGTGAAAGAAATGTTTGGCTACTATGGGTTTGTAGCACGAAGCTGGAAGGACGTCCATACCGACAATCCAGAAAGGAAACCTTCTAGGATAAGAAAAAGAATTGTCCTGGCCCGGTGATCGAACCCAAGAACAATGCCTTTTCAGGTGGTAGCTTTACCCGTTAAGCCAGCCATGATGTTATCTTTTTGCACCGCGTGTGCTAATATTAGTCAAAAACCTCAGAAACATGGAGACATAACGCAAATAAGTTCTTATAAGTTCTGTGGCAAATCACAATATGGTGCCGTGGTTGTGAAAACCAAAATTTACAGCCACAATTTGGTGAATGTAAACTGTTGCCACTAGAAAATCCTGGGGGCAAGGAAAGCTACAAGGAAAGTTGTACATAAAATAGTGATGCTCACCAGATACTGAGCCGTTGATGTCAGGGGCGTGCAGTGCCAACCCTATTATGTGACCAGTCATGCATGGCACTTATTGCGTCAGCAAAAGCGTACACTATCACAATGATCACGTGTGTGAGACCTAATTCTGGGGCAAAAAAAATGCTTACGTTCTACACTACAGATCATCTAACTGACGGGCAAGAATGAAAAAAAAAAACTATAATTGAATTCTTTACCCCTGCCAAGCTAACAGATATGCATACCTGAGGAACAGGACTAACAGTACTCAATGAAGGTCATTCAGTGCCATGTAAACCGATGCGTGGCTCAAGCATGCAATAATTGTTCACCCAATATGTACACTAATCAAGCAGCGCCATGTGTTAACATGAAAATTGGTTATATAATACACCATTTTTTAGATGCGAAGCAGCTTATGCGAAGTGGTGCGCGGCGTGACCAACACTACTGCACATGCTGGCCTAATCACTGTCAGAACGTGCGTTTCGGCCTGTGTAAGAGGCTGTGGGCTCTCCCCCTTACGCCCTCTCAGAAACCCAGTGATGGCGTCGGGGAACAACATTGCGCAGATGCGCGATGAACCCACGTGCTTCCGCGTGGCGTGCTCCAACAAGAGTTCGGGATGAGTACCAGCAACAGAAACTATAGTGAATTCATGGTGCTGTTATTTACGTCATCAGCCACCATAGATGTTTTAGAAGAAAAAATCTCGGAACATTGTTATCACTTTGGCGCATGCTCGGTGCGCTTTATAGCCTCTGAGATACGTTCGTGGGCTTTCGCGATAGTAATAAATATTAAACTTCGGGAGTTTGGCATGTCAAAACAGGATATAATTATGAGACACGCCGTAGTGAAGGGCTTTGGAAGCCTTATAACCACCTTGGTTCCTTGAAAGTTCTCTAACGCTGCACAGTACACGTGCCTCTAGCACTTCGCTCCCGTCGAAGTGTGGCCATCACGGCCATGATTGAGTACAAGTTTTTCGGGTTAGCAACCCAGAACCATTACCACTGTACCACTATGGTGGCCTCGCGAGTTATACAAACTGAGCTGAATTTAGTTTTTTATGTAAAGTGTGATTAGGTATGTTGAACTAGCGAATTGTGGCAACCAGGCCGCAACGGAAAAGGACCATATGGCAAGGCTGGCAAAAGCAGTACAGGTTCTCGCGCAATAAGAACGTGGTCTTTTCTTCCTATTTCACAGGTGCATACACGTCCGTGTGCATAGTCGTCGTCATCATCATCATCATCAGCCTCACAGCGTCCACTGCAGGGCGAAGGCCTCTCCCATTATCCGCCAATCAACCCGGTCTTGTGTTTTCCGTTGCCACGTTATGCCGGCGAACTTTTTAATCTCATCGGCCCACCTAACTTTCTATCTTTCCTTCGTGCGTTTGCCTTTTCTAGAAATCCATTCAGTTCTCCTTAAGCACCAATGGTTATCCTGCCTATGTGCTACGTTCCCGGCCCATGTCCATTTCTTCCTCTTGATTTCAACTGTGATATCCTCAACCCCGGTTTGTTCCTTGACCCGCTCTGCCCTCTTCTTGTCTCTTAAGGTTACACAAATGCTCCTCAACAAAAAGAATAAAATCCGAAAAAGAATAAAAACAAGGAATAAGGATAAGACAAACAGCATCACCTTAGTTATGCATTATCTAACCCAAGCTTTAATTTTAATTCATCTTTAGAAATTCTGGCCCTCGCTTGACAGCAAACTGAGTGAGCGTCAACCCTGGTGTCACGTCCGTCTTCCCGCCCATTCAGGTTTTGCCATTATAGTTCTACCTGCGGTTTACTCATAAACGATAGTAGAAAGCTCAAACTTGAGCACGCGCGAGTATTTCCGCTTGTTTAACGCCAGACGAACTTTTACGATGAATCCTTACCAAGTAGGGCGACTTTCTGTCGTTCTCCTGTGTTTACGGCCCCACCATCTTGGACGTTAAGAGATGCGTGCGTAGGTCGTATTCAACACATGAAGTAGCCGGGCAACAGGTATTACGCTTGTTTTCTTCAGAGTATTTACATATGACCACAATATAGCGATGAAAAGTTGCAGCATAGCACATCTCATTTGTATCTACGCATTGAGGATGGTGTAATGCGTTGTGGAACTTTAACGCTCCTATATCAATTACCAGCTCTGTAATTAATTGCTTTTCCACTTTTCTAAGCGTTCTAGCAGACTAGTATGCTGATGAGATAAACAAGACAGCTTGCTTATATTTCAATAATGATAGAGGAAAGTAGTGGGTAACTATTACACTACATTTAACGTGAATTTAATAAAGCCTTAGCAGTAAGCCATCTGCGTAAGTGATCCGGAGCATCCCAGGTGTGTTTCAGGAAGAATGCAGAATATAGCTCAATTATTTCGCTGAATCATGAAGCTTGGTGATATCAAAACAACAGTTCCACCATGGCTCTTTTCAGGTGGGCATTTCTGGCCGCACTCTTTATTTTAGTTTTATATAGGCCTTTTTCAGCGAATTTGGAAAGAGATCATGTATGCGTTCTGGTTTCTGTTACTCACTTGAAAGCTTTGTAAGGACAAATTTCAGCCAATGACGAATGCGAATATATATCAATAGTGAAGGTAGCCAGCAAATGCCAAATTATTGTGTACCAGTGTACCCAATTAAATTATAAATTTGCTTTTTCTAACAATTTTCTTGTGTTCAAAATTCACTGCAAAATAACCTTTATGATCCTCGCTCTTAAATATGGCACATGACGCAAACTTTTAGCTGCCTAGTTGTCCAAGACGACATTCAAGTTGTTTTCATCTAGTCTCTCATATGAAGTGATGTCCGAGGCTTCACTGTTCTGAGCCATCTGGTTGCATTCATTATTTCCTCAGCAGCGAAGCCTAGCCTTCCATATTGCGCTTCAATAAACGCGCACTGTGGTGTGATTTTGACAGCCGCATGGCACGCTGATGATGAGGAACACGCATGTTTGGCCTGAAATTCACGCAGTTAGGTTTTGAAGTGGTGTATTTTGTTTATGTGGTGCGATATGTCAACGAGATTTGAACAGTAACAACAGAGGCAAGCCCTTGAGCTTCGTCTTTCTTCACCAGCAGAGAACAAAAACGTCGTGCATGTTTGCTGACCAGAATTCACGATTCACGCTCGAACATGTGTAGCACATACGCTACACCAGTTCGAGTACGATGAACCAGCTCACACAATCACCAACACTCGATCATTGACACTCGCTTCGTGTTCCCCGCAGGAGCAGCATCCAAGCACAAACCACAGGGCGAGCCCGGGAGGCCTTTCGGCGGAGCAGGAGAACAGCCTTCTGCGACCTGCTGCGCCGGGCCTGGCCGGGTTAGACACCAGCGTCAGCACGACCGACGACCTCGGAGGAGGCGAGCGGCCCTCGTCGTCCTGCGGCGTCGGCCCAGTGGGCAGCGGCCAGCGGCTGCGCGCCGTCGCCTCGGTGCTCGCGTGGCTGCGGCGGCCGCAGCTGCTGCCCAGACAGCTGCCTCCAAAGCCGCGCATCGCCAAGGCCATCGATTACTTCTCGCGTACCGTGTTCCCCGTCCTGTTCGGAGTCTTCACCTTCGGATTCTTCCTGGCGTACGCCGTCATTGGCCCCTCGGCCGAGGAGAACTGGAAACTCATCGAATACTAGGCAGCCCGGAACGCGTCGCCGTTGCCGTGTCGTACCGTTCAGGCGTGGCGGGGAGCCAGCTGCGGTACTTGGTGAAGAAACTACTGTGCCAGACTTTTTCGCTGCAGTGTTCGCGTCGGGCATACTCGAAGCGGCAGGACCAACGTCGACTCCCGATCCTCCTTTCCCGACTTCACAATACCCGTGCCAGTCCCAACACGCATGTCTGCGAGCTAACATGAACGATGCGCACATTTCTCGAGCAGGCTTATGCTTACCACTGTGCCACCTAACACACTGTCTCACTGCACTCTGCATGCTCTAAGGTTTCGGCAAAGGCGGCAACCTCATCTTAACTTGTGTATAGTCAGCCTTCATTGCGGGATGGTGCAACTTGACATAAAAAATGACATCATCACAGGACGTCGGCCACCATCAGGTGGGGCTCCCCGCCACGTCTCTGCTGCACTGCGGTAACACGGTGACGGTAATACGCGTACGTCAGTTTAAACAAAACAAAAAAGAGAGAAAGAAGGGAAATCTCCTGTCACTAACCAGAGGCTCGCCCTTCCTACTGCCGCCCCGCCGAAACCGCCATCCTAACGACTACCGCCACCCCTCCTGATGACACCCACCCCTTCACACCTCTTCGCAACAGCAGCAAGCAACACTTTGCGTTCGCGCTTGGTCTGTGATGTCCTCCTCCAACACCAACCGACACCTCCTCTGTTCCCCGCTGCTTCTTGCACTGTGCCTTGTTTGTTTGTTAAGTCCAAAAAAAAAGGTTGTGCTTTGGACGCTTCGACAATCTCCCCCGCGTGCCTCCGCGCTTTCCCCTCATACACCCTGGGAGACCGCTTGTTAAAGAATGGCTGCTGCCGCCGCCTACATCGTGCTGCAGGTGGTGCATCTTTTTCTATATTGACTTTTTACCAACACTGTTACGTTTATCGACTCATCGGTCACAAACTGAATTGTTGTGACACCGACGGTCAACAATGACCCGGAGGTGGCTCTTCGTCGGACGCGCGCGTGTTTCTGCAAGAGAAGTGGTTTTTTTCGAGTGCCGTTCTCGGGAAAGAATTTTAAATGGTAACAGAGGAAAGTGAATAAATATCGCAGGTGAATAACCCGGGCCGAGCCAAGTTTATAGAGCGCCAAGACGAATGGGAAGAAGAAGAGGAGACGGCTCAGAATAACAAAAAATATATAAATATATATGACGTTTTTCTTCGACGAGGCGGGAACATTGTGGTCGTCGTCGTAAGAGACTCTGCACAGACGGGGGGCCATTCGCTCTTCTTCCCCATTCCTCGCTGGCCCCACCACCAACTTTCCCGTATTTCTTCTACAGAGATTTTCAAACTATAGAGCGCCGTCTTTTTTCTCCTGTAGGCAGAACACCTCCCGCTCTTGTATGCAACTCCGTTCTCGCATAAACACATGAAATAAACCAATTTTTCGAATGAACAGCTTTTCCCATTCTTTTCATTTTACATCACCCATTAAGGCAAAGTACGCGATGTTGATATTTCAGGATCTATATGCAAACGCAACTGTTCTTGTTTCTGTTGAGCGAATCAAACACGGAATTTCCACAAACCTTTCAGGATTGGTGAAACGAAATATTCCAACTTATCTTTAAACGGACTCATCATTACATCAATCTGTGTCAAATTTCCAACAAGTGTTCACGCAACACACGTGTGACTCAACCATACAACTAAGGATGAAACTGTTGTTTCGATCAACTGCGTATATCGGTTGAAGTCTAATTCGGCAAGACGGAGCCTTGACATGCACCCCGGTATGCAATAATAATTAACGGCAGAAAAATGAAACTTTCCGAGAGAGGCAGCAGCGAAAACAAGAGTGTTGTACTAACCCTGTTCAAATTAAGTTAGTTTACCTGGGAATATGGAACAGCTATCTTGTAAACAAAACATCATGGTGACGTGCTCAGCCCCATAGAAAATTTCGGAGTAACCACACATGGTAGAACTCGGATTTTTATAATATTGCTTTTGAAGTAGCCTCATTTTACCCCAAATCTTGCGTATGCCTTAGGAAAACCCTATAAACGACGGAAAGGAGGCTCGCAACAACAGCGACCACGTTAACGTTGTGTGTGGTTTGGTGACGCATTTACATACTCTAAAGAGTGCTAAAAGAAAACTTCTGATTGCCGTCACATGCGGGAGAGTCTCGCGACGTAAGCCGAAACGTCACGCATTAACATCGCTGGCATAGTGCCACGACGCTGTACACTTTTTTCGTTCTGGATTTAGTGACCAGTGCAAGTAGCGATAACCGCGAAGCGGCATGACATACCTTCTTGGCCCTCTCCCCTCCTACTTCAATCAACCACTGATACTGGCAGAATAGCGATACTGCTGCCACAGCAGACAGAATGTTTCCTTGTATTCAAACTTTTCAGTGGTGATGTTGCGCCACACGTGACGTGCCTGCTCTAGTCCCGTGATACATCACGTGAAGGTGACCGTAAGTTCCGCTACTGCGCTCTTCAAAAACAAAATTTTAGATTGGACGCACTACAAGTGGCGGCCAGATTACCATCATCACCAACACAAAGCCTCATGTCTGGCGGGTCTGAGGAAGGAGAAAAGGAACAGCGCTGGCGTGAGCTGAGCGAACAGCTGCTACGCCAGCCAGAGCTAGCGTTCAAGGAGGAACGTGCCCACGACCTAACCTGCGCTGAGCTCGCACGTGAAGGATTCGCTGTTCATCGCAACTATCTTTTCAGCACGGGTTTAGCTACCACCGGATCCAGGTAAGCATCACTCGCTTCATTTTTGAGCATTTCTTTCAGCCAGCGAAACGTTCGTGATCTGCATATAGTCGTGTGATTCGTTTCTTTCACCCAGGCGAGTAACATTCTTAAAGTCCGTCATGAATAACGTGCGTGTGCACACGTAGCATTACCTAATAACGGCCGTCGCCATGCTTGGTTTTCTTACTCCAAGTCCGCGTTAACATGCCCTGCATTCTTTCACGGAGAATCTACTGGCTAGCTCGAGGTCATCGTAATAATAACGGTCGTGTTTCTCATGATATATTACCTGGTTCTTCAGCGCAAAAAAAAAAACCTTCATCCTATAATAATGCTGCGTGAAATAATAGCGAAAGCGTCGGCCCAGTGCTCAAGAGCGGAAATGAAAGCAAACATTCTGGAACTCACCCCCCCCCTCCTTTTTTTTTCATTTTGTCGGCACTTTTGCGCAATGCATCAGACAGTCGGTGAGACAAATTTTTTTTGCGTGTTAACTTTCTTTTCTTTTCTTGCTTCTTCGTCGTTCACTCGCGCTTTCTCTTTCTGCCTAATTATCAAGGTCGAAGAAGGACATTTTTTCACTTGTGCGATCGGTTTTTTTTTTGGTAGTCCTTAATGTTTTTTCAAACTTCTCTAGTGAGCCACGCAGTGCCGGATATGGAAACACGGCATTTGGGAAAGTCCATGGTCTTGAGGAAGTGACCATTCTTTGATAGTCTACGGAAGAGCTTCACTAATATGAAGAGTGTTAAGAACTGGCAAACGTTCCGACCAAAGTCATGTAAAGGTGGGGATAAAACTACCTTGTCATTAGTCAACTCGATGAAACCCCCGATAAGGCATGCAAAAGTTTGCCACATCTTCAGTGAAAGCGACTGTTTTGGGGAAATCTATTTTGGAGAGCAGCAGATCAATTGACAGTAACAAGTGTCGTAAGGGAACAGTGAGCTTTTCGTTCGTTTCAACACGCATTAAACACATTTTTTTTAAAGTGCTGGAAAATGTGCCTATTTCGTGACGTGAACAAAGCTGAGATAAATCAATAGAAAAAAAAGAACAAAAGTGATACTCATTTAGCCTCCTTCGCTATAAAATTACGAGTGTAATGCCTCACTCCCTTCTCAAACTTCCTTATCGCCCCATTCCACGGTAATTCTCAGCGCGAACCATGCCTGCAATGTTCGAGAAGCTTCGGGACTGTATTACATCATTTTATTAAGGTTACGCCCACTTCGCAAACATTACAGATTATTTTATAACCTACGTGGCCACTAGAGATAACGTTCTAATGTTCGATGGCACGTGCATATATGCCGACTCGCTTCACCGATAGTTATAGCGCGAGAACAAAACAACGACAGAGACAAGGACACGAAAGACTTCTTGTCTCTGTGTCGTCGTCTTGTTCTCGCGCTATCACTATCGTCATGACATACCAACTAGCCCAAGCTGCCACACTTCGCTTTGCCGCTTTTGTGTTTATCGACGGACGACACTATGTTCACCGCTATCGGTACCAGTGTGTATAGCTGTAGTCTGGCTTTTCATTGACTGGCCACAAATTCAGCCTAAATAAACGGTTTTATCTTCGACATACAGTCTTCTCTCTTCGTCGACGTCATGACCACATGAAAATATTCTCGGCAGATGAATGTTTTGTAGCGCGAGGCGAAATACGGAAACGCGAAGGAATATACGCAGACGACAGAGCGCTACTAGTGACAAGTTTATCTTCCAACTCGGACTGTTTTAAGCCATATTCGTCAAGCAGACAGATAAGCACGTGAGATCACTCAGATAATTGCGGCAATGTCATCTATTTAAACGAAACTTGGGTGACAATGCGACCAAAGGCTTGGTGATACACACAACACCAAGAGCGTCGATAACTTTGGCTTCCATTTGCACGGTCAAACGAGTCAATTCATCTTTATGCCGAGCAGCAATGATTGTATTCTGGAACAAAGGCCGGCAACCACATGCATGAACGTGATGAGCGAGAAAACCATCCGGCGGCAGTTTGCTTGATTTGTAACTGTGCTCTCTGTCACTCATTCACACACCTATAGGTTTGGCCGACATATTGTTTTCTACATTCTACACGAGAACGGAATAAGACAATGAGCTCGACTGGTACTACGATCCTCGAGCTCAGAAAGCTTTACTCCCATGTCATTCGGGTCCAAGATACGCATAGCGATGACATGCCTCAAGAATGCATTGAAAAATCATGTGTGCACCTAATGAAGCAGAGCTTCCATAATCAAATCTCGCGATTGGAAGGATCTGGCAATCCGTACCACGTTTTAGTTTCCTTCGCAGAGAAAGAGCTGCTAAGAATTCGCGGAAGTTTAAACCAACCTAACTTTCCTGACAATATATAAGCATAAACGAGACACACGGCCATAATTACATATGTTCACCAGCTGCCACATTATTTAAAGAAGGTGACGTTTCCGGACAATATTAGTGTGATAACTTCAGTGCTGGATAAACTTAGGAAATTGTGTCATTACAATTTCATCTTGAAGGAGAAAGGGTGGTGTGCACAAGAAGGCATACGCAAAAATTTGTTGAGTGCATATCGTGTGCTATTTATCTTATTACGTTCTCGCTCGGAAAACAATCTGTCGGCAAAACCCGTAGGTGTGCGAATGAGCGATTGAGAGCACAGTTACAAATCGAATAAACTGCCGCAGGAATGTTTTCTCCCTCTTCACGCTCATGCACGTGGTTGGTGGCCTTTGTTCCAGAGTACAATTATTTTTGGTCGGCATAAAGATGAGTTGACTTGTTTGATCGAGGAAGCGGAACTTTTGACGCTCTTGGCGATGTTTGTACCAGAAAACCTTCGATCGCATTGTCACCTGAAGTAACTTAGTTTTCTGCGCACACGGTGATATTGGTTTATCTATTATGTTTCTTTAGAGGTAGATGACATTGTCGCGCATTTATCTGAGTGATCCCACGTGCTTATCTGTATGTCTGACAAATATGGCTTAAAAGTGGTCCGAGTTCGAAAATAAACGTGTTGCTAGTAGCGCTCTATTCTCTCCGTCTATTCCTTCCTGGCCCCGTATTTCGTTTCGCCCTACAAAACATTCTTTCAAATGTATCACCAACAAGCCCACATTGCAACTCTCTTCAGCAGAATAATTCAAGTGCAGAGGTTAGGTAACAATTTCAGCATTTTGTAACTTTCTTTTTCGATTGAACTATCCGAAAAAATGAGATGCCTCGAAAGCTATACAGCCATCGAACAGCACAAAAGTTATATAATGCTGTACTGTGGAAAGTTGGGTGAGTCGGCTTGAAGACACTCTTGCAAACTGTTTGTCGTCTCGTCTTTCACTTTTTGATCAATGGTATGCTCGCCGAATTGTTCCCGAGAAAACACAATTGTTGTCTTTATTTGTAAACGCTGGTTTGTATGCTAGTAGACGTTAGGTCACCCAACGGGCTTGCTTTTATTCGTAGCAACTCAAACCGTCCACGTTACACGGGAGGACCGACAAAATACTGCAAAACCTGCACTATATATAACGAAAGTCATGCACAGTCTGGTGCACTGCCGCCAGCTTTCAAACACTATTCTTCACAGAGAGGGCGCCACAATCCAGTTAATAGCACAAGGGCGGTGAAAACGTAGTCTCAAGCGAAGCTTCGAGAGCAGCATTTCCGTAAGACGACTCTAAAAGAAATAACTATATAAACTGCAATTATCTCAATGTGAACAGAAGTGTTAGTTTTAAATGAATGGTTTTCCGTGACGGAATATAAAGAGTCGGGGAACGCTAACCTTCATTTATTGTTTATCTTCTAGACTGCAGAAACGTTTTTGCTCTACGCTAATGCTGATAATTAGGCTTGCAGTTGTTTCCATTTTCTTGCTTCCTTTGCTGTTCAATGTGTTAACATCGGTCCCGTGAAAGAGGCATGCTTTACTATGAATGCCCTCAATTTCGCTAACATGGGCACCAGACGCGTCCTAAATGGCAAAATACGTGAAAGAAATGCATATATGCAGGCATGAATGCAACGCTGAAGCGAGTCTTTCGCAAATTTCTGGTGACACTGGCATATAAAAATGGCGTGAGTCGACGTGCTTGCTCAGGGGCAACAATAGGTCGCCAAGCTCACTTATAAGTCGACCCACTCACAATTACTCAGACCGAGCCGAGAGTCTGAGTGAGTCCGGAGGAGTAATAGTTTGGCGAGTTCGAGTCCGGTTGAGGAATATTTTAGTGAGCCTTAGACCCGTATTCACAAGCGCTCCTCGACTCAAACTCGACCTCGAGAGATCCTTGAGCCTTTCTGTGTTCCAGAAATCGCAATGCGAAACAGTCTTCAATGATTCCTTTAGGTCGAGTTTGAGTCGAGGATCGTTTGTGAATACAAACCGGTTGGGTAAAATACAGTCCGGTTGGGTAAAACCGGATGCGATTGAGCCCTAAGCGTTACATATATTTCTTGGGTGAGTCTCAGTGAGCTCGCACTTGTCATTTCCGACCTGTGGTTACATATACTCACCTATCAGCAAAACTATGAGCCTTATCTTGATCAGAGGTGTGAGTTAGGGGAAGAGGGTGGTGCCAAGATCTCCCCCACAACTCTTTCATGGGGAATTTTAGATAGAAATGAGTTGTGTGATTCGCATCATAATTCATAAAAGCGCCTTCGCTCAGTTTTTCAACCACTGATAATGTGTTGTTTCAAGCTACATTATCAGAAGACTATCGTAGAGCGCCTATTGTGAGATATTGCCGTTACAGAGCATTTACACTGTGACTTCAAGAGCTAATTTTATGCCAGTGAACTCGTGAGTTGACTCACTCCGAGTCACTCAGACTCACAGCTTGACCTGACGCTAAGTGAGCTTGAATTAGTCGAATCATAAGACCCGTGGCGTAAAATGAGCTCGCCTGAGCAATATGTTGGAGTCTCGCGAGTCTGTCAGAGAAAAGATATAGTGAATCTTAGTCCAAGTGAGTTCTCAAAGGAAAATTCATTTTCTTTAGTTTATATGCGTGAGTTACAATGTTTTCGCCGACCTATGTAGCAACAGCCTTGTGCTGCCAAAATAAAATTCATTCATTTGCCAGAGCGCTGGCCCTTGCAATTATGCGTACATTACTTAGTTCCTGTCTACGAAAGCACATTCCTAAATCAGTATAAACGTAACAAACTATCTCAATGCGCTGTTTCACTCGACTGAAATAATACACCGCACTTATCTCCTTGTCTATCTGTCTTTCTGTCATTCTGTCAAGAATAGCCTACAGAGCTAAGTCAAACCGTATGCAGCGCCAATAGATGGCGTCGCTGTTGCACTCGTCTGTGAACGCGATGCTCTGCCTAGGCTGGGCCACGCCTGTGGTCACAACCTGGTGGCTGCCGGTACGCTTGCCGCTGCATCGACCATTCGCCGTAGCATGAAGGTACTAATAAGTAAATAGCATTGAAGTTTTAAAGCTACGACTGCCATAACCTTGTCGCAGTTCTAAAGAGCGCAGTTGAAGCAGACTGATATTAATTATCAGCTGTTGAGTTGCGGCCAGTGCCAGACAGTTCTGACGGGCCCACTTCAATAAATTTTGTGGGTGGTGTCGGGCATTTAGCCTTCGCTAATCTTGGGTTCCATTACACCACTTCTTGGGTTACCATTACACGCTGTAGTTTCTTTGAGGTGGCTATCCCCTTCGCTCGCTGGTGGTGTAATCAAACAATACTCTGGTAACCCCAATGGTAAGTTGTTGACGTCACAAAGCTCTTCGCAGAAGCAATGGTTGAATGGTTGACTCGTAGTATTCGGTGTGCCGGGCTCCGAAGCTGCCCGACCGTGCTCCAAGTCGCGTCTTCTAGATGAAGGTGCGCTGACGGGCCTAACCGCGCTCTTAGCACTACACCCTAGCTCACCACACGATGCCAGCCTCTGTCCCAGCATCGAACAAGAGAGCTTCGCTGGACAATGGCTCGACGTGCGGTTTCATGGTGTGGTGTCAGTGGATGCTGCCGTGCTCCTCTACTGGATCCTTGCGAGCCACTGCCGCGGAGTCTTCAACCACGCTGGATGCAGTCCGCATGAGCCAACGACGCGATCCGAGTCGCAGTACGTTCCTCTCGCTCCTGATGACGTGACGTTGTGCGGGTGGAGGAAAATGGCCGAAGACGCTGTGCTGGCAGTGGCCAAGGCCACCGGGTGCTTTTTTCAGTGCAGATTCGGCAAGTTCAGGCCCCGGCCAATTGTCGACCGTGTCTTGGAACAACTTTACTCTGATCAGGTGCAAAGCACAGGTAAGCACTGAGGCACTTCTGTCCTAATATGTCCTTAAGATAAGCACCGGAGACACAAAAAATACTTTGAATTGATACGGTCGATGTCATCCTTCTGCGTCTACTCAGCCACTACTAAAAAATTGAGTAGTAATATGAACGACGCGTGAATTTTCGGAGAAGATGTGGATGGCCATGAAAACGAGGCCAAAACGCTGGCAAAGTACCCGTACAAGTGGTGTGATATACCATGCTTCATTGTATATTCGTCATCACGGCGCTTCAGTACTAGACAAAGGTCCCTTGGGGCTTTCGTCTAACTTTCGCCTAACTTCCTTAAAGTTTTTCAGGAATACAACAGACAGCTTGTAACTGAACGGTTCAGGTAATTATGATAACAATCATCACCATAATGACAATAGCCCACTGCAGCGCAAAGGCATCTCCCATTTTGCGCCAATCAATCCGGTCCTGTACTTTCTGGTGCCACGTTGTACTCGCAACGCAAACTTCTTAATCTCATCTGCCCACGCAATTCTCCGTCTCCGCCTCATACGTTTGCCTTTTCTGGGAGTACACGCAGTTACCCTTAATGATCAGCGGTTATCCTGCCTACGCACTACGCACCCGACCTATGTACATTTCTTCTTCATTTCACCATGTAATGTCCTTAACAACATTACCGGCTAAGATCGAGGATGCCACACTTCCATTTGTTGTCCTATCTGCTGCACTTCAATGAGAGGAAAATGCAAAAACGCTTACGTACCTAGATGTAGATGCATGTTAAGCATCTCTGGCTAGTATATATTCATTCGATCGACCCCATATTACATGACTCGCAATCACGTCTTGATTTGAACATGCAAAAATTAAGACAATATAATTTTTTAACCAAGACCATGCCCTCGACAGAGCTTGCAGTGTATTGTCTGACGAAGCGACCAGTTGTACTGATGAGAAAACATCACAGCTGCGAGGAGGTTCTTGCTGATGAATGAACTGATTGCAGGTGTGACACGTTCTTATGGTTTTATTTTAATGACTCCATGGCTGTAGCACTAGCAACACGTCAAAGTATCGGTTGAATAGTGGAAACAAAGAAACTTGCATAATATGCCCGACACATAAAACTGTTTTTGGTCTTTCTAATCTGCTGTGTGTGTCCGTCTTTTCTGCGCTACACTAAAGTAGAAAATGCCCGCACAAGCTGCCCGAACAAACTGCCCTAAGGGCCGCTTTCTTCCAGAGAGGCGGTGCCCTATAGATTTCATAAACACGCGTACCAAGACAGCTTTATTTGCACGAATCCGACATCCAGATTTCCTCCGGACAGTTGAGTTCAGCCTGGCATTGTATTTAAGCCTCACTTTCGCTTTTTTTGCAGGTGTGGCCCCATCGTGGTTTTCGTGCTCCAGCGGTCAATGGTACGGTGCCTGGTCTGACTGGGGAAGGCTGTCACGTGCGTTGCCATGCCTGCGCGATACTTACATAGTGCTCGGAGCTCAGGGTCCACCGCAATCGCGTGCCTTCGCCGACGTCGTCACGTCACTACCGGCGCTGAACGCAACCTTCGAAGCCGCGGAGGCACTGGCAGCCACTGCCTTCAAGGTTCTCGAGCAGCGGGACGACTCCTTGGTAGCCCAGCACCTGCTGCAACAAGCACTGGTCCAAGTGCCACCGACAAGCGCACGCTGAATAAAGAAATAGTGTAAATGTGCAAGAACCTATATAGATAGACAGAGAGGCCCCCATAAAAATATCAAGGCCTTACACGTGCAATGTGATGCCTATTCTGCGTCGTTCAAAGAAATAGAAAATTCTTGAACGCATGGTGTCGCTAGAGCCAAGGCTTCGGCAAGCGGTCTAGTCGTCATGAAGGCAGCAGCTGCCTACCGTGGCGCACATATGTGTATGCTTATTACCCTCACCTCTAACGACACCTGGTCACAATGATTTCTCGCATCGTTAGGGTTTCATCTTCCACTGAAGTTCCGCCTTATTTGGATATCCTTCAAAAAGGTTGCTAATGTTTTCCGAAGTTTACAGTGGGAGTGACTGCAACCTTGAAACACCTTTCCACTGTACTTGCCTTGGTGCCCACATTACATGGAGGCGGAAATGTTCTAGGCCCGTGTGCTCAGATTTGGGTGCACGTTAAAGAACCCCAGGTGGTCGAAATTTCCGGAGCCCTCCACTACGGCGTCTCTCATAATCATATGGTGGTTTTGGGACGTTAAACCCCACAAATCAATCGTGCCCACATTAGGCATTTATGCAAGCTTGTTGTTAATTATTTCCTTATCATCATCACTAGCAGAGGCAGCAGCACTCTGATTACGCCATGCACTGCAGGACAAAGCTCTCTCCCACGTTCTACCAATCAACCCGGTCCTGTGTTTTTTTTCTGCCCCGTTTTACTTGCAAACTTTTTGATCTCATCATCTGCCCACCCGATTTTCTGTCTCCCTTTCACGTGTTTGCCTGCTTTTGGAATCTAGTTATCCTTAATCACCAGCAGTTACAATTCCTACATAGTATGTGCCCGACCCTTGTCCGTTTCTTCTTGATTTCAAGTGTCATATCCTCAACCCCCGTTTGTTCGCAACTCTCACTCTGATCCTTTCCTGGTATATAACAGCTGCATCTTACCGGTACTTACCCATGAGGCAGAAACCTGGAGCCTTACAAAGGGGCTTCAACTCTTAGCGGGATCCTGCTCCATGCGTTCTTTTGGTCGTGCAATTCAGGCTCGCCTCGTAGGGGACTGGAAGGTCCGTTAAACATGTAGGAGTGGTTTTTGAAGGAATCCTGATGTTGAAGTGCTTCTTCTGCAAGTGCCCTAAAAGAATATAAAATGCCTGCTGCTCAACAATAAAGTTTGTCAATTCACAAGTTTTAAACGCGTAAATATTTCTACGACAACCCAGGAACATCTGCGTCTACCAGGCTGTCCGTTCCTCTCGTTGCTCTCACAGGTAAGATGAATTCCTGCAAAAAAAAGTCTAAACAAAAACCACCACTCAGAACTCCGTTAGAATCTGTATAAGACACGCGTAGGCTTATAGCTTTATTGTGGGAAACGTTAATGTTTCAATTTTCCCCGGAACTGTAAGTTGCAGTGGCATTGAGTCTAAACTCTTCTTATGGTCTAATGAAAGCGCATTCGACTACCATATAAATATTTGCGTATTTGGCATTCAACTTTCGCGAAGTCGGAATTTCTTTCATGGGTGAAATTGTTCTAAGCCTCGATAGAAAGTGTGGTTCTTTCATTGTTCTAAAGCAAGGCTGTGTGTGGCTAAGCGAAAGCCGAGTTTGTTCTCTCTATCTTCACAGACAGTTTTTTTTTTCACATTATTATAAGAAACTATGTCCCGAACGTCCTAGCGCGTATGCTCCACCAAGCCCTGAGAAGCTCCACTACTTGCCACACTGGTCCACTAAAGATTGATTGATTGATTGATTTGTAGGGTTTAACGTCCCAAAACCACCATTTGATTATGAGAGACGCCGTAGTGAAGGGCTCCGGAAATTTTGACCACCTGGGGTTCTTTAACGTGCACCCAAATCTGAGTGGTCCACTAAAGATGAAGACAGGAACACATGAGTCACAAACACCAATGATGTTTTCTGCACAGACGTAGCCGATGGTAGAGATGCCGTTAACGGACCCTCGGTATAATTTTGTGATAATGACCAGGTAAGCATGTTTCACCTACAGTCGTTAATAATGTGTGGCGAGGGCTTCGGTGGCAATTTCTTGCATCGCAGGTGCACAACATGCATGGTTATGATCTATTCCTAACCTCAAAGCGCACATGCGTAGCGTAGTCAGTAAAACACTTGCCGTCTGAGTGTGGGGATAGATGTTTGAAGCCCAGCACCGTTAGTCACGCTCGTTTCTAAGCTTTCTTTTCTTTATAGCGATTTGTTTGAAGTGGCATAGTGACCAACAGTGATAAAGTTTCCTCATTCATTTGAAATAGAAGTGCTTACGCGTGAAAAAAAAATTGTGCCACACCTTCAGAACCACCGTACAGGTAAACTGTAATCCACAGAGTGCACATTTGACTAGCACGATCACGTGGTGTCGTAAACCGGCCTCCAGATTTCAAGTGCGCCTGTTTGGACGAGCTTCTTCCTAGGGGGAGTATGTTATAGTGGTTATGACGCTTGCTTTCGCATCTATAGAGCCCTGGTTTGAACCCACCACGACAAGGAAATATATATTATTCATTAATTTATTCACCATCCACTGGCCACGTGCTCAGAGTGACGTTTGTCTCGACGCGCGAAGTGTCACAAAAAATTTCTGCCTTTCGTATTTTTCAACACTTAACGCTAGTACAACGCATTCATATGGTTCAGATATAAGCAAAGTTTGTCAGCATTGGCATTCAGCCTAGTAGCCAACGCATCAGTCACCAGAGAATGTGAACCTAGGTTCGAAACCCAGCATCAAGGAAAGTGCATTTCGTCCTACACCTTCTTTTTTGTCCACACGCAATCAACAGCCAAAATAAAGAGCACTATTTCAAAACTCACTTGCCTGCCCTCCCGTGACCGTTCACTTAATGACTGTCCTCAGTGCAACCGCAAACTCCTTCATAGCTCCTTTCTTAGTGATTCGGCATTCGTGTGTCTGCTCGGTCAGTTCAAATGATGTATAAGTGGGAGTCATCCGGGAAAAGATGTCTGCCTCGTAGTTTTTCTTCGATTGATTGATATATGTCATTTATCGTCCCAAAACCACCTCATGATTATAAGAGACGCCGAAGTGGAGGGCTCCGGAAATTTCGACCCCCAGGGTTTCTTCAACGTGCGCCCAAATCTGAACACATGGAGTATAGAGGAAAAGTCGTATCCAAAAGCAGCCACCTCTCCCGCATTCCTCGAATGAAATTGTCTTCCTGAAAACACACCCAGTAGAAACATAATCCGGTCGTTTATTACACCTGTAGTAGTGAAATATCAGCATATAGGTGCACCACTGCTGGGCCTGACGTCAGGCAAAAGTTGAGCCTTATCGTAGGTGATAAGGGCCGAAACCTTTTTTTTCAAATTCTTTTCAACATTTATTCTGGTAGAGCCGACCTGTCAAGGAATATTTGCCTCGGAAAGTACGCACACCGGGCGCATCGTTACTAGCTGTGACGTCAGACAAAAGATGAGCCTTATCGCGGGTGATAAGACCTAAACTTTTTCGACTGCTTTTCGACGTTTATTGTGGGATAGCGGACCTACCAGGGAATATTTGCCTCGAAAAATACGAATACCGGTCGCATAGTTACAAGCTGTGACGTCAGACAAAAGTGGAGCGTTATCGTGGGTGATAAGAGCCTAAAATTTTTCGAGTGCTTTTCGACGTGTATTGTGGGAAATCCAACCCATCAAAGAATATTTGCCCTGGAAAATACGAGTACCAGGCGCATCGTACAAGCTGTGACGTCAGACAAAAGTTTTGCCTTATCATGGATGATAAGGGCCTAAACATTTTTGACTGCTTTTCGACGTTTATTGTGGGAAATCCAACCTATCAGGGAATATTTGGCCCGGAAAATACGAATACCGGTCGCATCGTACAAGCTGTGACGTCAGACAAAAGTTCAGCCTTATCGTAGGAGATAAGACCTAAACTTTTTCGACTGCTTTTCAGCGTTTATTGTGGGAAAGCCAACCTATCAGGGAATATTTTCCCTGGAAAATACGAATACCGGTCGCATCGTTACAAGATGTGACGTCAGACAAAAGTTGAGCCTTATCATGGATGATAAGGGCCTAAACATTTTTACTGCTTTTCGACGTTTAGTGTAGGAAAACCAACCTATTGGGGAATATTTGCCCCGGAAAATACGAATACCTGTCGCATCGTGCAAGCTGTGACGTCAGACAAAAGATGAGCCTTATCGTGGGTGATAAGACCTAAACTTTTTCGACTGCTTTTCGACGTTTATTGTGGGATAGCGGACCTACCAGGGAATATTTGCCTCGAAAAATACGAATACCGGTCGCATAGTTACAAGCTGTGACGTCAGACAAAAGTGGAGCGTTATCGTGGGTGATAAGAGCCTAAAATTTTTCGAGTGCTTTTCGACGTGTATTGTGGGAAATCCAACCCATCAAAGAATATTTGCCCTGGAAAATACGAGTACCAGGCGCATCGTACAAGCTGTGACGTCAGACAAAAGTTTTGCCTTATCATGGATGATAAGGGCCTAAACATTTTTGACTGCTTTTCGACGTTTATTGTGGGAAATCCAACCTATCAGGGAATATTTGGCCCGGAAAATACGAATACCGGTCGCATCGTACAAGCTGTGACGTCAGACAAAAGTTCAGCCTTATCGTAGGAGATAAGACCTAAACTTTTTTCGACTGCTTTTCAGCGTTTATTGTGGGAAAGCCAACCTATCAGGGAATATTTTCCCTGGAAAATACGAATACCGGTCGCATCGTTACAAGATGTGACGTCAGACAAAAGTTGAGCCTTATCATGGATGATAAGGGCCTAAACATTTTTTACTGCTTTTCGACGTTTAGTGTAGGAAAACCAACCTATTGGGGAATATTTGCCCCGGAAAATACGAATACCTGTCGCATCGTGCAAGCTGTGACGTCACAAAAAAGTTGAGCCTTATCGTGTGTGATAAGACCTAAACTTTTTCTACTGCTTTTCGACGTTTATTGTGGGAAAGCCCGACTATCAGAGAATATTTGCCTCGGAAAATACGAATACCGGATGAATAGTTACAAGCTGTGACGTCATAAAAAAGTTGAGCCTTATCGAGGGTGATAAGACCCAAACTTTTTCGACTGCTTTACGATGTTTATTGTGGGATAGCGGACCTGCCAGGGAATTCTTGCCTCGAAAAATACGGATACCGGTCGCTTAGTTACAAGCTTTGACGTCAGAAAAAAGTTGAACCTTATCGTAGGAAATAGGACCTAAATATTTTCGAATGCTTTTCGACGTTTATTGTGGAAAATCCAATGTATCAGGGAATATTTGCCTTGTAAAATACGAATACCAGACGCATCGTTACAAGCTGTGACGTCAGAGAAAAGATGAGCCTTATCGTGGGTGATAAGACCTAAACTTTTTCGACTGCTTTTCGACGTTTATTGTGGGAAAGCACGACTATCGGAGAATATTTGCCGCGGAAAATACGAATACCGGATGGATAGTTACAAGCTGTGGCGTCAAAAAAAGTTGAGCCTTATCGTGGGTGATAAGACCTAAACTTTTTCGACTGCTTTTCGACGCTTATTGTGGGACAGCGGACCTACCAGGGAATATTTGCCTCGAAAAATACGAATACCGGTCGCATAGTTACAAGCTGTGACGTCAGACAGAAGTTCAGCCTTATCGTAGGAGATAAGACTTAAACTTTTTAGACTGCTTCTTGACGTTTATTGTGGGAAAGCCAACCTATCAGGGAATATTTGCCCTGGAAAATACGAATACTCGTCGCATCGTTACAAGATGTGACGTCGGACAAAAGTTGAGCATTATCATGGATGATTAGGGCCTAAACATTTTTTACTGCTTTTCCACGTTTATTGTGGAAAAACCAACCTATCAGGGAATAATTGCTCTGAAAAATACGAATACCGGTCGCATCGTGCAAGCTGTGACGTCACAAAAAAGTTGAGCCTTATCGTCGGTGATAATAGCCTAAACTCCCTAACCGAAGAATAGAGATGAGTGGAAATGAAAACAATAAAAAATTCTGGGTCTGAATAACGATCGAACCCAGGTCGTTTGGGGGCAAACAGGTGTTTTACCACACAGCCATGCTCCTGCGTGGAAATATAGTTGAAATAACTTTCACTGCTTGCAAATGTAGAAACAAAATGGGCCCCGTATTTAAATGTTCGACTACAAACGTCGTCAAAAGAGTGTAGTCTTCCGTCAGGAGATAGTGAATAGAATGAAATAGAATAAATCATTTATTTGAAGTATTGCGCGACAAAATCAGTGAATGGGATTTTGGAGGCACTGCGTGAGACATGAGCGCCATCTGACGGTAATCTGAGAAAACGAAAGGTTGGCATTTGTTATATTGAGCGTGCAGCGTACGTGCACAATCTTGGAAGTCATATTTGGTAGATTTCAAGGTAGGTTGCCACACCGTATCGTCTTAGTAAATCACAGGAAACTTACCTTTTCGTGCATAGCGTCGCATTGTCAGCGCATCGTTATAAATGCTACAGTTCTCAGAATTACTTATATATCATTTTCTACTATAAAGAAGCACACCGCAGAATATTCACCTATTGATATTGGTGCTTAATAATATTGGTGGCAGAAACTTGAGCAATATTGGTGGGCGTTGTGGATGTGGTCGTACTTGAACCTTTTTGATAGACAAAGAGATAGATATTTTTTGCGTTGAAGTACCTCAAGAAGGACTATCATCTTTAATAGCGTTCATGCTTTACTAACACACACGTCCTGTATGCAAGCCCTCAGGTGATTCTTAAAGAGAAAAGAAGACAAAAGTGAGCACCGTAACTCTCTGCATCAGAGTGCGACACTTCAACAGTAGCTCATGAGGGATGGAGGTAAGAAGAGATTAAAAGGATAGGATTAAAGGTATAGAGATAGAGAGGGAAAAGGAGAGAGCATGACATCACAATACATGTATTATCCTAGTAATATTACGTGGTACAAGCATATTATGCCATCGGGCGCAAGAACATGCGATTATCATAACGACTTCTTGGAATTTATTCACCAATAAGAAAACTTACCTATAAGTTGACGAAAATTTTATGACACGCGCATTCAATCCAGTAGTTGGGGTCTCTTTTTATTTGGTCATTCTAAAGTTGGAGAATATCGGGAAGAGCATGAGACACCAGGCTGATGCCGCTCGCCAACAACGTTCCAGTAAAGCTTTTCACCGAGGTTGCGCATACAGCAAAATCCAAAAATATAGCAAAAATGAATAGCTCGCCAAGAAAATTTTGGAAATCAGTGAGAAAATGGTCTGTCCATTTATTCATTCCCTTTCACGTAAGACAGTCGTTGCTATAAAAACAAAATGCATAAACAAGATATTTGATTGATTGATATGTGGGGTTTAACGTCACGAAACCCCCATATGATTATGAGAAACGCCGTAGTGGAGGGCTCCGGAAATTTCAACCAGCTGGGGTTCTTCAACGTGCACCCAAATCTGAGCACACATTTCCGCCTCCATCGGAAATGCAGCCGCTGCAGCCGGGATTCGAACCCGCGACCTGCAGGTGAGCAGCCGAGTACCTTAGCCACTAGACCACCGCGGCGGGGCACATGAAACAAGATACACCATCTTGCAGTTGCCGAGGTTTTAACTGAGGATCCCGTACTCTGAAGTTGGCCACTTCGCTACATATCCTTATTTCCAGAGTGCGAATATATTTTAAACACAAAGTTGTTTTTTACGGGTGATACGGAAAAAAACTGTAAATGGAGGTGTTGTTGAACTGCGTGATGGTGTTGGAATGAACGCACTCTTAAGGGTACTGGCAATGTCGACATCGGGCATTGCATATGTAAGGAAAAATTTTGAGTATGCGAAAATTTATCGTCAAATAAGCGCTTCGATGGTCGCAAGATAGACCTTCCGTCGGGCAATGCGAGACGCGAGCGAACGCAAGAAGGAATGAACGAAGAACAACCTCGTTGTGCGAGTGAGTTTGGACCTCTTACGAGCCCTGGGCCCACTCACGGCCATCACATTACGCCTTTGTGCGCAGATCAAACAGGGCTGGGGCACTGGCGCCCCGGTTCACACAGCGAAACTGTGCGTCCTGATCCTGCGTCCAGATTCTGTGATACAAGGAGGGCCTCCCATTCCTCCCATCTTCTGATGGTGGGCTGCCTCTGCCTGTGAGGATAGAAAGAACGCGAAAGAAGACATGTCAATACAGCGTGAAACTTGAAACATACTTACAGGCATAGAGTTTACTAAATATACAGTAGAAGGAACTCTTGCGCTAGTGTCTATGGGAGCTGCAACGCATAGCCCTTCAGCGAGCATGGGAATTATGGGTAGTACATAGATTCGCCTAGTTTTCTTACTTTGCGTTCATTCTGGCTTCATGTGGTTTGAAGCTGACTTGTCACGAAACGATTGGCAAATGATCCGCAGTTACGCTTCACCACCTCAATCTTTCAGGCCACGGTGTAGTGTATAAAACTGTTTGTATCTTAAGCACCGCGTTTCAGGCTTACCACTCAAAATGGGGTCACGAAGTGAAAAACAGCTTGTTCTTTCCTTCGAAACTAAACCTAAATGCAGCAATAAACGAAACCACAAGTGTGTTCGCCACGCGCAAGCACAAAGATTGGGCAAATTCACGTCAAACCCGTAAAATTATCATGATCACTGAATGATCGCAGCGCCAGTGTTCACTCTAGTTAATTTTAGGGAAAACTATGCTTCCAGAAAACGCCATTCACAACGGCACTTTCCATACGGTAAACTGTGCGACTGCACATCACTTGGACAACTCCCAAGAAGAGCCTGCAACATTTTTTTTCTATCGATTTGTTCTCCTTGAGAGCACTTCCGGCAGGTTGGCAAAACTCGCATCCATTAGCATTGATAACATTAGCTTTTGAAGATTTTTTTTCTATAGTGCTACACGTGCGCTGAATTGTTCCTTCCTTCGTTCTTTCTTTCCTTCTTTCATTCTTTTCTTCTTTCTTTCTTTCATTATTTCTTTATTTTTTTCTTTTGATTGAACGACTGAAAAATGTGCAGGCTGCTCACGCACGCCTGCATTTCCAGCTAAACTGAAAATGGTGAAGCCAAGCGATTTTTTTCGACGAGTCGGCGCATATTGCATCTTTTCAAATGTAGTCCAACACTTCAATGACGCCTCTGTGCTTAAGCAGCGCCTTGAGGTTCCTCCGTTCAATACGCACAAGACAGGAACCGATGTGCTTCCCTTTCTTCAAACCAAGCACAAATCCATGCGTAGCTGCTTTCGACAGCGCTTCGGCTCAAGGGGGCAGATTTATTGAAAAGGGATTAAAGCTACCCTCTCTGCAGCGGCTGCGCATTATTACGCGGGACAACACTTCCTGCGTGCGCTTGCTGCAATTGGAGTGCCCGCTATGCGAAGAGCCGAGCCCCGTATATGTGCAGAGTAAACAACCCTCGTCAACCACTGTTTGATTCTTCCAAACTTCAGTTTGCCCCATCCTCTTTATTCCCACGCTAAGGATGAAATTGAAGAAGCTAGCTTATACTCGTCTACACGACGCATTTGAGAGCATCGGAGATCGGTCTGTGTTTGCCGCCTCTTGGTAAACAGAGATGCGAGCTCCTCATCTCTATACTCACCGGAATGCTTTCAGCTTAGCCGATGTTATAAGTAAACATGAGGCTGCGGAAAACGTTCAGTCTGCGCTACACTTCGAGGGGTATTAAGTCTCTCAACTGCGCGGCGAGATTTTCGGCGACAGAGTTGTTGTGAAGTGCTTGAAAGCATTGTGGGCGACACTTCATTTCTGTGAACACGCTGTCGGGTAAGTGCCTGACTGCACATTGTGCATTTCTTGTATAGAATCTGGAGCAGCGATGCTGTGTAGTACTCACGATCTCTGTCGTGACTCAAACGTCAGCGTTTGGATTGGCGCCAAACGCGTCAAGCACGACATTGATGTAGAATGACTTGGTAGCGAGCGGGTGTTATCACAATTGTAATTATGTGAATAAAACTGGCTTTTTAGTTTTTACACACTACTTTTTTTCTTTATTTACTTCATTGCATAAGCTTTTCTCTTATTCACACACAACTAGGCTATCGCTTTGATGCTTGATCTAACATGCAAAACTTATTTAACGGCTATATTGCCGTTACAAAGAGGTGCTCTTAGAATAATAACATTCTCCTCCATTCATTACCCCCGTAGCTTTCTATTTAATGAACTAGGTATTACGTTTTCAAGGCGGTAAGCAGTTAACAAAATACTGCCCGAAAAGTTTGCACTAACGAATACCATATTGTAATTCTCACCTTCGAACGCTTGACAGAGAAGTCACCTTCACTTAAATTTCCCTCCCTGTAACAATCTTAATGGTGAACAGTTGCTAGATTGCTAGAACTCTTCAAAGCGGTAACCTGGAATACTTTGGTTTTGGCAAAAAAAAAATGGGGCTGATTCCTCTTATAAAGGAATTGGTATAACGCACGAAAGTGAAATGGGTCTTCACAGAAGCAGTTCAATGTTTATTAAACATTCACGCATAATGTATAATGATGGTGGAAACAGTAGAAAACATTTTATTATAGAAAAGGTACCAGAGAGTTGCGGTGTATTGCATGCTTGAGTGGCATGACCTTATTCTGGAACGCCAATGGAGTAGGCCACTGCTTGATCACGCCTCACCAAGGAGTGTCGAGCTTCCAAGGTGGAGCAGCCGAGCAGGTACTCGTCCAAAGCCTCTCTAATGGGATGGGGAAAAGGGATGAAAATGAAGGGGGTCGGTGGGGCACGAAGCGACGACGTGGAAGGTGTCGGCCAGGACCTGGCAGGTCGAGCAGGTGCCACTGATTTCCGGCATGAAATGCCTGGCGACCACCGGACTGAGATAGGTGTTCGCCTGAAGGCGGCGTAGTATTCGCTCATTCACTTTCTGCAGACGACGTGCAAGGTCCGGGTAGAGGCAGCGCAAAGCCCGGTAGTAGGCCATAATTTCACGGAAGCACGTCAGGTTCGTATTTCCAGATTCCGATTCGGGACATAGAGGGACTACGGCCCGGATGAGAGAAGTGCGGGCAGCGGCGTTCGCTGCCTCGTTGCCGGGCAGGCCCGAGTGGCCTGGCGTCCATGCTATACGAATAGGACGAGGGTCAAATCACCAAGAGGCTGCTGTTAAAAGGATACAGCACTCTTAGATGTTGGTGCACTCACATTGACACCTGGTGGCACATCCACAGAGTAACATAAAAAAGCAAGAGCGGTCACTCTGGCTAAAAGCGGTGGCGCTACGCAGCTTCACGTCAGCCGTAAGACGGCAACACATCACTGACTGCTTTCAGGGATACGTGCCCCCTAGTTATCTACTACAGTATACCTTTTTCAGTACATGATACGGCTGCGTGTCTTCGCGACCGTTATTGTGCGTTTCACTAGCTCGCATTGCTTCTCTGAATTCGTCTTCATCGCCTGCGGTTGAATGGTGCCAAATCGTCACGCAGGATCTGACATGAATCGGGTGCCAGAGAAGTGCACGTGACGTCAACGTGACGGCGACGCTGTGGTTGCGCTCCGTGTTCACCATAATTTAAGGCAGTGAAGAAGTACGAATAGCAGCAGGGAGACGTGATAAAAATGTACGATAAGGTGCCTGGCGTGCGTCGTGCTCTTCATTATTATTGAAATAGCAAATAAACGAAGGAGTTTTTGTCACAGTTACTTGGCAACGGCTATCCTTTTCCACTAAATTGGTACAAATAAATATATGAAAAAAACAATAGCATGTGTACATATATACAGTCCTACACGCGTGAGAGCAAAAGTTCTTCTATATGGGCAGAGCAAACACGTAGACGACACGCTCACTTTTAACTTTTGTCCGCTCAGTATTCGTCACAAATCTTCGTTTCTTCGAAGAACTGCTGCAGCACCTTCACTGCTTTGCCGTTTGTTTTGGATGGCCATGGACCTAGTATTTTATTCAACCCGAATGGTCGCTCAGGATCTAACCTATGCAGTTTTTGTTCTAGTCGCCTTCGGTGTGTGTCGTGTTTCGGACAGGCGAGCAAGAGGTGACAGATATCCTCGTCGTCGTGGCCGCATGAACATGCTGACGATGTTGCACGATGAATACGAAGTAGGAAGTGCTCTTCGCTTGTTTCGTCTGCCTCTCAGCTTGGCTGCTGGTAGGTATGAATGCCATCAATACTTTGTAAAGTGCATATTGCATTTGTGATTAAAACCTTAACCTAACATTTCTGGCATTGTGCCGTTCGGCACAGAGATCTTTTTTTTGTGCTCTTCACTTGGTGTATTATTTTCGTGAATTGCTTCACACGAGAAAAAAAACTGTTTAGAAAGCTGCACAACACGTTTGCGAGTAAATTGTTTCTTGGCTCAAAACAGTAAGCCTTCGTTCGCGTTGTTGGGTTCTCTTTGTGCCGCTACATGTACTCTAATTCACATGCGTGAGTGAAATTTTGTGAAAAGGGCAGCTATATGCTTAGTACCGTTATCTGTGGCGTTCGCGAATTGCCTAAAACTCTAACGAGCGCAGTAAGAGAGAAGTGGTAAATCTAGAAAAACGGTTGCTAGCTAAACACTCCTGCCTCGTTAACAGGTTGCATAGCACCTAAAATTGCTTTGTTTTTGCGGCGGGAACTGCTTGTAATTGTTTTTCACGAAAGAGCGTTATAAAGTGTGTATAGGAGAAAATTAGTGAGAAGGTGAGAAAGAAAACGTAGCCAACATTTTCCTTTTCTTTTTTCGGCTAGTGCCAGAGTTTGGGGTGAGTCAACTATAGCAGTGTCGCGTTGAGCACTGTGTGTGTAGTTGTGTGCGTTTATGGCAGTTTTACTTTTCTGCGGGTCTTCCTATAATGTTGCATACATGTTTATTTCTTGTGCGTAATTTATAACCGTAATATGGCAGCTGTATTTTCGCGTATTTTACTGCAATGAACCTCTCTCCATGCCTGCGTTCATGAAAAATTAACAAAGTGGACATGTGCTTACCAACAATATTACTTGAAAATATAAATTTTCGCCACCGCAACGATTCTCACGTTTTATCTACAATGTGTGCATAGACACACATTGGAATCGTGTACTTGCCGCTATAGCGGTGCAGCTTACACGAAGCTAATCAATGCATGCACACGACGACGCATTAAAAAAAATGAGTATGGCTTTACAGACGAGCACGCACATTCAAGTGGTCTCGGAGGCTGTATATTATTCCCAATCACTAGAAAATTGCCTTCGAGACATCTTTTTCTGCGGCCTCCTACATCTGAGGCTGCGAAGATTCCCAACGACCGTTTGGAGCGCTGCGAATCTAAATCAGCCACAGGGGCCTATGGGAGTCCTCTTTTAACTTTATATGTCACTCTATGGCACATCATCTCTACCACGACACTCAACGACTCACGAATGGTATACACTTTCTGGAGAAACTGCACGCACCAGTGCATCGCACTAATCACACTTGAACTACAGCGCTCGGGAACCTTGCAAGCGAATCCGAACGGGTTTTATTCAATCGTGTTTGGACTCACGGTCTACTGCAGCGAAGGAGCTTGATTTACGGGTCGGAGACCGTCCTGTGGATAAGTTCTTGACATGCAGCGCCGTGATGGTGAGCAGCGTTTCCTTGATAAGTCGCTTCGGCGAAGACACGATCAATTCAGCCTTGCATCAGTGCTGGTATGGCAGCCAGTTGAGTCGCGACGCTCTCAGCTTCACGAACGCCAGAAAAACTGCTTGTGCCATCCATGCATGCGCGAAGGCCTCCAGCGCCCCCTTAGCATACTCATTGCTGCACCGAACTATCTGCAACTGATTTGTGTTTTATTTTTGACACGGGACTGCAAAATATCCTTCCGTGGCTAGCGGTTCAGATAAGTGTGCATCTTTGCGCGACAAAAAAAATAATAAAGCACTTCACTTACGTGGCAATCAACCGTCAACTCCGTTGTATTTCAGCGGCGCTTTATGCGACAGTCCTCGTAGTCGGTACTATCGCTGCCGTATCAGTAGATGTCGGATATACACCATTGCTGCATGTCGACGCTGAACTACACTGCACATGCAAGCACAACGCGAGATACGATGCACGTAACTCACACCAACACAATGCTCAAGACGAAGCCCGAAACTGCGCCGTCACCGAGTCAAATCGGCGAGTAGAGCCAATGCCACCCACATAACTTCAGGCCTGTTCACTGTGACTGCCTCGTCTTATGACGTCACTGCGTTGTGACTGGCGTGTTTCGCTGCGCAGACGTGCCTACGCTTGCTCTCGTTGCGCGACAGATCTGGATTGGCAAGCCCGACGAACGTTTTCGTGGCGTGCTTGTTCGTGACCCGAGAATACCGTCTTTTTCTGTGCACGTAAGCTGCAGCGTGAATATCTGATGTATTTTGTGCACTGGATATTCGCAATCTGTACGGCTGCCAATCCGAATGGTTGGGCAATGCTGCGTGGCGAATTGTCGCGGCAAAGGGACCGAAGTGGCTAGCGTTCTCGTTTCCTAAAGATAACTGAAGAACAAAATGGGGGTATGTCGTTCGTCAAGCTGACGTTCGCGTTCGTTTTCTTCGTGACCTGAAGGTGCGTGTGTCCGTACTACCCATTACTAATTGGTTCCAATGGCCCCATTCCCACAATGTTTCGTTCTTAGTCTAAAACAAAGGTGCCATGTGTGCTTCTAACTTGTTGGCACAAACCCTGGCATTAAAATAATTAACGCGCGTGGCAGTAAGTTCAGAACAGGCGTTTTTCCTTCATCGTCGGTCAACACTGTGACATTGGCGAATAGCGCCGCGGACTTGTATTCCCTCTGTCTGCTTTGTTGGTAAAAATTGAAGGAATGCTGTTACATTACTTAGTACATCGGATTTGTGCATAGTATGTTTTGCCGGTGTTCCTGCAACTTCATTGCAGTCAGCACCTTAGCCTAATAAGTTTATTTCAAATTTAGATGCGTGTAGACACTTACGGTAAAGCGCTTTCTTAATTGGTTTTCAGGAGTGTGATTTCTACTTCAAGCTAGAGTATTTATAAATCACTACCATAAATATACCGATTCAAGTACCGGCAGTCCAGTAGACCCACCCACGGGGGCTACAAGGTTTCATGTAGGCCCAGTACTATGATTTTTTCCACGACCTAAGTTACATGGCCGACTACGCACCACTGCGAGAGGTGCCAGAGCAGAAGAGAAAACGCCGCTTCTTGTGTCGATCACAAAAGATTTTGTTTTCTCTTGGAATGGTCATCCCCCTGATATTGTGCCGAATAACATACTTGTGGCAGCAACACACATTCTCCTCAATAACTACGTGTCTGTGAAGACAGATGTTCGAAAGAGTACAAATAAAACTCCAGAAACTTTGCAAATGAGAAGGAACAGTTTTTCAGCATGCTCTAGGTTGTGTGTGTGTGCGTGTGCGTGTGCGTGTGCGTGTGTGTAAATAAAATTAAAAGAATTAATAATATTTATTTTATATATTTCGTCACTTTGGTGGTTCATGAAATTTTGCTCTTACAGATCGACCACACGTTCGATAGCGTTCAATCTATGCCTTTTTCGTGGAATAAATAACTCGCACGTAAATCTCTAAATGCTTCGAAGCGCAATAATTTACTTACATCAGCAACACACATTCTCCTCAATAACTACGTGTCTGTGAAGACAGATGTTCGAAAGAGTACAAATAAAACTCCAGAAACTTTGCAAATGAGAAGGAACAGTTTTTCAGCATGCTCTAGGTTGTGTGTGTGTGCGTGTGCGTGTGCGTGTGCGTGTGCGTGTGCGTGTGTGTAAATAAAATTAAAAGAATGAATAATATTTATTTTATATATTTCGTCACTTTGGTGGTTCATGAAATTTTGCTCTTACAGATCGACCACACGTTCGATAGCGTTCAATCTATGCCTTTTTCGTGGAATAAATAACTCGCACGTAAATCTCTAAATGCTTCGAAGCGCAATAATTTACTTACATCAGCGCTCTTTTTGACCCAAAAAAAAGAAAAATCTGTTAGGCTTGTAAAACTCGCCGCAAACACTTCATCTTCTACTGGGAGACGAATGTGGCAATAGATTCACAGCCTCCCGTACAAGTGCTCGTTCGGGCAAAATGAGTGACGTCACGGTGGCAGGGAGCAGGCTTGATAATCTTCTAGGTGGCATTGGTAGAGCGCGTTGCAATTACAGACTGTGTTTGTGGCCTACGAATAAAGCCCCGGAAACCTTGTCGGAGCTGATTGCGGAGGCAGCGCTACACTTTATTTCAAGTAGAGCCTACGCCACCGAAGTGCCGTTCGTAGGTTCAGATGCCTGCTGATGCCTCAGCGTCAGTTCGAATGTTGGCATCGAGTCGCCAGAAGGCTGAAACTACCAGATTGTTCTCTACCGGTGTTAGTCGGCGTTATAGTGCAGTATACTTCTCCACTCTTTGGCGTGGGCACCAACCCGACATAGGAAGAGGGCGGGTACACAGCGTAGGAGTGTGAGACCTATAGAAGTGCTCCAGGTATGCGCCGATAGCTCAGTTGGCTTAGCGCGCGCTTCCTGTTGTCACTGATGGAGAGGTCATGGATTCGATTCCCGGGTCTCCGAAATTGCGAAATATTCCTTCTGGTTCATTTCTTTGCACGCTGCTCCTGTAAGTTTTAATAATGTCATATCCGTGACGAAAATACTTCACTTCACTTCACTTCACTTCACTTCACTTTTATTTCCTTAAAGACCCCCTGTAGGGGTATTACATAAGGGGTGGTGCATAACAAAAAAAAAAAAAAAGAGAACTATACAACGGTGTTTTTGATGGCTTCTGCAAACATAGATGGGTTAGTGATGGTACAGATGGCGTGAGGAAGGCCGTTCCAGTCTTTTGCTGCTCTTACGAAAAAGGAGGCTTGAAATACAGTGGTCCGGGTACGTGGTATTGCGACTTGTAACGGATGACCAGTGCGATGGGATATGTGCGGAGGGGGCGTGATGTACGGTGGATGATTCAGTGAACTGAAATAAAACATATGAAAAAGAGAGAGGGTGGCACACTGTCGGCGTGAAGCAAGGGTTTCTAGACCTGATTCCGCCTTTAGAGATGAGATGCTGATATCGTACGAATATGCAGAAGTGATTATTAGCAGACGAGATGATGTTAGTAGTGTGATGACGCCAAGACAGGTCATGAGCCAAGGTGATGCCGAGGTATTTGAATGATTGAACTGATTGTATGGGAACATTAGTGATGGAATAGGTAAACTCAAAAGGGTTACGGTGGCGAGAAAAAGAAACAAGCTTACATTTATTAGGATTTAAGTTCATTAACCAACGATCACACCATGTTTGTATGTTGTTAAGATCATGCTGAATTAGTGTTTGGTCATGAGTGTTGGTTACTGATCGGTAGATTACGCAGTCATCGGCAAACATACGAAAGTTACATGATACATGCAATGGTAGATCGTTAATGTAAATTAAAAAGAGTAGAGGCCCTAAGACAGACCCTTGCGGGACACCTGAGGTTACAGGTAGTCGGTTAGATGAGTGATTATTAACAAACACAAACTGGGAACGATTAGTCAGGAAAGATGTTATCCATGCAAGTACATTAGGATCTAGATTTAACAGAGATAAATTAAGAATTAGGCGTTTGTGAGGGACAGTGTCAAATGCTTTAGCGAAATCCAGGAAAAGAGCATCGGTCTGAATGTTGCAGTCAAGGTTAGAATGTAAGTCATGAATGAAAATGGCCAGCTGCGTTTCACAAGAATAACCCCTTCGGAACCCGTGTTGAGAAGGATGAAAAAAGTGCATTGAGTCCAAGAAGTTGATGATATGGGAGTAGATGACATGTTCCATGATTTTGCAGGGGATACTTGTTAAAGATATGGGACGGTAATTTAGTGGAGAATCTCTGTTACCTGATTTGTAGACTGGAACGACCTTGCCTACTTTCCAGTCTGCTGGCAGAATGCTTGATGATAATGACTGCGAAAATAACAATGTAAGGTATGCGGCACACACATGTTTAACATTTATGAGAAGTTTTGAATTAATGTCATCCACACCTGCAGAAGAAGAAAGCTTAATCTTTTCTATAATTGAAATGATGCCGTCCGTAGAAAATGCAATCGGGGGCATAGACTCGGTGCTGCGCGCAGGTGAAGAAAAATCGGGAACTGAACTCTCATTCGTAAAAACAGAGAAAAAGGCCTCGTTAAAAAGGTTCGCGCATTCATTGTTGTCGACTATATCGCCATGCGCATTTGAAAGACTAGTGGTGCGCATCTCCTGAGGGTTTATCACCTCCCAGAATTTGCGAGGGCTGGTTGCAAGCATTTTGGGCAGCTCTTCATGAAAGAACACGTGTTTGGCGTTACGAATGGTTCTAAGATAATCATCTTCCGCGGCGTAATATTTTTCCCATAAGGACAGAAGTTTAGACTGTTTGGCTGATCGGAAGAGGCGTTTTTTCTTGATTCTTAGTTTGTGAAGTGTACGTGAAAATCATGGCTTGTTTCGGTTTGCGGTAAACGTTATTTTTGGGATAAATTTCTCGACAAGAGTGGCTAACTTATCTCTAAATATAATCCAATTCTCATCCACAGAGCGTGTATGGCTTATTCTCTCGAACTCAGGAAGAAAAGATATCAATTCATTATTGATGGCACTATAATTGCCCTTGTCGTAAAGACGGATTGTTTTGGTGATAAGATCGCGTTTTACAGGTCGAAACGCAAAAGCCGCATGGATTACCTTGTGGTCACTGACGGCACGCAGATATGTAATTGATGATAAGCTCTCTTGATGACTAGTTAGTATTAGATCTAAGATGCTGGAATTGCTCTCTGTAACGCGCGTTGGTTGGGATACAAGTTGGGTTAGATTGCAATTCAGGCAGAAATCTATGAAGTCCCTTGCGGGCTCACTGCCCACAGCTGACGGGACGCTACTACTCCAATCTATTTGAGGAAAATTAAAATCGCCGAAAAGCAGTATCTCTGCTTGCGGATACTGTTTCCCAAGGTCACTCAGGTTGTTGTTGAGCTTATATGCGAAATCTGGGTCACTGTTCGGGGGCCTATAACAAACGCCTACAAGGACAGTATGAGGGCGAGCACGGCAAACGACCCAAAGAATTTCAAGTTCAGAAGAGTTGGTCCTGGCCACTGAGCACGATAACTGTTGGTGCACAGCCATCAGAACCCCGCCTCCACGTGCGCCTGTACGGTCCTTACGATAAAGTTGAAATCCAGGTAGGTGATCTAGCACTTCTGCATCGGTTATATCATTTGTCAGCCAAGTCTCGGTTATCACCAATACGTTACTGCTTGATGACAAAACAAGCTCAGAAAAAGTTATGCGTTTCGGAAAAAAAACTGCGCGCGTTAGCAAAGACTACCGAGAGTGACAGGCCAGATTGAGGTGTGGGGGTGTGCCCGGCAGATTTGCGCCGAGGAAATTGCTACGACGCTTCCCTTACAGTTTGCGATTGCTCATCGTAGACGTAGCGCTTGTGACCCATTAGCAGTGTCTTGTACGTGATGGAAAAAGGCAGCGACTTGGTTTTAGCAAAGGCAATCAATTGCCGACGGACGTTTTGCACACGACGGGAAAAATCTTCACCAACACTAAAAGTGGTTCCTTTAAATTTCCGTCCATTAGAAAGAATCTCTCCTTTTGTTTTATGGAATGCGAATTTAACTATTATGGGGCGATGGTGGTTAGTACCCTTGCGGCGACCCAGACGATGCGCGCGCTCAATTTCCTTCGGATCGATGGAAATACCCAGACGATCACGGCAGTGCTTGATGACAAGTTGTTCAACTTGGACAAGTGCTTCCGATCCAGTTGATTCAGGAAGGCCATAAAATATGAGGTTATTGCGCCGAGAATGATTCTCGGCTTCATCCACGCGCGCTTCAAGCTTGCGCAGAAGGTCACTCGCGCGAGCGGTGTCTCTTCTGAGTGCTTCCACATCAGTACGTAAGGAAATAATATTTTGACAGTGCCCTTCCAGATCAGTCATGCGTCTACTGAGATCTGCTATAGATTTATCTGTTGATAGCAAATGGGATTTAAGGTCCTGTACCTGACTGATTAATTCCGTCTGACCGGCAGACAATTTCTGCAGTTCAGTTAGTACAGCATTAGAAGCAGGACCCGGATTGCTTTCAATATCGCCCGACATCATCAACAAGGCACGAATCACACGAGAACACTCAAGTGCAACAAGAACGCAGCAGTGTGGGCTCGGCAGCTGAAACAGCAGGTAATTACTAGACTTCTTAGCGAGAAGACTGTAAGTTTTACTAACCTGCATGACAAGAGTGAAAGGATTAGCGGTCTGCGTTGGTGCACAGCCGCCGAGCCCACACAGCGCCGCCGGCAAAGGCCGCTCTTTTGTAGTCGACACAGGCATCGATGCCGATGCTGATAGCGTCGACCAGGTTTTGTCGAGGACCATGTAGCTGACCGGTGGCGCCGGAAGGGATCCAGATCTGTTGCGTGTGGTAAAATCCAGTGGTTCCAAGTACGTTGCGGTTGATAAGCTTGTGTCGAAGACCAAGAGGGCGTGACAGGAAAGCGTGCCACTTTCGCTGGAACGATGTTGATACTGCAACGGTGTGGTCAAAGAAGCTGGCAGGAAAACGGAAAGCAGTATGCGCAGGAATGCGCACTGAAACACCTGCATGACAAGAGTGAAAGGATTAGCGGTCTGCGTTGGTGCACAGCCGCCGAGCCCACACAGCGCCGCCGGCAAAGGCCGCTCTTTTGTAGTCGACACAGGCATCGATGCCGATGCTGATAGCGTCGACCAGGTTTTGTCGAGGACCATGTAGCTGACCGGTGGCGCCGGAAGGGATCCAGATCTGTTGCGTGTGGTAAAATCCAGTGGTTCCAAGTACGTTGCGGTTGATAAGCTTGTGTCGAAGACCAAGAGGGCGTGACAGGAAAGCGTGCCACTTTCGCTGGAACGATGTTGATACTGCAACGGTGTGGTCAAAGAAGCTGGCAGGAAAACGGAAAGCAGTATGCGCAGGAATGCGCACTGAAACACCTGCATGACAAGAGTGAAAGGATTAGCGGTCTGCGTTGGTGCACAGCCGCCGAGCCCACCCAGTGATACATCAGTGAAGTCCTGGTGCACCCCGGCATGAAACACTTTCGTGTTAATTAGAACCACGCGTAACATTACATTGCTTCTAAAAATTATTCCCTTGTGAAGTACAACACATTTTCCTTCGTATATCTGTACACAGTTAAATCTTACATACATACATACATATATATATATATATATATATATATATATATATATATATATATATATATATATATATATATATATATATATATATATATATAATCATTTGCAGCATAACCAATCATGTTCCTCGCTAACCTTTGTGTACATTTTTTCTCGGACTAGCTACTAGCCACGTATGCTATTGGTGTATTTTGTACACATTTGTTGTTAGTACACTTCGAGAAAACACATTTGATTGATTGATTGATTGATTGATTGATTGATTGATTGATTGATTGATTGATTGGTTGGTTGGTTGGTTGAGTGGGTGGGTGGGTGAGTGAGTGAGTGAAGCAATCACCAAAATGGTAGTCATCTAACAGCCATAAGAATTAGTCGGTTACATGACTATTTCATTGACTTTTCCCGGCCCTAAAACATAATTAAAGAAAGTTGATATTGTGCTGTCTGAGTTCTTTTCCTGCGTGTTGTAAACTAAAAAAAACTACTAGAACAGACTGAGAGAAAGACAAATTGAGCCTCGTCTTTGTGATTGAGGCCACGAAATAAAGCAAAAATATAGAGGTGCGGCTTATCAAACTTTTTAAGGTAGGCTAGAGAGTTTCCGGAACCTGTCTAGGAATATAGGAAATGTGAGTTGGGTGGAAAACTATATTCGCAACCTTTCATAATACTCTTTAAGAAAGCACATGGTTCTGGTTACCTAACTTCAACCTCAGAAAGGAGTGGAATATTTATATTTCACTGAGAAAGGCGTGTAGAAACGAAAGAAAAGGCGATTAACCAGAAAAGATTACTGCTTGTTTCTGCTAGTCTTGAGAGAGAAAAGAAGGTTTGCGAGAAATTAGAGCGAAAAAGCAGAGGGGTCTAAAAAGGCACCTCAAAGTCATAATGACATTGTCAGTTTCCAGCTGAAACTTGGAAACACTACTCAATACACAATCACAATGTGTGGTCCAATTCGACGTCTCTAAAGAAGCACAGCAAAGCCTTAGTGCCAACTCGCATTGAGGTCCACACACGGCAGCTCCGAAGAGCTGAGGCACAATGCGCAGGGTCATACTTTGGCGGCATTGAAAAAGGGATTACATGCACTTCATCTCGGGAATATGGGCCAGCTAAGCTCTATATCATGCGGCCGGCAATGTCGTGCGAGACAAAACACGGATCCTGTTGGGAGGTAAGAATTCCTTTCTTCACATCCAGTGCACCTAAGCTGGCAAGACGACATTCAGAATTTCGTAATGCTCGCCCTGCCCCTGTTGTGTGTTGAAGGAGGGTCGACGCTCGTAGGAAAAAATTTAACCTGAACGTGAAGCTTGGATTACAAAAATAATGCCACAATGAAGGCGCTACAAGGTTTTACTCCATAGACCATGGACTCATAATGTTATGCTGCTAAAATAAATATTGTAAAAAAAGCGCCATGCCCTAGGCCTAAACACACGTCATCACACTATTGACTGGTCCAAAATAGGGACGCAGACGTGAAGCTTGTTAGGCTTACAATATTATCGTACAAGAAAATACATGAATATGATAAATACTATTAATCTTAAACCGCGATGTTCTATATTTAAATCATCAGCAAGGCTGTTTTTTAGAGAACTGTAATCCTACAATTGTTCACGTTCTTTGAGAATGTTTGGTGTAGTTCGCATACCTACGAGACAAATGCCACAAGAAGATGTAAAGCGCTCTCCAAAGAGCACGATCAGAAATCTAGAGGTTAATTTCTAGCTCAAGCCATGCTCAATGCTGATCCTTTTAACTATAAATATAAGTCTGAATACCCATGTAACTCTCATCTCATCTCATCGTGAGATGTAACCAGTCACTGGTGTATATCCACTTGACTAAGCATGCATGAAATGTTGAGATGTTATCCTATAAAAATTTGTAAGCGTTCTTCAAGTGTTTCCGGTGCGCAAAGAAAGCCGTGATTGTGCATGTACAGTCACTGAAATATCTGCACATTAACGCCATTACAATGTCATTAATTGCAAAACGACTACGTCATTATCTTTTCACGTGAAAACCTTAGATGTCTTATAAAACACGAAATTTGCCCGTCGGCGTCTCGCATGCGCGGGGAGCCGTGATGAAAGAAATAATCAGAAGATGAAGCCACCATATGACGTTAAGATGACGGCACAAATAACTAAAAATTTTCGAAGTCACTACGACATCGCTGTGACGTCCTGCGATGACATCATCCCACTTCATCGTAAGTCAATGGTGGTCATATCACGGAGGCAATACAAAACCAGGTGGGTTGCCTCTAATCTTGGAGACAGTGCAAAACCTGTTAGGTGCTAAAGCTTTCGAATGGTGGTCAGGCAGCATCAACATATTTGGTGAAAGGAAAAGGAAGATGGCTCCACTTTTCCGACTCGTCTAAAGCGAACGCATAAGAGACCTTGAGATTTTTCCTAGTTTACTTTTAACTATTTCAGCTCGGAATATTTATTCACAATGGTGCGTATTTTTGTGTCTCTCGTGCTTTGATGTCCCAATTTTTCTTTTATAAGCATTTTAAGTGAGCCTAAAACTAACCGCTTCATCGTGAATCTCTCCCATAAGTATGCACAAAACATAACTGAGAAGAAGAGTCAGCATGTATTTTTTACCACCGAACTGCTTCGCAGTTATTAGTGAATGTCGATTCCTGATTCTATCCAACTGCTGGCTAATCCCATAAGGGGGTGTGAGCCATCAACAATGAGAAAAAGAGATTACTGGCTGTAAGCAAATAGTTTCCAAGTTGCTATAATTTAGGCAAGCTGTGTGAATGTAAGTGCCTTTATATAAATTTATAAAACCACTCAATTCCAGACCGAACCCCGCAATGTTCTCAAGCCACAATTGAAAGGTTGAAAAGCACAAAAACAATATGTGTCAGTGAGTTGTTAGATGCATATACACACGTAAAAGATAGTGGCACACTTCTGCACTGGGGGTTTAGCCAAAACTGGCGTCACAACACTTACGTTGTCAAAGCCGTAGCATTTTAAAACAAAGTTTCAAATAAATTATATAATATTTCAATTCCGAAAGAAGAAATGCAAGCGAAATTGGGAAAAAAATTATCTATAAATAAGTAGCGAAAAAAGATAGACCATGTAAGTAGGCTCGTGCCAACAAAGTTAAAATAATGGTATAACAACATCGCGGAAGGCAAACGAATAGCTAAGTCTCATTCTACAGTATAAACACGTTTAATCATATGACCCCTTCCTATTCTAAGCTACCATCTAGCCTCTTCGCCGGTGCTTGAAATCATCGTCACCATTATCATCGAGCCCACGCAAAGTGCACGCATCACAAACCTCGCGAGGCTCTAGGGCGAGCCAGGCGATACTGTCGAATCCACTGAGCTGGGAGTCGAAACAATCTCGCCATGTCCTTGCTAGGCAACGTACGCGAAGAGCTGCGGCAACTGAGCGATGCCTTGTGGGCTTGTCCCGAGCCTTCGGGCGAAGAGCAGTTCACCAAGCAGCGACTGTGCGACATGCTGTGAAGCAGGGACTTTTTCGTCATGCCGGGCTACCTGCTGCCGACCGCATTCCGCGCTGAGTTGGTGTTTGACGAGGGTACGTGTCTATCACCTAGTACCTCCTATGCGCAGTAACACTTCTTGGCCTAGCTGGTTTATACGACTAGAAGTCAATGAAGCACGAAAGAACACGGGCAGAGGAAGAACATGACACCTAGAGTACCATCTCACAACTAATTTTTTGGGCCGTTTTAACAGTCTCCTCGTCTTTTAAAGGGAAATTCTTAGGTACCACTTCAGAGGTGAAAAAATTACTGTCAGTGGTGCCCGCCGGCGCTAGCATCGACCCAATTAATTTTTTTAATCCTCATTCCATGACAACACTGTACCACGTCATGATGACATCATTAAGACGTCACACAACGAGATGTCACATGACGACGTTAGCACATGACATGATCACTTGCTCAAAGGTGGGCCAACCACGAAGGCAGTGCAAAGAGGAGCGAGGAAAGCTTGCACAATCCTGGGAAGCAGTGAACAGTGTTAGATGCAAAAATAACTCAACAGGTGACGTGGCCATAGATCAGGAAAAATTGTGAAGATCACTTAGACTCACCTATGAAATATATCTTGCACTTAGGGCTCTCTAGGAGTCAGACTCACCAAAACTTTTCTGAACCAGACTCAGTCGGAGTCACACTCACGCAAATGTTTTTCAACCAAACTCACTCAGATTCAAACTCACTGAGTATTACTCATCCGGACTCACTGAAACTCACACTCATGCCTCGATCTGAGTCTGAGCGAGTCCGAGTGAGTCGACTCGAGAGTTAGTTGGCCGACCTATGGCGTGGGAGAATCAATGCATCGACAGAGAGAGGAAACGCCTTACATGGCATTCACCTTCAGGTAGCCTTAGAGGACCATGTGAGTTCTTCTAAGGCGACCCAATGAACCAGTTGTAATTTGGCATTCGGCCTCTACTATCCTTCTTCTGCCTATGTTTGTTACACTTCAAGGACTTCTATCCGAAGTTGTAAATTTTCGGTAACGAACTACGTTCCCGCTAGCATGCGCAGATTCGGGACCCACGGTATGCGTTGTGTTGGAGTGTGTTTAGAAAAAGTTGTTAACGATTTAGAGTACTAGGTACTGTACTATGGGAGAGCATAAAGCCGTCCCGTGCCAGTAACGCACTCGCTCAAAACGGCTTTTTGGCGTACGACGCAATAAGAGGCCTTGGTCACGCCTGGGGCCACAATCTGGCCAGTGTGTAACCAGCGTTACATTTTGACCTGCAAACTGGTGCTGGTGGGAGATTTCTCCTGTGCTTTGTTGAACAATAAAAAGTTCACGGCGTGCGCGTTAACTAAAAGCCGAACGCTCCTGTCTCTCATTCCCCATTAGCAGCCATTGGAATGTACATTGAGCACTATCTGACAAGAAAGGGTTGCTACGTTATACTCGCTGGGCGTAACCTCCTTGGTTTTAGAAAGGTTTAGCGAGCGCTGGGTCGCAGTGCCATGAATACAGTGAACTAGTGTATTAAACAGTGAACCACTGTATTGAAGGTGGGAAGTAGACCCGAAAGGCAAGCCGTAAGAAAGTGTGCGTGTGCCACCTGTCGTTTAGTTCTTGGAATGTCCGCTGGATGGCGGTGCTTCTATATGGGGATATATGATGAAAAGATGCGAGATGGCGATACTTAGAGTGTCGAATAGATGGACGAATGGACACACAGACAGATCCATGGGTGGACGCATGAACAGATGCAGGGGCGGATGCATGGACGAACGCAGGGACGGACGCACGAACAGACGCACGCACGGACGGGCGGATGGATGCATGGACGGTCACACAGATGGACGCATGGACGGACGGATCCAAGAACGAATGGACGGACGGATGCTTCGTCCCACTCTCCATCATTCACTATGTGGATATGCTGCAATTTTTTTCTTTGTGTGCGTTTGGCTTTTGGTTCATGTTTTAACTGCAGCTTGTAGCTCGGTAGTTTATCGGCATTTTAAGTGGAGCTGAGATAAAATGTTTACACAGTTCATTTTCATTAAAAATATATGCGCATACTCAGCCCTGAAGGGTATTGTTTCACACAACTATCAATATTTTTTCTTAAATATGCTTCCGACGCAGATGTGAAAACTTGAGGGAGTGAGTATCATCCATGTATCATAAGGTAGAGTAATTCGAAGCTATCTTCTCAACACAGGTTCACAAAAAAGCCATTTTGAGCCAGTACTTGGCCTCTACCGATGCAGTAGCTCAAGAATGAAAATTAATAGACACGCATTTTCCAAAACGCATATATACCGAATAAAGGGCGTTGTTTTATACTGAAGAAATGTCGGTAATAGTATCAGGTTGTCTCTCGCTTTACCTGTTGCTAGGAGTACATGCATCACCTAGCAATGTGTCTATTGCTGTTTAGTCTAAGCCGCCAAATCGGTGACCAAGATGTTTACGACTAAGCACATCACGTTTATAAATAAAGCAGTTTTAGTCAGTTCACAATGGCGGCTAGACCTCGACTGCTTGTTCAGTGCACACTGACCGCGATTGCTGTGCTACCATTGAAATGTGACAGCGAGAGAGAAGCGAAGAAAAAAAAAATGACGTTTGGCTCCACTATATAGGCAACCTTTGCAGGTGCCTTTCTGAGTGTGAATTCAGTCGCGAAATGCGCATACTTGACGGTAAGTAGCGTTTCAATGCCTCGTCAAACACCAAAATTGACCGGAGTACCCCTGTCGGCATCCCCCTCGGTGGCGCCAACACGAGGGGCACAAAAAAACTACCATACTGTGGTGACGTCATCATATGACGTCATTATGGCATCAATGTAATTCCACGGCATGACGCCATCACGTGGCATTGTCTTGGAAGCGGGACAAAACAACGTGAGCTACAGAAAGCTTGCAACGAATCTGGTACTGAAAGCATAGCAAAACTGTGTTAGCTGCAGAAAGGTTGGGGATGTCCAAGAGAGGACGGGAAAGTTTCACTAGAACAATTTGGAAGTGTGACAACAACAAGAAGCTGCCTTCCACCTTCGAGTCAACTGAAGCGGATGCACGAAGAACCATGTGAGCTTGCGGAACATATGTTGTGCTATGCCAGGTATGCTGTGTAACAAGTATCAATATTCTATCAGACTCGACAATCCCATTATAGCGGCTGTTGGGGCCGCGAACCGGACAGCGCCAGTTAGGACATGCATTGCACACTTTTTAATGGCATATGATACAGAAAAATGTGGAGTTCTCTTTTTTTTGGTATTACTGAAGTACCTCGGGAACTTACACGTGTGCTGGAAGTCATTCGGTATGATCAAAGGTCCAGCCCAGTTTCAAAGGAAAGGCTGATGTGACCCATGCGTGAATACAAAACTTGAGCTTTGAAGTTTCATGCATATTTATGAGCTGCAAACAGAAGCAAGGCGTTCACAAACTACCGGGCAAAGATATTGGATACCGTATAACAATACACGAATGAAGTGTGTGGAAAGTGAAAATGGTGCGCAAATAACATCAAAATGGCGAGGTAGACTCCAATATTTTATTCAATAACTCGAGCGCTCCGGCAGCAGTTTTAACGAAATGAAGCTACCTTTGTTAGAATCATTAATACGAGAACAAAGAATCGTACTTTTGCGCTGCTCCAACCGAAATGACTCGGGCTGGTTCAATTTCCACCAGCCGCAATCACATATTGAAGGACGTGATATATGCGAAAAGTCTAGTGCACTTAGTGTTACATTTATATTTTAAAAAAAACCCAATGAAAGCCTCGTTAATGTGCTTAGCTTTTGGGGTTTTCTTGTGTTTTACAGTGCTTGTTATATAACAACACAAACGACCATCGTCTAGGTGTGCTCATGGAGAATGTTACACTCTTTGTAGAGGTCGGGGCGTTCAGGGTATGACATTGTATCGACAGTACCGGTATGTTGGGCAGGCAGCAGTGCAAAAGACGTATGATTATCCGGATACTTAGAAGTGCGCGAAAGGTCGAGAACAACTTGGGAGAACTTCCGCCCATCAGTGAGCTTAATAAACACAACAGGTCTTCTACACAGATATCCTGGTACGTAAAGGTGTGTGCATCTACTGTATAAGAATGGATATATGGAAACGTGTAGTGCGTGTGGTTGTGCCAGGATCCTGGAACTGCGTTCACAAAACCATTGCCTAAATAAAGATGCTTCTCTCTCTCTTTCTCTCTCTGCCTTTCCCGGTACACCTCTTGGCTTGCTCGAGGCTGTTATTACTACTTTACAACAGAACATGATACAATGAGTAGGAGGAATTGGACACGTATCGCTAAGACAACATAACGGCCGGCCAATAAGAGTAACACTGAACTTCAAGGGAAGGTAAGCGCTCAAGGAGGAGGCTGGCAGTTATGTGGGCAGATCGAATGAGACTAGTTTGGCGCATAACGTGTCCGCAGCAAGCACTGGACCACGCAATCAGTGAAACGTGAGCTAGGCTAATGTCATAATACAGTGAACTAGCCTTGCAATGAGTCTAGTCTGGTTGATGACATCGACAACGACGACGATGATGATGATGGCAACAACAACAACGAAAGCCACGTTACCTATTTTAAAACATCCGAGCAGCCACGTGTACCACTCTGCAGATATGCTTCAACATAAATTCGGTCGAAGGCCCAGAACTACCACGGCAAGCCCACGTCGCAGTCAGGCGCTACAATCTGGTCCCGCACAATTCTCATGTTTTCTCAGATGCTCTTATTAGATGCCGCGTGTGCAGGGATTCTGTTGCCAGGAGAGAATCAGTCACCACTGCGCGTACCGGAGCGCTGCCTGTTCGAGCTGTTCGCCAGCACACCGAGTGGGCCCGACCTGCTGGAACAGCAGAAGCGGCTGCGCTCGGCTTGCATGGGCCCATGTCACTCCATGAGCTGCATGGTTTCATTCGACTACCAGCGACCCTACGTAGATATGATGGCCAACGAGGTTCTCGGGCAGCTCTTCCTCCAACACGCACAGCTGACTGGCGTCTCTGGTAAGTGCGCTGTAGAACTCTGTGGTAGATTAGAAAAGTTCGAGAGTATCAGCCTAAGTGCAAATAAATATAAAAAGCAATGCCTCTCTGCCACAGGTCATGGTTGTTGCAGTTAAGGGAAGATGCTGCTATCTGACGACTGGCGATTATAGAGGCCCCGGCATGCAGTGCAAAGCACTAGGTGCCTTTTTTTTTATGAGGGAATGCTTTCTATACCTTGACATAGGCTTGCCGTACTTGTAAGTAAAGCGTGTAAATGTTTTTTTTTTCTTTAACGTAACGTACTTTTTGCTGGAGATATCGACATCAATGACGGAAACAACATATCGATCAATAAGCAATTTAACAGAAACGCAGCCGGTCTCGCAAAAAGAAGGAGAAAACTGTTGACAAGACCTCAGTCATTGTCGCAATGCCATCATAGGCTGAGCGAAAAGGCACGAAATTATTTCTTTAAAGTTCGAAATTGAGCCAAGCTCACGCATACAAAATCTCTCCCATAAAGGTAAGTACTATGGCTTGTGTGCTGGTACTTCCTGACTATGAAATTCAATAGTCCGCACCTGAAAGAGAGACAACTTGCGGAGAAACTACTGCGCGCCTTTGAGGACCCCATTGCTACATACGAATGCACTTGGCCACTGCCAGAGACACACGTTTGATCCATGTAAAAGCAGCTATTCTGAGGAAAAGCGAACTTCATACACTGCGGTAAACAGCAACAATGGTGGAGGTTTTTTGGCGTATACTTGACACTCCATGAAGGTTCACGCTGCGTATAAACATAAACAGTCCTATAGCGAAATGTACGCTGACATTACATCAACCACAATACTAACACCAGATGAAGCAAGTGTGTGTGAATCACTTCGGTGGTGTCTGTGCCTGCCCCCCTACACAATGTTTCCAAGTGTTTGCTACTCGGCTGATATGTGTGCAAGTGTGAATGCGTCCACCCGTATTTCTTTTTTTTTCTGCCCCAGTGTTGCTAAAACGACAAGCAAAGCTCTAGTACAGCGTGCATGCATGTTCCAATCATCTGCTGCCAGTGCGAGTGTTTACACTGGTTTGAGAGATCGTAGTTGTACAGGGGAGACTGCGCTCTATCTGGCATGTTTATAGTTGCTTCGCACTGTACTGTTTTTTTTTTTCAGCATGATACACCTACACTTCACGCCGCGCACTGCTTAATACAAGGAATATATCAGAGAGGGAACTAAAGAACGCTTCTATCCAATCAGCCAATTTAGAGCAAGTAGAAAGCATCATTGCTGTCATTCCGTGGCCACCATCGCAATATTACATACTTACTCTTTGCTTTCTTTTTTTTGTTTCTTTCAAAACAAGCCTACCAGGTTGAGAAGACTATGATTAGCGGCGTTTATTTTTTAAGAACCGTTGCTATGACGACTGTGAATCTCGTACTCTACCTCTGCTCCTCCTTGTCAGGAAGCACTCAGTTGACCTAAGAATCACTGTGCGGTCATCAAGCATTGCCTTCGTTTTCTTTTGCAGCCCGGCTGTTGGCTGGCGCCAGCGCTCAACCGCAACAGCACTATACCATGTCATCAGGTTTGGCCGCCGTGTCACACACGGTGCCCACCCTGTTCCCACTGCTCACTCTCGATGTCGAGCCGTCTTTGATGGGAGCTGCAGCCTGCTGCACGGACGATGCATTGAACCGCTGTCTGCAGGCTGGACGCTGCCTCGCACTGACCGCGCTGGCGCTGCTCAGAGACCCCGCGCTCGTGCAGAAGGTCCGTCTCTCGAATACTGACGGTGATCACGTCACTCCACTTGAAAAACAAAACAAAACGAAATCCAGCAGCCCTTGCACGTCTGTACAGAAAATGGCTTGCTTCTTTCTTTCTTTCCTTCTTCCTTTCTTTCTTTTTTCATTCTTCCTTTTTCCCTTCGTTATTTCTTTATCCCTTTCTTTCTTCCCTTTCTTTCTGTCTTCCTACCCTCTTTCTCTCTCTCTTTCTTTTTCTTTTTTATCATGTGGTCCTTCCTAACAGTTTCCCTTCCTCCATGCCGGTAACCGTGCCTTCATCCACGTGCCGAGCAGAGCGACACTTCGGCTGCTGCAACCAACAACAATGGTCGTGTGTTCGTACATAGCGAACCATTAAAGGGGCACACGAGAAATAACACGTCATCTCGGTAAAACGCCAGATTGTCACATGATAAATGACTGATCGCCGGCAAGCCCACAACGAAGAGCATCGATTATTGGAAAATGGCGGATACAAATACCCACTTGGTCGGCACGGATTCTTTGGGGGTTTTGCTTCTGTACTCACACCAGCCCCGACACCAAAAACAAGGTTGACATGAATTAAAAAAAATTCCTGTTAGGACCTGTCGTGCTAGGACGTGAAACTATGTATACAGAGAAAAAGGGGCATTGTACCACAAGTCAGCTTCATTAAAACAAAGTGTCTCTAGTCAACTTATTTGAATTTCACTGATAGTCTCGACCGGTTATTGCTGTCTAACATCAGTTACTTCTAGGACCGCAATTACGGTCCAGCGTTCACTCTTGGATTCCCCTTCCGGCCTATTAAAAGGATTTCCGTTTTTACTTCGTTTTCTGTAATAACATAGCGAATGAATGCGTCAGAGACAAGATCGACCAGAAGTGATCGTTGACATCGTAGACAATACTGGTACTACTTGACCGACCATAGTATTGTTAGCACACTGGGCTTCAGAATAATTGAAAACGCCTAATTATCAAATATGTATCTCATCTGGGTTATAGTTTAATTATTTTGCTGCCTTCCTTTACATGATGGCAGCTTCTCTCTTCTCTTTTCCTGTCAATTTTACCTTGAAATGCTTTTTTTTTATTTTTGTAGCATCCAAACAAATCTTGGATCACTTCTTTCAAAATCCACCTTATTTATCAACTTCAGAAGAATGAAGCAGGTGTCTCGGTCAATCCATGTTTCGACAATGGCGCTTGTCTTCATGTGACAAGAACTAGTTATCAAAATGCGCACTCAGGGCCAACGCTTCCTTCAGGTCACCAGTTTTCAGTAAACGCAAGTCATCATCTTTCAGAGACATTCTAACTTTTTTACGAACGATTGCGATCAATTAGGTCATTACGTAGTGTACGAATCTTCAACCCGGATATCGCTACGTCTGGTTGATGAAACATGTCTCGAAGAACGTGCTTCTAGATTCTGCATCAATCAGAAGTTAATGTGAGCTCAAAAATGCTTTTTTGACCGCCCCGTGTATAAAATTAGCACCGATTATGTTCGCCCAAAGTTCAATGTCCTAACTAAATTCTTCATTAAAAATATTAACGTCCACGCCGTTCTAAACAAAATGCGACAGGAATATATTTTAAACACTTTTTTCATTAGGTTGAATTGGCATTTCTTCAAGATAATGAAGTACGTTTACCATTCACTATTGTTTAAAGCAACAAATGTATCTCGGCAGTGTGGTCTACGCCGATTTCACCGTAGTGTGTCTTCGGCTTTCCGCACGAAGAACAGTCGACCCAATCTTTACCTATCGTGCATGAGTGGCAGTTTTTAAAGACGATAGTCTTTCTTGGGGTCCTTCGACGCAAAAATTTTGGTCTGTCTGGTCTGTCTTTCTGTCTGTTTGTCTGCCGTAACTATACCACAAAGGCACCAAACAATACCTCAAACGATATATGTGGCAATAAAGTTCACTTCACTTCACTTCAAACGGCCAACCCACCCGCAGTGCCCACTAATATTGCTAAAGTTTCAGCGTTCATACTTGTGCGATTGTCGATAAGAAAGCAAGTATTGCGAACATCTGACGCGCCATAAAAACACGTCAACATTTCGTATGTGAGGCTTTATACTAGAAAAGGCATAAGTAATTCTAAGGACCGTAGCGTTTATCACGCTGCGCTGACAATGCAACGCGATGCTCAAAAAGGCAATTGTTTTCGAGGCTTTGCTATGACGATGGAAACGACGGAGACACTACGGGCAGGTGGTGGCATCTACCCATCGCTTTGCGTTGTAAACCTTATTGCCTTCAAGACAAGTGCACACGTCTTCCTTTGTTTGGGAAGATAACTACCAGATGGCGCTCGTGTCTAACGTGCCTCGATGCGCTCGTTCGCCTTCACTGCATGGATTGAGGCTCTCTAACGCAGTGCCCCCAGAATACAGTTCACCAATTTTCTCGTGCAGAACATCAAATAAACATTTTGTTCACTCTCTTCACACGCAAGACTATATCGTCTTTCGACGACATTTGCAGCGGAACTTGGAGATACGAAGCCATTTTTTTTTTCTCTGTATCTGCCATACGACTGAATTAAAAGCGTATGCCCACAAAGCACACGTCCACGAAGCAATATTCTGTAACTTCGTTCCATAATATGGCGCTGACAGAAAAAAAAAGTGGCCGCTGCGCAAAATAGCTAAAGTTTTGGTCGACTGTCCTTGCAATGATTTCGCAGAAATTTTGGTTCTCCAGTTTATGCGGAAAAAAATGGCTACCGCTGGAGATACGACCTAGACGACAATTCGTAGTTGTAATAATAGGAATAACACTAAGTCATTCCAAAGTATCGTCAAAATTTGTATTTGTTTCATATATTCACTCCCACGCGTACGATGCGCGTATTTTTTGGCACGGACGCATATAGAGACATTTTTTTTTCAAGCATGACAGCGCCCTTAGATATCCCTGCAAAGTACGCTTGCGGTAAGAGGAACTGCCGAAAGTATAATAAAAGTCTGGCTGAGTCATCGAAGTACCACTTACTACAGGCAGACCCTTTCGACGAAATTCCATCTCTCAATAAAATCTTCTTTATGCACGTACCTCTGGGATCTAGGATGGCATTGCAATCGTCACCGCTATCATGCAAAGCATAGAAGCTCGCACTTCCCATGCCCCCCCCCCCCCCAAAAAAAAACCTGACGCGGAAGAAGGAAAACCTGTCGCGAGAACTTTCCGATAATCGGCGAGTATCAAAATGATGAAAGTAAACTCGCACACTTATGAGACCACTCGCAGTAACTCGACCGCAGATAATGTAGCGTCTCGAGCGACGCGTGCCGATATACAGCCAGGATTTCAGCCTCCACTCTATAGGTTCGAAAGCAATTTTTTTCGACCTGCTTTACCGGAAAGTGCATTAGATTCCAAGCTATGTGCAAGCGTGGCGTCCTGTTTGAATGTGCCTCAATGTGAGAGACTCTCGCGGCGAAAATCCAATTATCCTGCGTTTGGAGTCATCCGGATCCATTCTGCATGGGGAAAATACGGAAGTAAATTGCGAGATTTACCCATATATATCGGTAGCAAGCAGCCCACTGTTTCTCGAGAATGTGTTACTAGGATGCCATTAACTGCGCATAATACCGGAAGAGGAAGCATGGCATTCACGAACCTTACAGACATATTAAGCTTTCCTGACTTTGTTGATTTACTTATTAGAGGAATCACCGCTACAAACGCAGCTGCATTAACATTATAAGTGGTTCTGTATGTATAGGTATTACTATTCATACTTGCCATTATTACGTCGACTCTATCTGCAGATCATGAAAAAAAAATACTTGTGAAATACGTATTTTTTTTCTCTCTGCTTTCATTGAACACGTCCATTGCAACTATATATAGGTCCCCAGATTAATTATATGTTATCTGCAACTAAACTGGTACAGGCACCCGGCAATGCAGTTTACGAAATCCGATAGTAGCAGCAGAACACACAGCCTAGTGAGTAGGCGCAGCAAAACCGAGTGTTCCAATGCGTAGCCTAGCGAGTAGACGCCGCAAAACCTAACTTGCACGGGCATATTATATATTTTTTTAGTTGTTATCAGGCGGGTCACGGCTGATTATGCCCCGCCGCGGTGGTCTAGTGGCTAAGGTACTCGGCTGCTGACCCGCAGGGCGCGGGTTCGAATCCCGGCTGCGGTGGCTGCATTTCCGATGGAGGCGGAAATGTTGTAGGCCCGTGTGCTCGGATTTGGGTGCACGTTAAAGAACCCCAGGTGGTCTAAATTTCCGGAGCCCTCCACTACGGCGTCTCTCATAATCATATAGTGGTTTTGGGACGTTAAACCCCACATATCAATCAATCAATCAAATCACGGCTGATTATGTAAGCGCCCTGGAAGCCTTCTTTGAAAACGCGCCAAAAAGGTCATTGACACTTCAGCGCCTCGATGCGTTGAGCGAGAGTTTCATTTTGTTCGTATCCCGGGTAGTCGCCACAAACAACGCTGAGGCGGCCCAGAAAGCTTCGTCGCGCCCTCTGGTCCACTGTCGGGTGCCTATAACGAGCGCGGATCAGCAGTCTCGTCACCTGCCTTGAAGAAGGCTTGCGATGATGATGCATGTACCACATCCATCATCGTCACGCGCATTCGGTGTATTCACATACGTCGACATAATTTTCAAACGAGTTTGTATGCACTATCACCCTCTTCTTGGCGGATTTTTATCTGATGCCTTCAGATAAAATGAAATGATAAAAAGATGAAAGTTAGCAATGGTTTCACTTCATTAATGTCACGTTCACTGAAAGAAAGATGACTCACAGGAGATATTTTATAGCGTAAGTTACACTGACCGAGGTTGAGCAGTTTCGCGTGGCTTTGGGATGAGCAGTCCTGCGCAAGCACGAGGAGCAGTGACGTCACATGGCACACAGCTGGCGTGCCGCAGGCCTGTAAGCTCTTGGAGTGACGCATCACAAGTTGGCGTTTGACTCGCGTCAGCTCACTCGCTTGTTCGTACGTCCATCCATCTGTCCATTCGTTCGTCCAGCAGAAAGCATTATGAGCTAATCCTAGACATTTCCGCCTCCATCGGAAATGCAGCCGCCGCAGCCGGGATTCGATGCCGCGACCTGCTGGCCAACAGCCGAGTACCTTAGCCACTAGACCACTGCGGTGGGGCATATACGGGACATGACGGCGACTGCAACGGCGACGACAAAAACCAGCTAAAAGTTTTCATACGACTGCTATCACAATAAAAGAAGAAGATGAATGCAAGGGCGACCCTGTGAATTTCATGCGCCGAACGTCCGCGACAAACGCATTTGCGCGTGACGTCACAAGGCGCACAGCTGGCGCGCCGGAGGCCTGGAAGCTCCTCGAGTGACGCAAAACAAGAATTAGGCGCTTGACTCGCGTCAGCTCGCTCTCTTGTTCGTACGTCCATCCATCCGTCCGTCCGTCCAGCAGAAATCATTATGAGCTAGTCCTAAACAACCAGGAAAGCTAAGAATAATCAGCTGAACCTTAGCTCACACTACGTATATTCTGGCGTAGCCGAGCTAAGCCATCGCTATATTTTTGAAGAATTTTCCGTGAAAGGACTTGCCGGCCCTAGGAAGTTAAGGCGAGCCTTCTCCAACCATAATTCACCCTTCTGATCAGCGGATATTGAGTTGTTGTATGAACGCTAGCGTGCTGAAGCTTGTGGACGTACGTGTAGGCATAAAAATCTACCGAATTAAGGATTATAGCAATGCCTTGTGCAGTCGAGCTTCTCACTGCGTCGAGTAAATAAGACTGTAGGCCGGAAAAAAAAGGGGGGGGGGTGAGATCACTAAGATTTGATCAGGGAATATGTTTTGCTGGCTCACTCAGATAAAAACTCCACAATCTTTTTGTCAACCAGACTCACTCGGACTCAGACTCACAGCTCGATCTTGAGTGTAATGAATAGACTCATGAGATCCCACGACCCGCAGGCCATGGGATGGAATCCCTGCTGCGGCAGCTGCATTTTCGATGGAGGCAAAAATGCTGTAGGCCCATATGCTTAGATTTAGGCGCACGTTAAAAAGCCCCAAGTGGTCGAAATTTCTGCAGCCTTCCACTCCGGCGTCTCTCATAATTAAATGATGGTTTTGAGACGTTAAACGCCACATATCAATCATGAGTGCGTGCATCAGCCTTTGGCAAGAAGGGATACCGCAGGGCCTAAAAACCTGGTTGTTACAACTATAGATATTTCAAACATCATCGTGTGCACCCTCCCACCTATCTTTGATAGCTCAACAACAAAAAAGCTTCATTGTGAACAGCAATCGACTATCTAGAAGCGCGCTTGCTGAGACACGACAGTAACGAAAAGAGTACGCGCGTCTTTGTGCTTCTATTTGCGCTTCAATAGAAAATGCACCCGATATTGCCGACCCCCGATCAAATGAGTTCCCGCGAAAAGCTTGCACTGCAAGCTGAACCACTCATGAAAAGCCCTGCCCCCTTTTTCGTTTCAATTGTTGGTCGTTTACTTACAGGTCATGACGAGTGAGGAAACTTATTTTCTTTTTTTTACCCCCACCTCCATACACAAGCAATTTGACTCCAATATTTCAAACCTGTCTGACCTCCTAGGATTCTGCGACTTTGCTTCAACAAGAAATGTCAAAAGACTTTTTTTTCTTTTTTTTCTAAAAGCGTAGGACGGTTCTCAAATGCTTCGCTAAAGAGCGGTTTGTTAGGATGTCGCCTGGAGCGTCTTGGGATTAGAAAGCAATGAGAGTATTCATCCGCAAAAGTAACGGGTAAAGATCGGGGTCTTCAGGAACTTTCTCAGCAAGTGATTTTCGCGTCTTCATTATGTGGCCAGAACAATTTTCACTTGCTATGTACACTGGTCAAACATTTACATGCTTTGTACACACGCTTCAACCCCACCGACCCTCTCAACTCTCAAAAAGTTTAGTAAAAGCACAATCGGCGAGTAAGGCGTCCAACCATTCTCTTGGTGTGCATGAGTTGTCAGAGCACTACGACGCTGAGTTTTTTTTCTTTTTTGTAGCAACAGTTTTTTGTAGCGACGTTGTTTACAGGAACACAACGCAGTCCTTAGTGTGCTTAAAGTGTCCGAATTCGTAGATTTTTCTTGCAGTACGGCAAGGGAGAATAAACCTAGTCACAACAAATATTTAGGCCACTATAAGTTGCTCTTTTGACTACAAAAGCTATTTTGTCACCTATATTCATCAAATACGTGATGTGGAAAGTAATGAAAAACTCTAAATATTTGTTGAGCAGGTTATGAATCAAAGAAAAATAAAGTCAATTAATCGTGTTGATGTACGCAAGTGGTTAATTTTTATAAGCATAAATTCGTTGAACATCAATCCTAATTGAATTAACACTGTTGTCCCATAGGCGTGAAGTTTGTTATAATCCGTGCGCCGTGACGTGTGCTAGGTAATTAAAATTGTTTTCCATATCTCAACAAAAGGGAGCGTGCATAATTGTTATACGTCTTTTTTTTTCGTGCAAAGCAGCCTTCCTGACCAAAATTCCTGCTTAACGGCAGTCACTAATTAGCTCTGACCTGTCCTTCACTTATTCCAATTTTCGCTTACGTATTCAGTTTCGAAATCATGGCTGGTTCAGTTTTCAGTGTACGTTGGACTTCGTAGGGATCTTAAAAAGTATGCCGTAAAACACATTAGCATGCCACATTTTTTTTTCTGTTCATTGTTGAAAAAGCGCTGTCACGTGAGATGTTAACGCCACCAAACGCACGACGTTAATTAGTCTGACGCGAGTGCAGTGGCCACTATATTGTGATAGAATAATTTTTTCTGATGAATAAGAGATAGGCAATTGCATATGTAGGCTGGTCTTTACAAGTCTTTGCAAACTCGCTTTGTTACAGCACATACAAACTCCGCGTCAGAATTGCCGAATGAGATGGATGACATAATGCCTCAACGTCAGGCTAGCATAACAGACTATTTCAATGTGAACTGACAGGAGTGACTCCGTACTGTTGAAAAGACTACCATTGGTTCGTAGTGCTTCTCATCTTTGTTAACTTTGCTAAAATATATCATTTCGTGGTATGAACTTCATATTTGGGATTCAACCTACTTGCATTTGCCCATCTTAAGTACCTGCTTACCAAAGTATACCTATTCTTTTTTTGTTACGGAGACATGGACTCGTCCTTTGAGCCTAATATTACGTGTGTGTAGGTGTATTATGTTCACCTCGTGAGAACGGTGTCGTGTGTGAATTGGAGCGGTGCCTGGCGGAATCGTATAGTACGGGGGTCTTGAACTCGTCTCATCCGCAATCACACAATTTGCACGATTGCCGCAGTTACGCAATTTAGCCTTGTAAAGCCTGGGACATAGAAGAAGGTGAAAAGCGGGGAAAAGAAGGAAGGGTGTGGTAGGGAGAGAGGGAATCAGTTTGTGCAAGTTTTCAGCTAACGTTACCTTTTGAAAGAAAACTCTACCAGGTGAGCACAGTGCACTGCTAGCAGGGCTGTATGAATTGAACGTACCTCAATTGCCCTTCTCGTTTAGCCACGCCGATAACTCTACCAATCGAGCTCTGCCAGCAGTGCTCTACCAATTCAACATAACTCGCTGAATTGGTAGATCATTGCTAGCAGGCGCAATACGTCAAAACTAGGGCATTCGTGCATGAATGGGGCGTTAGTGCCGTTTTTTGCACGCGTGTCTTAGAGTGAACAGCCTCCATTAATTTTTTAATTAATTTTCCAGCTTGATTTGTGCGTCGGCACCCAAGGCCTAACGATTATTTCTGTGCACGTCGAGCAAGCTAGAAATTGATTCAATTCTATTTGTGATGAGAGTTTTGTTCTAAACACAGCTAATCATCACTGTTTTTTCATAGAAGTGTGGCAGCTTGGGCTATATAGTTGGTATGGCATGACAATACTTCGTGTCCTTCTTGTCTCTGTGTCGTCGTTTTGTTCTCGCGCTTTTTTCGTCTTGTGCCTGATTCCTCTTACTTTTTGTATTAGTATTGTTTTTTCAACTTATTCTTGTGCCTGATTCCTCTTACTTTTTGTATTAGTATTGCTTTTTCAACTTATTCTTTTCTTACATTTCATTAAGCCTTATTCGTTTTGTGTTGTGTGTGAATGAGCACAGTGCGCAGTGAGGGACATGGTAACTACGTGATTGATTGATTGGTTTATTTATTTATTTATTTATTTATTTATTTATTTATTTATTTATTTATTTATTTATTTATTTATTTATTTGATTGATCGATTGATCGATCGAACGATTGATTGATTGATTGATTGATTGATTGATTGATTGATTGATTGATTGATTGATTGATTGATTGATTGATTGATTGATTGATTTATGCAGGTTCGACGAGGTTTTTGTGAGCAGAAAGGCAGCCGGTTTAGCAGTGCAGGCAGCACACTGCCGAGCGAGGCGTCGGATACCGATTCACTGGCCCCTTCCCGAAAAGATGAATCTCCATCTTGATTTTTCGATGATGCCCCACGGTGCCTACTTCTTAACTTCTATATAATATAATTTCATTGTTATCCAACAAAAGCCAAAGGACCCAGCTATTCTAAGAATAATACCAAACTGCCTCCCGCTTCCTTTGCGGCAGCTATCGCGGGGCACCTTCAGTGTTATCGGCAATCAGTGTAATAAAGTATACAACCAATATCGCATGAACTAACGATGTAGCTTTGTAGGACCTGTATGTGTCACGTTTGCAGTATGTGGTCGTGCTCTTCTGCATATCGCGATGAATTGACAACCACTTATAGTTGTCATGGAACGGGTCACGACTTGACTCATTCCGACAGTTCATGAAGGCGTTCTTATCGAACAAAGTAAGCACATTTATACACCACCGCAATTCGCTGGAATCCGCTCTCTCACTGTTTGGCATTGGGCGTATTTGGCGAATGTGGGAAGCCCCTGAAAAATGCGTCCAGGCTAGAAATCACGCGTAATTGGCGTTTAGAGACTCAGAGGTTGCTCTACAATAATTTAGATTGAATTGTTCTTGGCAGTTGCAAGCTTTACGCCGGTGGTCGTTTTCAGGGCGTCCGTTACGCCCACGTTGAACTAACGGAGGTCTAACTCACGCATTAGCATCATCACACCTAAAGTGCGACAGACGAAACCAAACAGAGTGATGGCATTGGAAACATTTGTGGTTGTCACTGTTAGCAGGCGCAAAGCTTCAAAACTATAGGGCTTCCGTGGAAACCCTCATCACTCACACGACGTTCGCATTGACTTACCTGCCAACTCTGTCTCATTTACAAAGGTGTACTCCTTTCGCATTGGTATGGCAGACACTCCTACATGCGACTACTGCGGAGCTGAAGAGACCATCGAACACGTCCTGTGCAGCTGCGCTTGCTACGACACACAGCGATGCCAGCTCCGGATGGTTTTGAATCGACTTGACCCCGGACCATTTTGTGTGCAGAAGATACTAGGACCTTGGGCATCTGCCTCAGTTGCGCAAAAAGCAACTAAAGCACTGCTACTTTACCTCAAGTCAACCAACCTGAGCGACCGCCTGTAGACTGTGTGTGCTCCCCGAGTGTGCTCGTGATTGTGTGTACCTACTCATCTTTCTGCAACCTCTTTTCTCCCCTTTATCCCTTCCCCAGTGCAGGGTAGCAAACCGGATGTGCGTCTGGTTAACCTCCCTGCCTTTCCTTGCATCTTTACCTCTCTCTCTTTCTCTGTCTCATTGTCCGGGAGACTCTCAAATTTCGACCTAACCTTCTGACTGGACAATTGCTATCTCGCATCTCTCGAAAGGTAGCCACCACAGCAAAGGCCTTTTTTGTGTTTTCTTTAATCACGCACCGAAGTAAGCCTTTTCTGCTGCAACGGTCACGGTGCTATGGAAGGGCACTCGCCACTACAATTCTAGTTCATTGTAACTATACCGTAGAGTACCGCTAAGCATATTCTAGGCACTATATAGTTACCACGCATCTGGGCAAATGCCGGCTGCCACGAAAAGTACTCGCCCCCGTACCAACAGAGGCGAGAGAAAAGGTACCACAACTTTTTCGTCTGTCTCTCCTGGCCCCCGCATTTTGTATCCTCCTAGGCCACCTGCTTAGGCGCCAGTTTTGTTTGTTACGTTGTTGTGGGGGTGACAAGTCTTCGCCACAGTTCAGTTGGAAGGTCCACGGAGGACTCAAAAGTAAAAAAAAAAAGTACTAATTATTTCTGGCCTCATACACAGCTGAGTTTCCATGCTTTTTGACCTCCCACGGAAAGGCGACAAATACGGATTCTCTATACCACGTCTACCTGTGATGTAAGCGTTTCACACGGCGGCAAAGTTCACAAAAGGGTGCGCATCGCTTCACAGAAGCATCGCAACTACGTTGCGATGGAATTAGGGCAACATGGAATGTTTTTTTTTTCAACAAGAGCTGTGAAGACGCTGCGGTCCACGCAGAATGCTTCTTCACGGAATTTTTTGTGGAACACAACTTGCCGCTAACCGATAGTGATAACGCAGGACCGTGGTTCGTAAAATGTTCCTGAAGAGTAAGAACGCGAAGTGGGACGGGTGCGGACGTTCGGAAACAACTTCCCTCGTCAGCGAAATTAATGGACGGACAATCGGACGAAAAAAAAATTTAAAAAGCACATGCAAGGTACCGACCCGGGCTCAGGCCACCCTGACATTATGTGCAGTGAGACATAGCCTTTCCACCGCGTTCCGGGCCCGCTGGAATGCCCACAGTTGGCCGTGCTGATGTGAGCAATATAGTCAGCACAGAGAGCCACCACTCCTCGAGAAGATCCGGTCCTATATTGTCCTCTCGGTATATTACCGCGGCCTGTGGGGATTGCCATATGATATATGCCATATCTGCGGGGGACATATGCCGAAAGCACAATGATGGAGGCTCTGAAACGCCTTGCTTGCGCAATCGTAGTGGTCGGAAGCAATGACGGCGAGTCGCAAATGTCTGGAGTCTCGGTCATTTCTGATATGCAAAAAAAAAAACGAACAAAAACTTAAATACGCCCCCCTCCCCCTTCTCGCTGCAGTATCCTGAATTTCACGCTGCTAGGTTTTCGGTAGCATTGGTTTCGCAACGCCCCTCAACCAAAGCAAACAGCACCGTGCAGGCTGGTAATCTCGGCTCACAGTCACTCTACGGTATGTTTGTTCCAAGATCTCTCTCGAATTTTTTTTTTCTTTTTGAACTATCAACCTGAGTTACACAGCCGCCACTCAATTCTCGTTGGGACATGCACCGCGACGCACAGGTAATATTGTTGTATTGAGCTTTAGATGCTTTATCAAACCCTGAAATTTCACCAACGCCTGCGGTAAAAAATGAGAATTTCACAATGATGTAATAGATCAGCGAAATTTGTGACATCATTGTGATGTCACTATGACGTCAAATAACGACGCCTTCGTACTGCATCTTTGCTTAGTCAGAGGTGTGCCGATCTTGGAGGCAGTGCGAAGCCACGGTAAGCTCGGAAGGCTTTCGCAAAGAGGGTGTAGGATCAGTACATGAGTGGAAACAATAAAATGCATCTTCATGCCACATTATTTAGGGACTGAAAAAATCGATACAAAGCATGTGTGGTAAAAAATATGGCAAAAGCGTTTGAAAGAATGCCGGCATTGTTCGTTTGGCACAACGCAAGGCGAGCTGCGTAGCACCGGATAAGAAGGCTAAGTGCACGAAATCAGCCAAGTGAAAAGGAAGAAGCTTAAGGAAAGAAGGGGATTAAGTAAGCACGTACGTGTGTGTTTACCGGATTAGGATGTTTGCAGAGTGTTGACCCTAGAGGCGCCAGAAGCAGAGGGCCACGCTTCCCTCGCCTCACCAACAATAGAACGTGTTTCGCTGTCTTGTTCACATACACAGAGACGTAGTTACGAGCCAAGAAGTGCTGCAGGCAATAGTGATCTCCTCGTGAAATAAATTTAACGTGCAACACTACAGAGTAAATAGGTTCGAAGGCACAGAAAAGAAAAAGGTATGTAATGTGACATACGGCTAATTTTCAGCATAGAGCTCAGGGTCTGGAAGCATCTTAAGCTGACTACGTTCATTTTGGAGGTTGACTTAAGGCCAAACCTCATAAACGCGAAAATGCACGCGGCAGCGACAAGCGACGCGACGTAGATCGTCTTCGCGCGATCAGTCGCTAGCGCAGGCAGACCTCATTCACGCGACGGCTTCGGCGAGCGAATTCCACTGTTGCTGGCATGAGGCCGTCTACTCGCACCAAGAAAACCGCGTAGCAAGCGGTATGCAATTTAAAAATAAGATATATTGTTGTGTAATGCAACGGAAAATGTTTATTATTGCCTTGCAGCACTTTTTTATATGCACATGCGTAATAAACATTGCGTTGTTTCTTGTTGCGCATACGTGGCTCGGGCAGGGTCACGTGCACCTATGTAGTCTTCGTATTTTCCGGTTTTTCGCTATTGGCTGCTTGAGCCCAGCACTTCTGGGCGATGAGCGACGGTTTCCAAATCTGGAGAACCGAGCGATCGCGCGAAAACGAGCACGTGACACGTCGCGCGAACACCTTGTTTCGTCGCTCATAGCATCGCTCGTCGCTGTCGCGTGCATTTTCGCGCTTATGCGGTTTGGCCCTTAAAGCGAATAACAGATTTCGCAGCATGTCCTTGTAGCTCTAACACTTTAAGAGCACTATAAACAAAGTGCTAAGACTATTATATTATCGTGCTCACACACGTAATACTTTCCTAGTGGCGTATTTCATTTCAATTCTTTTACTTTCAGTCTCCGTTTTTTTTAGTGTCTTGGAGGTGTTTATTGCTATACATAACACTCTACGTACAGCGTTAAACTTGTACTACTAACTACAAATAGCGTCTCATGCAGCCACCAAAACCTCTGGGTGAGAACAAGAGAACACCACAGTATTGGTTAACTTGGCAAAACAAGCTGCCACGACGGGCACAGAGTACAAATGACGACGAGCTGTAGCGTTTAGCGGGGTGGCTGCAGTGCCCGAAGAAGAGCGCCTGCACGTGGTGCTTGACTATCCCCAAAATGGTTGCGACAGCATCGCACGACCTCCGCACACTACCGCGCAGCCGCGACGCGTTTTGTCAAACGTAGCTCGCGAACTATAGATTGGACGTGGCATGCCATTGCTTCGCTGGCATCGAATGTTTCGCAACGCAACCTCCTTGCCGGCCCCCGATAGTCCCCTGCATCAACGATGTTTTCCTTTTTTTTTTCGCTTTTGCTTTTGCGTGAAAGCCCGAGAGGTCCGTCTTTCAAACCCCGTTCCCAAGTGTCATCTTGAAGGAGATGGGAAAGCTCGTGAGGGCACCACGGGACAAATTGAGTCAAACTAAACAAGATTGGTGCACACCAGCACTTTCGTTGGTAACTTCGTTCACCCCGCGCAATTCCCAAAGGAAAGCAATGCAAAGCAAAGCAAAGCATAGAAAGAAAGAAAGAAAGAAAGAAAGAAAGAAGAAAGAAAGAAAGAAAGAAAGAAAGAAAGAAAGAAAGAAGAAAGAAAGAAAGAAAGAAAGAAAGAAAGAAAGAAAGAAAGAAAGAAAGAAAGATTTCATAAGGGTATGTCGAGAAATGTCGGTGCGAAACACGCTTCAATGCACAAAATTTGCCCGGTTACAAGTTCTCAAAAACAAAAAAATTACATTACGAGCACAAGGCGTCTCTTTGCAGCCTCTGCACCCTTTGGTGCAAAGTGATCACGCAGCGTTCCTTTACCGAGTACTTTATCGGCATTCACACACATTTGTCGCATGAAATGTGTTCAGACCTTCTAATTGTTAGCCGTTCACTTTCCACCGACAGCATTATTCCCGTTCAATAAGCTTGATTGATTGAATGATCGATTGATTGATCAATTGAAAAACTTTTACCCTTTTTCATACAGCATGCGACGAGCATCCTTTCAAGCCCACAATACCATAAAACATTTTCTCATGACGTGGAAGCTTCAATGGTATCTTTAACCTCATATACAGTTTACTCGAGAGCGTGCCGTGATAACGTACGTATGGCGAGCTCGAGTTTACGTTCATTTCATCATTGCTTGTCATGCACAACGCAACTCTACCTCGCTTTCGTCTCTATAGGTGTAGGGCAAACATTCCTCACGCACGCATTCCCATTCGCACGACGAGCACAGCCGTCAGCCTGAAACTGTGTGGCTAACAATAACAAAAAAAAAACAATCAAAAGTCGTGCCACGATGTTTTAAGCAAATCACGCCTATAACCATTTCCTTTGTTTGCACAGCGAAAACAGCCTCGTTGTGATAGGCGCTGAGCGTCGCTCGTTGTTTGCAGTCTGTCTGGAAATGGCGTTACATTTCAAAAGCGTAATGGGATCGTCGCGTACGTGGAGTGCGACACCACCCGAGGGACGAAGCGGAAGTCAACGAGAGGCTGGCTGCCTTTCTCGTCATTTCACGGGTATAAGCGGCCCCCTCGAGCGTGGCTAGGCCATGTACACCCGCAGCATCGCAACTCGATTTCACGCAGGCATCGTCACTCCTGATTTAGCGCTAACTTCTGTTTGCGCAATTTCTCTCTTTATCGGTGATGTTGAAGTCTCTCTCTCGTAGATGAGAGGTGCCGAGTTTTAAAAACGGGAGCCATCCCGCCACTCCAAAAACGCGGACGGTCGCACGCTGTTGCGACTAACGCCCTCACCATCACTTTTCTCGCTTCCGTTCACCCTATAACCGGCACGTCTCTCTACATATATTTTTTTTTCTCTCTTCCAACAAATTTCCTGGCCATGTGGCAGCGCTAAAAGCTGTCGCGCGTTCCCCCCGTTCCTACCTTTCATTTCTCCGCTCTTTCGTCCCATCTATTATTTTTTATTCCGGATGACCACGTCATCCTATTTCTATGCTGGACGTTAGAGAGAAGAGGACCACTGTGGCCGGTCGCCAAATCTCATTCGCGAGGGCGACACGGAGGATGACGACGGATGCAGCCCTTTGAACGCAAGCGAGCGCACTGCACTCCGGCTTTTCTGTCCGTGTCGCCGCCGAAAAATTGGAAGTGGCGTTGCAGTGGCCGTTCTCACTGCGAGGCGGTGCTTCCCGACGAGTCTGCCGGCAACGATGGCAGCGGCGGTGGTGACGACAGGCATTTCTCTTCACTTCTCCCTCTTTCTTTTTCTTTTTTTTTCCTTTTTCACGTGTGCAAACAAGCGGAAAGGCGCTTCGTCGAGAGAGGCGCAAAGTGGATCGAACGCGTATACAAGCCTCGCTCTGCGCGCGGCATACAGGTAACACGCTCGGCGGCATCCTCCCACCGTGCCGCGATGTCAGCCGCTGGTCGATACGACACACGCAGGTACACGCGCCGGAAAGCAGCGCGCTAAAGAGGCTCCGGCTCAGCGTGACAGGATGTCCTTGGAGGCGCGCGCGATTATTTCGGTGTACCGCGCTATTTCGAGAACGAAGAAACGTGCGAGAACCGGGGTCGGTCTTCCGACCGACCGACCAACCGGCCGGATAAGGGCCACCGCGTTTTGCCAGCAACTATATAATATTTATTTATTTATTTATTTATTTACTTATTTATTTATTTATTTATTTATTTATTTATTTATTTATTTATTTATTTATTTATAGTCCGCAAGAACCACAGTCCGGAAGATTCCAACACCGACGTTTCCAGTCGTACCGAAATTTTTGTTACTCCCCATGTATATCTGTCCATAGCGCGTACACTCCTGCAAGACCAATTCATTTTACCATGCCCTCTAGATGATAGTGTCCGCGAAGGCTCCTACCAATTCATTAAGGGGATTTTATGTGTACTTGTCAGTGGCTATTCTAACATTTAAAGGAGACGACAAATTCTGCGTCAAACCGCTGTGATTCTTCTGTTGTCGAGCGGGAAGCAACGTGGCTCTAGAAGCGGCAATTTTCCTCCAATAGGTCGATTCTGATTGGAAGTAACTGACGCGACAACCATCTATATATAGAAGGCTATATGCTGTTGATCTGTAGAAAGCGCCGACAGACGCCGGACAACTCATTCAACAGTGGGGACCCCTACTACTGCAGGGTCTCCCCTACTTTTGAAAACTCACTTACGCAAAGCAGCCGTTTGGCTCCATTCACTCCATACCGGGTACTGGGTGCGGCGTTTCGTCCACTTTCACGCTTTCGGTGTTTGGAGACGCGAGGCTTCACTTTGAGCGACCAACGCTCGCGCTCATGATCACCAGCTGTCGACATGTTCCCTTGCGCGTGAAGCGGTGTCTCAATCACAATGCGAGTACTACGAGGGATGCGAAAATGGTGACGTGTCAAGAGGAGAGGCAGAACGTGTGCGAGGGGTACCATGGTCGTAATTATACGGTTACGTAGTGCGGGACTCCGCGCGTGCTGTTACGCTACGATAACTGGGCTCGGCGGGTCATCGCAGGCATGGTCGCAGATTACAGCTTTGCGCCGGCACGAACGTGTTGCTAGCGTCATAAATGCGACACTCCCGATGCATTAAGTCGTCCGTCTCTTCATAACTATCTTCCTCCATACTGCGTGCCGCAGTTTTACGGGCAAGTGCGATGTATTTACGCGTGCACGAACGCCCGCACGTTCGCACGCAATAAAAATGTTGCGAAAAATCTCGGCCCATGGGGTAGGAGTGGTAACAGGCGTGTGTTATTAGAGCAACGATGACAATCTAATTTTACTGCTGTATACGGCCATTCTCAAAAACTGTCGGCGTTGAACTTGGGCATAGTTGGTGTGAAAATAGCGACGCTCGCCTTATTCATGGACACAGTGAGATAGACAGAGAAGTTCTGACAAAAGAGAGAGAGAGAAAATGGTCTCTTTGTTCGTGTTTTATGCTAGTGCTGTGATTTCAACTTGAACAATCAACCCCTAGCCCAACTTTCATTTCAACTGTGCATGCATTGTCGACTTCGGTGCGAGAGTAGCATCAGCTCTCGACCCTTTCTTTCTTGCAGTGCGAAATCTTTTAAGGCTATACCCTCAGATGTCTTATCAAGTTCAAATGATTTATAGGCATTTGGGGTTTAACGTCCCGAAACCACCATAAGATTACGAGAGACGCCGTAGTGGAGGGCTCCGGAAATTTCGAACACCTGGGGTTTTTTAACGTACATTCAAATCTGAGCACGCGGAACTACAGCGTTTTCGCTTCCATCGAAAATGCAGCCGCCGCAGGCGGGATTCAATCCCGCGACCTGCGAGTCAGCAGCCGAGTACCTTAACCACTTGACCACCGCTGCGGGGCTCATCAAGCTCGAAAGCTAACCTTCGTTTTCGGACGTTAAACCCTGCATATCAATCGTCAATAAAAGCTGACTGTCGGCTACACCTGGGTCGTCTGGGACGAGGGGCACAGAAAGGCATCGCGTGATCACGCCACACTTCATTTGGGACGTCACGGTGAAAACACAGTTACGCCCCCTCGTGACAACGCAGCTTCATCAAAGGTGCGCCGAACACAAAGCCAGAGCCAAAACAGGTTAGATGCCTCCGATCTTGGAGGCAGTGCCAAAACAGGTGGCAGGCCTCCGACCTTAGAGACCGTGCCAAAACAGATGACATACCTCTGATCTTGTAAGCAGTGCTAAACCACGTCCGGTGCGTAAACCTCTCGGAGGATGGCGGGGTATAGTGGACTGAGAAAAAAAATTTTGAAAAATGACACTCATCTTCGAGTCGTCTTAAGGGAATGCACAATGGACGTTGCGGGTTTACTTGAGACTTAAGAGGGAGGGAGATAAATAAAAAATAAGCTTTCTTTAAAATTGACGGGACACTAAAGAGGGCGATTCTTCTCACATTAGTGAGTGAGTGCGACAACTTTATTAGGTCCACAGTAGGCGAGAGCTAACTCGACGCCACTTGGCTATAGGTCCACTTGGGGACAGTAAGATTAAACCTGAACGCCCTCGAGCGGGCCCTCTGAACGGCCAGGATTGAGAGGTCAGGTCTTAAGGGGCCTGTCAAGTTCCTCTTAGTTTAAAGGGGAAACAACAGACACAACCCCGCAGGACATGCTCGAAGTTCACATATCCACCACACAGGGGGCAATCCGTGATTGGGAACCGTTCGGGTACATTGTGTGCAGTGCCGCAGGGCTCGGGTATGTCTTCGTTTGGAGCAGTCTTAGAGTGGCAGCTTGGACCCTGCACAGTGAGGAGTGTGGCAGGGGCAGTACTCTGCTTAGGAGATAATGGTGATTGCATAGTGAACTGTTCTTTCACGGTTCCAACGCAATCACCCTTGCAAGTCGCTTGGTAAGCTACAAAACGCGCAAAATGATAATGTGGGTTGCGACGCTACCTGGAGGTCCTCGCCCCAAACGCCGTGACTTCGTATATATTAATGGCATTTACTAGGCCGTACGTAGTTCCGAATCAGTACATTGATCAGTACAGTACAGCAAAAACTAACAAATCACTACAGTAAATATTAAGCAGATTGTCTTCTGAGGGAGCCACAGGCATAGCGTACCAAGTTTAAGAAAATTTTGTTGATCCAATTTCACCAAAATACTAAAACAAACGCCTAGAAACTAGTGACAGCACGCACGGAGATATCGAATGAAAATGTAAAAAAGGAAAGTTTGCCCACGGTTTTCTCCTGAATTAAAAAAACCGGTGATGATGAAGTGGACGTCAATAGAGTTCTCAGAGTATATTTTACCAATTTAAGCCCATTCATTGTTTCGCTTTAGTGTCCATTTAAAATTAAGGAGTAAAAAAACAACAAAAACATTAGCTAGATGGGTGTGGCCCCAGATTGAAGGCTCATGTGGCCTTTGTCACTTATTGGACCTTGTCCAGAAGGACACACCATGTCTCCACGCCTGAATTACCGAGCTTGCCTCCCTGTGTTCCTTTTTAAAGTATATTCTGCTAGTTATAGCCATACGTCTGCAAAAACTTTTAAACTCCCTAATGAAGCACACCTAACCCTTAAGACTCATTCTAACTCACTAGAATTTTCCTCAATCGGATCTCACTCGAACTCCAACTCACCAAAATATTACTCTCTTGGACTCGCCCCGATTCAGACTCGCGGCTTTATCCGAGTCATATTGAGTTTGTGTGAGTCGACGCACGAGTCCGTTAGCGTACTATTCCTGTTTTGTGCATGTTGTCGGTGCTTTTTGGCACTAATATCTTGCATAATCGGTGCCGTGCTTGGTAATTTTGATCTCGTATCTTTGAATAGAGGTTGTCAGTGGCTGCAATTCACCGAGGACATTTTTTTTTTGTTGAAACTGATGACTCCCATGAGATGTTTCTAAAGAACCTTCCCTTGAGAAAACAAAAAAGTGATGGCCAAGTCACCTCCTCCTACCGTAACCTGCGAATCTGTTCAATTTTCATTTAGCTGGTGTATGAACGCTGCTGCGTTGATGTGTGAGTAAACATAATTAGCATAAGTGTGAGCCGACATAAGGCAGAAAGAAGTGTTAAATCTGAGTAGAAAGGACGAGAAGTCAGCAAAACAATGTGGAGCTCACTCAGACTGACTCATAAAATGTGTCTCTCCCTTAAGGAATCACTCGGATTTGTGTACATAATCTCATTTATGTATTTGAAAAGATTAGATTGTCTTTCTTGGAAAAGCCACACTCAGAACAAGGTAGGCTTCATGAACTTTGTAACAACCACAACGGTGAAAGTACGAGTGCATGTTACAAGCCTGTGCCGTCGCGGTGTCACCATGATGGGTTTGCCTGTTACTGTTGCAATCAGAAAGAAAAAGAAATACTTTTTAAGGGTATATTTATCAGCTCATTAAGGGTATATTTATCAGCTCATTTCTATATCTGATCATTTCACCGGTGACCGTTCTGTACATTTCAGAGGAATGTGATAACAGAAATACTCTGCGATATATTTGATGGTCATGCAACGTTTCATGTACGAATAAGTCCTTGTAACCTCAATAAGGAAATATCAATAATTTCAAAGCAGTAAGAATACTAAGATATTAATATATGGTTTACTATTTTCACTCCAGATGAAAGCTATTTCGAGGACAGAAGGGAAAGGAAAGAAGAAATCACGCAACCTTAAAAGACACGAAAAAAAAATTAAGCTGATGATTTGCAGCCACCCACATATGTCGACTGTGTGGGGATGACACCCAAATCAACCATGCTTCTTTTTCTTCGCAATAAAATATTTTACCATCACAAGACCTGATTTCCCAATTATTTGCTAATATCTTGCTTTTATATGGAGCCGGTTTTCTTTTTAGCTATAAAACGGAACATGCAGGTAACTTCGAGACAATGCGAGGCGTGTGCCGAATTTTCTCCTAAATGTAAAAAATTGCGGCAGATCCTTGGGTTGAATGCATTATTATTAGCTTCCAAGCAACACTAAGCAGCACACACAAATTAGAAGCTTTGCGAACACAGACTCTGACCACGACAAAAGTGCCGATATTTAGCGCAAAGACCAATAGAAAGACACAGCCCAGGTGCCAACCTCTTACTTTTAGCTCTGTATTTCTATATAAAGACAGCATCAGATCTACATATTTGTGCAAAGTTCACATTCTTCTACTAGCGCGAACCTTTAACTCCCCAAGCTTAATGCTATCAAGTCGCGTTCAAACGATTGGAGGAGTGTTTTCTCGTGCGTTTTAGTCGTGTTTTATTCGTGTCTTATACCGCTTAACATAAGATCCACTTCAAGAAAGGCAATTTCAATGCTGCTTCTCTTCTTTAATATTTTACAGACGTGAATAAACTATAACCGTTTACACACGCAAAAACAAAGATTTAATATTTATCAGTAATAAGTGAAACACCCGCTTCAACTTGCCTCGGCCCGCCTCGGAGCAACCTCTCAAAGCAATCAAGCTTTGTCTTCTTCATGAGTTGAGGCGACCTCACCCTGAAACGCAATTACACATTAAAGAGTGGTGTCGCACTTTATTGACCGTAACCGATGGAAGAGCAGGTCGTTTTTCTCGTAAAAAGTGCTCCAAGGACGGAGCAGAGGCATATCGCTAGAGGCATATCGCCGTATAAACGTAATAAACGGGCGACATATTCATGAACATTTTATTGTCCGTATGACACCAATTATGATTGCGTAATGACTATTTATAGCATTTATGTATCTAAAAAATACAAGGGTTGACGCTAAATAATAAAATGACATCATACCCCGTTACAAATGTTAGTTGGAAGGGAAAAGTGAAATTGATGTGTCGAATTAGTTTAGTAAAGGATCAGTGGGTGATGATCGAGACTCCATTAAAACGGGCGGCCGTCAAATCAAGACCGAGCCCGCGATCTTCTACACGACAGAACGATGCTGCAGCGATGGAACAATATCAGCGACAGTATAGGTAGGAAAAGATATGTATTTCGTGTCTTCAGGGAAAAACACAGGCCAAAAATGTCTTCCTGATCAAGAAGTATGCTTGAAAATTTTGTTCCACAGCTTGTTACACGGTGTTTTGGCTTTTTTTGTTGGGCTTTTTCAATATCAGTGAATAATGTATAGTTGGCTGGTTTTACACTGAAAACAATAGCGATGCATCAGCTTTAAGTGGACGATTCAGTATTTCCTTAGTTATGTAAAGTCGGCCACGTCAACTTACCTTGACTGCTGGAGTAATGCACGATTGGATCATAGTTTCGAAGAGTAAATCAGATCACATAGCAGTCCCTTCGCAGACTGGCAGCCAAAACGAGCACTCAGCAGGCAGAACGAGCGCTAGAGACAACTCTCTGTTATCGTTTGCGTACGTTCTAAGTTCAATCGGTCGTCTTCACTTTTCATGTTTTATTCTATCAAGCAGAAAGTTTTTTTAGACCTAATATTGTTCAACCATTTTTGTGGTCCACTCAAAAAAACATGTGCTATGTTTTATGAATAACGAGAGATAGGAGAATGCGAACTCAATGTGCAGTATTACTTTTTTGTTCATTGCTGGATCGCCGCTGTGCTCTTGAAGGGAAATGGATGGATTGGAAGTGTGACGATGAACGATGAATGACAAATTCGTTGTGTCACGACATGCGCTGGGTCGAATACGTCTCAGGTGAGCACCGCATTATATTCATCCCGGTAAATTCAGGACGTTTGTTATACTGCACAATCAAACTATCCCTTACATTACATCTAATAGTGGTGTGCATTAACACAATCATAATTTTCTAAATTATGTATCAGCATCAGCTTCTATGCAGCCATTAATATATAATTAGATATTCATCTCAGATGTGGACGGCCCGGACGTGCCCTGTAATTTTTGTTTATTAATAAATGAAACGAACTTCATTAGTAAACACCTTGCAATTGAAAACGTGAGATCACCTACTGTGATATCGCAGCTTTTCTGAGTGTCGCTACCGCATAATAGAATTGCGACAAGCTGCATCACAACATAAATCAACGAAAGGAAAGAATTTTCATGCACTGATTTCATTGCCCGACACAACCTTTATCTGACACAACCGACGATGGAAGTTCGGTCTCTGCAAGCGACGAGTTGTCCTTATGTTCACCTCAGGTTTTTTATATATACCAAATAATACAATACAGTTAAAAGAGCACGATTCATGTTTCATGTACCTTCTTTGCTTTAATATGTACTATTTTTATAAAAACTTTGTCCAATGTGATTACAAGTGTCAAAAATATGCGCTGCTATAAGTTCGACAATTTGACCATTGAAAAAAAAAAAAGGGGGGGGGGGGCAAACGCATATGATCTGTGCTCAAGGGTATCACATGCAAATCTTGATGTCAGCTATACATATAGACGGTTGCCCACAGAAATCAACTGTGTACGAAGCATTCAACGAATACACCTGGGCACATAGCGCCACCGTGCAAATGGTACTAGCAGACATCTATGTCAAACATTATAGTGTCACTTCCAGAGTTTTCTTCTTTTTTAGTTGCCGTGTTTTATTTCGGCATTTCTCTTCTGAGCCCACGTTTACTGCTATCGCTTCGCACGCCACGATGTGCTGTGTGCAGAAAGCGCTCACGAGAAACGCTGACGTGGCCGCAATGAACCGCATTCTGCAATATACTGCGTGTTAAAACAGTTGCGTTGAGTAACGCCCGTCCAGGTTTCAAAAGGCCGGAAAAGAAGTGTATGTGCTATTTATCGTTTATGCATTCATTTGCGGTTAACATTATGTGCATTTGCATTCACAACCAAGCGCATCCATTTCGCACGAGCGCATGTCCAAGTGCCGGAAAGACTAACAAATCGATGCGAACATAAAATGTTATTGTTTTACAAAAAAGATGTGAAAAACAGAAAAAATGTAACCAGCCAAGCAGCGTCGCAGACGTTACTCGCTATGTAGAGAGAGGATATAAAGGGCATATATATAACATACGACCACAAACGTAAAAAAAAATGTGGATAATTCTGTTTCCTTCATATGCGTTAAAATAGAACAGAGAAATGTACGATGAAATAAACAACGTATCGAAAAACCGCAGCAGTATGGGCTAGTTGGTATGACATGATTGTTATAGCGCAAGAACAGAACTTCGTCGTCGTCTGTTCTCGCGCTATGACAATCGTCGTGTCGAAGAAAACTCAAGTAACTGACAAAAGCAAAACCGAAACAATAATGGAGCCCAGAACACGTGGACAAGCCAAGTACGCCGAATGTATTGGCAGAGGTCATACATGTTCGCCCAGCAATACAAGCCGTGAAGCAGCTGCAAATAGCCGATATGTAAATTATATGGCAAGCTCCGCACGACAATTACTGCAACTCTAAGAATTAGCCTGTAATAGACGAAGTCATAGTATTATCATTAGCTTAACGTGATTCATACTCGGAGCTGTCGGCTGAAATACTAATCTTAGCAAAATCAACGCTAAAGTGGGCAGCTCCAGTAACACCATTGCCTTGATTGGACTCCTGCACCTGATAAAGACACCAACACCTCAACGAGAACTGTTTGCAGACGCTTGGATAACATTGCCCATGAAAATCAGTATTATGCAAGATTCTTTGACTTACTCTAGCAGATGCTTGAACGTACGTTTTTTATTAGCTGATAATAATTTTCCAAAGTAATAATGGAAGAAATCGGGAATGTATTGTCCCAATTTCCAACACATATATGAGCGGGACCGTGAAATACATAACTTGACGCTTCTCTCTCCTTACAGGCTAATTAAATAATACACCGCTTCCATTTCTGCCTGTCATGACACAGAAAAGCTGCCCAGAAAGCGGTAGTAAATTGCCTGCCGGGCAGCAGACCATATAATTAGCAGCTCTATATCCCCCCCACCGACCATTGCAAAAACCGAGAAGAGCATGAAAACACGTAGGCTGCACTCTTGCGTAACCACACTGGAGGGTATACGTTACTCGCAAATGAACGACACGTCATTACCGTCTCCTCTCTATAGTTTTCAAAACTCTTAGGCTCTTTTGCAGGAGTTCAGACATCACTGAAGTTCTCCAAAAATCAGTTTATAATGAGGTATGTACAGCGCTTGGCGGTATGGTGAAACGCTACACTCGGAGAAACTTGCTTGATGGCGGTGAAGTAGACTAGTTAGAATTGTTGGGGTTTAACGTCCCAAAACCACGATATAATAATGAGAACCAACCGTAGTACAGGGCTTCAAAAATTTGACGACCCATTACGGGCACCTAAATTCTAATTACACGGGTGTCGAGCATTTTCGCCTTCGCAGCCACCACAGCCGGGATTCCATCCCACGACGTGCGGGTTTGCTTCCGATGGAGGCGAAAATGTTGTAGGCCCGTGTGCTCAGATTTGAGTGCACGTTAAAGAACCCCAGGTGGTCAAAATTTTCCTGAGCCCTCCACTACGGCGTCTCTCATAATCAAATGGTCGTTTTGGGACGTTCAACCCCACAAATCAATCAAATCGTGCGGGTTTTGCAGTCGAGCACACTAACCACTAGACCACCGCGACGTATGGCGGTGAGAGTGAAGGAGCGCGAGAGCTTACAGGAAACGTTATGGCTGCATCCGGTCGACTTGCCATTCAGTCTGTGGTTCGTTGTGGCGCCAGCGGAGCGCTGGTTGCCGGGGTTTCAGACGTGGCTGGTGCTGGCGGGCAACGCGTTGCCGTAAAGTCACTGTATTTTAAATGCGAAGCAGCTTATGGCGAAGTTCAATCCGGTGTGCTATAACCACCCTTTCTGCGCACGCGCGACAGGTGACCCAAGCACTGCTTGAACGCGCTGGCACGCGCTATCGCGTTTCAGCCGTGTAAGGGTAAGGGGCTGTGTAAGAGGCTGTGGGCTCTCCCCTTTACGCTTTCTCAGCAATCACGTGATGGCGTCGGGGAACGAGAATATGCAGACGCGCAATGAACGCACGTGCTACCGCGTGCCGTGGCGATGAACCCGTGCTTCATCAAGAGTTCGCGACGAGTAACAGCTACAGAAACTACAGTGCATTCATGGTGTGCACCCCTTTCAAGGACGCGTTAACATCGGGCAAGGTGCCCATGATGAACGGCACTTTAGATTGACCCATGCGCCGCTTCGCACGCTGCTCTTGGTTCCGTTTAGTGGGTGATGGAGTTTCTTTTTTTTCTTTACTTTACAAAATACTATAGCACCCCATCGAGATCACTCGCTTTCAAGAAGAACTAGACAGCGCTTGTTGCTTGTAGACTGCATGATTTCATTCGCAAGATCTTCAATGTAGCTCTGTACGTTAATGGTACATTTAAGCTGAGATAACAACGCCCACAAAACTAGCTGGTCAACATGCAGAGTTTGGCGAAAACATATAAAAAAGTTGAGAAAATAAACATGTTTCTGATGCTGCACCAGCAGTAAGTACACATCTCTGTAAGTCTTGTCTTAGCGTACGGGTCATAAAAGTGCCCCGCCGCGGTGGTCTAGTGGCTAAGGTACTCGGATGCTGACCCGCAGGTCGCGGGTTCAAATCCCGGCTGCGGCGGCTGCATTTCCGATGGAGGCGGAAATGTTGTAGGCCCGTGTACTCAGATTTGGGTGCACGTTAAAGAACCCCAGGTGGTCAAAATTTTCGGAGCCCTCCACTACGGCGTCTCTCATAATCATATGGTGGTTTTGGGACGTTAAACCCCACAAATCAATCAATTACGGTCATAAAAGTGTGATGACTTGCTTTGTACCTAAGAGCACTGACACTTAATGTACTCTATTGCGTTTTGTGAACACCGCACTATTCAATTAGATATTTTCTTGAAGAGAAGGGGTAGGGGGGCTTTGCATGGTTTTTTGCCTTGTGACATTCTCAGAGTAAAAGTGCCCCGCCACGGTGGTCTATTGGCTAAGGTACTCGGCTGCTGACCATCACGTCGCAGGATCGAATCCCGGCTAGGCGGCTGCATTTCCGATGGAGGCGGAAATGTTGTAGGTCCGTGTGCTCAGATTTGGGTGCACGTTAGAGAACCCCAGGTGGTCGAAATTTCCGGAGCCCTCCACTACGGTGTCTCTCACAATCATATCGTGCTTTTGGGACGTTAAACTCCACAAATAAACCAAATCGAACAGAGTAAAAGCATGCCAATAAGAAATTAGCGAACTGAACCACTCGACAGGTTTGCCAAGAGGCCAGAAAGAAATAGGTCAATTCCACAGGGCAGGTGGTTCATCCCTTCGCGAACGTCTTATCGTTCTGGGCCATGCTCCACGCCACCGCATTGCGTATTGTCCAGTCATGCGCGACAGGAAGCAAGAGAATTTGCAGCGTCGAGAGGAAAGTAACGTTCGTCTCGACAGGTATGCACGTGCCCGGCATTGTGCGCGCCCCTGCGTATTGATGAATCGTGCTGTGTTATAACGAACAATGGAAAGGCTGCTTCACGGAAAACAAAAAGAACACCTGAAGCTTGCTTTGACCGTAGCAGCTCGTTGACTTTTTTTTTTTCAAATTTGAAAACAGCTGCATCTTTCCAGCGCGCTTCGAGCCAAAAACTGTGCATCGACGACTCGCCCGAGCCACGTCACAGGTTGCATCCGCGAAGCCTGCGACTTGAATGCTCGTGGTGGCGGGAAGCCGAAGCTTTTTTTTTTTTTTTTTTGCTCAAAGCATACCTTCCCAACTAGTCGGACAAGCGTGGAATTTCAGCAAATCTGCATAGTGACCAGCGTCTGCGCAGAAAGTGGAGAAAGCCGTATTTCCCGTCCAACAATATACTTTTAATGGAACGAACCATTATCCTCATGGACAAATGTTAATCTATCTTACTTTTGCCTCAGAGCATTTACATCTAGGATACACACGCGCGCGTACCCGCGCTTAAGCCTAGGGACAATTATATATATATATATATATATATATATATATATATATATATATATACATGGTCAGCCTTTCATGGTTTTCGTCATGTCCCTCTGTTCTCTCTTTCTATACTGCAACATATTTTTTGGTCATTGTAATTCAACAACTAAATGAACGATAAACGCGCTAGACGTGCCTCTAGAGCGGGACAAAGCTAACAACAGAAGGATTGTTTGAAGAGCAAACATGCATACTAATAAGTGTACAATAATCTATACATGCTGGTGGAATGGGGGCTGCAGTAGGAGAACGCAGTGATGGTAAAATGACGACACAAAAATTAAGAAAAGCGCTAAAAATCGCACGCAATCCTCGGAGGCACGAGACAATGAAAGCACAAGTTTTCTTTGCGCTAGAAAGCAAAAATAATTTCAGCGCTCGATGCTAGGCTAGTAATGCTAAGTTGCGTAGCACACAAACAATAAATAGCGTTGAAACTATACATAATATTGTGATACATCTTTCGCTTAACTATAGTGGGCGGTGTCAGAGTTTATATGCCTAGTTATCATTACTAATATCATGGCGACATGCCATCATACTTAAGCAGGCATTTATTTTCATCATCATCATCATCATCAGCCTGACTACGTCCACTGCAGGACAAAGGCCTCTCCCATGTTCCGCCAGTTAACCCGGTCCTGTGCTTGCTGCTGCCAATTTATACCCGCAAACTTCTTAATTTCATCTGCCCACCTAACCATCTGTCTCCCCCTAACCCGCTTCCCTTCTCTGGGAATCCAGTCAGTTACCCTTAATGACCAGCGGTTATCCTGTCTACGCGCTACTGCCCTGCCCATGTCCATTTCTTCTTCTTGATTTCAGCTATGATATCCTTAACCCCCGTTTGTTCCCTAATCCACTCTGCTCTCTTCTTGTCTCTTAAGGTTACACCTACCATTTTTCTTTCCATTGCTCGCTGCGTCGTCCTCAATTTAAGCTGAACCCTCTTTGTAAGTCTCCAGGTTTCTGCTCCGTAGCTATGTACCGGCAAGATACAGCAGTTATATACCTTGCTCTTGAGGGATAGTGGCAATCTACCTGTCATAATTTGAGAGTGCTTTGCCGAATGTGCTCCACCCCATTCTTATTCTTCTAGTTACTTCAATCTCGTGGTTCGGCTCTGCGGTTATTACCTGCCCTAAGTAGACATAGTTTTTTTACAACTTCAAGTGCACTATTACCTATCTCGAAGCGCTGCTCCTTGCCGAGGTTGTTGTACATTACTTTCGTTTTCTGCAGATTAATTTTAAGACCCACCTTCTGCTCTCCCTTGTATAACTCCGTAATCATGAGTTGCAATTCGTCCCCTGAGTTACTCAGCAATGCAATGTCATCGGCGAAGCGCAGGTTACTAAGTTATTCTCCATTGACTCTTATCCCTAACTGCTCCCATTCTAGGCGGTTTATTTTACATGTTGGAAACAATGGTTTCTTTAGATGAGTCTGAAAAGAATGAGGTAATCGTTTATACTATGCTCATTAAAAACTGCTAGCTCTGCGAATGTATGGAAGTTCTTCCGCAGCTCTCTACTACGGGCGTCTCTCATAATGATATGGTGGTCTCGGGACGTAAACCCCACATACCAATCATCAAATCAATATATTAAAGCTCGGGGAACAGCTTTTGGACATTATACGGCCCTAAGTCCGTTACTGATAGAGCGGACTTGGAGTATTATTATTTACGCGATTGAAACATTTGCAATAAGTAGTATTCGCTGTTCGTTACACACGATGAATAATATTGAGAGCTCAAATGCTACGAACGTGAAGTCATGATCATTGAAAAAAAAAACAGTGAAGTCAATGCTTAGAAAACAAATGTTGCAAGTCATTTTCATTGCTCTGTTAACTGCATAAAATTGGGTTTCTATTTCGTATTCCAGTGCAACATATCCCGATCACTCGGATATTATTCAACATTAAGTTCTGGTGTCATTGTTGCGTGCATGTAGTATCAGCATGACGTGTTGTCGACCACCAACAACAAAGGGAAAATCATAGCGTAGTAAAACATATGCTAAACGCTTCGCGCCCGCATATGATTGATTATTCGATCGCCAAGTGCTGAATCCGCTGCGTAAGAGCTTGCTCTACTGGATTGTTAAATGCAGTTCTTCAGGACAGCAAAATCAGAATGTCGTATTTATCTCGACCCTTTATGCCCCGCCGCCGTGGTCTAGTGGCTAAGGTGCTCGGCTACTGACCCTCGGGTCGCGGGATCGAATCCCGGCTGTGGGGGCTGCATTTCCAATGAAGGCGGAAATGTTGTAGGCCCGTGTGCTCAGATTTGGGTGCACATTAAAGAACCCCAGGTGGCCGAAATTTCCGGAGCTCTCCACTACAGCGTCTCTCATAATAACATGGTGGTTTTGGGCGTTAAACCCTGCATATGAGTCGATCAATCAATCTCGACCCTTTGTATGCGTCTAAATGAGGTTTTGTTACAAGCAGATGGTTTTGATGTGTATAGATGCTTGGCAGGTGCGAAACAACCTTCACTTACGTCGGTTGTCTCTTGCCAAGATACAAAGCAAATTTTGTTCCCGGAATAGTCTAAAACACTCCCAACGACATCGACGTTGACCGGTGTCTCTATCTTTAATGCAAGATCATACATATAACACTCTCATAAACTGTATTCTTAATCCCTCGTCATGTCGATTAGTCCCCTTGCGTTCTCGCCATGGTGCGGAATACATACCTTTTTTGCACGAAATCTCTTTCTACCTGTCTTTACACGCCAAAGCAGTAGACATGGTCCTACAAAAAAAAAAAGCAGCACCACTGTGATGATTTCAGAAATAAAGCTATAGTAACGCGTAGCGCAGTCCTGGTCAATTTCGTCGACCTGATTTCCCCGTCTCTAAACGCTTCCTGGGCATCATCTTCTACACTTAGCCTACTTACAAGTGCCACTGGCGCTGCTTCGCTTCGGATTACTTCTTCAACACGTGCTGGTGACCTCGTGCAAATAAAATTTCGTTCGGACTGCTGATAAAGCGAGTTAAAACGCATTAGCTCGTACTGACAGTTTTCAAGACGCCAACTGGCTCAACTGCCCGATTTTAAAGAACCCCACCTCCGCCCCATTTCTTACGCTGGACCCCTTTTCTCGATGTAAAAGCTTTGCAGGGGTTCTCGATGTCACATCGACTCAGTTTCGAAAATCCCAATTAGCGTGATGTAGCAAACGACGAGCGCTGGTGCCTCGTGGCGGGAGGCAGTTAGAACGCTCGGGCACTTGTGCTGGTTTGGCCCGCATGTTGTCTCGCAATAAAGGAGCAGCGACGGCACGTGTACCTCGGATGCCGTCACGTCTCAACAGCGTGTTTCAGTTCTTGTACTTTCGGGCCAGTGTAGCTGCATCGAACGAGCGAAAGGAACTTCTAGTGACAACAAGGTAACACAGGGCTGCGGTTACCGCTATCCACGTGTCGACCACAAGCAGCGGTATTTATGGCAGTAGGACAGCACACCTGGATCGCGTGGTTCAACTCGGGTGCTCCTAATGAAAGGATAGTGAGTGTTTAAAGCCAACAGTGCTTTCTTACATGCGGTAGTGTACAAGACCCGACAAACAGCCCGTTCGTTCAGCGTGCAAAAGGTGGACGGCAGGGGAAACGCGAGAGAGGCAAGCCATGCAAGATGTGCCAAGCGTGTTACCTTTCGCCCCTTCACCACCGTCGCGGGATCCCTCGACGGCCATCGCAGGAGATCGGCCGCTTCTGCGCTGGGCTGCCGTCCATCGTTGAGTTGTATCGACAACGACGAACTTCAGCCCAAGGCAGAAGACTGGACCGCTCGCGCCTCCGTCGCACACACAATGGCCCGCTGGAAGAGGCGGCGGACGTTGCTGCGGCAGCTGGCCGCGTGGCGCGGCCTTGGACGAGCGCTTCTCTGCAACCGCGTGGAACTGCGCGCCCGGCTTCCCAGCTACAGGGACTCGAGCATTGCGCTGCCGGGGCAGCTGTTTGTCTTGCGTGCGCGGATTCGAGAAATGCGCCCCGCTGCGTCCTCTCGGTCAACTCGCTGACAATATCGCTTCTGCCTGCCCCGTTTACTTTTCGCGCGCCACGGGAATACAAGGGGAGGAAATGGGTCTGCGTGTTCGAACCAACTGCAACTATCGCTAACACGTGTGCTTCCGTGACTCGCGAGGTTAGCTCATAATTTGGTTGGTGATACTGACGATGATGACGTCGGGGATACGTGCGAAGTTTGCACATCTGAGAAACTGGGATGTGTGGCCATGCTGTTGATGAACACGCGGACAGAGATACATTGTGCGAGCTCATACAAGCAATGAAAAAAAAATTGTATGCCATACGCCCCATCTTTCACAACTGTGCCGTACCGCGCCAATCGCAGCTACGCTGCCTTGCCTCCCCTTACATGTGTTCTGCGTGCGAGTGCAAAGCAAAGACAATGCAGCCGATTCATTTACTTCGTCGTATACTCGAGCCTCCCGTCGCACCGACGACCGACCGATTATTGCGAAAACCCAAGCCACTCGCTTCAAAAGAGCGAAATTGCAACGGAGTCTACATCGTATATTACCCAATATTTTCGGCTTTAATGATGTAGCGAAGTCAGGATCCAATCTTGTTCGCGTTTAGGTCACGTGTTTAATCTCGACAAACATTAAAACTTCAGACTACTGTCTGCGCTGAATTTTATTTTTATTATTTCATTTTGTACGTTGTTGCAATGCCAACCACTAGATGACGTGCAGACCAACCACTAGATGACGTACTTATGCTTGCTTCTACTCCTTCGTTAACACATGTAATAGCCACCTCAGGAGGACAACTAATACCCAAGTTGGGCATCATTTTTTTTGCAGAGAAGAAATTTTATTGATTTGTGCAATCTGCTATATCCGCTGAGGACATTTAATGCCTTACGACAAAAACAGTAGAGTATCACTAGAAAGTGTTGTCTTTCTGCATTTGTTTTGCCCAAAGAGGCACATTCATGTGGTTTAAATGTACTGTACATGTATTCCCTTGCGGAAGCATGGATGTGTAGCCAAGTGGTAAATACACAAGCGTTGGGAGCATGAGGGTACGGGCTCAAATCCCAGCATCGGAAAGAAAAAAATGTGATTTTATTTATGCTGAAGACTTTATCAGGTCTGACCAACGGCTCGTGGCGCTGAAAGCAGCGCAGTAGCTGGGCCACAGGGCTCTACGGGAGTGTCCGCTCTTTATGTAAGTATGTTTCTCTATGCCAAAGCCATCATATTATTATGAGAAACAACGTAGTGGAGGGCTCCGGGAATTTCGACCACCTGATGTTCTTTAACGTTCACCCAAATGTGAGTACACAGGCCTACAACATTTCCGCTTCAATCGTAAATGCGGCCGCCGCAGCCGGGATTTGATCTCGCGACCTGCGGGCCAGCAGCCGAGTCCCAAGGCCAGTAGACCAGCGAGTAGGGGCGAGGTTTATGTAAATTGTAGAATCAATCGCACGTTTGGCAATGTCCAACAAAGTAACGTTACATGTGGCTGCGCTGTTGATGAACAAGTGTTTCACGACAGTATGGTCGAGAGTTCAACGAAATAGTTATTTCATTGCTACTCAAGGTTGACGATTGTGTGATCAACAAGACAATGCCTACAATGCCTAGCTACAATGCCTAGCAACAAGCTACAATGCCTAGTAACTCTGCAAGCGTTCCCAAAATATGCTAGAACCACCCGATTTATTCCGATTTACTGATATCGATTCGGAAGCGCCGTATTTATCTGAAATGTAGCAACCTGGCACCCTACTTCAAAACACTAAATGCTTGTAGATATTGTGCCCTTGGATAATAATAAATTCACATGACTGATGCTTTTCTACAACAGGATTGCCAAATTTTCAATGAGAAGTTGTGAGCGTAACCGAAACTAAGATCGCGCACTGTTAGAGCACCAACCCGACCTCGTTGTTTCTCAGGTGGTCCTCAGGAAGCTCCGTTGTTAGTGCGGATGAGTGCAGACAAGTGATTGCACTGGCCTACAAGATTTATTCGTCCATTCACTTGCCTCTCAATGGCATAACGTTCAGGTCCAAGCTACCGAGTCCCACCGCAGTTCAAGGTACGGTAGCAATCTTTGTGGCACCCGGCTCCTTCCTCGGTGCACTCATGCCGGCTCCAGTTGGAACTGCGCGTCCTCGGTCAGAGACAGCTGTTTCCCACGTTCGGAGTGACCGATGCCATAGCTGATCGTTGCGTTCTTCTTCTCAGAAAGCGGCATGATTGCTTCGATTAGTGCTGTGCAGCAACCATGGGAGACTTCATAATGCTGCTATAGAGAGTTCATAACAAGAAAACAGTCGGCATTGTACCACACTCGTACAGTAGGCCCACTTTCAGCTAATAGGGTGCAGTCCACTTTCCGTTTGTACACATACTGTTTGCATGATCATTCAATCCATGCAGTCTATTTCCAAGTTAGCGTTTACGAACACATTGACATTTTTGTGGGGAACCCAACGCACAATTTTACTACTTTGTGATTCATATAATCTCTGAAACGTTTCATAATTTTGTTTATTTATTCAATCACGCATTTGCTCTATAATCTAATGTATGCAACCTAATATGTTATTTCACGTTTTATTACAATCTCTAGCACAGATCATTTTTAATGTTGCCCGACCTACCAGTTGCAATAGGGAGCAGTCTTGGAAGTTTGAGCTAATAAATACATAAATTTATTCAAATAGGTTCCACTTATACGAACAGAGGACAACGATGCTCTTTTTTTCTTTTTTACGTAGAAAGCAAGAAAAAATAATGACAAATCTGTGTAATCTGATGCCACAGATAAATTCGTTCACTGATGCGTTGAAGAAACTGTGTACGAAGCTATCCCGACGCTCCCTTTACCACCAATAGAGCTATAGAACTCCAACTGTGCTGGGACCGCGTTGTCGCGTTCAGAAAGGAACCCAGGAGCGGATTGGTGCCGACGCTCGCAGCCGGAGCGATCAGAGCGCGCCAGGATGCTGCTCAGACGCCTGCCTGCTCATGAAAGAAGACTCTGCCACCCTGATCCCACATCTCCCCGGTGACAACGATCGCCATCGAAACACTCGCTCAGGCGAAACGCCAACCCGAGCGGAAAAACGGAGACCCTTTCTCAACCCAACTCTCTCGCTCTCTCTCTCCGTCTTTCGTTGTCAGTGTTCGTGATCTCCGCTGCACCGAACTATTAACACTCGACTTACCCAAGGCGACACACGTCCTTGCTGGAGCGGGACACACATACAGAAACACAAAACAAACCTACGCACTGTTCTGTTCTGTCACACATCGCTTGCTGCGAAGAAATCGAGGTATAGAGTAGGTCTGCTTTTCCGTTTTTTTTTTCTCTCTCTCTCTCTTCTTGTTTTGCGGCCAAAGAGACCAAAATGAAATGAAGGAATAAAAAGCTGCTTTAAGCGCACGCGCAAGTACCACTATAAAGCTGTATGCTATATGTACGGAGGGAAGCTTTTGAAACACAAGTGGCAGCCGATTAAGTTCTTTTACAAGAGTAATCGGCTTTTCGGCCGACTCGTAAGGCGGTGATCCTCCAGCGGAAGACAACCCCAACCTCAGTTCCAATGACAAAGTTGTACTTCTGGACAAATGTGGCTCAGAAAGAAAAAAAGGAAGGTAAATTGAGATACATTGCGTAAGTTCGTAATAACAAAAGCCAGAAAAGTACAGCGAAAATTGGCACTTGGAAATGCTTCCTTAGGATGGGACCTGCTAAACATTTTCTCTCGCTCTAATTCCCCATGATATTTAGTCGGAGGAATCGGAACTTCCACGTTGTGCCAAAGAAATTTTTATTTGATTGGTTCTGCCTATGCGCAAACTTACACGCAAATTCGGATTTTTTATCTATATCCCTCTATTGACCCAATGATAAATGGTATCTCCTTACCACTGGCATTTTGAAGTTTAAAAATGGCAGAACGCAGACAGGTTTGAAATTCGCTATGGTTCACATATGTAGCGAGAGGCAGAGAGACGTGCTCATTCTCGACACTTATTCTTCAGAGCCAAAGCAGAGCGGCGGCGGCTGCCTGCGTCCATACCACCATGCGCGAGCACTCGTTCAGTTATAGCGCAACAGGCCTCGAGCTCCGAACACAAGCAGCGCGAGAGGCGCAGCGCTTTTACTAAGAAATGATGACTGATGAGAATGAAGGCGCTACAGGGCTCCCCCCTTAGCGCTTTGCGCGATTTGAAAAGTACGTACAAAAGAATAAAAACCAAGTGAGACAGGCAATGTATCTGCACGGCAGGCCTTAATATTCGTAGGGAATTCCGAGTCGTCATCTTAAAAGGCCATGTCGTAGCTCCGGTGGGCGGCACTGGGAGCAGCGGAGTGGACGAGGGTTTCGAGGGATGGACACTGCTGGCAGAAGCAATGGTAGTCATCCGTAAGGGCGGGCGAAGCAAGTCGCGTGATCCCGATGCAGGTGTGACTTTCAGCGATGTCCAGTTCGATGTGGCCTTAAGTTCTTTTGGACCGCCTCAGAGTTCGCAAGTCTGATGAAGCCTCCATTTGTAGGTACCAGTGCAACGGAAATGCTGCTGACACAACTGTGGAGAAAAAAAAATAGTCTAGCGGCAATTCATTAGACGGCAGGTACGATGAGCAGGCGATTTGCGCCTGACCAGGAGAACTAGTCGAGATGAGCACCAAAGATAGGAAGACCGAGTGCGAGTATATAGTGGGATTCGCCTATAGTGGTGCATAGCCGTTTTTATTATTATGGACAGTGACTACATTACACATCGTGACGAGAGGAGCAACGATAAGACACAACGATAACACCAACCCCTAAGGTCCTTCGCACCTAAGTGATTTGTCAGCAGTAATCTGCAAGATGTTCTGCGCATGTCTAAGTGAACATAGGCTTCTTTAGTGTCGGTGTAGCTCAAGCAGCGAAAGCACTTATAAACTTAATGACTTTGATAATGTTTAAAAGGTAACCTGCATTGCAACGCTGTTAATTTAACTAAACACTGTAACTGCACAAAACCGTGCCTGTGGCACGCACAACGTTTGCAGCCAGATGATCTCCAACACCAGAGACAAGGCGAGTAACCCTTTCAACTCTGGATTTTTTATTTTTGTCATACACATTCTTACTACGCATTTTATTATTCTTAGAATCTCAGAAGACTACAAACAAAACATTTATTCAGTAGTGTGAGTGTTTATGGATTTACAGCCATGACATCAAATTAGATCATCATGACCCTATAGTCAAGAAATAACAAAAATGGCAAGTTTATTACTGCTATGCCCTATAGAGTGCACAAAATATGCAGAAACGTAGTATTTCAAAGTGGTGAAGCTCTTATAACAACTTCAGGACTTCAACCCGAAAGTACCGCCTTCTCGCCTCTGCTTGCCCGCGTCATCACCACCAATGACCTCGGTCCAGATTCTGCTTCTTTACGGCTCTATGCTCCGCAAAAAATTTTGCTCGTATTAATGCTGGCAGGGCATGGTCAAAATGGCAGTCGTTCCGAGGTAATGAAATGCCGCTATATAGGAATGCGTAAGAAAGAGACCTGTCTTTATCATTTATTCGCCGTTTAGCGTTTGCCGTTTCGTATACTTGTTCAGAGTGCCACGTGATGCTTTTAGAAAGACACGTGGCATCGATTATGGGGCTGTTCTCCTCCGAGTGCCTTCAATCGACCTTTCATTCCATGCATAAAGAGGCGTGGTCGATAAAAGGAAGGTGAGCACATGCACTGGGAGCTATTATACGGTGCATGCGTACCAGGAGAAGGCGCAATAAAGTGACCACTGACTGGTTCTTCTGACGCTTATACTTCAGCTCTTCTTATAGCAAACGATAAATGCTCTTTAGACAGCTACTCTTCAAATATTCGCTTCTTTCAAATAATTTAATTTTGTTCTCACACATGCTAGGCATTTCAAATAAACTGGCATGTTTAACACTATTGATGCTGTTCGCACAAACTGAAGGCAACTTTAGGGCAACAGGAACTCTACATGGTTTCAAAAGGACGTTCTTAATTGTTGCTATATGATCGTAAAGCACTTGCTAGAAACTCTAACTTTTTTTGAACGTGAACTCATTGATCTATTAAAAAAGACGGTTGAAAGATGGTAAAGCTCAAGAATAAAACGGCCGTCATCGATTACCTCACGTCAACTGTAGCACGCTCGCTGTTCCCGGCTTGCTTGTCGCGAAATCTCGGACCACGTACAGCCAGCAGTAAACACTGGCGTTGAAACTAAGCCCTTCTTCAAATGTACAATTACAACACAACAGTTGCTTTTAAGCACATAATTGCCTGTTTTAAAGTGGACATTCATCGTGCCTTGCTTTCGTATGCGGTTAGACTAAAACGTCAGGAACAAGCGTCGGGCAAACTGAGAACTTCAGAAGTCAGAATGGCTGCATCCTATGCGATGTGATGTGTTCCTTATCAACAACAGAATGTTGTGGATACAACAAGAAGTTTTGAACGAAGAATTCGTAAAACGAACAAAATTCAATGCTTACCGACCTGCGGTTTCACAGTGGCAGAACTTGGCTCGGCACGCTCAGGCACTTCAGCTGCGGTGATCCACATTGGTCAGGAATGGCACGTGTATACAGCCGCGCGAGCTCCAACGTCATCCCAGTGCCAAGAAAAGCAAGCGCCGTATAGTTCCGGAGCCGATGCACAAGCACAAGTTGTAGAAGCTTATATTCCGCACCTGCAGACGCGAACTAGACAGTGCCACCACACGTGATTGTGCTGGACTCTTGCCTCGTTATTTTACGGTGACACACTGTGAATCTGCTGAACTGGAGTAAAAAAAAAAACTAGCGCTATTTTAAAAATTTGTGTTCTGCGCTTATTGAAATGTGAAATATCCCAAGCGAAAATGCCAGTCATTATAGAGCTTCTAATAGTGCGTGTGGGTTGACGAAGTTCTGACAACCATACGTTCTAAAAAATAATAGTCATTTGATCGTCTTTGTCGTCTTTGTCGTCTTTGTTGTTGTTGTTGTTGTTGTGTTGTTGTTGTGTTGTTGTTGTGTGTTGTTGTTGTTGTTGTTGTTGTTGTTGTTGTTGTTGTTGTTGTTGTTTGTTGTTGTTGTTGTTGTTGTTGTTGTTGTTACTCTTGACTTCCCACGTGCATGACTCCCTCTGAAGAAACATGTTAGCTTTCTTTATAGATCATTATACATCCGCAAGACAGTCATGGGGACTCAAAAAGGAGTCAATGCATCTCTTTGAAGACACTCGTATACGTGGCCTGTAAGGACTCAACGAAAGGAGTAGCGTATGCTTTCTCTCTCTCTTGAAATGTAAACGCCGCTTTGCTACGAAATATACGCTATTAGAGCGCCATTGTTCCTCACTTTCAATGGATAAAAAGCGTGAAAGTCGTACGAAAATATACCCCTCAAGGCCATATGCTTCTGTACATCACGATTAACGTTCCTCTGACATCAATGTACACTTCTACAACCACTGTTCTTCTACAGCTGGCCGAGTTTCAAAACTCATCGTCCAATTCCATTGAATATAAGAATTTTCGTGGCCAACTCATTAGCTGTGGGTTACTTTGTCCTAGTGGGGTGACGGTTGTGCGCGACATTGTAATGAGTGTATATGCAGTCCCTAGCTGGTGCATATGACTTACGCCAAAACAACAACGCTCTGAATACTCAGGGTAGCTGCAACAACAGTCAAAACTGACATCATCGAAAACCGTAGAGATGCTACGTCATTCGCAAAGTAACGTCTTTTGTAACACTTCAACTTCCTCTCTCAAGTTTCTCTTTTTACAGCACGCAACCATCAGATTGCGTATACACGAACATTTTGCTTCGTTTCGAATTCTAGAAAACTAGAATTATCAAAAAGGTAATCGGCTTGTGCATATTAAATTAGAGCGTTGATCACACTTGTCTTAAACGTAAAAAAATGTCTTAGCTTACCAGTGAGAAAGTATCGTGCTTTTGGAGAATACCGGTATACTATTTGCGAAGTTCAGCCTAGTGCGAATCGATTTCTTAAGCGCTAGCATGAGAAGCATGCCTTCTTAGCCCTTAGCATGTCATGTTTTCTCCTCTGCTTAACCTGCCCGCCTTTGACTTCTTCACTGTTTCTATTTCACCTACCTCTCTTAATGTTGAGCTAGTATTATTACAGTAAAACAATGAACGTTTGCGAAGTAGGCATGTATATAAAAGCTCTTCAGTAATGTCCAAGCCTGTTTGCTTTGGTCTGGTAGCACTGCGCACGTCCATAGTGATTGGACGGCGCACACTGTATCATTGCTAATGCTTGCCGCTGTTCGCATCTAATTCGACGCCTATAGAACAGACCTAGCGAAGTAATTGGCTGTGGCGAACTTACAATTTAAAGCAAGTTAACCTACAGTTTTCGCAAATAGTTGATGAGCTACCCGAAGCTTTCACCGCACAAGTAATTTGGCTGTGTAGTGCGATCCTTCTGGTGGCACTCCTCGTGACTAAAAAGGCTTGATCATTAAAATAAAGCTCTTTTGTTTTACTTCTCTGATCCACGACGCTAATGAAGATGCCCTAGTGATTATCTTAAACAACCCGAAGTTAAGCTGGTGGTCACATGCTCGGCGGTAACAGCGCACAAACTTCGTGCGCTGTTACCGCCCATAATGTATGACTAACTAGCTTAACTATAAGTCCTGGTCACATGCAACGTATTGCGTGAAGCTTTTCCCACGCATACTCGCAGACATACAGGTTATTGCATTTTCTGTACTGCACAAAACAAGAAGACCGTATAGCAGTAACAAAAAAAACATTGTCCTTTAAAAACTTCGCAAAAAATTTGAAGGGCATGCCAACACAATCCTGACCATCCTGCTTTGTGAAAGTTAACCTCTTGGAATGGTTTTACTTCATTAGAAAGGGAAATATTTTCCCAGTGATTAGGATGTGAATTGTTTTGTAGACATAAAAACACCGGAAAGAGAAGAGAAGTGCTCTAGCTATTGTTTCATTAAGTGACACACCGTGGCCGACATTCTAACGACCAGGCACTGTATCCTCTAGATTGAGTAGGCTGAGTCATAATATTCAGCATTCAGTAGTCATGGTATTCAGTTGTCGGTGCACTAAGACACACTATGGAGAACTATATGAAAACTGAGCAAGACAATCGGGAAATACACTACATACGCGCAGTAACTAAACCCGAAGTATTTCGTTTCGTTTTATCTGAGCGCGCGTCATGGGCGAAGCTATGTGCTTAACTGTCGGTGCCTCACATCTTTGCGTTCTTTACGGAGCTCATTTAGCTAATCCAACTAAGAACCCTACGCAACGTTCCAATGAAAAAACAAAACGTCAACTGGCTTGTGGGATTTAGAAGCATGCAGCTTCAATGAATCATTTGTAAGCACCTCGTGTTGCGTCATAGAAATCTCTCCAGCAAGAAGACGCGACCTGTTTCCCGACTCTAACCCTAAAAAGCATCGAGACACAATACGACAAAGCCATAGTATTATCTGAAGCTCTCGTCCAAAGAATTGGAGCAGTTGGCCTCAGAACATCTTGAAATAGGGGCGTAATTTCTATAATGCTTCTTCCCGTATTATTGAAGCTCTTGGGTATGGAGATCACAAATATAATCCAGCACTGAGCTTTGACGATGCTAAACATTCTTTGTGCCTGTTGCGTAAAATACTTTTCAGCCAGGGATATCGAAATATGCCGAGAAGGAGCGTCATAGTACAAATATTTAATTTTCCGAGCCCTCAAGCCATAGGTCGGTATGAATGAGGAAGAGATAATAGGTAAATGCTACATTTAAGTATGTTAACTTAAAGCATTATAACTGCGTGACTCTAATCGCCTCCACTGTGTAGATCTGATGTCAGGAGTCCGCTGCAAGCACGCATATTGAACTGAGTATGGCTATACTTCACATTTTTGGTACCGATTTGGTAAAGGTGCTCCTCATCATTACCCGAACACTTCCGTAAATAAGACAGAGCAGAACAACTGGCTAGAAGCGCTGTTTATTCGAAACATCGCTGTTCAAACAACAGATCGGCGCTCTTTCATGGAACAACCTCGTCCCGTCTTTACTGCACTCTCGAAATGTTCACGCGGATTAGCGAGCAGGTGGCGCGACGCTTGGAAAGCAGTGCTGACTGCTGTTACAAGAACTGCAATAAAATCGAAAAGGTGAACAATAATTCGTTCGTTTTATGTAAAATGCGAAATGGCGAGGTTATCCGAGCACGGCCTCGCGCAATCAGCTTAAAATTCTGAAGACAAATAGGCCCCGTTAAGGAGTTTATTGTCTGAATCGATCGCTCCCAGCGCTCAGATTTTTTATGGGGTGGTTTGTAAGGGATCTTAATAGGTTGGTATATTTCAACGCTCGCCGTTCGTCACGTTCCAGAATCTCATTTCGCTTCCGCACCTCCGGCACAGGCACGCATCCAAGCCACAACATTAACGGCACAGAGCGGTCACACGGCGCTCTAACGATAAATATACTCCAGTAGCTTTAGTTTATGACTGTGAACGACCCCGCGCGCCCGCACAACTGTCGTCTCCCCGGGCTCCGTTCTTTTGTTGTAAAGGCATTTAGAACGCTGCATTCAACTTCTGTAGCACTGTGGCGGTATATACTCCATTTCGCGTACGCGAAAAGGCTATAGTGATCGTGGCCGAGTAATGTGCATCTGAAGCAACCAACGCAGCCAATAAAGACGATATGGTTGTAACGGGTTCTAGTTAGTCGGGCTTCAACTCGTATAGTACACGCTGCCAGGCATGACAAAGACCGATAAAAACTACACAATGCAGGGTGATGTGCAAAACTAACAACTTGGTTATTAGGAGCATGTCATACCTGGCAGGAAACTGCAAGATGAAATTAATAAAGCCAGCACCTCGATTCACACCTGAAAGCTGGCACTGATATATATATATATATATATATATATATATATATATATATATATATATATATATATATATATATAGGTTGTCCCACGTTGCCTAGAATTAGGTTATTTGTGTTCTATATTTGTGTTGTGATGTCGGCGAGGACCAAATCAGCGTTTAATTATAGACTGTTTTTTTTTCCTCTATGTGCACGCATATCGTGCGCAATACAGTCCAACTCAATCCCTGTTTTAATGAAGCGTTGAAGGTTGATTGATTGATTGATTTGTGGGGTTTAACGTCCCAAAACCACCATATGATTATGAGAGACGCCGTAGTGGAGGGCTCCGGAAATTTTGACCACCTGGGGTTCTTTAACGTGCACCCAAATCTGAGCACACGGGCCTCGACATTTCCGCCTCCATCGGAAATGCAGCCGCCGCAGCCGGGATTTGAACCCGCGACCTGCGGGTCAGCAGCCGAGTACCTTAGCCACTAGACCACCGCGGCGGGGCGAAGCGTTGAAGGTTGTGAAGCGTTGAAGGTTGTGAAAATGCTAAAAAGCTAACGAATACAGTAAGCTATACAGTAAGCTTACCGACTCATGCAGCAATCAACAAAAGTGATGTGCTCGAAATGAAGGGGTCAGCGTTTCCTTTTTTGGGGCATGGAGGGAGAGAGGTGGGAGGCGGCAGTTCTTTTACGTATGGTCACTTGAGCTGCACTTGTAATGCCCTGAAAAAAGAAGAAAAGAAAAGATCACAATAATAAACTTAACACGATATGAGCAATTTCATCCAGCCCTTTGATAGACCAGGCCTCTTCGAACAGTCGTGAGCTCAAGCAGCCTGTAAAGATGGGACATCCATTCTTTGAAACACCACTTCATAAAAAAGGTGATGCTGCCTTCCTTTTGTGTATTTTTAACTTCAATTTATTAACCTTGTGTCTAGCTTTACTCTTCTCTAGGCCACGGCAGAGTAGCACATTGTCTTCATGTTCTTATTTTTAATCTCCCCACCTTCCACGTACAATCTATCTTCAATAATGTTACTTTGTTTTTTAAAGCCCCTGTCGAAATTTCCGCCCATCTTCACAATTGGCACTGGGCTGCAAGCAAAACCAGCCTGGTCGCCGGTGGAGAGAAAAGCGTGTCCACATTTCTCACCACTCAAGAAACGGCACTCGTTCCGACGAATATTTGAAACTCAACTTGTATTTCTTTCCTCCGCATTTCATCTCACAAAAGTGCACGTACTCTACACTCCTGCATATCACATCGGTTTATATCTACCACTAACACCAATACCGACGAACTATATACGCTAGCCCGGGTTCTTCGTTCCTTCTGACTCGACGTTAAAGCTAACGATAACTATGAAAACAGTAACCCTAAGTTCGTTTTTCGTGTGGAGGCGGTCTTGGGATATGTCACTAAGTAACGTCGCCGCGCAGTCGATTCCCCGCAACGCGCACACAGTATGTAAAAAAAAAAGATTGGAAGCGGCAAGCTTGTGTTTATTTTGGCGCCTTGTGGGCGCTCACACGGGGTTGACACAAGTGACGTCGCTTGCTCTCTTCTTTTCTGTATCCTTCGATGACGAGTCTAGCACACAACTTGAGGACCGAGGCAAATGTGGCGTTCGAAGAGAAAAGAGAAACACAACCAAGGAAAGAGAGACACAGCGCTGGACCGGACAGAGTGAGTGGCGTGGAAACAAGGCGGTCGGCCTGCCTTTGCACTTAGGCACATTGACGACGACGACGACGACGACGACGACGAAGCAACACATCGGAATCACACATGTGTACGCGAACTGACTGGGCTCTCTTCTTCACTCTTTGAGACATTCTTTCCTCTCTAGGTCTTGTGCAGGTCACCACGCAGCAGCCTGTAGAAGGTCTTCTTGAACTGTTGGTTGGCCAAGGCGTAGCAGAACGGGTTGATGGGGCTGTTTGCATAGCAGAGGAAGTAGGTGAAGTAGAAGAGGTGGTGGTTGACGCAGCCAGCCGAGTCGGCGCAAAACCCTTCGACGAGCGCGCAGATGTGGTACGGCGTCCAGCAGATCACGAACGCTCCCAGGATGAACGAGATGGTGCGCAACGCCTTTCGCGCCCGGTTGTTCTCGGACTTGTGCTCCTTCTTGCGCTTGCTGAAGGACGACACGAGCCGGCTGCGGGTGGACGACTCGCGCGACAGGGCGCCCGGCAGCAGCGCCCGCGCAGTCGCCGCTATCGCGGTTGTCGTCGTCGTCGTCGTCGTGGTGGACCCACTCCCGCTTCCGGCCGAGGTCTCGACGACCACCAGCTTGACCGCCGGTGTGGCCGTTCCCTTGGTTCCGGAGTTCTTGTCGTCCTGGCCTTCACTCCCACCCGCGACGCGACGCCGGCCTCCGGCCCGGCTGCTGTCCCTACGCTGCGGCGCCTCCCTCTGGTGCTGCGACGTCGCCTCGTCGTCGTCCGACTCCGGGCTGCTCGATCGGTCGACGGTGGTCTGGGGCGGGGGCCGACGACCGATGGCAACTAGCAGCTGCATGCGCCGTTGCTTGGCCGCCGAGCGCCGCTGCATGTCGCGCGCCGTGCGGTAGATGCCGCCGTAGAGCACGAAGAGCACGACCAGCGTGGCGTAGAAGTAGCCGAATATGAGCGACGTGTTGAACACGGGGTCCTTGAGAAACTGGACGGCGCACTCGCCCGGCTCGAGGTCTCGCACGCCGGTGAAGTGCTCCCAGCCCATGATGCTGACGAAGAAGACGACGAACGGCAGCACCCAGGTGGCCGCCAGCATGGAGGCGACGCGGCCGCGCGTGCGCCAGTTGCGGTAGCGGGCCGCTATCTTGACCGAGCAGTAGCGATCGATGGTGATCAGCAGCACCGTGTAGATGGACACGAGGCACACGGTGTGGTCCGTGGCGAGCCACAGGTCGCACGGCACGGCGCCCAGCTCCCAGCGGCCCACCAGCACGTACACGGCGTAGAAGGGCATCGAGACGAGCCCGATGAGCAGGTCGGAGAGCGCCAACGAGGCGATGAAGTAGTTGCTCGGCTGCCGGATGGCTCGCTCGACGACGAACGCGGCCAGCACCAGCAGGTTGCCGGCCACGGTGAGCACGATGCAGAGGCCGATCAACAGGCCGATGAGAACCGTCAGCCACGGGCTGAACGGCGCCTCGGGCCCGCCGTCCACGCCGCTCTCGTTGTTGCCCGCGACGCACGAGCCGTTGGCATCGCCGCCGCATGCCTCCATGGTCAAGGCCCTGCGGACGACGCTTATAGCTTCAGAGCGTGCGATTTTCCGAACACGTGGAGTCATAGAATTAAACGACAATGCATAAGGTGTTCGCATGAGAGGAGAAAAAGAACATAACGATCTTCGAGAAAGCTCTTAGGGAACTCATAGCTTGCCTCATAATGATGTCATGCCGAACGTCGGCTTAGATTATGAAATAACATTCACTGTCAACACGCTTGCCGTGAACGAACAAACGAGCAGATACTGCAGATGCACTGTTCATCATCAGGTATCCTTGTTCTTTATCCCGAGAATAATGTCCCTCAAGATATCCTTCAGCGTCAAGTGTCGCATCTGTGAGACCAGCATAGTCGCTCAAGACATTCATACTATATTGCGAGTTCCCCGGCCCACTGCGCTGTCTTACATTTTCAAGACTGCGCTAATTCTTACGTCGTGAGGCCAAGACATTATACACACACAAGACAGAGCGAGATAAATGTATGTTGTGGCTGGAAAATTGAGACGCCGGCCTGACTTCATTTTCTGGCCTGATACTGAGCGTGAGGAAAGGGAGGGGAGGTAGAAAGAAAGTAGATAAAGAAGGCGTTCATAAGGATAACAAAATTGGCGATGAATCGTTACCTTGGAAGTTCAAAAACAATTTGTAGTCTCGTGTCCAGTTCTGTCTCGCGTAAGAACATGTTCAGCGCTTTAAGAATATCGCGCTGATGACGAGGTGGGGGTCCCAACAGGATTTTTTTTTTCTCGAAACCCATTGCTTTATAGATTTCAACAAGACGGCGGCCATCAAATTTTTTTGCGCAATATATCGTGGGCAAACGCACAAGATGTTTCAGGAAAAAGAGCTTGCACTGATTGTAGAACTAATGCAGCTAATAACGGTAATGACCATTAACGGCAAGAGCTTGGCATGTGATTCAATGCTTGGAGCTGATAAATGGAGCACATAAAAAGTTAAAGGTGGTAGCACAAGACAAGGATATCTGTAGGAATATAGGAGGGAGCACACTGACAGACTTAAGGTGGTCCGCGACCACGTACTTCGAAACCCGTACCGGAAGAAGGGCTTGTATTTTCGGCTGCACCCCACGCACCACCGCGACTATTGAAGCTGAGCTTTTGCGAGCGATCTCGCGATCCGCCATCGCCGCACGATGCGCAATTCCAGCCGCTTTCATATATACGCTCGTTCCATAACGCATGCCTCCTTAAAAGTCAGCAACTTATTAAATAATCAATAACACTTCCACTCTCAGCGTAGAACACAGCTGTGAAATCATCTGATCAGATACATGGGCGATACGAAAATTGGGAGAATCTTAAGCTCCGCCTTTAAGAGATGAGCGCAATTGCGTTTATCCGCCTGCCCACCCACCCATCCGTTCGCACGCGCACCTCCCCCCCCCCCCACCACCACCACAGACACGCACGATATCCCTAGCTTCCCTAATCCCTAGGTTGTCTTCGCTTCTATACACTGTGCCGCAAGGAAAGCCGAAGCACAAACGTTCTCTGGCTCCTAGCTTGGTTTGCATTTCCCCGAATTTTTTCCTCACTGCCAACACTGTTTTGTTTTTTTATTCACACTCAAGAACGCCACCGCCAACACTCACGTCGAATTGCTGCGAAACAGGCGCTGAGTCATGCCACCAATGAGGGCTGCAGAAGTTGCGCCTTATCCTTTCCTCAACCTCTCTCTCTCTCAAGTGCTGCGAAACGAGCTCTTCCCAATATGTCACAGAAATGATCACTGAGCTTTGCAAAACTTCCGAAGCGAAAATTCAATGGGAGAGAAACTAAACAATCAGTGGTACATAACATAAAACATAATAATGTAGTTATTATTAAGAACAATGAGCTTCAAAAGCATTTCGTAGCCCGGATCAAGAAACGCTCAATATGTACTAGCGTAGTATTGAAACTTGTGCGTGCGTGTTATGAAGCTTACCATGGAAAAGAAATTAAGTTTAAAATCATGCGCATTGCGCACACACCAACACCTACACAGAAAAAGAAAAGAAGCATGACATTACGCAGAATTGCAGTCGGTTACAAAACACGAAATAATCTTTCCGAAAAGAAGACAAGTGAACGTTTGAAGGCGAGGAGGTGATGGGTTGCATAAACCATCGCTTTCACCAACTAAACCGGTAAGCCGTAGAAGCTCTGCTTCAGTAGGCGTTGTGATAGAGAGATAAGATCAGGTAAACGGTGGAGGAGGTATACACTTTTCTGACAACCTGCAACCCAGGGCGCGACCCAGACGTCGAGGCCTTGGCTTTATTGCCTTTACACCATCTCACAGTATTGCTCCGTAAGTGAAATTATATAAACAGATATATCAATAAAAAGTGAGTTTGCGCCGCAATGAGGCTCTATACTATGGGTTATGTGTCTTTCTAACATTATGGTGAAGGGGAACAATGTGCCGAAAATTGTGTAACATCGTTCGGATAATGTGCCACATTTTTGTGCATTATTTCTGTTGCGCATTGATGTGCATTATTCGAATAATGTGCGACATTGTTGTGCACTGTGCCGGACAGTGCGCAACACTGTTTATATTCCGAACAATGTGTCAGCAGCTACCTATTCCACGCGCATTCTTAGGAACTCGTTCAGAATTTAATCTCGGCTGCGTGCTGAATTTTTTTTTTGAGGGGGGTGGGAGGGGGACCTGTGTTAAGCAGCAAATTCCTTCCTGTAGCTGCGAAATGTAGTTGATCTATGCCTAGTGAATCAAGAGGGAAAAAAAGCGACGAGTGATACTGTTATCAGTTAAAAAATTCAATCGTATTGATCAGGAATGCATAATTCAATACGAACAATGAGGCACGTGTTCCTGTCAATGTTATATGTACGGCAGTATGTGTCCGTGAATGAAAAGCGTTTCACAGAAATTAAACGTCGCTCTAGCTGACACATTATTCTAAACAAAGCTGTGGGGATCCACAGCGTTCTAGCTCGGACAGGACAAAACTATCCATCAGCCACCTTAGCTTACGCCAGACACGTCGCCAAACATTCTTATAAGACATTTTCGGAAGCTTCTCATATTTCAGCCATGGCACCCTGGAATCATATACGTCTGTGCAACTCAATAGATCGACAATCGCACATGCCTAAGCGCCGGCCATGCTTCGTCTCGTGAGGGTACAAACCAGGCTTGCACCGTGGTGCGAGAGAGAGAAGCGTTAGTGTGGCTCACGGGAGTGGGAGAGAGAAGTGCCCTTTTAGTACCCCCCTTGATTACGCCCATGTGAACGCGTACATTTCTTATGTCTCGCTTCTTTATATTATTGTATCTAACTTAAGCCCTGGCGTAGGAGAGTTGTCGCCCAGCCGAGAGCAAGAGACTTATCGTTTATCGATGAGAGCGCGTGCCAATCACCAGTGATTGATGACCCCTCTCGATGGGACTGGCGTATGCTTGCGAGGGAGAACGCGGTGGCCTATTACCGGGCGAACGACATGCTTGAGCGAGTGCATACGGGACCCTTTAGTTGCCCTCTTATCAAGACCGATGAGGTGAGACGAGCACTCTCACACTTCCGATGGAGAACACGCCTGTTCCCGTGACACGACAGCAATGAGATGTCTTCCACAATCTAGCACATAAGAGGCGACCCAGCAAGTGACCGTCATATACGCGAGTACAACTCGTACGTAGATGAGAGAATATATTGTTGCAGTTTAGACACTAATGAATGCAAATAGAAGCGACTGCGAGCGCACACAAAGATGCACACACACGCCCGCATCGCGCGTGTACCGCGTAAATATCAGGCAAGTATATGTTTCCCTCGTTGTAGTAAGCCCCTTATCTATCCTTCATTATCTAAGCGTCATCTATCCGACAGCACAAACTGGGGGTCGCGCACCGGACGACTAGCGAGCTCGGTAACGGTGTAGGGCTGGTGGCCTGCGTAGTAAATGGGACGTCATCCCTGGTACCGATAATGCGGAAGACATCTTCCCTCGTTTAGGGAGCGCTGCAACGGAAGCCAAGCTACGGAGGTCCTCGCCTGACTAGCGCGTATATCTTCAGTTTCCAAGCAAAGCAAGAGGAAATATGCGCAGATGCTTGGTTCGCATTACAACAGAGCACGGATGCTTCTTTAGTCGTCATATCAGCGGTAGGACAGTAAAAGTTCGTTAATCCAAACTACGTATCCCTAAGTACGCTATGTAGCCTTGAGTATCTCTATTGAAGAAAAATATCGATAATTCGAACGCGTCGGTGTCCTCGACGGTTAACTTGAATTGGGAGTCTCTGGTTTTCGTCTCTGTTCGCAAAAGCCTACCAAGAGTGATCACAATATGTTGCGCCCACCCGCTACATTGGAGAATTTTATAGTCATCTTGGAGTTGTAATTAGCGAGTTTTTATTGTAGTTGTAGTATGAACAGTCTCATTACCGTGTCTCATTGTCACGCTGAGACGCAAGACGTACCACTGATTCGAGATTGCAAGCGCAGATGACATTATGTTGTCAATTTCAAACTTGAATCTTGTGTAGCTTTGCATTTATGTATAAAAAAGGCACTTGTCTTCATGATTCTTTAGGCCTTTTGTTACGCTTTGCCCTCGAGAATTTTTGTGGCACGCGACATGCGCGACAACAACAGCAATAATAGTCATTATACTTATATTATTATTATTATTATTATTATTATTATTATTATTATTATTATTATTATTATTATTATTATTATTATTATTATTATTATTATTATTATTATTATTATTATTATTATTATTATTATTATTATTATTATTATTATTATTATTATTATTATTATTATTATTATTATAGCGCATTCGAACTCTTCAACATAACGCACTTGATGTTCTCGCGGGAGAGTTGAACAAAAAAAAAAGAAAGCTATATGCAAACGCCACATAGGACGTTATGAGCGTTATTTGTGAAAATAATAAATTAGCGTTGCAGTGCGCCCCACATACTGCTAATAACCAGTTGAAAGTGGCTGATTGAATGTGAGGTACACAGCGTTTCATAGGAAACATTTGCGTGTTTTTTTTTTCAATTCTATTCCATTGATTTCCATTTCAAACCCACCACAGTCGTCTAGTAGTTATGGAGCTCGAGTCCTGACACGAAGGTCGTAGGATCGAGTCCATGCCGCGGCGGTCGCATTTTCGATGGAGGCGAAAATGCTTATTGCCAGTACACTTATATTTAGGTGCACGCTACGGCGGGTCATGCACTACGGTGTATCTCATAACCATATCGTGATTTTGGGGCGTTAAAACCGACAATTATTATTATCGTTTCAACCCCAGAGCGATGGCTTCACAAGAATCGATCACGAACAGAGGAAGGCGTGCCTGCAGGGCAAAAAGGGTCTCCCACAATAAAAAATAGCCTGTCAAATTTTATACGATTTTTTTTTCGCGAGGAAAGATGCGACGTGCCACTGCAGTTTACGATGAAGTAATTGTTTCCTCTTCGTAGAACTGTGGCGCCCTCTTTATTGTTTTCTCTGAGTCAGAGGGTTATAGACTCTGAGACCAATGGGTTCTGCGGCGCATGAATGACGTGTAGCGGCGCCCACGTGCTAGGGTAATTTCCTGCCTGAATTTAAATTTTATTTTCGATATGTTAATGATACGCTCCACCGCAATTTTCTCAACACTACATAAGCTATCAGTTCTGAACAAAGGCATATCAAGGATTGTAATTGCCCTCGTTTAATTCGGTGCAGAACTATTACCTTTCGTGCAAGTTTTGACCCTTATTATTCCATTGCAGAGAATTCATAGCCCTCTTCTGAATGCACAAAGGCCAAGTGCTCAGATTCAAGCATTCATAGGTGGCATGCTCGAATTCCTTGCTTTGCTATTTAAAGAAAATATAAGCGAAAAGGCGGGAAAATTCTCAAGTTGTACGGTTAGCTGCACAAGCGTGGGTTTTTCGTCAAAAAATGAAACACATTCATCTGTCAACAATATTGACGAAGAAATAGCATTTCATGTATTTTTCGTTCATGGCGCCTCATGAGCAAAAATGGACTATGACTGTCGCACTAATTAATCGGTCTAGAAGTTTGGTTGCTTGAACGTACAGCTGGCCGAATATGATGGAGTGAAGAGCCATATTGCGGCTTTCTGCCAGTACTTTTATATACTACAGCACGTGAGAGACAGTAAACACAGAGAAAGCATTCTTCTGAGCCTTGTATATTGCAAGATAATTTGCCAATCATTATAGATAATTATTATAGATAATTTGACAATCATTATAATTTGACAATCGTATTATTGTGAGAATTCTCCCCTTGTATCAATGTCATTTGGACAACAAAGCTTTCTTAGCATACGTACAATACAGGGAATGGCAATAATTACTGAATAAAAATATTTAGTCATTGCCAGATGCCCCAACATTCCCAGTGTAGAGCATAAGATGGTAGGAACTGCTATCTATCTATCTATCTATCTATCTATCTATCTATCTATCTATCTATCTATCTATCTATCTATCTATCTATCTATCTATCTATCTATCTATCTATCATGCACGAAGTTGATTTTCGCGGAAATTCAGTATCTTCTTCAGTAGCTGCATCTTTTTTTTTTCGTTTGAGTTCAAGGCTTCACAACCGTTCAAAGGTTGTGAAGTTGGTCCGCTGCTGATACAATAACAGCTTCCCATGTTTTTCGGGGCTTGCTTATAATCTTTTTACTCTCCATTTTATCGATATATACCTGTACAGGGCCCTCTTAAAAAGTGAAACGCACTGATTGCACTTCACTCTCAGCTTCTTTCTATCAATTAAGGAAAGAGAAGGGAACAAAGGAATGAAACTCCACTGGTTTCCGTGTACCTAAGTTTCCCTTTTAAAACTTTCACATTTATGTTCGTTCATTTGCCGCACCCCTCAGTTCACCGCCTTGGCACCGACGCTCAGGCGTTAAACGAAAACTGCTCAGAGGCCCGGCCGAAACTCACGCACCGTGTGAAAAAAGTACGCTATATCGTGAAAACCAATCCCCTCAAAAAATGAACGATAATAATCTCGATGCCAGCTAAGCGTACTGCTCTCTCTCTCAGTCTCTTCTGGCAATGGCGTAGAACGGTGTGGCTGCGATAGCAGCGCGGGCCTTGTTCTCGTGTGTTTCGCTGACGCTTCTGGGAACCCTAATTCATTTCCTAAGATAGCACTGACAGGTATAAAATGTACCGGTTACCGGTAAATGCTCGGTCCTCAGAGGTTTCCATCCACTGCAGGGGAGCACTTCCTCCATAACACTGCACGCCGATCTATCTCTTTTTGTTGCCGAAGTTTCTGTATCCCGTTCATCAGCACCCTGAATCAGTGTTGCCGCACTACAAGCGCAGCATCTGCGCGCCGGCAATCTTCCTCACTCGCTCACTATCTGACTTTCGATGGTTTCCACTTCGTCGTCCGAGTTTTCTTTCGGGCAGTTATCGCGCGTTGATTTGCGACTTGCTTGCCCACCAATTTTCCCTCGGAACGACGAATGCCTCGCATCGAGAGAAACGCTTCGCGTATATACATGTAAGTCCCTGGTGATTCCATTTTTTTCTTATTTGTTATTTTGCGCACCTTCTCGTACATTAAGAGACCTCTGATGTTGCAGCTAGACTGGCAAAGTTCACATCTGCAGCCGAATGTTCGCACCTACCCTATGTCGTAAATAGCTTCATCATATCATATTAACGTGGCTCCGAGAGCCTCAAAACGCGCTGCGCCGATAAATTTCGCGCTTTAAGCGGCAAATCGAGTTATTTCAGTGTTGCTCTGCCATGCGCCTAGTCACAAGGTCATAGCGAAGTAGTGCTGCCTTTGTATAGAGCGCACGGTGTACAGCTACGGTCATAAAAAGAGCGGAGCCATATTGACCCAAATTTAGCGTTACATGCCGCCGTTCCCTATGTGTAGCAACATTTTTCGGTGCTTTACCGCTGAAAGAGATGATGAAAAACGGAGTGCCACTTAGAAGGTTCTTTTTTTTGTTTGTTTGCATGAAGGTAGTGCTGTCTTTTTTACAAAACTGCGACAATGTTTCTCTTGTATTTATTTTCCTTCTTTCGACGGAAGCTTTCTTCCTTCTATCCACGCATTCGATTCTTACTTCATATGTTTTTTTTTTTTTCAGAGAGCTTTAGCCACGGCCTTAAAATGTTTCTCTACAGTATGTTGTTTCGAAACCCGCGTTGTCCTCTCTCGAACATCTTTCGGACTGATGAGCTCGCATGTCACAGAAAGGCAATCAAAACGTTCATCTTAATTATTTGAATGAATTGCATTGTTTTCAACGGCCAGGTCTTTATTGTGTCCAGAAACACCCAGTTAGGTAGATTTTATGAAGTTACGTACGACTACATTTTTTTGTAGGCACTTCAGTCAAATGTGCGACGCATCGTGTATACATTGTTACACTACCCGGTCAAAAGTTGTTCGAAAAAGCTAACACTGTCCGTTACCCAACTTCATACTAGCGAATCAACGTCCAGCAAATTCTGTAAAAAAGTTTATATTTTATTTTTTTTAAGAAGAAGAACCAATAACTTTATTCAGTACAATACAGTGCAAGTAAAAAGTTGATATAATACAGAAAGAGGTCCCAAAGTAAAAACTGTCAGGGGGACTTCCTGCGAATTCATGTATAAACATGTAGAACAAAGATTGGCAACTAAGGAAAAAACAGCAAGCGAATGAAACAAAATGAACGTAATGAAAATTATTATTGAAAGTTATGTTAGTTCAAAATATTTACATGTAAGTGATAAAACAGGAGATAACTAATTGGAATAAATGACTATAACATAACACATACATATCACTAACTAATACCGTGTCACTTTAGAACCTATACACATACACATAAATGGAAATAACCGTACTTAAACATATATATATATATATATATATATATATATATATATATATATATATATATATATATATATACAGGAGTCGCTTGTTAGTAAGAACTGTTTCAGATGCCGCCGGAAACAATGTAATGAGGGGCTTGATTTAATAATTGATGGTAGAGAGTTCCAGAAAGAAATTGCAGAAAACAAGGCTGTCATTTTGCCGTAGTTAGTGCTTACTTTTGGAAGCAGAAGGTTACTATTTTCAGAAAACCGTGCGTTATTAGTATTGTGGAGATGTGTGAGGGGAAGTATGTCAGTGGGAATGTCACCAACTCTACTTCTGAATAATAAAATTCCAAGTTTGAGTTGAAAGGTGGAAATAAACGGTAGAATTTCGAGAGTGCTAAAGAGGGGTGCTGCTGATGCTGTGTAGGAACTATGTGTGATAATTCGGACTGCTCTTTTCTGAAGGTGAATGAGAGATGTTAGGTGTGTGGCGTAGGTATTGGTCCAGGATGAAATGCAGTGTTGCTTTTTTTCCTTTCTTTTCTTGTTTCCTTTCTTTTTTTGGAGGGGGGGGGGGTGGAGGAGTATTAAATGTTTCACCAATCACAGAATTTGACAGTTGGCGTCCCGCGTCGTCAAGGAGAGGACTAGTGATGCAGAAAATCATCATCACGTATTGTCTTCCCCGTGCGAAGTCGCAATGGCGTCAGAAATCGACAGATTTTGTGACATTAGTATGACTTCATCAGTATGACGTCACTGAGGCATCACGTGACGTAACATCACATGTTGACTTTATCACGGGACGTCGTAGCTTGTTCAAAACATGGTCCGATCACGGAAAAAAAGGCGAAATTAGGTGACATGCTTCCGAAGTTCGAGGCAGTTCAAAACTGTGTTAGGTACAGCTTTTTAGAAAGGTGGCGTGGCAGCATCAGTACACCGACTGCGAAAAAAAAAAGGTGAGTTTCACCTTCCAGTGGCATTAAGTGAATGCATGCATAAGGTGCCCTTTCCTTTTTTTTTTCGCTGGTGATCAGCCTCTCTCCATTCGCTAAATTTAAATATAAGCACGTCTCAGAATGGCCATGTCGTCATGTGTATGTAATCATTGTCTTTGTGTTTTCTTCTTATTTTCTAGCTCCTTGGTGTAGAGTAACAAATCATTTTATCTCTTCTGCGTATCTTCCTTGACTTCCTTCTTTATTTCTTATCTTAGTCCAGCTCCCTAAAAACTGTAAGATGTTATCTTCCCGTAAGGAACAAACAAGAAATCATTGAAATGTATCGATTAGTTCCTTAAACTATACGCACGCGCCTTCGTATATTCAAGGCTCGAGTTGATGTATACGCAATCTCACCCCCACGGGCTTCAGTTATTGTGGTGATATCAATGTCAATATTGAGGGCGCAGTAACAGAGTGCCTATGTTCAGTCACCTGAATATTCTGAATTATCCTTTTCTTAGTAAATACTTCTTCACCAGAAAGCTACAGCAGGGACTTAAGCTTTTTGCTGCTTCTCGGTATTTTTTTTTCCTTTTTCCACACGGGATCATTTCTCTAGTTATTGCTGTGTAATCACTTCGGGTTTTCTCAACCGTAACTACACTTTGCCCTTCCCTCTGGCCGTTGCAGCGCTTCCCCTAATGTCAAGTCGGCGTGCAAGAAGCGTACTAAACGGCCGGGTTCTCTGAATAAAGCGACACAGTGAAACGACCGTGCCAGCTGTTTGGTTATCAAGCGCACCTGGCGTCCCTTGCAGTGTCGCCAAAACCATCACCTTGCCCTTGCAGAGGGTCTCGAAGGTGTCGCTCGGCAAAGGCGACAGCCCAGTCAGTATACCGTGGCCCCGATGATTTTAGTAGGCGCAGTTAGGTGTCGCTAAAAGCACACACACACAAATTTCCACCACGATGGCAGCCGGCGACGTAACGCGGCCACTGTTTGTATGCATAAATTTTCTATCGTTTCAGATTTTACTTTCGCAACGAGTGCATATACAACGGATGTTTCCATGTTACGGCCTAGCACCTTGTTTAAGGAATTTCTTAGTTCGTATCGTTACAACGTCTGTTCCGAAAGAGTTTTCAGCCAGAGTTTCCAACTAAAATGATGGAATTATGAAAAGAGACAAGAAAGTTCCTAAAATTCATTCGTGCTGTACACATTGGCCGCCAACGTGCCCTCCCACTTTAAAAAAAAAAGTATTACATGCTGCCTTTTTCGCCAACGTTTCGCAAAAATATTTTGGAAAGTGGTGGTAACAGCAATAGATCGTTCGATAAATTTCCCCATATAACTTGTAATCTAAAGTGGTACCATCGAAAATGTTTGCCTCGCCCTTGACTTGAAAATTCGTACAACATTCAGCATAGACCCTATTACTGAACTGTATAGGCTACTCAAACGAGCAGCATGTTTTTAGGGGCGAAGCTCTTTATGGCGTGGCTTGGGCGTCCCTCGTATGTAACCACCAGTGGCACATACCCGAAATAGGTATAACACTTGACCTCCAAGGTGGTGCCAGTGAGAGATTTCTTCTGTGCGTTGTTTAACAATAAAAAATAGTGCTCAATGTACATGCCAATGGATGCTAATGGGGAATGAGATACATGAGCATTCGGCTTTTAGTCAACGCGCACGCTGCGATCCCCATTAGCAGCCATTGGCATGTACATTGAGCACTATCGGACAAGAAAGGGATGCTACATTATACTCGCTGGGTGTAACCTCCTTAGCTTTAGAAAGGTTTAGCGAGCGTTGAGCCGCAGTGCCATGAATACAATGAACTTGTATACCATGAATGAACTCAAGGTGGTTAAAAATGAGAAGTACATACGAAGCGCAAGCCGTAAGAAAGTAAAAGCCGAATTCTCCTGTCTCTCATTTCTCATTAGCAGCCATTGGCATGTAAATTGAGCCCTATCTGACAGGGAAAGGTTGCTACGTTATACTCGCTGGGCGTAACCTCCTTGGTTTTCGAAAGGTTTAGCGAGCGTTTGGTCGCAGTGCCATGAATACAGTGAACTACAATATACCATGAACTCGAGGTGGTTAAAGGTGGGAAGTGGACCCAAAGCGCAGGCCGTAAGAAAGTGTGCGTGTGCCACCTCTCGTTTAGTCCTTGGAATGTCCGCTGGATGGCGGTGCTTCTATATGGGGAATATATGATAAAAAGATGCGTGATGGTGGGACTTGGAGTGTTGAATAGATGAACGAACGGACACACAAACAGATGCATGGATGGACGCATGAACGGACGCAGGGGCGGATGCATGAAAGAACGCAGGGAAGGGCGCACAAACAGACGCATGGACGGTCACACAGACGGACGCATGGACGGACGAATGCTTCGCCCCACTCTCCATCATTCACTCCGTGGATATGCTGCCATTTTTTTCTTTGTGTCTAAGTGCCATCAGATCAGCTTCATCAATATTACCCGATTGGTAGCCTCCCGGTTAGCTTATTTGGTTGAGCGACTAACCTGGAAGGCGTCTGTCTCGGGTTCGATCCCCTAACCAAGACGAATTTCTCGTTAACCAGAATCACAATCTCCTCAACTGATAAGCGCCACTTTTCTCCTGAACCTGCTTTCACCTTTCAGAAATAAAATTGAATTCAATTGAACTAGAACTCTACTTTCTGAAAAATTTATGTGCCTTTCATTGGGGCTTTGTCCTACAAAAAAGGCGGAGGTCAGTTTCCTCTTTCATAATATGATTCATTATTTGTTGCAGACCGAAACAAAAGCTAGTGAAGAGAACAGTTCAAACTCGAGCCTACAAAATAAAAAAGAAGAAAGAGGAGTGCGAAATAATTTCTTAGCTATGTTGGTGAAAACGCAAAGCCAGAAGGCAACCGCAAAAACCGCGCCCCGAAAGTCACGAGTGCACGTTCTGGTTCGTACAACTGACGCCCAGCTGGCACTGCCGCAGCGGCATTCAGTTAGCGCTTCAATGCCTCAGAGAAAACATCATGACCTATTTCCTGCTGTGTTCTGCCCCACCTTACACTACATCAGCGGCGCAGGAATGGGGAATCTTCGTAACAAAAGGGGAAGTCCTGACTTGAAGGGGACAAGGAAAATGCAATTGAATACGGGGCACGCAGCGTAAAGCCCGAACCACATAAGCGCGAAAATGCACGCGACAGCGACGAGCGACGCGACGTAGATCGCGCGATCAGGCGCTAGCGCAGGCAAACCTCATTCACGCGACGGCTTCGGCGAGCGAATTCCACTGTTGCTGGCATGAGGCTATCAACTCGCACCAAGAAAACCGCGTAGCGAGCGGTTTCCAATTTAAAAATAAGATATATTGTTGTGTAATGGAACGGAAAGTGTTTATTATTGTCTTGCAGCATTTTTTTTATATGCACATGCGTAATAAACATTGCGTTATTTTTTGTTGCGCCACGTTCGATTACATCAATGAGGCGCTCATTGTACGCGTTGCGCTCATCGCCGCTGGCTGTGAAAACAACCGGCAGTACGTCACTGATGTATATCCTTTTCTGTTTTTTTTTCTATTGGCTGCTTGAGCCCAGCACTTCCGGGCGATGAGCGATGGTTTCCAAATCTGGAGAACCGAGCGGTTGCGCGAAAACGAGCACGCGACACGTCGCGCGAACGCCCTGTTTCGTCGCTCATAGCGTCGCTCGTCGCTGTCGCGTGCATTTTCACGCTTATGATGTTTGGCCCTAAGGCATTGATGTCTGCGACACCAAGCCAACGAAGTGACGTCTACCAAGAGTGCGCGCGTTTCTCCACGTTAGCAAGAATGGCCTTACAAACAACTCGGCAACGCCACTTTTGGGCATCCCTTCATAACAGCAACTTAACAAAAAAAATTGCGGTCGCTTAGCTCGGCCACGCCAGGATATACGTAGCATGAGCTTGGCATTAACGTGCTTGGCATTGAAGTTCGTTGTCAGCGAATCTGCTCCGAGGAACGTCGTTATCGAAAATGTTTTGAGCGACTACAGCAGTTACTTGCGCGCTGCAGCTTCGTACACAGAGGTATTCTTGCACTCCACCATCGTGTACAGCGACTCGATCGTAACGGCCAGCAATCGAGCACATAAGTTAGAGCTAAGCAGCACAAACGCATAACCACTGCGCCACCGCAGCAAGCCAACTTGGATGTGACACGTTTACTGTGCGACCCACTGAAATTTTCCGCAGCAGAGTTTCTCAAACCCTAACAATTGCAACGCAAGTTCACTTGCATCACATTACAACCTGAAACAAATATGCAACAAATATATTTCAGAAGCATTTTACTCCCAGTTGTTTACTGCTACGGTGCTATAGTCATGCGTGCTTCATGCTTTATGATCAGGAGAGTGATTGCTGTTCTGCCACTTTCCTTGTGCCCGATCCCATACTTTCAAAGAAACCATTAAAGGGACGCACCTGCGAAGGTTGGGAAGCTAGTCTCTCGTTAGCCGCGCAGCAGCTGTCGTGTCTGTTGAGTGAAGTGTCCACCGCCTCCAATGGAAGATGCACGTGGCCGTGCTGATCCACGAACCCATATGACATCGTCGTCACGTGACAGCATTTCCTGCGCACCCAGAAGATGAACCGCTCTGATCGCCTGAATAGATTTTTTGGCGCTAAATCTTTTCACCCAATTGATGACACAAAGCATGCGCACTAATATTGGGATAATGTGGCGTGGCTCCAGAACACATGTCAGGGATCTGGTTCAAGTCTTTTGCGAGCAACTACTAGGAGGCTCACACATCTCTGCTGAAGTGAGAACGAATAGTCCTCAGAAAGTTGACTCTGTGCACAGAATCAAATAAGAATAATAACGTTATTGTGTGAAATTTAACGGCGTTTCAAAACCGCTGTATGATTATGTGGTACTCCATAATGTAGGGCTCCGATAATTGGCCATCTGGTGTTCCGCACTGTGCACGGGCCTCTATCATTTCACTTTCTCTAAAATGTGACCGCCACGGCCGGAATCGAACCTCCGACCTTCAGCTCAGCAGCCGAGCACCTATACCACCACGACAGACAGGCGCACAAGAAGGAAGGTTATAGAAAGCAAAATGGGCGAGGCGGGGATGTTAACCGGAAACATGTTCACTTTGCTTGCCTGCTACGCTAGCATAATGGAAAGATGAAAGAAAAAGAAAGGGGAGGGTTGGAGGAGTACAGAAGCAATAAATGCGCTGGTTCGTTTGCATCGGTTGCACTGTAGTCAAAGGCGTCCGTACGGCTAGGCCCGTAGTCCTCAAAAGAGCGAAAGTGCTTCAACCGTGTTTAAATTGGTAGTTTCGGAGAGCACTTGGTTGACCATACTCCCTGTGCGTGGCGTTGCAAGTGCAATGCACCATTTAATGTTTAAATTCACGTTCCACTCGAAACCAGTAACGCGTGCTCAAACATCATTTTCTTGTCTTCACTTAAGTTGTGAGGAGTGTCGAGGATGGCCAGCGGGAGCAGCAGGGTGTACACCGTCAGCACGTGGCAAATATATACCCACCCAGAGGGGACTGGGAGGCGGCCCGCTCAGCTGCCGGGATCTTCCGGCCCCACAAGCCACGGTCAGGCGTGCCAGGACAGCAGCCACGACCAATGGAGTCCCTGACTAGGGACTCCACTCTGTACTATAAGGAAGCTGACCCCATAGGGGCTGGCTTTCCTTGCAATCTCTCTGTTTTAATGAATGTTCACCATCACCACCACCCACCCACCCATCCCCCACGCGCGTGTACGGATGACGACACCTGTCCAATGGATGCTTCTGCAGTAGAATTGATACCCTCGGTTGTGCGCTGCACGGTAAAGGAGGCTTCTCTGTCTGCATCCGTTACTTTCGCAAGGTACACCGGAATGATCTACTCGGTCTAGTAGGAGACCATGCGTGCAAAGGAAACTGTATTTGTTACGCCACACTTATGCAACGCAATTTCTTTTTGCTATTGTTAAGCGAGCCATGAAGAAATGTGCCATAACCTATAGGCGACAGTTTGAAATTGTTGCGCAATACACACTCATACTCTTGTACACTCTTGGCCCTTACTTCCCATTTTCACCCTTATTGGTGCATCCTCTAGTGTCTTTCATTAAAAAGAGAATAAAAATTTGGTTGAACAAGAAGCCGTAAAGGGCATCATTTATATATACGCGGCAACGTCTCCTGACACAAAATTCAAGAAAGAGAGGACCAACGATTCTCTCCACGTGGTCGGTGATCCTTTTTGCTGTCGCATTTTCGCTGCCACACTGTTGCAGGCAACTTCTGCACGGTACAAAAGTAAGCACCCTATGTAATCGATAACCGGAGCAAAAATTCTTATATGTTAGACGCGATACAACCTATCATTTCCGGTCCGTTCGTGGTTTCCCTGATGAATGGTTGCAGATCGATGGAGAAAAAATACGGTGTTCTCTTAAAATGGTTTCCAAGTACAGACAAGAAATGCAGTCTCGAGGTTGCGAACTGTTTCGGCGCTCTGGTAAAGGCATTGGAAAACGAGGATTTTCTTTTTTTTTATTGGTGTCCATGATTAATGAGAAAGCCTTTTGACAGTTGAATTACAGCAGTTCTCTTCTCATTCAGAAGATCAGCGAATTGAATAACACAGCTCGACGCTCCCATGTCTCGCTTTTCATTCTTCTTGCGTTTCATTTTAAGGATTCCAGTATCATCTTAAATGTCTTGAACTCAACTAAAAAAAACCGCATTGTTTAGTAACGGTCTCTCTGCTAGTCTTTCACGCGTAAAAAAAATCAAGCTAAATACACGGAATATTCGCATTTTAGTACAAGCTGTTTCAAGCGTGGACTAAACTTGGGCGTACCACGTCGTCCTAATGTCGATGCATAGAGCGCCGCATCCGCGCGCACTGTGAATCGTGTAAGAGAAACGGCGACGTTCTCTTCGCTAATGGAGGCAGTCATCCGGTGAATTCATGTTTACGCTGACAGAAAAATTGCCACGTTGCACGCTTCAACGGCAAGCAAAGGAAACTGGTGACAGCCGTCACAGTACTGAGTGTGTTTCTTGTTCAACATTAGTCTGCGGCTCGAACCGGATGGTTCCGCTTTAAAATACACAAGGGCTTTTTCATCGAATCCTTGATACGGATAGCTCAAGGACAGCCATCTCCAAGGTTGTCTGCAAGCTCACGTGGCCGTTTTGAAAGCCCTGTACAAGCCGTGTGGGCCTAAACTGTGCGTATATTAATTATAGAGAGCTCCATATATATATATATATATATATATATATATATATATATATATATATATATATATATATATATATATATATATATATATATATATATATATATATGGAGCTTACTCCCACTGTATATATATATATATAGTGGGAGTAATAATTCAATGGGCCAGTTAGTCTTTGTGAAGGTATGGGATATGGCACAACGGGAGCGTTGTCAACAAGGATAAATATATTTATTTCCCAACAGTTTCGGGAGGGGTCCTCCCTTCATCAGGGGATGAGTTCTACAGTATCCCTTGAACGCATGGTCTCCTACTAGACCAAGTAAATCCTTTCGGTGTACCTTGCGAAAGTAACGGACGCAGACAGAAAAGCCTCCTTTCCTCTCATCCCCTGATGAAGGGAGGACCCCTCCCGAAACTGTTGCGAAATAAATATATTTATCCTTGTTGACAACGCTCCCGTTGTGCCATATCCCATATATATATATATATATATATATATATATATATATATATATATATATATATATATATATATATATATATGGAGCTCTCCATAACTAATATACGCACAGTTTAGGCCCACACGGCTTGTACAGGGCTATATATATATATATATATATATATATATATATATATATATATATATATATATATATATATATATATGTATGTATATAAGGGAAAGAAGTGTACACCTAAGGGCCCGTGTTTTTCCGTCTTTTCACACAATATTAATGAGACCTAACAGACAGTAACGCCAAGGAATGTATAGGGGAAGTTATTAGAGCCAATGTAGTTTAAATAAGAAGAGAGAAAAGTGGGTGAAAAAATATTATCCTGCCGTGAGCAGGAATCGAACCTACGACCTTCGAATAGCACGTTCGATGCTCTGACCACTGAGCTATCACGGCGGCCATCCCCACAACCACTTTTTTGGTTTCATATGTGCATTTGAACGTGGGTGTGTAAGTCAGCGCCATCTGTATCCAAGCGGCGAGTGCGTATATATATATATATATATATATATATATATATATATATATATATATATATATATATATATATATATACTTTGTAAAAAGAACACCACGTGATAAAACACCACTGAACGAGACGAGGTGTAGGCAATGGCTGCTTGCCATTCATCGCTTTTTTGTATGTTTGTTTCTGTCTCTAGTATTTTGTTGCTAAGTCCCAGGCTCCTTAGTGCTAGGGCGCACACGTATCCAACCGTCCCCGTTTTCCCATTCTTACCATCGCCGTCTCTCACTCAGTGTTACCTTAGCCTCCTCTCAAACATTCTCTCAGCTAATGGCACTCTGGGTGCAGTCATTCTCTTTCCAACAGCCCTCTCCTGTCAGTGGTGCTCTTTGTATGAAACACGACCCTATAATGTCAACTCCGAAGGACTCCAGCCGTGTAGCCACTGTGTGACATAATCATATACTAGTACGACATTTCAATGAGAACTATATATACGAAGCGCTTGTTTTTCCTTTCTGTTACCCCTGTTTTCTGGTTTTGTGTGCACGCCCGCGCACGTGTATGTATGTATGTATGTATGTATGTATGTATGTATGTATGTATGTATGTATGTATGTATGTATGTATGTATGTATGTATGTATGTATGTATGTATGTATGTATGTATGTATGTATGTATGTATGTATGTATGTATGTGTTGTCTTTTTTCTGTGTTTGAATGGTGTTCCCACGCAGAAGTAACGATTGTTTCCATGGAGATTAAAGATTAGATAGATAGATAGATAGATAGATAGATAGATAGATAGATAGATAGATAGATAGATAGATAGATAGATAGATAGATAGATAGATAGATAGATAGATAGATAGATAGATAGATAGATAGATAGATAGATAGATAGATAGATAGATAGACAGACAGACAGACAGATAGACAGACAGACAGATAGACAGACAGACAGACAGACAGACAGACAGATAGACAGATAGACAGATAGATAGATAGATAGATAGATAGATAGATAGATAGATAGATAGATAGATAGATAGATAGATAGATAGATAGATAGATAGATAGATAGATAGATAGATAGATAGATAGATAGATAGATAGATAGATAGATAGATAGATAGATAGATAGAAGAGGGTGTTGAAGCGAAGGAGCATGCTCGACTTCAGTTGCTGCCAGGTTCGCCTCGTAGCACATCGATCTAATTACCCGGAAAGGCCTGATTACATGAAATTTATAGGAAGAAAGGTAAAGCGAACGTGAAGTGTCGTAAGAGGCTTGACGAGTTTAGTATTGCGAAAGTGATTAGGTAGTGCTGTAGCTAATGTAAAATGCTTTTTTTTTCTAATCTTTGCTCTCGCGCTGCTGCTTTCTTAGCAATCACGAGAGACATTAAGAAGAGCGATATGGTCTTTAAGGTCGTGCTGGCCTTACTTGCGTGTACTCTAGCTTGTGAGCTTCATCTTTTTGCATTAGGAAGAAGCTTCAAGTTTCAATCGACGAACTTCTATATACGCCACTAAATTGGAAATGAAACGCACTTTCAGCGGCATTCATCACGCTAAATTTAATGAAATTGTCCAGGTTTAGAAAGACGATTTGGAAACTACAGAATGAACGCGTAGTGAGAAATAATAATGTTTAATTTATGACGTCAATGACCTCCATATAACCTTTTCTAAAGGAATGGCAAAATTAAAGATATCGAGTACCAAGTGTACACTTATGAAGCCTTGAAGCAACGACAGCCGAAACCCAAACCATATTTCAGGAGCCGCTTTCACTGTCACACCAAAAGCTTTAAAAAAAGTGAACGTATTGCATACAACTGGACTCCGTGAAAGGCATGTGAGTTATGAGAGTCTCTAGAACTATTATAGATATTGTAAAACATTTACAGACACTTTGAGCTCATAAAAAACATTTCCTTGCTTTATACGTTTTCACAGAAGATTGTGAAAACATGATAAAGTACCTCGATTATTCGATCAATTTAGCGTTCATATTAAATAGGCTAAAGAACTGACACTTCCCCAGCGACACAATTCTAAGTCACAATCATAAGCAACGCACGAGGTTTATCAATGAAACAATAAATTTCGATCTCAGTATTTCCTGAATGTTTTTCAGACATGTTCTTTTACATAATACCCCACAGTTAGACGTGATTAATTTTTACTAGAAAACAAGTAATCAATCTAGTTCCCATTTCGCAACTTCACTCTTTAGGTACCCATCAGACAATTTTTCACTTTGCTATATGTATACGCTGACTGCCTATCGTTTAGACTACCTGGATTTTTGGAAGCAGAAGCGGGCCAAAGTATTCATGTGATGTTCACACTCGCACCACTTGTAAGATCTGCGTAGTACCTTATTGAAGTGAAGCGATGAGGGTTTTTTGATCGTTAGAGAACAGCAGCAGCTGCTTTCGGAAGCAATATTAAAATACCTAAAACTTCAAAAAAAGAAAGAGAGAGAGAGAGAATGAGGAACGAAGGCATAGACGCCTAGTAAAATAAGCTGGTAAAATAAAATGCAATTTTTTACGTACGTTACTTCCCTCGTGTTCTGCGATAGAGTTTGTCGCCCATGCGCTTTTATACAAATTTTTTCAAGCGCTCCGCCGCGCAGGTCTATTGGCTAAGGTACTCGGCTGCCGACCCGAAGGTCGCTGGATCGAATCCCGGCTGCGGCGGCTGTATTTTCGACTGAGGCAAAAATTTTGTAGGCCCGTGTGCTCAGATTTGGGCGCACGTTAAAGAATCTCAGGTGCCGGTCGAAATTTCCGGAGCCCTCCACTACGACGTCTCTCATAATCCTATCGTGGTTTTTGGACGTTAAACCGCACATATCATCTTTTTTTAAAGCGTAAAAGTGAAGTGAATGAGACGCTAAGCGCTGAAGAATTAACGTGTTAAATGTTACCATAACTTACGCACAATAACCACACCAAGCACACCTTTAACTAGTCTAAATTCTTCCACCAAACAGTCGGGCATATAACATCCCAAAATTTGCAAACTAAGGATGCTCGAGCGGATGGGCGAAATGCACAATAAAAAATCGGCAGTTTTGCCGCATAGGCGACGAAATGAATGCAATAGCAGAAGTTGGAATGTTATACAAAGTAACGTGACCAGTCAACTCCTTTAGCGTCCGAACCGGCGCAGCGCATCAAAACACTAGCGTCAGAAAACTAGGTCTCTTCAGCGAGCAAAGTGACCTACGTGCTGTCCATCACTTTGACCGAAACTGAGATGTCAAAATAGGGCCCGTACGTTACAGTTAAACTAAATTAAATTTAACCTTCAAGATAGGGCACGCACGACCCCTTGCCGGCTGGTCAAAGCAGGCAGCCCGTGCCGTAGCCCCACAGTCCCCTTCATAAGTCCTCCGTTGGCATTACGAGCGATGGAAGGCTTTTTGCGCGTTCTCTTTCAAGTTTAAACACTGTTGTCAGTGGCCCTCGCACGCTTTCACTCGAACATACGGAGATTACCACGCACAGTGCTACGTTATGGCCTTGAGACTTTATACGAAAGCACACGGCTACGCCGACGCCGACGGCAAAGTGCGCATGGAGAGTCCATATTGCCGCGTGTGTTTATTTCGATGTATTTCGATGTTGCAGCCAGTGCGCCGTAAAGGCCGGAGAACGAGGCATTTTTTTTGTGGATAAACATGAAATTATGTCATTATGAGGAAATCAACGAACATCTATAACACGACGATATAATCGAGGACGCTCATTTTAAAATGTTGATACTCGTTAAACTCCAAAATCAAGATGAGAGCCGGCAGATTGGGATAATAAGAGTGAAAAGTGGAAGTGCCTCAGACAGGCTAGCCGTCGTTTCGATACGAGGGCCTATCTTTATCGTAGAGAACTTTTACAGAGATAGGTCCTCCTATCGAAAAGTTGGCCAGCATGGCTGAGGCACTACCACTGTTCACCTTAATTATCCCACTGAAACTCAAAAAGTATGACGCTAAAAGAATACAAAGAGGAATGCTAAAACGTACCATAACATCAGTCTAAATTTTAAAAAAGATGATTGACGACAAGAAAAAAGAATCAGCCATTTCTAACGCTGGACGTATATAATGAAGGCGGCATCCAAATGACTTCCGAAAAAAAAATAATCTTTGCGAACTCAACTCTCAGAAGTGGGAGAGCGGTTCGTTAACTTTCCATGCATGAAATCTGATGCTATGTTTCGTAACAATCCTTTCAGCTCACACTACGTAAGATCCCACCACATACGCGTGCATAATCATTTACCAAAACGCGCACTAGGCCAGAGTGGTACCTAAGATGAACTGGCACACAACAAATGAAAACTACACGCGGACAACACAAAAGCGCACGAGAAGAGAAAATATAGTCCTTCTAATGTTAAAGGCCGCAAAAAAATGTAGTTACACTGCAAATCTGCGAAAAAAAAAACAATCACGATTCAAAGAGCACTTAAAGTTAACGCACTGTTAGTCTTGATTGCACCCGACTTTCGCATCGCCGAGATTCTTCCGTTACTGTTTCTCCTGCCCTCATCGATAAGCATCCATCTATATTTGTTCTTCCATTTTCGCCCACATCTGCATCTTTCTAAGAGACCAATACATTAGGTTCCTTCCAGAAAGGAAAAAAAAAAACGATAGTACATACCTCCTCGGTGATTTCTCGCGCTACAATGCGGCCGCAACCCAAATTTAGACCTTACATATTGCAAGCTGGCATCTCGAGTGCTCATCCAGCGTGAGACTTGAACTTCCGAAATTCTCCTCCGAGATGGGAGGAGGAGTAAATCAATTACGGAGGACACCATAGACGACGAAATTGCGATATGCCATCGCACGTGTAGCGTGCAATAACTTGAACGTTGCTTCTTTCCCATTAACTTCCCGTTTTAATATTTTTTTATTTTTATTTTTATTTCATTTTTTACACTCGAGCCCACCTGTCCGCCCTTTTGCTGGTTCTCTACGAGACTCGTATCACTATCGCACCACCCTCTATATAGTTTAAGGAGAAGAAGAAAAACTGAAAGAGGTATACATTCTAAATTGATTTCGGGTGCCATTTCTCCGATGAGCGAACTAAGGTCAACATAAATTGCCGCCATTGTTGGTTGGGTGGGCGATGAAAAATTTGAAGATCTAAACAAAACGTGAAAGCAGAGAAAGAAGAACAGGAAGTCTAAAAAAACAGAAGTCAGGGCTGCAAAATTCTGTCATATTTTTAAAACTGATTTGCCCACCCTGCCAACGAATACGTGTACAACAAAGTACTACGCCTCAGCCCCCTGCGCGTCTTCACGAACGTCACACCTACGTCATGGCTGGAATGCAGTGTCTGCGGTCGAAGGCTTGGTTCGTGCGTTTGCAAAGGAAACTTTCTCTACGCTCTGATTGGTTCCCGAATATACTGCGCAAAAACAATTGCATCAAGTTTTCGGTGCGAAAATGACATCTCCCTTCCCCCTTCCCCCACCGCTATTTCTATTGTATTCATAGCGCCTTCGGCATACTTTTGTAGTAAGTCTTGATTGTCTAGTCACTGTGGGTCATCAGCGCCTCCTTTATTTCTTTCAATGCCAGTGCAAATGCGCGCTTCTCAACGGGAGCCGTTGGTCCGTCTTAGTTCAGGGAGTGGTCGTAATGCGACGCTTCAAGATGGGTGGCGCTAGGCATAGAGTTTCTCAAAATTAACTAGAGGGCACTCTGGCACTGCGATCGTTCAGCGACCATGGGAATGATGGGTAGTACACACATTTGCCCAGTCTTCGTACTTGCGGGCGGCGAATCGTACTTGCGGCTTCGTTTATTGCTGCGTTTCGATTTTGTTTTGAAAGGAAGATTCAACCCTTTTGAACTTCGTGACTCAATTTGGAAAAGTAATTTGAAAAAAAATATGGCGGTGAAGAGAAATCGCTGAACATTTGCTGATTTTTGTTACGTGAGAAAACAGCTTCAAGCCACACGAACACACACGGAGCCAAAAGCAGGTCAGAAGTACGAAGTTTAGACAAATGTGTGTACTACCCATCATTTCCATGCTCACTGAAGCGCCGTGCGTTGCAGCTCCCATAGACACTAGCGCCAGAGTTCCCTCTAGTGTATAGTAGGAAACTCTGAGCACGCTAGGGAGCCTCCATGTTCGCGCGTCTTCGTTACACGCGCACATGAAGGCTCCCTAGATATCGCTTTTGCGTCACACGTGCTTCCGAGCACTTTCTCCCGAACATATAGTTTCCTATATATACACTAGAGGGAAGTCTGGCGCTAGTTTTTGTAGGAGCTGTATCATACGGCGGCTTCAGCGAGCATGGTGGGAAGTTTGGGTAGTACACGGCTTTGAACCCCGAAGTCCCTATGATAATCACATGTTCCGACGTCCGATGGAAATGTATGCTTGTACCACACATTATTACTGCAATATGTGGTGTATTGTGAAGCATGTATACAGGACGCGCGTGTTTGGAAAGCATGAGTGTTACTTATTTCCCTGCATTTCCAAGCATAGGGAGTTATTTCCACAGTATTCCCAAGCACACGCATGACTTTGTGGTAGAACACCTTCTCGTCACGCAAACGACCCGAGTTCGATTCCCACACACACCTATGATTTTTATTGTTGATTTTGTTTGCATCTTTCATAATTCTTTTTGGTCACGCAGAAGATGATTTTTTTCCTCACAACCAATGACGCCGACATCGACTCTACCACGCCGTAATTTCTGTGGAAGAGGCTCTCTAACATTATCCCGTTAAAAGTGAACGTTCTAAGAAGGCTAAGATGTGAAGTAAATAGGTCTATATCGGCAAGTCACAAAGAATCAGATGTTACACCGCAACCTGACCAAAACATAATGTTCAGGCCATTATACCTATTCCTAGATTTAAGTGCACATATAAAAAAGTAAGCTCTCCTAATTAACGTTTGTAATGGAGCTGGCCTAAAAAAAAGAAAAAGGTGGTGACGGTGAAAAAGAAGACTGACTGCATACTATCTATTACTAAATTTTGCACCATTTCCTAAACTGGCAATGGGCACTCTAAATTAACTAGCACTCCTTGGAATGAAACAATGCAGAAATTATCGGGAAAATTTTCTTTTTACTGGGCCAATCCCCTTCAATGGGTGTGTTCCATGCCCAAAGGAAAACAACAACTACTACTACTCAAACAACTAAAACAGAAGACACTCATGACCTGCGTCAGAACTGTGTGAGAGTCAATTTAGTAAGCGTCATTCTATAGTTTCAACAGATTGTCGTTTGGTGTGTTTGTGACAAGTTCGTATTTGCTACTGTTCAACGTGCGCTACGCCGCTTAATACTCATTGTCCAAATTCACAAAGCCTTCTATCCTCTAATTCTCTATTGTCATAGGCTGGCCGCGTTTATTTATACGTCCGGGATCGGGAGTGCATTATATCATCACCATCAGCCTGATTACGTCCACTGCAGGACAAAGGACTCTCCGATATTCCACCAGTCTACCCAGTCCTGTGCTTGCCGCTGCCACTTGATACCCGCAGCCTTCCTAATCTCATCTGCCCCCCTAACTTTCTGTCTCCCCCTCACCAGAAGCGCCACCTGTGGGACACCGGCATTCGAACCACGGACATCTTGCACGCGAGGCTGATACTCTAACCACTACGCCATCACTGCATTGTGGATGATATGTGCCGTTACGCTTCTCGCGCAGATGCTCTTTGTGCATACGAATGCGGGTATCTTTTTTTTTCTTTCGAGTGCTTTATGTGTGTGAGACATTTGATGTGCGCATGCATAACGACCTCTGGAGAATATCTAAATTGTTGAAGCAGATATAAATAATAACGTTAGGGAAAGTTATAACAAATTTCTTCCTGGAAACACACATTAGACATCAGTTGTCAATTTTGAAAAGCTGCGAATGCATGCGCATATTCGGAGCTTGCAATCAGGTGAGCCTTAAAATAGAGGTGCGAAGAAAAGTTCGATGACGTATAGAAATTATTAAACAGAAATTCTCACTTATGGGAAAGTTCATTATCACTGAAAATTAATGGTCTGAAAATTCATATTTCAACACCAACAAAAAACTTGATGATATTCTGCGAAACGAGTGATGCAAGCATAAAACAACGGTATTACCTAACGAGATTGGGATAGGGGGCAATCCAGTTTACGGATGAAGCGAGAATCGGTGATGAGTTGCAAATGGCATTTAAGGAGAAGTGATGTTTAACGGTTTGGGCGCAAAGTGAGTAAAGCACCGGGGAGTGGGCTTAACTGAACTCGGGCCAACGGTAACGAGAACGCCTTCAGGGGCAGCACTGGGCATTTCTGGTGATCTACGTTTTATAACTATGACCGGATTAGGACGCACACCCTGCTTCGAATCTACCGCGGTTTTATAACTGTCTCTTTTTCCTGTTCTTTTTCATTATAAGTGAATTTTGCTTCGATCGCAGTGAAGTCGGAGCAGCCGTAATTGAAGGTGCGATCTCGAGCTTAGCAGCTCAATTAGGGACATCCACGAGTCCTCGTGGTAGAGCTATCTCAAGTCGAGTAAATGGAGGTGACAGGCAGGCAGGGGTGAAATTAGGAAGCTTGCGAGTGTTGAACCACGGTACCACTTAATCAGTGATGACCCGCTTAGGTCGACGATGAAAGCGCCAACATAAAGTAAAAAAGCTGTATCGAGGCACGAAGACCTTGTGGATTCGACTTCCACGTTATTCGAATAGCATTCATCGGGAAAGGTAGAGAGGGAGTCGGCAGAAGCTTCTTCTGGCCAGAAGCCCCCATTTCGTCAGGTGAGACGATGTACAGGTGGACTCTGTATGGATGGGAAGGACCACACCAGTCGAGAAGGAAGAAGCCAGAGAACGAGCAGGTAAGAGGGGCAGTGGAGCGGCGGCGATGGCGGCACGGATCTCCGAAGTTATATACGCTACAGCGATATATACGCACGGAGCGTACCTTGAGGTGGGGGCAATCGATCCCGCAGCAGCGGCGGAGAATTTCCTGCCGGCGGCGGGGGCTTTTGTGCAGCCGCCAGCAAAACTGCAGGGGCAGGAAGGCCCCGACCACCACCGCCTCCCGCCGCCCCGCTAGCCCAGCGTGTTTCCGGTTGAGCGGCCGCGCGCCGAGATTGATTTCCCACCCTTCGTCACTCGAACAGCGGCGGCAGCCAACGTAGAAGGAACACCAGAGGCCTTCGGATCATCCGGACACATCAGAACAGCCAGGGCACGAAAAGGGGTGGACGGAGGAGGGTTCCATATACCTTCTTCGACGGTGGAGGATCGCCGCCTCGGGCGGCTCTTAGGATTCTCGCGTGGTGTATACGCCGAGTGCAAGGGCGGTGATACCAGGTTTGGCACCACCGTTCCGCATGTCGGGCTCCTGCTTCTCCTTCTTGGGCCTTCGATGCAGTCCGGGCCTCTCTACACGAACAAGCCCGAACCGTAGGCGTTATACTTTGGCAGGGAAGGAGAACAAATGCGTTTACTTAGAAACGTCAAAAGAGGCCCCCGCCAAGAACAGGGAAAATGGGAGGCCTGCGCGAAATGTCCACGATACGACTCCGGTGCACTTACTGTTCTCTCGCTGTTTCGATATTTCTTTTTTTTAACATTTTCGTTTTGCAAGGAAAGCATTTCGCGACAGGCGTTGTTCTGCGCTCCTAAGTATGGAAATCCGTGCAGGTGGTGTATCGAAGCAAAGGCTGGAAAAAGCTCGAGAACTGAACCGAAAACGGCAAAAAGATAAAAAAACGCGACGTTTGCGTACAAAGTCAGAAAAGCACCAAAGCCTCTAATATTCTGAATAGCGTTGACGTCACTAACAGCTCTATTTTTCTCTCGCTCACATTCAGAATGTCCGGAGGGCAAGGAGAACCTGGTGTTCTATAGAATGTGGAATCTCGTTAATCGCAGAGACGTTTGGGACGTTGGAATAAACTGGTTATTATTCCTTTGGTTACTGCCCCGGTGGCGAATTGCCGAAGTTAAAGACATTGCTCATTCAACGTGTAATGCGCGCAACAAGCGCAGTTTACTATAGCGCTACTTTTCTATCTAAAAACACAGACAGCGAAAATGAGTAAAGCGAAAAAATGTGATCGCCAGTGCATGCATACAGTCTACTGACATCTTGCTTTTATAAAATATATCTTCCTTCAGATGTAAATAGCACTATAGTTGTATACATGTAGAAATGTGGAACAATCTGCCGGATAATGAAAATCTGACTTTTTTGGGGGGTTCGGGCTTGATTGTATTACTGGCAGTTTCGCTTACATGTTAACTAGCCCATCAACACCTCTTGTGGCAAAACACACACACACACACACACACACACGCACACACACACACACACACACACACACACACACGCGCGCGTGCGCGTAAAAGCACGCTACACTTGAATAACGCTGATCATTGGGCAGGACTGGTTCGCAATTGGTGTATGCAGGAAAAAAAGCTATAAGATGGGGCCATACGAAAGAACACAGGTCGGTGCAATGAATGCGGAATAGGAAGCGTATGACGCAATTTACGAAGTGCCCCGCCGCGGTGGTCTAGTGGCTAAGGTACTCGGCTGCTGACCCGCATGTCGCGGGTTCGATTCCCGGCTGCGGCGGCTGCATTTCCGATGGAGGCGGAAATGTTGTAGGCCCGTGTACTCAGATTTGGGTGCACGTTAAAGAACCCCAGGTGGTCAAAATTTCCGGAGCCCTCCACTACGGCGTCTCTCATAATCAAATGGTGATTTTGGGACGTTAAACCCCACAAATCAATCAATCAAGCAATTTACGAAGTGTTGTTCCAATGTACTTTACAATATTACGCTTCCATACGAACGTTAGCACATATTTCAAACAAGGCGTTCTGCAATGACCACATGCGCAAGTATTCAAATGAAGATAGCAAGGAAGCGAGAGAATTCCCACTGACACTGCACTGCAGCGAATGTGATTTCCAGCCGCATATTAAAGATTCCCTTGCCTAATATCGAAATATTGTATGTATACGATGAGCGCCCACCACTCATAGCCGAATCGCTTCATATCCACAACAGTGGCGAGGCATGTGGCACACCCTACAATTTCCTTTCTTCCGAAGAAGACAACTTTCCTATCATATTTGACTACAGCATTGGTTCTGCGAGCATACTATTTCTCGTATGTTGCTTTGAAGAAGTGGTTGATCACATCTACTGAGAGTAAAAACTTGGTCGTTAGTGTCATGGTCTGTGTTGACCACGTCTTATAGCACTTTTTTATGCTTATGACACAGCCACGCTGTATACTTGTTTAGAAGAGTAGACTGACTTGCAGTAAAAGTGTCTGTAGTATTTCAAAAAAATGCCGAGACTACGCATGAAATGAGATAGCGGGTATGTAACATTCGGTGAACGCTAGCAGCGTGTGAATCAACTTTTTGTTTTAGTAATCCATGCTCGCGCGAGGAACATTCACGGGGTCCATGCTATACTGCAGTGCAGTCACAGCAGCGGCGTAGTGACATATAAACGCTTTAGTACGAATAACAGTCCGGACGAAATACATGTTTCTTCAGCGTTAAAATGTTGCGTATACACGCCAGCTATGGCCCGTCTCAGCACTCTGCTAATTTGAAGATTATTACGCAATTAGAGTGGTGAAATTAAAGGCAGTTTTTTCTCTCAGTGCCGAAGCACGTGATCAGACTCGGAGACCAGCGCTGGATAGGTGGCGCGCCGAAAAAGTCCACCTGGCGGCGAGTCACGACACAACTCTGCCGCTCCCGCTCAGATGACCGGCCGCACTGTACTAAAATGAGGGCACGCCCGTGCACCGTTCCCATGCTTGATTTTAGCACGAACAGTTTTCTGCATGTTGTGGCACTTGAATACGCAGTAGTTCCACCTTTGCTTTTGTTTCGGCGATGCGCGCTCGCACCCCTCTACCAGTCACCACTCTCGTCTGCGAGCGTGGCTGAGAAGTGCGCGCTCTAACCACCAGGCAGGCGCTGCCGCACCACCAAAACACCAGCGCTGGTTTTCTATAACACTACGACAGGTTCTAACAGCTTCATGATTTTTTGTTGTGCTGTGGACGCCGAGACGAGGACGAGACGAGGACCTTAAGGACAGATGGTGCGCAAAGTGCAGGACAGGCGGTGCGCAGTAGACCCTGTCTCGTCCTCGTCTTGACATCCACAACGAGAGATGAAGTCATGAGCCACCACCAAGTAGCCCAATCATCGCTCTGCCCGACAAGCTTGGACGAACATATGCAGTTTAAAGGGTCTCTTCTGCAACGCTTCTTAGGCGTGTTCAGAAAACGCTGCCGATCGGTGGACGAGGTGCCCGAGAACACGTAAGTCAAACAGTATAACGGGGTATATGGCCTGAGCTCGCAACAATGTATTCTCTCTCTCTCTCTCTCTCTCTCTCTCATATATATATATATATATATATATATATATATATATATATCATCATCATCATCCTGACTACGTCCACTGCAGGACAAAGGCCTCTCCCATGTTCCGCCAGTTAACTCGGTCCTGTGCTTGCTGCTGCCAATTTATACCCGCAAATTTCTTAATCTCATCTGCCCACCTAACCTTCTGTCTCCCCCTAACCCGCTTCCCTTCTCTGGGAATCCAGTCAGTTACCCTTAATGACCAGCGGTTATCCTGCCTACGCGCTACATGCCCTGCCCATCTCCATTTCTTCTTCTTGATTTCAGCTATGATATCTTTAACCCCCGTTTGTTCCCTAATCCACTCTGCTCTCTTCTTGTCTCTTAAGGTTACACCTACCATTTTTTTTTCCATTGCTCGCTGCGTCGTCCTCAATTTAAGCTGAACCCTCTTTGTAAGTCTCCAGGTTTCTGCTCCGTAGCTAAGTACCGGCAAGATACAGCTGTTATATACCTTCCTCTTGAGGGATAGTGGCAATCTACCTGTCATAATTTGAGAGTGCCTGCCGAATGTGCTCCACCCCATTCTTATTCTTCTAGTTACTTCAATCTCGTGGTTCGGCTCTGCGGTTATTACCTGCCCTAAGTAGACATAGTCTTTTACAACTTCAAGTGCACTATTACCTATCTCGAAGCGCTGATCCTTGCCGAGGTTGTTGTACATTACTTTCGTTTTCTGCAGATTAATTTTAAGACCCACCTTTCTGCTCTCCTTGTGTAACTCCGTAATCATGAGTTGCAATTCGTCCCCCGAGTTACTCAGCAATGCAATGTCATAGGCGAAGCGCAGGTTACTAAGGTATTCTCCATTAACTCTTATCCCTAACTGTTCCCATTCTAGGCTTCTGAAAACCTCCTGTAAGCACGCGGTAAATAGCATTGGGGAAATTGTGTCCCCCTGCCTTACACCCTTCTTGATTGGTATTCTGTTGCTTTCTTTATGAAGCAATATGGTAGCAGTTGATCCCCTGTAGATTTCTTCCAGAATGTTTATATATACTTCATCTACGCCCTGATTCCGCAGTGTTTGCATGACGGATGATATTTCTACTGAATCAAACGCCTTCTCGTAATCTATGAAGGCTATGTATAGTGGTTGGTTATACTCTGAGCATTTCTCTATTACCTGATTTATAGTATGAATGTGGTCAATTGTTGAGTAGCCTGTTCGAAATCCTGCTTGTTCCTTTGGTTGATTGAATTCTAATGTTTTCTTTACTCTGTTAGCAATTACCTTTGTAAATAGCTTGTATACTACAGAGAGCAAGCTGATCGGCCTGTAATTCTTCAAGTCCTTGTCATCTCCTTTCTTATGTATTAAGATGATGTTAGCGTTCTTCCAAGACTCTGGTACTCTTCCCGTCAGGAGACACCTCGTAAACAGGGTGGCTAGTTTTTCTAACACAATCTGTCCTCCATCTTTCAGCAGATCTGATGTTACCTTATCCTCACCAGCAGCTTTGCCCCTTTGCATGCTCTCCAAAGCTTTTCTGACTTAATTGCAGCTTAAGGCGCGAAAACGACACGGACGAAGAGAGACAGTACACACACACGGAGCGCCACTTCCAACAAAGATTTATTTCGAAAGAGCACAGAACATATATAGACACCGCGCGCGCCGTCACCGTGCCTTAATGCGCAGCCGCATTTAAGTAGCGTAACTCCTTTGGCGATAAAGAAATGGAGGCTACGCTAACGCACAGATCACCTAATTCGATTATTCTCTTGGCCTCAATGATTAGTCTTACTGATTTATCAGGGCTTCGGGCGACTACCGCGCAGGCGCTAAAGTTAGGAACGCAATGACAATCCCGGCAGTGAATTGCGAGGTGGCCCTCTCTGCCATTCCTGACGTTGTTATTATGCTGTCTTAGCCTATCATTCAGGCATTGCTCGGTATGGCCTACGTACCATCTACCACACGAACACCTTAACAATTTTTAGGCATGTTTTATCGCCCTTAATAGTGACACACGAACTTTCGGTCGATTCGACTATAAGGTTTTTAGATCTTAGATTGTTTGTAACAACTGATCATGCATGTTGGCAGTATGAGCCTCGTGCTAACAAACCACTACTACCTTTTAGCTCGTCCCATTCTAAGCTTGTCAAACGTAGTATCGCCAGCATGTGCCTGCTGAATGCTTTCAAGAAATCCTGCCCACACAGAGCAGCAGACAGTTTCCTCAAGCAGGTTGACCGTCTTGAGCAGGCGGGCTATCCACAGCACATTCTGGTGTCAGTGGCGGAGAAGATTTTGAAGAAGTCGCGGAACTGCCACACAAGCGAAGGGTCGCCCCAGAATAATGTCAAGCTTGCTGTGATTCCTTATGTACACCGCGTATCCCATAATTTGAAAAAGATTGCCGAACAGGTTGATGTAAAGGTGGTCTTCTCTGCGCCGTTAAAACTTTCCAGGCTCTGCAAGATGACTAACCCCTTTCTCAGGAAAGCTCCGGCCTGCAATGTGAACCACCAGAACAAGTATGTAAGTTGTCAGAAGGGTGTGGTCTACGAGTTCCCCTGTTCGTGTGGTAGATGGTACGTAGGCCATACCGAGCAATGCCTGAATGATAGGCTAAGACAGCATAATAACAACGTCAGGAATGGCAGAGAGGGCCACCTCGCAATTCACTGCCGGGATTGTCATTGCGTTCCTAACTTTAGCGCCTGCGCGGTAGTCGCCCGAAGCCCTGATAAATCAGTAAGACTAATCATTGAGGCCAAGAGAATAATCGAATTAGGTGATCTGTGCGTTAGCGTAGCCTCCATTTCTTTATCGCCAAAGGAGTTACGCTACTTAAATGCGGCTGCGCATTAAGGCACGGTGACGGCGCGCGCGGTGTCTATATATGTTCTGTGCTCTTTCGAAATAAATCTTTGTTGGAAGTGGCGCTCCGTGTGTGTGTACTGTCTCTCTTCGTCCGTGTCGTTTTCGCGCCTTAAGCTGCAATTATGTTAAACCAACAAGCCCAGTCTGCTATTCTCACTTTTCTGACTTCTTCGATTATTACTGGTGGGGGTGTAATCTGGGTTACTGCTAGTTCTTATAGTATTAAGGTCGTGGTTGTCTCGGCTACTGTACAGATCTCTGTAAAACTTCTCCGCTATTTTAACTATCCTATCCATATTGGTAGTTATTTTGCCTTCTTTGTCCCTTAGTGCATACATCCGACTTTTGCCTATCCCAAGTTTCCTCTTCAATGCTTTGACACTTCCTCCATTTTTCAGAGCGTGTTCAATTCTCTCCATGTTATACCTTCTTACATCGCATACCTTACGTCTATTAATCAACTTCGAAAGCTCTGCCAGTTCTATTTTGTCTGTTGTACTTGACACTTTCATGATTTGACGCTTCTTAATTAGGTTCTTCGTTTCCTGCGAAAGCTTGCCAGTGTCCTGTCTAACTACCCTGCCTCCAACTTCCACTGCACACTCCGTAATGATTCGTCAGATTATCATTCATTGTATCTACGCTAAGGTTGGTTTCCTCACTAAGAGCCGAGTACCTATTCTGCAGCGACACTCTGAATTCCTGTACTTTCCCTCTCAGTGCTAGCTGATTGATTGGCTTCTTGCGTATCAGTTTCTGTCGTTCCTTCTTCAAGTCTAGGCGAATTCAAGACCGTACCATTCTATGGTCACTGCATCGTACCTTGCCAACCACTTCCACATCCTGCACGATTCCAGGGTGTGCACTCATTATAAAGTCTATTTCGTTCTTATTTTCGCCATTAGGGCTCCTCCATTTCCACTTGCGGTTTTCTCGTTTTCGGTAGAAGGTATTCAAAATCCGTAAATTATTGCGTTCTGCGAATTCTACTAGTAGCTCTCCACTGGCGTTTCTAGTGCCGATGCCATAATCTCCTACTGCCTGGTCTCCAGCCTGCTTCTTCCCTACCTTTGCATTAAAGTCGCCCATCACTATAGTATACTGTGTTTTTACCTTACTCATTGCCGATTCCACGTCTTCATAGAAGCTTTCAACTGAAGCGTCTTCATGGCTGGATGTAGGCGCGTAAGCCTGTACTACCTTCATTTTGTATCTTTTATTCAGTTTAATTACGATACCTACCACCCTTTCATTAATGCTATAGTATTCCTCTATGTTTCCAGCTATGTTTCTGTGAATTAGGAACCCCACTCCCAGTTCTCTTCTGTCTGCCAAGCCCCGATAGCAAAGGACGTGCCCATTCTGTAGCACCGTATAGGCCTCATCTGTCATCCTAACCTCGCTGAGGCCTATTGTATCCCATTTAACACCCGCTAGCTCCTCGGATAATACATCTAGACTTCCCTCACTAGATAACGTTCTAACGTTAAACGTTGCTAAGTTCAAGTTCCAATGGTGGCCTGTCCGTATCCAGAGATTCCTAGCACCCTCTGCTGCTTTGCAGATCTGACCGCCGCCGTGGTCAGTTGCTCCGCAGCTGGTGGGGACTGAGGGCCGTGAGTTAATTGACGAATGCCTACGGGAGGGGGTGGCCAGATACTGCACCAGGGTGGCCAATCCTTCTCTGGTGAGATCATCGGTGCGTACCGGCTTTAAGCCGGTACGATCAGACAGTAGTGGGAATGCTCCATGCATGTATTCCTTATTGTTGTTCAGCAGCGTTGGCGGCCACCCACCATGGAGCCCAACGAGGGGACGCTACAAGGTTACAAATGCTGAAACCTGCAGACGCCAGCCGTACAACGCCACTATAACCCAATGCGCCTAGACCAAGGATATATATATATATATATATATATATATATATATATATGTCTGTGTGTGTGTGTGTGTGTGTGTGTGTGTGTGTGTGTGTGTGTGTGTGTGTGTGTGTGATATCTCAAACTCATTGATTGATTTGTGGGGTTTAACGTCCCAAAACCACCATATGATTATGAGAGACGCCGTAGTGGAGGGCTCCGGAAATTTCGACCACCTGGGGTTCTTTAACGTGCGTCCAAATCTGAGCACACGGGCCTACAACATTTCCGCCTCCATCGGAAATGCAGCCGCCTTAGCCGAGAGGCGAACCCGCGACCTGCGGGTCAGCAGCCGAGTACCTTAGCCACTAGACCACCGCGGCGGGGCATCTCATAAACTCAAATGACCGCGGTGAATGGTCGTTTGTGGATATGAGCATAAAAAGTACTAAATGCCATGATAGGCGTGGACGAAGGGACGCAGCTTCTTGGCCTTTTGTGATTCGCCTCCCTGCGTAACTTTCAGTGCGTTTGCCACTACGAAAGAGAGAGGGCACTTGAAGCGTGCAACAAATCCAACCCAGCTGCCTGACCGGGTGTTCACCAGAAAGGAGAGATCCCTTCTACCGAGTTTACGAATCAGCTGCTCGTGGCCGGCGGCCCGGAGTTATCGGCATGGCAGAACATCGTCCCCTGCGTGCGGAGCAGGCGAAACCATCGAGCACATGTTTTGTGTTTGCCCAACGCTTCGAGCACAGCGAGCCACCTTGCTCACCACACTCCGTCGCCAGGGTCTGCCCGTGGCTAACCTCCTATTCCCTGCATGGCACCACACCCAGGTCTTCTATAGGCGGTTCTTCGCTTCCTTGGGGACAACCGGCTATAGAAGCCGCCTGCCGCTTCCGCGGTAATGGGCGCCATTTCTCTTCTTCACTCTTCTCCAGATTTTTATTACCCTCTCTCCATTTCCTTACAGGCGCTTAGCCGTGCTCTCAATCAGGGCAGCAGAAGTTGAGTCTTTTCCTTTCCTCGACCTCTCCTCCTCCTACTGAATGATTTATGTAACCTTTTGTGGAAGTAAATTCGTGAGGCATTAAGCTCTTTTAATGAAGTCGTTCGACGACTACTTAAACAAGTGTCTCTTCGATACGGATTAATATTAGAGGAACAATGAAACAACACAAGAGAAAAAGAAGCACTCACGCACGCACGTGCGCGCACCACGTGTGTGTGTATGTATACGTCATCATCATCATCAGCAGCAGCAGCCTGGCTATGCCCACTGCAGGACAAAGGTGTGTGTGTGTGTGTGTGTGTGTGTGTGTGTGTGTGTGTGTGTGTGTGTGTGTGTGTGTGTGTGTGTGTGTGTGGGTGTGTGTGTGTGGGGGGGGGGGTGCGTTGCACATGGATTATGCCGAGATTAGGGACGTCGTTCGCCTTTCTAATCTCGTTGCATTTCAATTTGTACGCGAAAAAGATTGCGCAGTACACAGGCTTCCTGATGGGGCGTTCGTGGTGCTTAATCAACTCGCTCGGTGAATCTCTGATACCTTAAACGTGGTGCACTGAATACTTAAATGCAAAACAAAATACGTACCCGCAGGCTGCGAACACGCAGACGCTCTGAACGAATTCACTGCGCGTGTTTGCTGGCGGAAGCACTTTAAAAGGTGCAAATTGAAAAAAATACATCGAAGCATATTTTTTTCTCTCTGTGTTACTGGAATAGAACCTAAACGGCTCTGCAAATTTTCACAAAATGCGATAGCTATGCATACTAGTGTGAAATGCGGTGCTTCGTGCGAGAATTTTCCGGGGTTTTCTGTTTCTTTCTTCTTTTAAGCTCGTAATAGCGCCCACATTTAGCGCACATTTAAAGCACTTCACACAGACATCAATGCTTACAGAGATGGGCAGAGACTGTTATTTTCGAAAACCCGAGCTTCCGTGAAAAGCATGCTGCGGACAAAGGCCTCGTAGCGACTCAATCTACGTGTATATCATGTACAGCATAAAATACGTTGAAGATTTTCTTTTGTAACCTTTACTTCTTTAATCTTGTGAAGAAGGACAAAAGAATCCGCTCAGAACAAGGTATTTCCGCTTGGTAAAGAAAAGCCTTTCTCGTCTCTTTTTTCACTTTCCAAATTTGTGTTTTCGAGCCGCTGAAGCTATGTAGATGCGAGGCTTAGTAATGGCATAAATTTGTGCAAGACAAGCTCCGAACAGATGCACGAGTGAATAAAATAAGATCATTGTGATGTCCCGAATAGTGTTTCTGAATAGTGTTTTCGTATTGAACGAAATTCAGTATTCTACCAATTGGCTGTAAATGTCGCTCATTAAGACATCCTGACTATGAGTACATAGTATTAAAGTCAAAAGTATTGCTTTCTTTCTCTACTTCGCTCAGCGATCATGGTCAACAACTGCATCGCTGATAGTACCGGGAAGTGGTTATACAAGTGCGTCCGAAACAGTGGCTGTTATTCAAGTTTCTAAAAAGTTGTTTGTTAGGTTGGTGCGTAGCATTTCAGACGGCAATTGGTATATCTCGTTTTTATTGGGATAATTCAACTCAGAAATTGTGGTCTGTCTGTCTGTTTGTCTGTTTTTCTGTCTGTCCAACTAAACAGCCCCCGGTGAAAGTTTAAAGGGACACTAAAGGTTAAGTCGACGTTGATTCTACAAATAGCGGTCCATAAGCCACGTCGTCTCACTTTTGTGCCAAGTAAGTGTTTATTTTGAAATAAAATAACGTTTTAGTGGTCCGCATAGTGTTAGCGCACTTTGAATTACCCGCCTCAAGCAAAATGTGTCACGTGACTGTTGCCATGCACAACGTTGCCCGGCTTTACTGCAAGACCGCCGACACTATAAGCTGCAGAGCGAAAGTAGTCGGAGCCACAGAAGCAACAATGATCATTGAACAATTTCCTGCCATGGCCTGCGAGATGGCAGACGTGATTGTTTCAACTGGGCCCTGCTAGATGGCACAGCCTATCCAGTTTAACCAGGCGGAAATAGAATTTTGGAACCAGTCGCGCCATTTCATATAGTAACGTCCGGCGGTTCTTTTCTCTATCAATCACACAGACACGAACAAGCAGCATTTTATTACATCTGTTGATGCACAAAAGGTTTTTTTTATTTAGTGAAGCTAGTTTGATTACGAGTGATTGAAAGTATACGGTACCTCTGACGTAATCGGGATAATTTCTCGAATGCTCATCGTAGCACATGCCTTTTGGTGCATTTACCTTAATTTCTCTCCAAGTAGGGCACTTCTGTTGATAACATTGTCGTTTTAGAGGTTGTCATACATCGAACTTTTACTCTTACACAAATTCTCACTTTTACTGTCCCTTTAAGCCATTGCTCAACGAGCACCCATCTTGACCTGGTGGCTGCGTTGACACTTGTGAGCATTATCAACCAAAAAGCAAATATTAAGCATATTTGAGGCACAACACCAATACGTAGGTAGTGTGTTTCTTTATTTAGAAAATACATACATACATAATTCTAAAGACCACACTGTGTATTACGGTGTGCTAACAACGCGACGAAACGAACGAATAAAGTGGATGTTTCAAACGCTTGACTAGAAGACATGGTTCGGCCGCCTATACCAGTGACCCTGCTTTTTAAAAGAACTTTCCGTTTCTTCACATTACTGCCAGATGGCGTCCATGTCTCATGCAGCGCCTCCAGACAGAAGACTATTGTCTTTCGACGTCCTTTGCAGTGAAACACGCAGACACGCGGCCATGTTTTTTTTTTTTTCTTTGTATGAACATTTTCGCACTTTTTTATTACATTTTTTTCCCAAGCGGAGCTTCTAGGTGCCCGTTCTTCGTTGAGTTCCGTTGGCATCGTCATTGGTAGTGTAACAGATAGACGTGAAAAATAAAGTTATAAAGAACTACCCAGCATCAATCGTGCTTTGAACCCAGGTCCTCCACGTGGCAGTCAAGCGTTCCATCACAGAGCCACGCTGGAGCTCAAAATTCAATTGCACAAAGGCTCTATACAGGCAGCATGTCCGGTAAGAAATCACGTTAACCTACGTAATATAGCATGGCAAAATACTAAAGTGATGAGGAGCGATCACACAATGCTAAAATTGCGCAACGAGTGCATTATTTAGTGGTCCTCACGCAGAGCAAATTGCTGAGTAATAATTCATCATAAGCCACATGCAGCCTCAACAGAGTGCATATAATACCTTATAGATGTGTCGCGGGTACTTATCCGCAGAAAGACAAATGATGGCGTGGAGGGTGCTGTCCTACTTCACAAAAGTTATGATTGATGGCGTATTGTATACGTTGCGGAAAGCCAATTTACAGAGTTGGCCTTGTCCCAAGACAAAGAGGCGCTCAGAATTCACGTTAGGCAGCTATCGTAACCAGGGTTAATTTTTTAGATGTTTTTGTTTTTTGTTTGTTTTTACCACGAATGTCTACTTCCGGCACACATGTAACTGGTCACAGGTTGTTACGAGTGGCAACGCCTTTCACTCTTACTTTTTTACACGTACAGAAATACTGAATAATCTAGAGGGAGCAACGCCCACCGTCGAATACCAATTAGTGGTCTATCGGACGTGTAAATCCGAACTCATTGGCTCGTGCCCACCAACGTCAAAAAGTGTGTTTAGTCCACTTCAGTTCTTTTCCACGGATGTCATAGTTGCTATACTACCATTAAAGACAACAAATGTAGCTCCATATCCTTTCCGATTGACTTAATTGTGTGTTGTTCTCATAGGCTGTGCCTTACAAAAATAAACGCGCTCATCCAACAATCCACCTTCTGTCGTAACTACATGCGGGTGCATCTTAATACCGTATGAACATCACAAATATTAAATGTACCAGTATATTTCTGTCCGGCGCGTTCTTTTTTTAAGCAATGTAAGAAAGTAAAGGGCCAAGCCTCATTTTCATATACGGTTGAAACTCGACTTAGCAAAGTGATCAGCACGCTCAAATTATTTTACTAAGCGCCACGGTGGCCTGTTGTAGAGGTGCTAGACTGCTGGCTCGAGGTTTTGGGACCGAATCCCGGCCGTGGCGGCCGCATTTTCAATGGAGACGAAAATTCTCGGAGGCCGTGTGCTTAGATTTAGGTGCACGTTAAAAACCATCTGGCTGTACAAATTTCCGTAACGCTCCACAACAGCATTCCTCATTATCATATTGCCACGAGGAATTGTTAAGGCGCAGTACAACGCAGACGTTGTTAAAAGAGGAACGCTGACGGCATCGCTACGACTCATGAAGCCCGCCGGAAGGCACGAGCCGGCCCAGCCTGTGCACGAGCTGCTACCGAGCAGCGGCCAAGGAAAAAGAAGAGAAGAAGAGGACGACGAGCGTTCGCTGCTTTCTCCCAGCTACTGTGTAGTTCTTTTGGCTTGGGCACAAGTTCGCCCTTATTAAACCTTGTAAATAGGACGTCCTGGTTGTGAGGTTGTTATATCCGTTACATTTCTGGTGGAGGTGCTGGGTACATGATTCCGAGCCCCACGCAAGAGCGAAGTCCAAGCACTGACCAGCCGCAACCAGTGGAGCTTACACCGGTGCACCAACGAGTCAGCCGCCGTATCCGAGGAGAGTTGCCAGAATTTGGGCCACTCCCTTCTGTATCAAGGGCATCGGTGACGGAGACAAGCGCCGCCACCACCATGACGAGCCAAGTTACGCCGGCACAACTCATCGTAAGCCAACCGGTCATTCCAAAGGTGTTTCATGGTGACCCATACGAGGACGCCGAAGACTGGTTAGAGCATTTCGAGAGAGTGGGAAATCTAAATCAGTGGAACGAGGAAGGCAAGCTGCGTAACGTCTACATTGCGTTGGAAGACTCTGCACGAGTGTGGTACGAAAACCACGAGGCATCTCTGACGTCGTGGCAAGAGTTTCGGCGGCAGCTACTGAGTACGTTCGCCAACAGTGATCGCCGGGAAAAGGCGGAAGCAGCTCTCCGCACACGGATTCAACGAACGAACGAAACTGTCGCGATGTACATCGAAGACATGTCCCGCCTTTTCAAGCGAGCTGATCCTGGCATGACGGAAGACAAGAAGGTGCGCCACCTCATGCACGGGGTAAAGCAAGAATTGTTCGCGGGACTCATCCGCAATCCGCCCCGTACTGTTGCTGAGTTTCGGTCGGAAGCAACAACCATCGAAACGACGCTTCAGCAGAGAGCCCGACAGTACAACCGCGACGTAGCCGGTGCATCCGCAGGAGTCTACTCAGCAGGCGTCGTGGATAATCTTGACACATTGCGGGAGCTCGTCCGGTCTGTTGTCAGGGAGGAATTAAGGAAACTGCAGTCACCTGATGTCACCCCCGAGCTGTCTCTTGCTGAAGTTGTCCGAGAAGAAATTCGACAGGCCATGCGGGAGCCGCGGAGTGATGTGCCAGCGACACGACGGGCGGTAACGTACTCCGAGGTGCTCAGGCGACCTACTCTGCACTGTTCGCCGATCGAGACACCAAGTACTTATGTGCAGACAATGCGCAGCCCGCCTGAAATCGTAGAGGCAACACGCACTCCACCTCGTGCGAGAGAGATGATGCCACGGAAGAGCGATGTGTGGCGAGATGCCACACGTAGGCCCTTGTGTTTCCACTGTGGAGAGGCTGGCCACCTGTACCGATTCTGCCGATATCGTCAAGCTGGTCTTAGGGGATTCGCCATCAATGCACCGTGTCCGCGAAACGGCGAAAGACCTTCCGAGATTGAAGAATACCTATGCTCACGTCGGGAATTTGACCCGCCTCGTCGTCATCAACCACGCTCACCATCCCCTATGCGCTACCGCTCGTCTAGCCCACGTCCCTTCCCAAGCACGTCTAGGCAGCGTTCGCCTAGCCCAAATCCGGGAAACTGAAGAGGGCGACCTGTGGAGGCGAGGCCGCTGGCGACTTGGGATATGAAGATCCTCCACTGCGGTACGAGCCTGATAACGACGACTGTTTCCAGGTAAAGGAGTGCAGTACAGAGAAAATTACTTCAGACTTGCCGTTGGTGATTGACGGACTAGAGCTCAATGCTTTGATCGATACTGGTGCGGATTATTCTGTGATAAGTTACGAATTAGCGAAGCGACTCAGGAAAGTTCTGACCGAATGGGGTGGACCTCAAGTACGTACTGCAGGTGGTCACCTCATAACCCCTTCCGGCCGATGTACCGCAAGGGTCATGATACGGGGCTTCACTTACGTCGGTGACTTTGTCGTCCTGCCTGTGTGCTCGAGGGAAGTGATACTGGGAATGGATTTCCTACAAGCTAATGGTGCGATTATCAATTTACAGAGGTCGAGCGTGTCCTTTTCGACGGAGCAAGCTTTAAAGGTAGCACGATCAGATGAACGATGTACCACTCCACTGCGCGTCGTCGACGATGATGTGACTGTACCGCCACGGAGCAGTATAATGGTCCTCGTGAATAATGATACATTCAGCGACTACGAGGGTGTGGCGGAGAGCAACGTGGATGTTTTCTTGAAAAGAGGCGTTTGTGTGGCACGAGGGATTATCCAGCTGCGAAACGGGTGCACAGACATCCTCTTGACGAATTTCGGTAACGAATTCCAGCACATCGCAAAAGGGACGGCAATAGCGTTTCTTCATGAGTTCTGTGAAGTGACAGAAATATGCAGTCTTGAAACGACGTCACCGAATGTGAAACTTCCATCTGATGCCTGCGACACAATATACGTAAATCCTAATCTTTCAGAGATTCAACGTCAACAGCTATACGACCTCGTGCGGGAATTTGGCAGCTGTTTCTCCAACAGTTCAAAGGTACGGCGCACGAGCATTACAAAACACAGGATCATAACGGACGAGACAACCAGGCCGGTATGCCGGCACCCGTATCGTGTTTCCCCTAAGGAAAGGGAAGTCATCAAGAAGCAGGTACGAGAAATGCTTGAAGATGATGTTATCCAGCCTTCTAACAGCCCGTGGTCATCTCCCGTGGTGCTTGTCAAGAAGAAGGATAACACGCTACGGTTTTGTGTCGACTACAGGAAACTGAATGCTGTGACTAAACGGGATGTATATCCCCTTCCACGCATCGACGACACGTTAGATCGACTTCGGTGTGCCAAGTTCTTCTCATCACTAGATCTGAAAAGTGGATACTGGCAAATCGAGGTTGATGAACGTGATCGCGAAAAGACTGCTTTTGTTACCCCGGACGGACTTTATGAATTTAAGGCTCTCCCGTTTGGTCTCTGTTGTGCGCCGGCAACGTTCCAACGCATGATGGACACTGTGCTTTCCGGATTGAAGTGGCAGTGTTGCCTAGTGTACCTAGACGACGTGGTCATCTTCGCGGCTACATTTGAGGAGCACATCAAGCGCCTTCGGTCAGTGTTAGAGGCAATCCGTTCGGCAGATTTGACAATCAAGCCAGAGAAGTGCCGATTAGGTTTCGAAGAGCTTCGTTTTCTTGGGCATGTCGTCAGCGCCCAAGGTGTTCGCCCTGATCCTGATAAGACGGCCGCCGTCGCAAGGTTTCCGGTGCCAACAGACAAAAAGTCAGTACGGAGATTTCTAGGTCTATGTGCGTACTATAGACGATTTGTGAGAAATTTTTCAAAGATCGCAGAACCCTTAACGAGACTTACGAGAGAAGATGTGCCTTTCCAGTGGCAAAACGAGCAACAAAGCGCCTTCAACGAATTGAGAAAGAGGTTAGAAAACCCCCCGATTCTTTCTCACTTTGATGAGACAGCCGACACGGAAATACACACAGATGCCAGTAACATCGGCCTTGGATGCGTTCTAATACAGTGGCAGAAAGGTGAAGAAAAAGTGATAGCTTATGCCAGTCGGACTCTAACAAAAGCAGAGACAAACTATTCGGCCACGGAAAAAGAATGCCTTGCCGTCATCTGGGCCATCAGTAAATTTCGGCCGTACCTATATGGTAGACCATTCAAGGCAGTCAGCGATCACCATGCGCTTTGCTGGCTGGCGAACATCAAGGAACCATCCGGACGACTAGCAAGGTGGAGCCTCAGACTGCAAGAATACGATATAAGCGTGGTATACCGATCTGGCAAAAAACATACCGATGCCGACTGTTTGTCACGGGCTCCTACAGACACACCACTCTCAGAAGAAGACGACTTTCCGTTCGTAGGAATTGTCGAGACCACTCAAATAGCCGAATTCCAACGTACAGACAAAGAATTACTCCCGCTTATCGAACACCTGCAAGGAATTGACGTACAAGTACCCCGTATATTTTCTCGAAGCCTCGCATCGTTCTGCCTCCGAGGAAACGTTCTCTACAAGAGAAACTTCAAGCCCAACCGCGAAAAGTTCCTGCTTGTCGTTCCAGCAACTATGCGACAAGAAATACTTCGAGCGTGTCACGATGAGCCCACATCTGGACATTTGGGTGTGACGCGAACGCTTGCAAGGATCAGTCTCCATTATTATTGGCCCAAGCTACTAGCTTCAGTGCAACACTACGTCAAAACATGCCGCGAGTGCCAAAGACGAAAAACACCAAGTTCTAAACCAGCGGGCCTTCTACAACCTATAGATCCACCGAAAGCGCCTTTCCGCCAAGTTGGAATGGACCTCCTTGGACCCTTCCCGACATCTTTACTCGGCAAGAAATGGATCGTTGTGGCCACTGATTATTTAACTAGATACGCCGAAACAGACTCTTTGGAACGAGGAACGGCAGCAGAAGTGGCCCAATTCTTCGTACACAAAATAGTCCTGCGACATGGCGCTCCAACGGTTGTAATCACAGATCGCGGAACGGCTTTCACGGCGCAACTTTTGAAGTGCCTGCTCAACATGACTCACACTGTTCATAGGAAAACCACTGCATATCATCCTCAATGCAATGGCCTGACCGAACGCCTTAACAGAACTCTAGCGGACATGATATCCATGTATGTGGATGTCGAGCACAAAAAGTGGGACGAAATTTTACCATACGTCACTTTCGCCTACAATACGGCTGTGCAAGAGACCACCAAAATCACCCCATTTGAACTAGTTTACGGTCGTGCTGTTACCACAACACTGGATGCTATGTTACCAATAGACCAAGATGACTACCCCCCCGATCTTGACGACTTTCTACAAAGAGCGGAAGAAGCCCGCCAGTTAGCAAGATACCGAATACGCCACCAACACCGCATCGATGCCGACCGCTACAACCGAGGAAGACTTGACACGCGATATGACGTTGGCGACAAAGTGTGGATATGGACTCCAGTACGACGACGAGGCCTCTCCGAAAAACTCATTTCCCGGTATTTTGGCCCCTACGAGATAGTACAGCGACACAATGACCTCGTCTACGAAGTCAAGCCTGCAGGCCACCTGCATTCGAGGCGACGCAATCCCACGGAGCGTGTACACATTGTACGGATGAAACCGTACTACGACCGATTCCAAACCTAGCCACCCCAATCCCTTGACGTACTGCAACCTCATTTTTACAAACTTGTACACACAAAGAAAAAAAAAAAAAGTACTGAACAGCCTCATCGCAAGCATCGGGGCGATGCCGCTTGAGAGGGGGGATAATGCCACGAGGAATTGTTAAGGCGCAGTACAACGCAGACGTTGTTAAAAGAGGAACGCTGACGGCATCGCTACGACTCATGAAGCCCGCCGGAAGGCACGAGCCGGCCCAGCCTGTGCACGAGCTGCTACCGAGCAGCGGCCAAGGAAAAAGAAGAGAAGAAGAGGACGACGAGCGTTCGCTGCTTTCTCCCAGCTACTGTGTAGTTCTTTTGGCTTGGGCACAAGTTCGCCCTTATTAAACCTTGTAAATAGGACGTCCTGGTTGTGAGGTTGTTATATCCGTTACAATATGGTAGTTTCGGGCCGTTAAACTCCTACAATTATTATTTATTGATTTCATTAAATGGGGAAGACCGTAAATTCTATAATCGCATTTTTCGGTTCCTTGATTGTCGGGATTGTTACGTATACTATATATAGCTTTACCCAGAAACTACCGTAGCTTTTTTCTTCTTTTTTTGCTTTTGTCCGTTTACCCACGCGCGCACGTTGCGAGAAGTCAGCGACGGTGACCTGGACATGGTAACTCTCACGTCCGGGCGATACAGACCAGGCAGACGGTCACGTGGTGCTACCGATATGCACAGACAGGGAGAACGAATGCAGTTACAGCAGTGCGAGTAGGCGCAGAAACAAAAGGAAAGAAAGCTACAACTACGCGACCAGTGATATCTGTCGCGCAAGCCATGGGATAACGACAGACATCAGCGTGTTCCTTGTGAGAATTGTCAGGGACAATAAACCATCACCGCCAATAACACTATGTGGCCCGTCGGAGCGATACCGACTGTTCAGTCCATGTTTCCTGCAAAAGGGAGGCATGCGAGGAGGGACGGAACAATTAAAGATAGCGTCATGAATAGGGTGACTGGGTGTTTTAACGTGACAGCGATAAATGGCCCGTGAACAGCCACTGAAATTACACAAAAAAAAAAACTTGTCTCCCCGCATTTCCCGCTCTCGCGGCACAATTCATGGCGTCAGTAGTTTGTTCGCGTGACGTCAGAATGAAACAACCTCTCGATTGGTCAACACACAATAGATTTTTGCTGTTAATGGTTTTGTAGTCTGATTCACCGTGCAGTCGTGCACCCGTTCTGCCTTCGATATCGTATGGCTATCGCGCGCGGAAGATTGATTTCAGCCTGTCTTTTTTTTTGCGTTCGCGATTGTGGAAGCAGACATACTAGCGTTCAGTCAAAAGGCGCAAAATCTTGACTGGCTCAATGCCTACTACTAACATTGCACGTGTTTCATAAATAAATAATAGGCAAGGAGGAGATAGCGCTTCTAGGAAGGGAAGTGAAGGCGAGCAAGAAACTACTGTCTTGCCTTTCAACTCGGTGTGGTTTAGGGGCCCTTTATAGCACACACTTGCCCCGCCACGGTGCTGTTCTAGCGGCTAAGGTAGTCGGCTGCTGCGCTGCAGGTCACGAGATTGAATCCCGGCTGTGGCGGCTGCAATTTCAATGGAGGCGAAAATGCTGTAGGCCCGCGGGCTCAGATTTGGGTCCACCTTAAAACCCCAGGTGGTCGAAATTTCCGGAGACACGCAGAACACAGACGAGTACTGTCGGCGTGTCTGTGTGTCTCCTGTCTTCGTCTAAATCGCGCTAAATCTATCCGAAAATGTATCAACTCGCCCAGGTCAAAGTTCTATTGGCGAACAGAAGTTGGTGACTGTGGTGGATGGTGCTGGCGTCGGTCGAGCATAGGAAGGGGTAACGGCCTCAGCATAAGTGAGGGGCGCTGCAAGCTTCGTTGGTGGTACAGGAGGTGGCATCGCCTCAGCAACTTTGGCCTGTACGACACGACGGAGCGAGTGATACAGTGCCGTGGGGCTCTCCGTAACATATGGGAAAATAGAGAATTGATGAGCCACTCCCTCAAGAATGTATTGCCTAATGCGGCAGCAAGGTGGAATATTCAGCGTCAGTGCTCCTAGCTTCCAAAGATGAGAGTTCCACTGTGGGAATTCTGGCGTGACGGGTATGAAGGCGCTCATGCGCAACTCAAGAAAGCTTTGGCACAGTTCAATAACTTGCGCTAATGTCTGGGGACACTTGGCTACCAGCATATGAAATGCATCGTCATGTATGCCTTTCAGTGTGCGCCTTATTTTCTTAGACTCCGCCACAGATGCATTCACCCGCTTACAGAGGTCCATGACATCCTCACTATAACTCGTAAAAGTCTCACCATTCGTTTGGGCTTTGCCGCAGAAGTGATGTACGGTGCGAAGCTAGCGCGAGCCAGGCCGATTGGAGAACGAAGCAATGATTTGTTCAAATTCCGACCAGGTGGGGCACTCAGCTCCATGGTTGTAGTACCATAGCTTGACCACATCGGTCAGGTAAAAGCTGACGCGCGTCAACTTAGAAGGGTCATCCCATTTGTTGGAACCACTAACACGCTGAAACTCTACCAGGCAGTCTTCGACGTCAAGTTCGTCGGCGCCCCCGAACATCGTGGAGCCATGTTGACGAAACATCCCAGCACACAGGACCGACGTGGGCGTAGGTGGTGCTTGGGAAGGACCGGCGTCCTCGGTGATTTCGGAGGCAGATGGTAAAGTACGGTTGCGGAGCTCCAGGACGAGGAGGGCAGTGGCCCAGAACCTCCACCAAATATAAAAAGTGTGTTCTTCGAAAGAGTTTGGGCAAGGACACACGAAGACAAGCAAGACAGCCGCAGCACAAAAAGCAGGAGGCCGAGCGCACCACGCGAATGTTGCCGTCTTTTCTCTCGTTGGCACAGAGCTGGCGTCGATGTGCACCGGTGCAATAGTTTTGATTACACGTATAAAGACCCTGGATTGTAGCAGTAGCAAAGCGTTCAACGTTGAAAACTCACATAACTCCCTTTGAGATGCCTAGCGGGTTTTCATAATGCAAGTGGGCTCTTCATAGGGTTGCTATTTATTATAATGGGGGAGGGGGCACGTAAGTACTGTAAAGGACCCTTGATTAACGAGAGTGTTATTGAATTCAATGTTACAGCTATCCTTTCTTAGTTCCCACGGTGACTCACCGTTAAATTCCTGTCTTCATTATAGCAATAATCTAAGCTAAGCCATGTAGACCCGGCATTTTAGGCTTCAAAGCACGGAATCACCACCTTAACGACCCTTCATCGATAATTATCTCCAAGCACTTCACGCATCTCTGTATGCGTCGATGACCCTAAAGACTCTGCAAGGTAATACCGACGCCTTCCCTTCCTCCACTTATTCCGCCGTCCCTGCAGCGCACCGCAGAAGCTATCAGCAGCTGCGAAGGTGATTGGCGGCGGCGGTGCTATTGCGAAAGAGAAGATTGATTGCCGACCTCTCCACCCACGAAAGAAAAAAAAGAGACTATAATAATAAAATGGGCGGAGAGAACAAGGGCTGTGCGCAGAGCATTTCGTGATTCTAGAGAGAGTGGCGCCATCTGGGCCGTTTGTTAGGAAACGACGCACGGCCTGCAGGCTACATCCGCAGCGCGAATTCTCCTCTCAGCAACGAACCTGTGCCTCGCAATAGTGCGATCACCCTTCAGTACGTAGATATGGAAGGTGTGAAGGCCTGCTTTGATTACATCTGCATTATGCGCACGGCAGAGGACGACTGAAGAGCGGTTGTGAACACCAATAACCAGCAAATAGAGAGGTCGTTGTTGAAACTCAGTGCGTTCTTTTCTTTTAAGAAACGTTATCGCAGAAGCAAAGGGGAGGCTGAGGTAAGTAGGAGGAGGAGGAGGAGAAGGAAAAGGACGTTGTCCGCGTTTCACAAGAGGGAGTCATTGGAGCGGCAGACATTTTAGGCTTGCTCGGGGAGCGTCGCAATTGCGATATAGACTGCGAGTGCGCAGACGGTGAAATGACAGATATATGGGTCGGGTCGTGCTCTCGTGCGTGCTTTAGGGATGGTTGTGCTTCGCATTTGGTGAAGTGATTGCAGAAATTAGTTGTGGCTTTCACTCTAATGCCTGGTTTAAAGAACCGTGCGACACAGATGATTATGATGATGATGATGATGATGATGACAATAAGGCTGTCATCTTTTGAGGTCTCCTGACAGCGGCTCTGCTAACGCCTACACTCCTTTCCATGAGACTGGTCGATCAACCTGGCAATTGGGGAATGCGCAAACGCAGACATGATGGAAGTCATTCAAATGGCGTCAAAAGAAAAACTGATCAACGTACGGTGCAAGAACATTTCGAGGCACACTTGACAAGATGCGGGAAAGTGTCAAATGGTACCTGTGATTGGTGTACACTACAAGAGCGTTTGAAGGGACATTGGAAAAGCTGTGCAAAAAGAGCGAAAAGTCTGCTTAGCAGGAGAAAGTTGTGTCGCGCATAGGAAGAAGAAGAAAAGTGCGTAGCATTTCGGGTCAGAAAAAAAAGTACAATCTAACCTTGGTTTTCGATTGCAAGCGGATCCGATAATGCGAAGCCATCACCAAAGTGCCGCGAGAGGCCATTTGCGAGAACTTACTTCGTCGGGTTTTATTTCTTTCGCGTCATCTATTATTCCGAATTGCCGATCGCGGAAACGATGGGTGGCACTGTTTGGTGGGAACGTAAATCAAAAGGAGCCGAAAGCGAAAGCAGTCGCTTCATAACATGGTTCAGGAAATAAATTAGAGCACGTTACAATAGACATATTTCATGTTTGTAAACAACGGTAGGCGCCGTCGACATACTGAGGCGCTTGTAAAAATATCGCGGCGCCCAGGCTCATGCCTCGCCGCGGTGGTCTAGTGGCTAAGGTACTCGGCTGCTGACACGCAGGTCGCGGGATCGAATCCCTGCTGCGTCGGCTGCATTATCGATGGAGGCGTCGATGTTGTAGGCTCGTGTGCTCAGATATGGGTGCAAGTCAAAAACAACAGGTAGTCAAAATTTTCAGAGCCCTCCACTACGGCGTCTCTCATTATCATATGGGGGTTTTGGGCCATTAAAACCAACTTATCAATCAATCATCAAAGTTAGCATAAGGGAATCGTGGGGGCCCATGAGCGTTCTGTGCGAAGACAGCTCGTCACGCACTGCATTTCACGTTACACGCAGCTGTTCTTATTATTTATAAGCGGGAGAGGAGAGTTTCTGTTTCAACAACAACAGATTTTTTTCTACACTTGTAAAAGATTTTTTTCTACGCTTTTACATTCCTTGCAGCATGTAATAAAGGACAGACAGAACCCGACAGGACAGACAGACAGACAGACAGACGGACGGGACGGACGGAACGGACGGACGGACAGACAGACAGACAGACAGACAGACCGACAGACAGAAGACAGACAGACAGACAGACAGGTAGATAGATAGATAGATAGATAGATAGATAGATAGATAGATAGATAGATAGATAGATAGATAGAAGAATAGATAGATAGATAGATAGATAGACTAGATAGATAGATAGATAGATAGATAGACAGACAGACAGACAGATAGATAGATAGATAGATAGATAATAGATAGATAGTAGATAGATAGATAGATAGATATATAGATAGATAGATAGATAGATAGGATAGTAGATAGATAGATAGATAGACAGAAGATAGATCGATAGATAGATAGATAGATAGATAGAGATAGATAGATAGATACGATATATAGATAGATAGATAGACTGTAGATAGATAGATAGATAGATAGATAGTACGGATAAGATGTAGAAAGATAGACAGACAGACAGACAGATAGATAGATAGATAGATAGATAGATAGATAGATAGATAGATAGATAGATAGATAGATAGATAGGTAGATAGATAGATAGATAGATAGATAGACAGATAGATAGATAGATAGATAGATAGATAGATAGATAGATAGATAGATAGATAGATAGATAGAGTAGATAGATAGATAGATAGATAGACAGACAGATAGATAGATAGATAGATAGATAGATAGATAGATAGACAGATAGATAGATAGATAGATAGATAGATAGATAGATAGATAGAACAGGTAGATAGATAGATAGGATAGATAGGATAACAGATAGATAGATGAAGATAGTAGATAGATAGATAGATAATAGATAGATAGATAGTATAGATAGATTTAGATAGGGAGATAGAATAGACAGAACAGATAGATAGATAGATAGATTAGATAGATAGATAGACTAGATAGATAGATAGATAGATAGATAGATAGATAGATAGATAGATAGATAGATCGTAGATAGATCGATAGAAGATAGATAGATAGATAATAGATAGATAGATAGATAGATAGATAGATAGATAGATAGTAGATAGATAGATAAGATAGAGTATAGAAGATAGAAGAGAGATAATAGATAGATAGATAGAAGATCGTTTTTTCTTTGATAGATAGATAGATAGATAGAATAGATAGACTAGACAGACAGACAGACAGACAGATAGATAGATAGATAGATAGATAGATAGATAGATAGATAGAAGATAGATAGATCGATAGATGATTAGGTGATCGATAGAAGAGAGATAGATAGACTGAGATAGATAGATAGATCGATAGATAGATAGATAGATAGATAGATAGATAGATAGATAGAATAGATAGGACTAGAAGATAGTAAGATAGATAGATAGATAGATAGATAGATAGAATACGATAGATAGATAGATAGATAGATAGATAGATAGATAGATAGATAGATAGATAGATAGATAGATAGATAGATAGCTAGATAATAGATAGATAGGATAGCTAGACAGGACAGACAGATAGCTCGATAGATAGAAGCATAGATAGATAGATAGATTAGATAGATAGATAGATAGATAGCTAGATAGATAGACAGGACTAGACTAGATAGATAGATAGATAGATAGATAGATAGATAGATAGATAGATAGATAGATAGACTAGATAAGAAGATAGAATAGATAGATAGACTAGATTAGATAGAATAGATAGATAGATAGATAATAGATCGATAGATAGATAGATAGATAATGACAGACAGATAGATAAGATAGATAGATCGATATATAGATAGATAGATAGAATGATAGATAGATAGATAGATAGATTAGATCGGATAGATAGATAGATAGATAGATAGATAGATAGATAGATAGATGATAGATAGATAGATAGACTAGACAGACAGAAGATAGATAGATAGATAGATAGCTAGATAAGATGATAGATAGATAGATAGATAGATAGATAGATAACAGGACAGACAGATAGATAGATAGATAGATAGCTAGAAGCTAGTAGGATAGACGGATAGGATAGATAGCTAGATGAAGATAGATAGAAGATTAGATAGACTAGACTAGCTAGACAGATAGATAGATAGATAGATAGATAGATAGATAGATAGTAGATTGATCGATAGATAGATAGATAGATAGATAGATAGATCGTATAGATAGACATAACTAGATAGATAGATAGATAGATAGATAGATAGATAGATAGATCGAAGATAGATAGATCGATTATGATACGATAGACAGGACTAGCCAGATTAGCTAGATAGGAATACCGATAGATAGATAGATAGATAGAATCGGATAGATAGATAGTAGAAGATAGATAGATAGACAGATAGATAGATAGATAGATAGATAGACAGATAGATAGCTAGATAGATAGATAGATAGATAGATAGATAGATAGATAGATAGATAGATAGATGGATGGATAGATAGATAGATAGATAGATAGATAGATAGACAGACAGACAGACAGACAGACAGACAGACAGACAGATAGATAGATAGATAGATAGATAGATAGATAGATAGATAGACAGATAGATAGATAGATAGATAGATAGATAGATAGATAGATAGATAGATAGATAGATAGATAGATAGATAGATAGATAGATAGATAGATAGATAGATAGATGCAGAAGAAGGAAGTGACTAAGCTTGAGCCCGGTACAGCGAGCCAGTCAGCTTGAGTAACTGCTTGCGTTCTTAAAAGCAAAAGAGAACAACCCGACTTTGTTCAATGCCGTTTAGTAAACTAAAATTAAAAAAGCTTAGAAAATTTCAACGGTGTTTTCTAGCTTGTCGTTTCAAAAAAAAAAAGATTTCTCTGCTCTTCCTGCAGGTTATTAAATTATCAACAGTTACCAGAAAGCTTCGATAGCTGAGTTCTGAACAGGTTCGAGTTCAAACACCAGTTCTACACAGACTGTGAAGAAAGGTTTGAAGCGCTAATAGCGCTTGTTGTCACCGTTGGGTGTTTTACGTTTTACATTTTAATGCAGTGCTAGAATTTTTTGTGGCTTCATTTACCTATTTCCTGACATTTACATTCATGGCCGTGAAACAACGCGAATTATATTGACTCTTCTGTAATAATTTTTGATCCGCATAAGGTGTTGTGCTTGATGATCAGACACACGGTAAACTGTACGGCTATATTTGAGAGGGTAAATATTTTTCATTGTTCAAACTTTCATGATGTATATCAAACGAGATGGTATGAAAAATTACATTATATTCTTGAAAAACTGTGTGCTATTTTCGAGATCTTCTTATTTAAAGCAAAAAAAAAGTATACTGATCCTGGTGGAATACATGCACACCTGTTCGATTTATGCTGTGCACATCATCAAGACAGTGGAAATCAAGTTAAGCAGATAGCGCCAATTACGGCTCACGCTCGGCAAGTGTGTCGCCTATTATATCGAGAAACGCATTACTTCAAAGACTGAGCTTTGTGAACAATTCCTTAGCAACGAACGGGTGGCTGATACCATCTGGCATCATCCACCTTTGTAGCATTTTATGCAGAAATAGTACATACTATGCTAACAAACGGTTAGCTGTCGTAATAGCGCCGGTACGCTGGAGATAGAGATGAAGGATGACGATCAAAGCAAGGCTCGAGTGATGCTGGCTGCGTTGAGCCCTTTTCTTGGTGGGGGGAAATGATGGGACAATAGTTTATTTTTTTCCTACCAGTTTGCTCGTGCAAAAAAAAAACGCTTTGAAAAATTGGAAGACACTCCAATTTTGCTTTCAAGTGTAGAAGGTGACAGCGTAAGCCAGTCCCACTTGTATCGCCCTCCCAGTCGCTTCACTACTCGTTTCACGGACACTTCAACAGTATCCTTAGGAAAGCAACGTCGGTGCGCGAACACTGGCCATTTCAAACTATCCTAGAATCCCTATTCTAAGTACAGGTTTGAAATGGTCACCAAGCCGTAATTTTTTTTTTTTTTAGAAACTTGCGAAGTGCACACTGCGCGTTCCTAAGGCAACACACGCACTCACAAAGCTGCGCCCTTTTTTTATGCTGTTGCAGATTGTGAATTATTATGCGAGCGCTCTGTAATTGGTTACTGCGAAGAAGATCAGGGTTCGACTACACCCCGCCACGCTGGTCTAGTGGCTAAGGTACTCGACTGCTGACCCGCAGGTCGCGGGATTAAACCCCGGCTGTGGCGGCTGCATTTCCGATAGAGGCGAAAATTCTGTAGCCCTGTGTGCTCAGATTTGGGTGCACGTTAAAGAACCCCAGGTGGTCAAAATTTCTGGAGCCCTCCACTACGGCGTCTGTCATAATCATATGGTGGTTTTGGGACGTTAAACCCCACATATCAAACAATCAATGGGTTCGATTCTCATTCAAAATGACAATTTTTATTTGTTTCGTTTATTTATTTGTATCTATCTCTATTCTTTATTTCCGGACAACGCCAATTTCTCGCTCACAAGCAACGACAATGGCTCCTTCATCACGTCTAGACCAACTCTAGCCAGAATTTAAGCTTCGAGGCCTGAATTAACAAAAAACATATCGTAAAATTTTTCGCAAGGCGACAACGATTGCAAAATTTCATAAGATCTACCAGTTCGAGCCAGAATCTAAGCTTCGGGGCCTGTATTCATCGTAACATGTTATCGTAAAACTATTCGCAACAGGAAAAATGGTCATATCATTCTGTAAATCTTAGTGACCAGTGGATAATAATTAAAAACGTTGTGAACTCGGCCCCATGCATCTGTGCTTCCTTTGAAAATTTTGTAATAATTTCTAACAGATCCTAAACAACAGCTTAAGGTGCAAAGTTCAACTTTTCAAAATTGCTCGTTTTTTTTGTAGTTTATGATAAACGGCGTTGAATTCTATCCAAGAATTTTCCATTCCTACGTAATGAGTGTATACCATTCACGCTGGGAAATCTCGAAAAACTGGGCTTGCAATTAACAGAAGCAGTTAATTTTCAGTTTGGATACTCTACTCTGGTATACAGCCACAGTGGCGTTAGATCTGCTATTGACGAATTGATGATTAGCCAAATTCTTCTGCTAGTATTTCATTATCTTTAATTTAAAACTGCAATTTTTACAATAATGAAGCAGAGCAGCCCAGTGGTAACCTATAAAGTCCAATTTAAAAAATTTCATTTTCCGCTTGATTCTCCTGCGTCTTGTATCTCTGTATCCCTGCATTTCTGAATAGCTCCCTGCGTCCCTGTATCTTCCCTGCGCCCTATCACGGACGGGGGCGCTCAGAGAAAGAAACTGGGCACATTGGAGAGCGCGCGTAGCACGAGATTCCGGAAACACGCAAGGAGCACCATCTGGAATGGCAGCGCATCTGCGCCATTCCGGAGCTCGCATCGCGTTGCGGACGGGCTCGGTTTTCAATAAACGCGCGGAAGCTCGGTCCAGTCGCGGCGTACGGTCGAGGACTCCTCTTCCGCGCGTGCAACGACAATCAACGGATCGCGTTCCTTCGCAACGCATTTTTTGGTGCGAATAAACAATTTCTCCGGCTCTTCCTCGCCAGCGGCTCCATCGAGGCGAAGTGAGCGCAGATGGTTGCTTATGCACGCGCTCAAATTGGCAGGGAAAGAACTCGAGTGGCGTGACATATAATCGATCCTGTCATTCGACGCATGGAGCTCGCCTGCCTCAAGGAAATCGTTGAATGGAAGAAAAAGAAGAGGGAAGGGGGCAGTTTTCACGCTGTGGTGGTGTATCCGCAAAGCCTCGGTTTACTGAAGTGCATGGGCCACACGTTCGATCGAGGCTGGAACCGTTTTAACAACATGGCCGGCCGAGCAGTCACGTTGTTACTATCTGCCTGCTCTCACATGACAGCCCTCGTTCTGTCGGATAACCTCGCTATTTACCAATCAGTGATATCAAGCCTTCAAGCCACTACATCTGGTTACTTTCTTGAATGTTTACTCGTTTGAAAAGGCACCTCTTTTTCCCGAACAGTCACTTGATAAGTAGGCCTCAAGCCTCACTTGTTTATTGTTTGAGCTTTCGGGCTGGAAGAAGACTACCGTGAAATGCACCCCAAGTGCCCGGTTCAGGCGACAACATCAGATGTTCGAAGCACATCTTCGTGGATGAATTCAACCGTTCAGCGACTGACAACATGTCTGCGGATTAAAAGTGCACAGTTTTAGCACTGAGCTAGCATTACGCTGAAGTTTTCATATTACATCCACTTTGTATTCGTATTCCTTGTATCAAGCACCTGAATACAAGTATTTCACGTGTCAGTTCCTCAATATGGCAATGAGGAACGCAGTGGTCGGTAGAACTCACGATTTATTTTTGACTCCTTCACGTGAAACTAAATCTAAATACAATGGCGTTGTCGCATGGGTCTCCCCCCCCCCCCTACTCTTGTCGAAATTCCGCTGCCTTGGCCAAGATTCAAACCCGATCCTCGATCTAGGCAGCGCTATGCCATAGCTGCTAAGCTATCTCGATGGGTCTGCCCGACAAAAGTCGATGTTTTTCGCGAGAGTACGGGGCGCTCTGCTTTTGATGGAACGCGCCCACTTGGAAACCCTTTTAGCCTCTCACTAAAAAAAATGGATGCTAGAAGAAAAGAAAAATCGCGATGCTGGATGTTCTACCTCATGTATCTCACGCTTTACCCCGACTAACACTTGACTTACGCCTGCTCTAGGACCACAAGACTTGAGCTCAGCTCCTTGCTTGTCCTTCAAGTAAATCTGTAGTATAGCATCCCGAAGAATGGAGCAAGAGAAACGACAGACAAATAGGAGACTAACAACAAAGCTAACAATGTCTTCATGCCATCGTTTTTTTCCTCAGCCTAATATTCCATCTGATTCGGTTTTTTTTTTATTCTTCATTCTCTAGACTGATGCTTGTGAGGTCCACGGGACGGCTTTCCGCTCTCCCATAGTAGAGTGCCTTGTACTGTGAGTTGTTAACTTTTTTCTAAACACACAGACAAGTGTGCTCCATGAGAAGTACAGGCGTTCGCCAGTGTCCGTAATTTTTGGCAACAGGGCCTCATCAAGTGGGAGGCCCACGAGACGGCTTTATGTTCTCCCAGAGTACATCGTGCTCTAAATCGTTCAAAACTTTTTCTAAACACACAGTCGTGTCTGTGTTGAGACGGCTTTCTGCTCTCCTGTAGTAGAGTACTAAGTGCTCTGAATCGTTAAGCTTTTTCCCAACACATTCATTCAGCTGCTTTCCAATGATGCAGCACATATACTCTTGTACGCTGCCATACAAAGCCCGCGCTGTGTGCAACAGAACACCCTACACCCTCGCCTTGTTCACACATTGAGGTGGAAAGAAGTCATCCATCATAGGGCTAAATCTCGTCTGGCACATCCAGAGTAAGCATTCTTATGTGGCGCTGAATTCGAGGACCCGCTTTTTGTTTTTACGGTGGCATTTTTTTATAACGAATGCCCAGATACATCAGAAACCTTTAATTCCCGAACACTGTTTTCTTTTTGCTTTCGTCGCCATCCCCGTCTTCTTCTTCTTCTTCTTTGTTTGTTTGTTTGTTTCCCGGGGATGATGGCTCATACCCACTCAGGGGGATTGGCCAAGAAAGTGTAGTGCAGTTTTTCTGTGATCACTTTAACTATGCGTAATGAATTAATTGGTAATATAATGACTAATGTAGGAAAACCACATAAAAAGAGAGCCAACGAGAAAAAGTCTTCTTCTTCTTCTTCTTCTTCTTCTTCTTCTTCTTCTTCTTCTTCTTCTTCTTCTTCTTCTTCTTCTTCTTCTTCTTCTTCTTCTTCTTCTTCTTCTTCTTCTTCTTCTTCTTCTTCTTCTTCTTCTTTCTTCGGAAATTTTCCGCCAACCAGACTCGCTTTAACGACGCAACAAAAAAACCTTCCCAGGGCTTCTCTGATAAGAGCGCCTCAGGTAACAGTCTACCAATAGGCGTAAGTTTCAGCCCACGATAACCGCACCACACGCAGTCAAGCACACCTTCCTTACGATGTTCGGAGGAGCATTATCTAGAGTTCCTTAAGAGCAATCACGCGTCCTTAAAAGCGAACAGTGTGCCCCCTTCAATTCGCGCGGGACGCTTGCGGTTTACACGTGGAAAGTTATATAAGCGTGCGATAAATTGAGGATGCAGGAGCGAGATGAAAAGCAAGGGGTGGCGCTGAGGACGTGATTACGTTGTCGCTTGCTTTGCGATACCACAGTTTTGTCGCCCAAAGCGAAGATAAACGCGCATTATAGCTTCCTTCTCTCGGTTCATCTCTCTTACTCTCGCTAGCTGCGCTTTGGGGAGGCGCGCATTACTCCAGAAAATAGAAAGAAAAGCCGACGAAGCCTCCCTTTCCAGCTCCTTCACGGCTCCAAGGTGCGAAGGAAGCCAAAACAGCAAGTGCCTCCTATTTGCTGACGGCATGGCTGCCGAGCGACGACGGAAAGTAAACCCCGCTTCCAAGTATACTTGGTATTCCTTTATCGGATCCGGAATCAGCTGGATCAAAACACGGTCTTCAAAAGATGCACTAAGATGCAAAAAAAAAAAGAGACGAAGGAACTGAAAAAGAAAAACGCGCACTCCTCTCCTCTGCCGGTACAGCGCTGGATGAAACGCGCCTCCAGCCGTACAGCGATAACGTCGCCGCCGCCGTGGAGTTGTCCGTTGGTGCCCAAGGGATTGCGTCTTCGTCCCGCTAGATAACGGTGTCACCTGTACACAAAAGACAGCAGGCACTCTCACTGCTTTGGCTCGTACGGTTGAGCGCCCCAGACGCAGTGACGAAGCAAGAAAAGTTTTTTCTCCGTTGAGTTGCTTTCTAGAACCGAACACAGCGTGTCGTCCCAGCGGCTCGAAGGCAAAAAAGGGATGTCGTATCTTGCAAGCATCTTTAGAAAAAGAAATTTAATAGCGGGATCTGGCGATCCTGGTTTCGCAGCCACTGATTTAGCATATCGCTTCAGATAGCAACACTCTTTAGATAAGTGTTTCACACGTCTCCGTGCGCTTAGTCTCAAGGACACGTCAGCATCTTCGGGACGCGGTCCTTGAGTTTGACGGGGACGGTGCTGCACCCCTGGTGGCACAGTTCGAATTTTACCTAAACCACTGACGTTCATTTATGACCGCCTGAATACGCAACAAAAATTGTAATGTTTCCTCTATCTTCGTTTCTTGAAAAGTTAGTTAGTTAAACATATCTAATTAAACAATATTTGAGAACACCAAAAATAGTTTAACTCCAGGCAATGGTGAGCAACATTCATTTGGTCGCGTCATGATTACGTGTTCCGGCATATTTTTAAACTCTGGCTAAAGTTACGTGGGACACCCTGTATATGTGTGCACCATTTACCACTGAATAACTCTCAATTGACCCAAAGAAAACATTATTGAAAAAAAGCTCGTATATCTCGCTTGTAGTTCTGCAGCATGAAAAAAAAAGATAAAGCTAGTTCCCCCTTATTTCCTTTTCAAAGTCAACACTTTCTTCTTTATATTAACCGCCACTTTCATGGCCGAATCCCATGGTGGGTGAGAGCCATATATCAAGCAATAAGCAGGCAAGCGAACAATCTTCTTCCACCACATCAAGCTGCTTCCGGCGTCGACGCCCCCACTGCAATGTTTGCGACAATCCGAGGATAATCTGAGGTTTTTAGTGAAGTGCATTGGAATTCGCTACCATCACCGGTATCGTTGAAGTCAGCTGACGCCAAGGAATGAAACGGCGGACAAACTTCGATGAAAACGCCGTACGAGTTCCGCCTTTTGATGCCACCACGTGTCGCACGAACAACTGCGGAACAGCTCCGACGGAATCCTATAGTCACGCTGAAGCAAGGCGGGCTCTCATACGTGCCCAGACACAAGAATAACGTGCTGCTACGCGTGAAAGAAACGCTGCAGGTCAATGTACATTCAACCGCGTTCACTACATTTCGTATGGTTTATAAATCTCCCAGCCTTACTTCGTATAGCAGTCCGATGTGTTGCTCCCGCATTCATTGCTTCGGCCTCGTGCCGAAACTGTGGCCTTTTTTCTAAAGTAGGCAACCCTGGGGGAGTAAACAACTATGTTACCGAAAGCTAAATTACGAAGTAACGTTTGTGCATGTCTGTATGTGTGTGTATGTGAGCGTGTTCGGTGCCCATCAGGGCGCGCAAGGAGCATCCCGCCAGACTAGCCTCGGGGCTCCATTCCGTATGCAACGGAAAGCCTGGTTCGTTTGCCGATCCTCGCGGAGCAACCCGGGATCACGGGGCGCGGCTTCGGCACCTCATTTGATTTGCCGAGGTTCTCCTCTCTCTTCTCGTAATCGTTCTTTCCCGAAGAGTGCCCCACGCTGCCTGCATCAGAACCAGCCCCGCTGAAGCGAGCGGCCGGCGCCTTTTTCCGCAAGCAAATTAGCCCGCTCGACTTCTTGACCCGGAATGAGTCGGCAGCAATCGAATGAATGAGCAGGACTCCGAGGTAGCGTCTGAGTGCGCGAATGACCCAGCGCGTAAAAGCTGTGGTACAGAACGAGCGGCCGAGTGGGTGGGCGCAGCTATGGAGGACCAGTGAGCGATGTTGTACGGCTGGTGTTGGCTCAGCGGCGTCAGCATCGTCGTACGCTGCCACGTGGCGTTTGCGCGCGCAGACCGTTAACGGACAGAGCGTCAGTTGGTGCGTACGTCGGGTAATTACAGCGGGAATCCTTCCCTAACTTGGCTGCGCACAGATCCAAATGCCGTTCATCATTCCTTGCTGCGGGTATAGCTCTGCAAAACTCTCTCTAATTCTCGCCATAACAGTTATGCGTTCAGGAAAGAGTCGTCTACTTTGAGATCGTCGAAGTAATCTAAAGTTGCCCATCAACCAGCGAAATTCCACCATCATCGATCCCGAGCAGCAGGCCGAAATGATTTCCCAAAAGAATCATAGGCCTATAACGCGTTGAGACCCCTAAGTTGAATGCCTCGTACTATTTTTCACTGACAATACACGACACCCGTTGTTCCTTGAGAGTCTGGTTCAGTTGTTCGACAGCTTGACTTGCTCCTTTTTCAAAGCTTGGAAAAGGCTCAAGTCGGATATTTGTGATTGCATCGATCATCGTTCACATATGAAACATAAACCAACAACGCTCTCTATGCCTCTGTTTTAACTATAGGCAGAAGGTGTGGCCAAGATGAAACCTTGCATAAATAAAAAATCCTGCCGCTGGAGCAAATGTTTTGACTGATCGACTTGTCGTAGTAGAGGCAGCAACTGTCATTTGTATATTTGTGAAACTCAACCATTATCTACAAAATGGTTCTAACGCCTGAGCGATCTGTTTGACAGATGTCAGTGTACTATAGTGGATGTGAGCGAATACGTCTAGCAAACTCGGGTATATTAATTATTCCTTCACATAAAACTGTTTTTGAACGCGATAATGCCTTAACATCAGCGTATAGAAAAGTTTACGCACACATCGAACAAAAATAGACGAATACATCGAACATCAGGGAGTGTGAAGGGCCTGCAGAAGTTGCCTTTCCAGGATAAATAGTCCTCTTATGTTTACGATGAGGTACTTTCGCGCGGGCATCTAGGAAACTGAATAGCGTGATTAAGAGGGCGCCGCGCAGAGCGAGTCGAAACTATTACTTGTCATGCTATGTTTTCTCCCACGATGATTTGTCGCGGCAGCTGTGAGGCGTCGCCTTTAACCCTTTGTTAACGCAGTGGCTGTCACAAAACGGGTAAGTCTGGCTGTTCTTCACAAATCTGGAGATAATCAACACAGTGTAACGCAAAGAATATGAGTCTGACGTCGCCGCTGTGAAAAGCATGCCAAGAAGCACGCTATGGTGTTGAAAAACAACGGCAACATTGGGGCTAGGGCCAGCCCAGAGGCATCCGGCACGCTACGATCATGCAAAGCTGCTTATTGTAATGTTGAGTCACCGTTTACATCTATACTGTATTTTCTCGCCCACAATTCGTGCCTGCCTGCGTATAACCTGCATCCCCCTACTGCAAACGGCGGAAAGAAAAAAAAATAAACCCAAGCCTGCACATAATTTGTCTTCGTCGCATTATTGTACAGTACTGCCGTGAAGCCAGCTTGCGCACTAAAATTAGGGTGTATATATGTATTTGTTTTTTCACAGTTTATATGGCATTACAAGGTATATCAGCCTAATTCCTGTTTTTAGTTCGATTTATATATGGGGGCTGGACTGTACGTTAATTATTTAAGGCTGAAAAACGCACACTTGAATCCAATTGCAAGTGCTGTAACTTCTTGAAAGGAACACGAAGCGCGAAAAACATGGAGATATATGTGGCATAAAATTGTAAACCCCACCCAAAGACATTACTAAACTTTTCTTACCGACTACGATCGTAACTGTTAAATAGTTGAGGTTCTGCACCATTGATATTTCATTTAAGGTGTGTCATCCAAGAAAGGAAACCACGAAGTTTAAACTGCAGCCAACAAGCCTGGATTCGTCAGCGAAGAAAAACACTGAACATTTTTTGGTGGTGGCACGTAACTAGTTCTGATCAAAACCTTAGTTTAGGAATTTAAATTATAAGCCATTTAAGGTTATCAAAGCTATTGCGAGTCATCGAATCTTGGAACGTTCCAACGAAAGGAGGACATGCTTCAAAGGCTATGCGTCTCCCTATACTACCCAACCTCACACGAGGACACTCATTGCGATCGAACTGCAAGCCACCTACCCTCTACTGAGCAAATAAAGCTTTCGGGGGGAAAGCTGGAAGGTTTAGAACAAAGAAGACACAGCTAGCAAGAAAAAAGATAACACACCTCGAAGGCGATAACCGAAGGGAACTTGAATTGTCTGCGCTTCAAAAGAGGGGAACGATCTAAGCGACTTTGAGAGCGCAATAGGGAGTCACTTCCAAAGATTTACGACCGAAGACACTCAAGAGCCTTTTTTTCCCCCAGTGCGCGCTCCTTCAGTGCCGTAATACATACGCCCAATGACCAGAAGGTTCGAGACAAGCACCATCGATGCTTCATTTAGCACCGCAGTGTTTCATGGCCACTATAGCAGTCTTGGGAACGCTTCTTCTTGGCTGTCGGAGCGCCTTCACTTTGTTCGGCCGGCGATAGCGACACATAAAAACGTTCGCCGGACACACGAGCGCCCACTGTCAAAGGGGCCCTCCCCTCCTCCACCCACGTGCTCCCTGTCAGCGTTCTCCCTATTTTATCCCCAAGGCCGCGCACCAACACGGTAGAATCCGGGAGCAGGTCTTCCGAGAGAAGAGCCAAGGCGTTCTACCTATCCGTCTATCTCTCTCCTCCAGACGGGTCATTCGGGAGCGTGCAGAGGAAACGATCAAACAAGAGGATCAACATTGACTTTCGGGGCACTCGAGAGAAAGAGAGAGTGTGAGAAGAGGGTTTCCAGCATAGCGGACAGGTATAAAGCTGTCCACTCGCTCTGTCACCGCTTCTGTCACAGCGCCTCCCGTTCCTTCTGCAGGGGCTCTCAAATCACAGCTTACTTTTCCTCACCACGGTGCCCTATACAGGGAGGTGGACCAGCCCCATTGCGAAGCGCGGATGGCTGTCAGCGTTCCATTGAGATGAGCCTGCAGGCGTCACCTCGTGTACACCACTACTATTCCGCACCGCTGCCACTGCTGCGACAGCAGCCGCCTCAGCTCCGCGCGTGAGTTCCAGTGCGTGCGCGTGTGTGTGCGTGAGAACGCGACACTTGGTCTCCGAGACCTCTCTCTCTCTCTCTCTTCAGCTTGCTCATTATTCACTTTCCCCGAGACGCCTCAGGCTCTTCGTGGATACGAAGAAGCCGTCGTCTTGGGAGGATCGTCTTTTCGGTAAATAAATTAGCCCGACAGCCGCGTCGTATGCCCGTACGTATACACCCTTACTTATTCCTTTTTTCTTCTTTTTTTTTCTTCGGGATCGCGCCCTGTTCATTTTGCTGCGCGTACGTATACGTACCAGCCGGGCGGGCAAAAGGCACGCAGGAATTAGTTTTGGGTGTGCGAGGCTCCGTGTGATCTCCCACACGACGTCTCCGAGAATTCCGGACGGCCCAGTGACAACGCATCAATTATTGGGGGCGAGGGATGTGTTTCCTGGAAGGGCCCCGAGGTACGAGAGCAAGCGATGTACTTAATACAGGAGAAGACTTCACTTTCGCGCTCTTTTTTTCGTACTCAACACGCCCTGGTCGCCACCGGTGCACGTGACTGCAAAAGAATCCGATTCAACAATGGTTGGAGCTCGCGCGGGATGGCCGATAATGCAAGCTGAACAGCATATGGTCTAGGAGAAGTTACAAATGGCATCCTTGTTTTACTTTTCGCTCACCGACTGCGCGTGGCTGATATAACAGCGGTGAATCAAGGAGGGGCATTGATTGATTTGTGGGGTTTAACGTCCCAAAACCACCATTTGATTATGAGAGACGCCGTAGTGGAGGGCTCCGGAAATTTTGACCACCTGGGGTTCTTTAACGTGCACCCAAATCTGAGTACACGGGCCTACAACATTTCCGCCTCCATCGGAAATGCAGCCACCGCAGCCGGGAATCGAACCCGCGACCTGCGGGTCAGCAGCCGAGTACCTTAGCCACTAGACCACCGCGGCGGGGCAATCAAGGAGGGGCAATAGGGTAGGATGACTATATAAGCTTAGTTTCTATCAGACACGAAAGTATAGGCCGACAATCCATCCCACCCTCTATCCCTGCCTCTCTCTATTTCTTGGTGTATTTAAGCACTGAGTGTCCCGTAGGGCTGCAGACACGAATCCAGTCTCAGCAGCAGAATACCTTAGTGAGTGAGACACTTCAGCGCGCAACAATAAATTGATTTTTCCCGCAATCAGTGCAGTTAACCTGGAAGTATCATTAGGTACTCTAAGGTTTACAACATTGAACCGCTTGAAGATGTATCAGTCCCGTTATTTTTCTTTATTTATTTCACTGCAAGACTCGGCAACCAACCAATGCCTGAGCACTGATATATGACAATCGATGTTGGTTGTTAGTATCCGCGAAAACGACTTACGCTAGCACTTCACGAGAGCCAACTTCAACCTATCACAAGGCTGGCCGCATCATTAGCAAAGTCGGATGGTAAATGGCAAGACCTTACGAACGAAAAGCATTGTGCAATCGACCCCCAGCCGCAGGGGACAAGAGTCTTTCTTGTTTTGTTTTTTCGTGAATTCGGGGCGCCAACTTCGCACTTTCCTCGCACGCGAATGAGTCTCTTCGAATAAAACCTCGAACAACTGAGTAATTGAGCTCAGTGTGTGTGTTGGAGAGGAAGGGGGTTGTTTTGACGATGTCATATACGCGATGCAATACGGTCCGTAAATCTGGAATCCCATCTGGAATCCCAGCCAGTGATACGGACAATGCCGTCGACTTTCACTCGCTTCGCTTTATGAAGCACGGGGTTCCTTTCTACGACCAGCTTGGGAAACGCGGCGAACTGCAATATCGGCGTTCGGAGAGCTTCCTGGAAGGTGCACTAAAGAGCAACTAGCGCTCGCCACTTTCAGCCACGCACGGCCAGACGCGCGCACAGATTCGACGCTGGTAGCCCGACTCCTATAGTGTTATGTGCGGCGACATCTGGTGGACCGAATCCCATTGTGCTGCTTCGCAATTTCTCCCTATAATGCCACCAGTGTGCATGCGGCGATAAGAGAGCAGGAAAGAGCCTAGGCCGAAGATATATATAAACGCGTATAAAAAACGCCGGTTTATCAGCGGCCACCGCAAGACCCATCGATTATTCCCCAGCCACAATTCCTTTCTCTTATTTTTGGAAAAATAAAAAAATAAGATGCCAGACAGACGAAAGAGGAGTTAGGGAAGAAATAAATGAAAGCATTTCACGAAAACCGATGATGCCGCACGACTCGACTCGATAGCGGCGCCCAGAAGAATAACGGGCATGAGAAAACATAGGGGACGTAAATATCGCGAGGGAGCATCTGACGACACTTCATACACCGTTCGGTCCGTGTCATCACCAATAGGCGCTCTCCCGTCCCTCCTCCTTACATCCTCTCTCTGTCACTTTTCTCGCCTTTCCCAGTCGCTTCTTTTTTTCCCCAATTGGAAAGGAATAAAGCGAGAAAAAAAGCGCTTGTAACATTGTAACGCCTGTTCCAATCGGGAGAAATTTTGCGAGCGAGCGATGAAGAGGGTACACTCGTAAAAGAAGGTAGGAAAAGGACTCGAACGCAACTGTTGGCATGCCTTTGCCGGCTCCCCTGTTATACGTCAGGTTGGTTCTTTGCGCTACAATATCAGGAGCTCAATCGAGTTTTTTTTATTTGTTGTTATTTGTCTCCACTTGATGGTCTGACCTTTCGCAGACGCATATCGATCATCGGTGCCCTCACCCGACAACAGTCGCCGGATACGACGGGATCACAGTATGGACACAAGGATTCTGCGCCCGCTGTTCGTTTCCCGTGCAGTCTTGCGTGCGCTCCTGAGGACTGTGTTCGCAGAAGTGTTCGTAAGTTTTATGTGACAGAGAAGGGAAGATCCTACTCATATCTGTCACACCAAGACGGAAGCTACGGTAATAACGTGTAATTTTTATGAATCGGCCGTATTCCTGACAGTGTTGTGGAGCAGGGACGAAATAAGAGGGCATTTTTGCCGTAAAGTCGAAGCAACAAATGTAATAGCAACGAAATTAAATGTTATACGACGTAATGCTGCCAGAGGCTCATTCCTTTAGCATGTGACCTCGCATGACCCGGAACAACTATAGCGCGAGAAAACACGGCACTTGCGGCTAGCCAGCCGAGCTTCCTGCCGTTTGTGGCTTCAACGCTAATTTTGCGATTAGAACGCAACGCGTACAAATACGTATGAGCCTGCTGTTGATCGCTGTCCAAATACGATGCGCGCGACCGCACTCCATCTCACCCGGCCGGTCAACATGCGCAATTTCTACCGGAACCATGCGACCCCGCCTCCAGGAACCCTGCATGCACCTTCCATACAACTACGTTTTCTCCCCACTTGAGCTTCTATTGTCGGCAGAGTCCACACGTTTTCACTTGCACAATGAACGTACGGCGCATGGTGTGACGTCATCAATTTGAGCTTAATACGAAGTCTTACGGCAACCGAAGAAATTCACCTGCACTGCTCATTTAATCGATGTCACCATAAAAGTTCGCATCAACAAGCCCCTGTATTCAAAAATCCACCTTGCACGAGAAATGTTCGTAAGAACAAACGTTTATCACTCCTGACGCTAAACATAGCTTCGTGGAAGCGCTCGGTAAATTTTCGATGGCGCTTCGTTCTAGTAGACTCCTGATTATCTCAGATGGTATAGAACCACTGGTTTGACCCAGATTCGAATCTCTCAAAAAAGACAAAATATTCCTCGACTATAGGAAGCTACCTTTTATTTAAAAAGTGGTGTACATTTACTGTGTAGTTTCGTGCTATAAACGGGCAGATGGCAATGTTCCATAAACGCACCTCCTATGCTTGTCTCAAGAATTCCATCCGTGATCCACAGACATTCGATAGCAATTATATGGACACTCTCGGCTGTATTTCGCCGCCGGCGTCAGCGTCATGCACCGTATATGTATACGTATCTATATATACGAAAACGAAAGAAAGAAAAAAATCCAGAAAAAAAGACTTCAGCGTGTGGAATCGAACATGGAACTTCTCCGTCGTGATTATGAGGCAATTAACCACTAAGCCACCGAAGGGTACCTCCCTGAACGATCAAACAGCAAGCTATTTATATCTACCACTTACCGCTGTTGGCGGGAATCTCGGTGGGGAACTATTGTGTTTTTAGCATTTTCGGCAAGATGGCGCAATGAGCGCGCGGCAGTTCTCATCTCTCGCGCGTACTTTGGCCCGCTTAGAGAATAAGGGGGGTGTACGCTCGATCGCGCGCCCTTATCTTGCAGTGGGGAGAATCGCGCGTCTTGGCTGGCGTTAAGCTTGCACTGGTACGATTCAGTTAAATTTACTGGGCGCACAAAGGTCACCGCAATCGTTGCATAGCCTCCGTTTGCGAAAAGGACGCGCTTTTCAGACACAGCGAAGCAACAACTGAGGCGCTTATTCCCGTTCATCTGTACCTGTGAGTACGGTTCGTGCGTCATTTGAGCGCGAGAAACGCGGGGCACGTTTCGATGTTCTTGTCATTCTGCGCGTGACCTTCCATAATGTTGCTATCGCGTTAATTGCTTCGCATTTGCGGCAAAACTGCCACTTTTGTTTTCTCAAGATATACCCTTAACGGCTCCACAAGACGTAAGACAATTGCGCCTTTTTTATGCCACACACGAAAGAGCTCACAAATATTTCAGGCGCTCTTTTTTGTGCGAAGAGACTCAACGTATTGGGTTGCGTGCCTGGATAAAGATCTAAATGTAAAGGGAACTCTACAATAGAAAAATGAACTGAAGTGCACATTACGAAGCCTGTGTCTCAATTAAACTGATTGTTTTCGTCAAATCCTTCGTGAATAGAAGTCACTAAAGCCTTTTGTGAATACCTTCACGAAAACCCTCAAGACAGTCTTTTGTGAAAGTAACTCCTTTGTTCATGGTTTCGAGTTTGTTTGTTTTTTCCTTAATGCATGATGACAACTTATAAAATCTTACGCGATGACTGGACAATAACTATACTTTGTTAAAAATTATTTGAAATAGTTCTAACGATCCAGCAACAAAGATTAACGAGAAAGTAAAAAGCGAGTACTCGGGCAGAATCACTGCTGCATAACTACAATCGTCATCTGGCTTGCTCGAGTTTTCTTTCTTGGCTCTCGCCGTTTTTCTGTCACAAGGGCTTCGTCTTGCTGATAGTTCGCACGACATTCGTGACCTGGGAGTGCCGGACCGGCGGTGAAAGTACGCGAGATAGATGACAATTATATAAATGCGTGGTATAATAAGTACTCCCCAAAGGGTATTGCTTTTATTTGTTTTTTACTTCAGTGTACGGGAAGAGCAAAAAAAAGAGAGAGAGAAACTGTGCGCCGTGCCCGGCTAAAACAACTGCAGCAGCTATACTACGACTACCGAAACAAGATAAATGAATAGCAGAAAAAATATGATAAAAAGAGGTGAAACTCCATGATAGCGCTCCTGCCTTTGATCCTCTCGGAAGCATCCGTGAAATTGTCGAGGGCGGAGCGAAGTGCCGCTTGGCCGGCAACCAATAATGTCAGCCTTTCGCACAGACAACAGAGTAATATACGTCCTCGCTCTCTTCCCCATTCTCCCCCTCTTTCTTCTCACTCTTCACCTCACTTTTAACTTTCACTTTGTTTCGACTCAATTTTGTGTGCTCCACTTTTTCGTTGTTTCTTTTCCAATCCGTTCAAATCGGTGCCGTGTCTTCTTTCATTTACGTTCAACGTTGTGAGCCTCCTTGCTCGTTGTTCTTTCCGTACTAGTCCATTACGCCTCGAACCAACCTCCTCAATGCACCCTCGTCTATATTGGATATACTATACAGTCGCGCTCTGAAGCTGCGCCGTACTGCCCGTAAGGAGAACCTATCTGGCCCTTTCCTACACCAGCAGTAATTTTGTAAACTTCTCACTGAACGAGACGAGTGATTCGCCGTGATCACTTCGAGGGGAACAAACAAAGCTGGACCCCTGACGTTACTCGAGTGCTCTATGTTGTCGAAAACATGTATTGTGCGTGGAATATAAACGCTGACCTACACGAATTGCGTCATCGTAATTCTGGATGCGAGAGAAGCGGTCGGATTTCGTAACGCTTCTTTCGTGACACTTCGATTCCGATGCCATCCCCTAGGCGTGACATTGGGTTCCAGGAATCGATGACAGCTTTAAGCATCTCCATGCAGCGTATACGTCACCGAAAATGTATCTGAAAAAGCGTTGCAGCCGAAAGCTTATTATGGATAATAAACTTGCTGGGATATCAAAACCCGGTTAGTGCCTTCGGCTGGACTACAGTTGGTTTGCACTACAATTGGTTGCAACATGCACTACGGACTACGTATAAGCACGCAGGACAAACGCTAGACTTCACTGACGTCTATAGTGTTTGTACTGTCTGGTTCTGTGCATAGCCTGTAGTGTGCGTTCGTTAGAACTTTTTACGTATTAATTGTATCAGTGTAATTGACTGGCGCAGCTAGTATGGACTCAATGTGGAAACAACGGGCAATAAGTGGACACAACACAGGAAGAGTCGAAAACACGAAATATGCACTAAGGCCAAAGCATCGCGGAATTGTGGAAGAACTAAGTCTTATTTTGGCACGAAGTGCACACAGACAAGCTTCTGTCCCGTACAAATTCAGAACTTCACACTAATACAGCTACAATATAGCATCTTCACAGTTGCATAGTTGCCGCTGGATGCCACAGTTGGTAGCAATACAAAACGGTACTTCAAAACAGTTCCATTTCTTTGTAAGCGCACAGTAAGCTACAACGTGTTCCACCGATGTCACACGAGAACTTCTGGTCGCAACCGGAACCGATCAGGATCAAATTTCTTCATGAAGATCGAAAATGCTTGCCACTACACGATCCAAACTGATAAATATCAAGTTTCCCAGAGAGGACAATGAAATAGCGATGTGGAAGCAACATCACAATTCCACGATGGCGATCATCTTGATCTTAAACGAGCCTGACTGTTATTAAATGTGATTTTGTAGCAAATCCGCATCGAGCCTAATTATGAAAGGCCTTGGTTTCTGTCAAGAGTGCCCGTATGACACCGCTAGAGCGTACTCAACGTTTCGAAAGTGATGCTATTTTTTTCTGAACAAGGATGTTTATGGTAACAGTTTGAACATTTCTTATTAAAAACAGAATGTTGATTGTCACAAGCGTGTTTGCAGCGCAGTTTATCCGAAATCTGTATGAACATGAGTCTTTATTTCAGTCTAGAAACAAACAAAACCTAAACGAATGATTGTGCAAAGCCATACCATTACTTCGAAAAATCATGAATACAGATCGAACGCACACACAAACTGTCCAAGTACACAGTACGTCACCAACGCATACTACGTGGGAATGATAAAACAACGAAGTTAATACATACGAAGTATAGTACCAAGTAAGGCTTGTTGGGTGACATCCTATAGTCGGGGCTTATTAACTGCGCTAACAAACACGGACAAAAGAAGAACGAGGTAGTCTAGATGTTTGGTAGTTTTACCTCTTCGTTCGTCCGTGTCTCTGAGCGCAGCAGGCAAAAGCCTTCACAATTAATATATATGAAATGAACTCGACACGGGTAATTGTCGTACCCTCTTTATTGTACGTCCTCCCCTCTGCCCCCCCCCCCCACAAACTTCCAACGTTCCATTTTCAATCCACCTCGTGATTCTCATTAGGGAAACGGATCCGGTAAGGCGTTGTAGCTTGTCTCCAACAAGGCACTGCTCTGTGATCACATACCCCCGCCGACCTCCACGAGCTTAAATATATTGCCCTCTCGCGCTAAATAAAAGAGGGGAAAAAACACTTACGTTATCGGAAGATTCTTAAACAGCGTTACAAAAATTTAATTACGCAGTCCCGGTCACACCGTTAGTATAGTCTGCGTAACAAAGGCACAGTACAAGAGCTGAGCATGTTTCTCATCGGTTTTGTTTAATTATTTATTTTCTCTAGCTTCCTTCCAGAAAATGCTAATATAGTCGTGCTGACACGGAGACACAGATTCTGCCGCCCTCTTCGAGTGTCGTAATATCGTTTACATTTGTTTTCTTGGCGTTGTCCGCGTCGCTCGCAGAACGCTTTGGCAGTTCCATCTGCTGCGCCATTTTTTTTTGTCCCTGCATAATAAGTGTTTGAAACTTCAAAAGGGCTGCGGTCGATGAAATCCCTTTCCTGAGAAAAAAAAGCGTAATAAAAACTATTTCCCGACCCGCATCGTTTTCTCTAAGCCGGCACTGATTTCAAAGCCGCCCAAACTCGGGCAGCAACAGACATTCTCTTTTGTCGATGACTGCTCGTGCGTCTAAAAATTTACGTGCTCAAAAAAAGCAAGTGGCGTTCCGTGCGTTGTAGTATATTCTTGTTTACTTGTCTTATTTGTTTACAACCACTTCTTACAAGGCTCGGTTCCGATCAAAGTCCTTCCGTAGTATTTCTGATCACCGAGCAGAATTCTGCTCATCTGCTTCTTCGTGTCAGCTTTTTTTTTTCTTTTGCTGACGGATTGAGCCTGTATTTTGGTTATTCACCTATATATTTTTTTCTCTTCTTAGAAGACAAGCATGAAAAAATAAAAGGTTTAGCGGGCGTTTGTGTGTAAGTTACGCTTTCTAAAGGATTTGTTACGCTTGTTCTCGTACCGACCGCTGAAAAAGGAACGCCTAGTATGTTAAGAAATCGCATGAGCATAGGCTTAGGTGCCGAATCCTTTATCTGCGATTTTCCACCTCTAACTTTTTTTCTAAATCATGTCGAATAAATCTGGACTGGTATTTCATTGCAGTAACGTTTACAAATTAGGCGCTGCGCTAAAAGAGCATGTATTGTAGCTTGGATTACATCTCCTAAAAACAGTTGCTCGAATCAGAATTGAAAGTTAGTCAGACGGCTCACGTTTACATGCATTTTCCGAGACTGATTGAGAAAGTTAAACCGCCCGCCGAGGCAGCTCAGTAGATAAGGCCCCCCTTTTGAAACCACCCCTACCCCTACTCCACCCTCGTAAATTTTCCGCCATACCTGTGGGGTATACACGCAAACCGAACATACGAACACATGCACGAACATACAGGCTGAGCCTCGCTACGCCCCTGAGGGAGACTATGGAAAACGGGAATATAAAGGTTATGCAAGCACCGACGTCTATTCAGCTGCCACACTTCTCTTATGTAGCTTGAGGACGACGACGAAGTGATTGCTTAGCAGATCGCAGTTTCAGTAGGTGCTCTCTTTTTTCACCTAATTTTAAGTGAACTTCGCGATTATCACATCCGTGTCCGTCGGTGATGGACGTGGACCCCCACGGACGTCCGCCAGTTACGGCGGCGTCGGCGGTGGCCGCATCCAGGAAGCGTACGGGACTCTACAGCGACTACGACAGCGAGGGCACTCTTGGTTACTCAATGAGCAGCGAAGAGCCTTCTGACGACGACGATTTTAAGCTGGTGCTGAGCCGTAAAGCGAAGAAGCGGAACGTCAGAACATCTTCGTCATCGAGTACGTTGAATGACAGAGTGCCAAGGAGACCCGTGACAAACACTATCCTTTTTGTCCCTGAGGTACCGGACGGTAACATGAAGCGCCTCAACAGGCAATCTGTTTCGGTGATGCTGGAAGGACTCGTGCCAAACGAGATCACAGACATCAGAGTGAACACGCGTAAGAACGTATTGGCCATCGACGTTTTGCAGGCTGCGGCACTTAATGTACTGCGCAACGTCAACGAGTTGGGGGGAATGAAAGTTCGCTCCTACATTCCTGTGAGCTCTAACGTCGTCACTGGAGTCATCTACGATGTGGATACTGCCATTCCCAGCTCTGACTTCGATGTTCTGGTAAAACCGGTAAATGAAGCCAGCGTCATTGCAAAAGTTGTCCGTTTGGGAAACTCACGCTGCTTGAAGATCATGTTCAAGGGCGACACTCTTCCTTCACACGTAAAGGTGGGCCATTTTCGGCATTCAGTGCGACCTTTCATACCGAAGCCCTTACAGTGTTTTAAGTGCATGAAGATGGGCCACGTGAGAAGCGTATGCGAAAATAGGACGGTGTGTCCTCGTTGCGCGGAAGCCCATTCTGTGGATGACTGCGAAGCAACTACCCTCAAATGCTCGAATCGTCATGGGTCACATGAAGCTTCGTCAAAAGAATGCCCCAAAATCCGAAGAGAAATAGCGGTATAGAAACAAATGGTCAGAGACAATTCGTCGCATCGAGAGGCTGCCAGGACCGTCCGAAAGAGGCGTCACCGTCGCCGCAGTTCATCAAAGAACGCCGCAGACGCTACATCGAAAGCACCACTCCACCACCCTTCTCTTCCACCGCCCTTGCTTCCCAGACCTAAGGCGGCCAGCGCGGTCAACAAAACAACGAGCTGCACAGTTGCAGATGAATCAGTTTGGCCTTCATTGCCGAAATCACAGCCACCTGCAAATCCCAAGCGCACATCGACAGTCACATCACTCCAGCCAGCCGCTGACAAGCTGCCTGAGGAGGACACAGAAGTCATCAGAATGTTCCGAACACTGCTGGATGCCATGCGAAAGCTGTGCAGCAGCCTGAAGTCTCCACTCGCTCAGAGTGCACTACAAGTACTGGATGCTCTAAGTCCAGTATTTGCAAGTCTCCAGTAGCAACCATGGCTCGACCAATTTTCTCCTTCCGCAACGAGGTCCGACAAGCGTCGATAATGCAGTGGAACGCGAGAGGCCTGAGATCCCGCATCTCTTCGTTCCGTCAGTATATGTTCATGAATCGTATTCCTATGATAGTTATATGTGAACCAAACGTGCAACAACCTCCTAAACTATCAGGGTATGAATCTTTCGTTTCTTCAACGTGCGAGGAACGCAGCAAGGTGGTTGTTTACATTCGCACAGATTTCACTTATGTGCATCATGCAGTTCAACCGCATGATGACAATCAATATGTCTGCTTACGTGTTAAAAAGGAAAAAGTGTCATTCACACTCATTGGTGTCTACATATCACCATCCGGACGATTTGAACAAGACCGACTACGAGACATACTGACAACAACTACGGGCCCGTGGGTTATAACTGGAGACTTCAACGCACATCACTTAATCTGGGGTAGTTCGACGATCAACGCTAAAGGAAGAAACCTCGTGTCATTCGCTTCCAAGCATGACCTATGTTTCTTAAATGATGGCAGTCCTACATACCTGCGGGGCCTTACGTACAGCAGTTGCCTCGATTTGACTCTGGTATCCAGAAACTTCCGGTCGCAAGTGCACTGGTTTTCAGACATCGAAACGCATGGGAGTGACCACATTCCAACTTATATGCGAATAAGGGGTCTTACTAACTCCTTTCCTAAGACCACAATACGAAGAATTGATTGGTTCAAGTTTCAGCGACTCATGGAAAATACATGCCGTGAAGACCCTGACCAGAACTTGGAGGATGTCATCAAAGAGGCAATGAGGGAAGCTTCCTGTCTCCTCCCGTTCACCGGCAAGCGTTCAGATTTCGACGTTGAACTGGAAAAACTGTGCGCGCTTCGCCGAAGGGCGGAAAGAAGATACAGGCGGACGAAAGCAATATGCGACTTGAGGCTGGCACGACGCATACAGAAAAAAGTCCAACGACGTTTAGACAAACTTGCACAGGAACGCTGGAAATCATTCTGCGAATCATTGGATCCCCGAAAGCCGTTGTCCCGCATCTGGAGCACTATTCGTGGCCTGCGCTCGGCTCCCCAACAAAGACATCCTTTCATGGCTTTAGCCCTACATTCAGGCCACACCCAACTTGAAGTGGCAAATGAGTTTTGTACGCGAATCGCCGGTGTGTCCGCCTTGTCTGCTGGCACCATTAGGAGTGTTATCCCTGAACCCCGCATCTACGAAATGGACAATCTTTTCACTATAGAAGAACTTGACGCATCTTTGGCGGCTTCCCGACGATCATCTTCACCAGGACCCGATGGCATCACCTACGCCGCTCTAGCCAACCTTCAACAGGAGGCAAGGGGACAGTTGTTAAGCTATTACAACCACTCATGGCTGGCGGGCAATGTTCCCCAGGATTGGAAGATAAGTAGACTTGTGCCACTACTCAAAGCAGGAAAGTCACCATTTGATTTGACATCATTTCGCCCTGTTGCCCTCGCAAGTTGCGTAGGAAAAGTCATGGAAAGGATGATACTTACACGCCTAGAATGGTACCTTGAGCGGTACAACGTATACCCAAACTGCATGACGGGTTTTCGGCGAGGTAGATCATCTCTTGACAACGTGATTGATCTCACAACATTTATCCAGCAACAGAAGAGCCTCAAGCGCATACCACTGGCACTCTTCCTCGACGTCAAAGGGGCTTATGATAACGTAACACATAAAGCCATCCTAGACTCGTTGGAAGCTGTTGGAATCGGTGGTCGGATGTTCCAATGGATCCAGGATTATTTGACAAGAAGGTCCTTTTTTGTACAAACCTCAGATGGACCTACCACCAATTACTATATCTCCCGTGGCGTCCCTCAGGGCGCCGTATTAAGTCCCACTTTATTTAACCTCGTGATGGTAGGACTTCGTGAAATTTTGCCAAGTACCACCCTCATATCCATATATGCTGACGATATTTGTCTATGGACTTCGGCTGTAACTCGTCTACAAGTACGTGCAAGAGTCCAGCAGGCTGCCACCTTGACATGCTCATATCTCCGCAAGCAAGGTCTTTCCGTCTCAACGGAGAAATGTGCATTGGTTGCGTTTACCCGCAGAGCTATGACACAATACCCCGTTACCATCAATGGACAAAATATTCCATACCAGAAGAACCATCGCTTCCTGGGTGTGATTATTGACCGGGACCTTTCGTGGAGTGCCCACTGCAATTACCTGAAGAGAAGGCTAACTTCCATTGTCCATATAATGCGGTTCCTCTGCGGAAAATCTTGGGGCGCATCTATAAGGTCAATGATGCAGCTATACAGAGCACTTTTTCTGGGATTTTTGCGCTACAGCTTGCCGTTACTGGCAAGTACGTGCAAGACGAACATCCGCACTCTCGAAAGTCTACAAGGACAAGCACTACGCGTGTGCTTAGGATTGCCGCGATGCACCTCAACCTACGGGGCAATTATGATCGCAAGAGAGCATCCAATTCGAACATACATCACCACTGACAATTTGAGAGCCCACATAAGACACCTCTGCCGAGTTCCTGGTCACCATGTTGCAGTGTTGCCACTTCAAAGACCACACGCGATCTTTTCAAAGATTATTTCTGCCCATAGAGAATGCCTCCCTTTTGGCTTCACTCCCGCAACAAGACCAGCGTCACCCCCGTGGTGCCTACAACAACCACAGGTGTGCCTCACTATTCCGGGAATAACGAACAAGAGCCATCATTCAACAGTGGTTCTACGACAGGTGACATTGTCGCTACTCAACGAAAAATACGGCCAGAGGACCCACATTTACACCGATGGATCGGTCTCGGCTGACAGCTCCACAGGTGCTGTTGTCATCCCGGCGTACCAGGTCACTATAAAGCTCAAACTGTCGCATAGGACAACATCCGCAGCAGCGGAGCTTGCCGCCTTACGTGCTGCTATACTTTATATTGCGGAGGCCCGACCTCAAAAATGGGCTGTGTTCTGTGACTCCAAGGCATCCCTTCAGAGCTTGCAATCAGCTTTACGACAGCGGGAGCACCAACAACTAGTGAATGAAATAAGAGAAGTGATTCACGAAGTTTTATCGAAAGGACATGACTTGGTGTTCCAGTGGTTACCGGGACATTGTGGTATTGTCGGTAATGACCTTGCTGATAATGCTGCCCGATCCGCCCACGCGGACGCCCAGACAACCCCAATTCCATTGTCGAGAACCGACGCTGCAAGGGGCCTTCACTCGTTCGCTAACACCATGTCGGAAACTTGGCTGAGTGACCCCAGTGTCAGGAACCGCCGCCTACACAAATTGGACCCATCGAGAAAGCTTCAAGTTCCATCGGACCTCTCCCGCCAGGATGCAACTTTACTGTGCCGCCTGTGGTTAGGAGTAGCTTTTACAAAGGCGTACTCCTTTCGCATAGGAATGGCGGATAGCTGCCGATGTGAATCGTGCGACACTGACGAGACAATAGAACATCTACTGTGTTCATGTGAACGTTTTGCGAGCGAACGCAATTTGCTACGCGAAACGTTGGAGACACTAGACAGTAGACCTTTTTCCGAAGAGAAGATACTTGGCTCATGGCTCTACGCGTCGCTGGCCAGCAAAGCGACGCGGGCACTGCTAAGTTTTCTGAAGACGACCGGACTACGCGACCGCTTATAAGCGTGCAAAGGACAAGGTCCCACCAACATACACGTTGCCCTTCACTTCTCTCTCTCTTCTCCTTTAATCCCCTCACCCCTTCCCCCAGTGAAGGGTAGCAAACCGGACGTGCGTCTGGTTGACCTCCCTGCCTTTCATTTCTTCCCTTCCTCCTCCTCCTCCTTGACCAAAAGCAACGCCTTTAAGGAATGGTACCAACTTCTGCTATTTCATCATTTCAATTTTAAAAAAAACTTTTGAATATAAAAGTACGCAATAATCTGTCACGTTCTGCATTTTCGTGTCGACTTCCTTGATGACAGTTGCAAAAATTTATTAGATTGATAAAGCGGAAACACATATATAGGGATACTGGGTGGTTTCCTAGCTCGAGCATCACTTGATTCGGCCACTCTCTGAGCCTGGTCCAGAAGAACCAGCTGGACCCTCACGCGTTCTCGAAACAGTGCGAGGTTATCCCTGCAGTATTTAAGTCCCAGAAAAAAAATCATTTAGGTCCCAACTTCGAAAAGTTATTGTTGTTGTTGTTGTTATTGTTGCTGTTGTTTAATACCTTTTTCTTGGAGCACACTGGTACACGAACGAAAGAGAGGAAACGACAGCAGCGCTGGTGTCGTTCCCTCTCTCCTGTCGGTGTGTCAGTGTACGCTAAGAAAAAGTTAATATGCATTGATACCAACTACCTAGTGTTGCAGGATTACTCCAGTTGTTGTTTCAGTGCGCTATAACCTTACGTAAGAAAGGGGTTTCAATTCTTTGCACCACGGGAATTGCATTGAAATATGAAGTCCTAAATTCTACGCCTAACTAGCTTGAAAAAGAAGCGTTACGCCTGTGCCGATCTGCCAGAGCTTTCAAGTGCGCTTAATTCCTGCCTTTTTCTCACTTCCAGTAATGGCTCGGTCAAAAAAACTCTGGAGTCATCCATATTAGACATGCAACTTCCCTATGGCTACATTTGAGCTCTGACACGGAATCACCCTCTTGTATAATTTCTGTGGCATCCTTGTGAACATTCACGTGACCTACAGTAGAAAGGACTTGTCGCTCCCTCTGTACGCGCGAAGCTACTACGTTGGTGTCAGAAACCTTGTTTCCGTGGTGTTTGTATTGCTCACTAGACAGGAAGTCTACGGGATCTCCAGAGTACGGTACATGGAACTCTCAATCATTGAGAGGCTTTCACAATTGCTTTTGGCCAGAATGCGCATTTCGCTGTAATTATCATTCTTCTGCGGTGAAAGCTCCTACACAGTTCTATAGTCACGTACAACTTATTCTTTGTATTGACGCGAAGACAGCCGAATCTAATTGCGCAAATTCTACCGCTAACGAATATGGCGCCACAATTGCTTCCGTTGTTTCCTGGTGAAATTTTAACTAAGGGGAAAAAGTTCGCAGCTTCAAGTAGTGCGAGGCTGGAATTTTATTGCCATATAGATTTATGTTTAAACAGCAAGGATGGTGGGATAAAATCTGCATATAGGCAGCTTGACTGGTCCCACCTCCACGTACAATAACAGCAGCAGCAACATTAACAAAATGTTTCACTTGTCACAATTCTAAAATAGGAATACACGAAGCGAAGCGATAAAATATTCAGTAAGAAACACAAATTTTCAGCACACACAGAAGCTAGGTTGGTATTCGTAGAATTAGTTGACGCATTGTCTTGTTAGAAAGATGACGCATGTTTTCATCACATAGTTTGTATTTGTTTAGTGTTGAATTAACACGCAAGAGAGTGTTTAAAAACCGTAGTTTGTGCGTGGTCGCGGAAATGCCCAATGTTAGGTTTCTCATATAAGTCGCTTCGTGTTTAAATGAACTCATAAGCTGATACTTCAAAAAGTGGTCAACTTGAATAGTTTTGACCTTCAAAAACAGATCACGCGTATATTCAATATGGTACATCAGCAATAGCCCTTAAGGCTTGCTTCTGTAGTGTGACTAGATTATCTAATGATTGCTTTGAGCTGTTTGACCAAACGAAGTGGCAATAGTGCAGATGCGAAGCAAATAGTGCATTGTATATCATGAGTGTCTGCTGTAGTTCTAGCAGTTTATGGCATCTCCGCACTCATTGTACAACATATATCTGTATGAAAATAGACACCACTGATTGGCTCGACCTCCTTGCAGTAGCTGGAGCGGCGCTATATAATACCCTTAATTTGCTACACCTTTTTTCTCTTGGTTTTTTTATTTCATCTCACAAAATTAACCTTTGGCTCAAGCCATATTCATTTTATTTCAATTTACTTAAGCCTCTTCTGCTTCGGTGGTGCAGGCGGAGGCATTTATTCTACTTTTTTCCGTAAGCCTCAATATAATTTCTGTCACGCTCTTGTAAAGTAGTTCGTTGTTCCGGATTTCGTAGGACCCGTGGCTTACCCACGTGGAAGCTCTCAATCGAAATCGATGCGCGCGTGCTCGGTATGTATGACGTCACTCACAGAGCAGCCAATGGCGCGCGTGCTTAGGTGCGACGCTGAGAACGATGTAGAGAGAGAGAGAGAGAGATAGATGCAAGGAAAGGCAGGGAGGTTAACCAGACGCACATCCGGTTTGCTACCCTGCACTGAGGAAGGGATGAAGGGGAGAAAACAGGTTGCAGATAGATAAGATGTTAGACAACGATGTAGACAGCCAATGGAGGCCGCTCGTGACACCCATGTCGAATGCTTTTTTCGTTTCCCCTAGCCATGTAAAGCTTTCGCTGTAAAATGGTACGAAATTAATGTTTCTGGTTCAAGGTAATGGTTCTATTTGAAGTATAGAGAACCTTAGGTGCCTCCCCAAACGAGACACGTGACCATCGGCGGTGGCGGCGTCGGCAGGAAGGACGCAAACAGTCATGAAAGAACTACACAGTGCTGCATCAGTTGGTAATCCAATGTTACGGATCAACTGCGCAAGAAACACCAGAGAGGTAATAAATCATAGTGCGCGCAAATATTCATACGTGGTAAATACGTTTGTGACTCTGAGGAAAACGCGCAGTTTTCATAAAGACAGTATATACTGACGCATGGAATTTGTGGAAAGGGGTAAATTATGCGCAGTGGTTTGGCCGCCTTCAGTGTAAAGCGTACCCGAAGTAACAATCCAATGACCTGCAAATAATATAAGTGACTAAATGCCTCAGGCGCGACTGCTTAACGATGGTGGAGCCGTAATTGAATTTTCTCCCTTTTAGATGCAGAGCATCTAATACTCGAGGCTTGTAGTGCGGCGCCGTCCGCAAGCTTCTTCCTCCTTCTTCCACCATCTGTGCATCCCTTCCTCCTCTACACACCGCACGCGCTTCACTCCTCCACCATCTGTGCACCCTTCCTCCTCTACACACCCAAGGAGGATTAAAAAAAATGCTGGAGTGGAAATGATTGCGCAGATGTGAAGCCGTTCCTCTGGCAAGATGGCGGCTGTGGCGGCCATCTTACTAGGGGCATGATAAAGTGTCGCCGTTCAGCGATCGAAAACGAAGCGTTTCCCTCGCACGCCCAACGAGTTTAATGCAACGAACATTTTTGGGGCCTCATAGTGCTCCAAGTGCGTCTTAAAGTTACTAGTTTTCCGTAGTGAGCCTCTAATTGGAGGCAAAGTTCTTTGAAGATTCAGTCATCCATATTTGTTTCTGAGTGTTATTTCGTCAGGAACAACCATCCTTTAATATAGAACTACCGTAGTATTTACATAACGTATCAAAGCCACTTGATCTTTAAGCGGGCACTATCAGAAAAGAGCATGTTTCCGCCATCTTGGCAGTGGCAATAGGTGGCTTCACTTCTGCTGGCAAGGCATCGCAGGAGCTTCCACTCCAGCAACTTTTCTTTAATTCTCCTTGTACACACCGCGTGCGCTTCTCCTCTTCACGAACATTCGCTAGCTGTATAATGTAGCGCGCATGCGCCGTCACGCTTCGAGAACATCGGCAGCTGACGCGCGCGCATGCGCCGTCGCGCTTCGAGAACATCGGCAAAAGACGCGCGCGCATGCGCCGTTGCGCTTCTCCCCCTTCTCGAACATTCGACAGCTGACAGTGCATGCGCCGTCGCGCTGTATATATACTCAAGGTCGGCGCTCGCTCGCTCAGTTGCCGCTCGTCGGTTGGTTTGTACGACGCGTCGACGTCCAAGGTCGCGGTGAAATGAATTCCAACGAATCCACAAACACCATGATCGACGTCCCTTCGACCAGCGCCGCCCTTTCGCATACGTGTGTACGTGTTCACTCATTTAACACCCCCTCCTACAACCACGTTAACCAATTTAGCCATCGACCCAAGTAAGTCGCAATTTAACACCCCATTTCACAAGCGCGTTAACCAATTTAGCCATCGACCCAAGTAAGTCGCACTTTAACACCCCGTTAACCAATTATATGCTCCGCATCCTCCTCAATGTTCCCCCGAGGGAAGCTGCGGGCAATTTTTTTTCTGTTTCACATTTTAAATTAGGGTGGGATAAATGGAGTTGCGAATTCGGTGTAAAACAAAGAAAAATCTTCTACACCCTTCACCAATAAACCTCCACGACAAACGCTTTCGTGCAGTTGCATTCAGAGAATCCCCCCCCCCCTCTCCGCAACTCGAACGGTTCTCCCTTGCAAGATGATGGCCGGAGAGTTTCACAGGCGATGACTTCGAGCGCGCTCAATGCACAGGTTGACCTGACACGGCGAAACGTGGTGCACTGTCGCAACAGAGGCATTCAGGGGAGAAATTCGAGTCGACATGTTCGGATTTTCTGTGTGTATAAATATATTATACACATCCCTCGTGTCGAACCGTTTCCAAAATGGCAGGACCTGGAATCTGGGCGTCCAGCGAAAGCGTCAGCGCTGGAACACCAAATAAATGGTCGTGGCACGACCTTCGCGTGGCGTCGAGTTTCGAGCTTCGATAAACAAAAGACAAACAAAATTTTTTTTCGAAACTGTGCGGCCGGCCGGCACCGATCGTTTATCATCGTAAATTTGCCGCAGTTGCGCCGCCCGATTGCGTCAAGGCGCAGATACTTTTTGTCGTGTTACATTTCGTTAACGCCCGATTTCCCCTCGTTCTTAGGTTCAACGAAAACAGAGAGAAAGAAAGAAAGAAAGAAAGAAAGAAAGAAAGAAAGAAAGAAAGAAAGAAAGAAAGAAAGAAAGAAAGAAAGAAAGAAAGAAAGAAAGAAAGAAAGAAAGAAAGAAAGAAAGCCCTGCGATGCTATAATAACGAGTGGAAAGAGCGACCAATAAACTTGAAACGAACTGCGTTTCGAAGACTAAGAGTCCTGATTTGTTTTAAACGAAAAGAAACTGTCGGAAACATGGTCTAGCGAGTCATTTTAAACGAGTCAAAAACAAGAAAAGAAAAAAAGCAAAAGCTGCGAGGCACGTTCGACTGAAAGAAAGCAAAATATTTAAAGCGACCTTGATGGTCAGGCAGGTCACTTTGTATTGTAACATGATGCCACTGCTGCTAGCATGGATATTGGCTTAGCAGAGGGACAAAAACACTTTAATTTAAATTAAAGAATGATCATCAATGGGTGTGCACAAAAATAGCCAGGAGCCATTCTCCTACCGAGAGAATGAGTTACATACAAGCACGTAACGTACAAGCGAAACATTTCATTTCGGAAGAAAGTTTGGGTGTCGAGTTCGCAACGATTGAGCGTTTTCCCTTCCTTTTTATTTTCTTTCTTAGTCACAAACGCCGCTTTCGCCTTGGCGCAGTCGAGAGTCACAGCGCTGAGGCGCAACAGCGTCACTCCACAGGTTTCGCGACGGAAATGTCCACAGTTGGTCGCATCGTGTAAAATGATCCAAATGTTTCCAACACGGGTCACCGCCGTCGTTTCCGAGCGAACAAGCGCCGAACAACGCCGCACAGAAACCATTAGCGAGAGCCTCCACCTCTCCCTTTCCTGCCTCGGCTCTTGCGGCCGCCGTATCTTCCCGCCATCTTTCGACGTCTCTCGGCAGTAGTACATCATGTTCGCGGAGAAACCACTCCCTCGACGACGCTGCACTGAACGGCGACAACGCCGACCCTTCCGCGCGGAGAACAATGGCGCAGAAGTGGCGCGCCTCCTAGCGGCCCTAATGCATGATGAGCCGTTACTGCGCCGACACGCCCTTGACTTTCGGCGTTTAATAAGCGACTCCGGGATTCTTCGCGGCGTTTAAACAGGTCTCCCTGCCTTCTATTAAGATGGCTACGCTGTTCTTGGCACGTGCCCTTCTGGAGAGCGAAGTGCATGCAGCCTTCGTGAAATTCCGCGCTCGCTTTCTTTTACCGATGTTTTAACTGGTCGCGCTTCAGATTTTACATAAGCATCAGAACGAGAGCTCTTGAATCTGTTGATGATGGTGGTGGCGGAAAATTAATTAGCACTGGCAATATTGGCCACCTGTGGAGTTATAGCATTCTCGTTTCCAAACTTCCACTGAAGTGGAGATGTGTTTGCTTTAAAACACTTGTTATCCTAAAATCGCGGCTATGAACGAAGCACTGGCACCAAAGAAAATGAAACTAATTTACGCCATCAGGTCATCGACTGGGTCGCGGAAGCTCCAGGTCTTGTGGGAACGAAGTGCAAAAAAAAAACGTACACATAGGCACGGTAGCCAAATGAAAGCGACCCTCTAGTTTATTAATGCGTATGATATTCAAAGCGCTGACTTGGTACTTACACACTGGATAAAGTCGATCAATTATAAGTTTAGTAGTTTTTCGATGATGGCCATTTGCTGTTTGCATCGACTTAAGAGGGCGCTCTATAATCTCACGTTGCAGAAAATGAGGGGACTCGAACTCAATGATCGTTCCTGTATTAAGGAGATCTTCGGTGCATGGTTTTGCAACTACATCAGCCCAGAAAGCCACATGAGCTCTTCTACAATTCCTAAAGCCCAAGCCCTGAGAATATGCCTTGCTCTCCCGAGATGCGCGTCTACAGCAGCGACAGTCATCATTGCGCGTGATTATCCAGTCAACGCATAAATCCGCGTAGACGCTTTGAGAATGCACATAAGACATTTCGCACGGCTTCCATCTCATCACCTCGCCTCACTTCGAACTTCCAGGCCCCACTCAGCGTTCAGCGCAATTGTAGCTCAGCCTTGCGCAGTGCTTCCATTGCACTTCACGCAAGCAGCACAGCCGCCGATACCATTACGGTGCCTACACCCACTCAAAGCCCTTCTTACAATTCCTGGCATCCAAAATAAGAAAAAGTCGTCGCATCTAGCCCTGAAACAGGCCACATTACTTTTCCTGCAAGAGAAGCACAACGGACGCCTTCACATTTACACGGATGGCTCGGTGTCTTCAGTAAGCTCTGCAGGGGCGGTGGTTATTCCCGCGAGGCACATCACAATTAAATTCATGACATCGCATTTGACGTCGTCGACAGCTGCAGAACTTGCGGCTATACGTGCAGCTCTGGAGTTTATAGTGAAAGAACCTTCGGGAATTTGGTCTATCTTCTCGGACTCGAAGGCATCTCTTCAATGTCTTATGACACCCTTTCGCCATGGACCTAATGAACAGTTAGTAGCTGAAATAAGGCTTCTTCATCACCAAGCAATCGAAAAACAGCACAGCATAGTGTATCAGTGGATACCAGGTCATTGCGGTATATATGGCAATGACCGCGCAGATGAGGCCGCTAGATCTGCGCACGATGATACCCAATACACAGCCATCCCGTTCTCAAGAACCGACGCAGCTACAAGACTTCGTTCACTTGCACGTGACCTCACACTGGTACAGTGGAACTCAACAGACTTCACAAACGCGCGCCTGCATAACTTGGATCCCGATCTGCAGCTTCGTCTTCCCCCAAAGATATCTCGAGCTGAGGAGACTCTTCTATGCCGCCTGTGGCTTGGAGTGGCCTTCACGAACGCATACTCTCATCTCATTGGGATGTCTAGCTCTCCTACATGCACTTACTGCAGCTGCGAAGAAACCATCGCGCACCTTCTGTGTGAGTGCACCCATTTCAACGCGCAAAGACAAGAACTCACTGCAGCTCTGGATAGACTGGACGATCGGCCTTTGTCGGAACAAAGGATTCTGGGTCATTGGCCGAGCCCATCCTCAGCCCAGAAGGCGTTGAAAGCTTTGCTGCGCTTTTTGCGGACAACTGGTCTCAGAGACAGACTTTAGTGTCTTATACTCTTTGATGTTGCCTTTCCTCTGTCGCAATTTTTTTTGTAATTTCTCTTTCTCTTCGCAACATTTCTTTTTAACATCTTTCATTCCCCTCACCCCTTTCCCCAGCACAGGGTAGCCAGCCGGTCTAAGAACTGGCTAACCTCCCTGTCTTTCCGCTTAAACTTTCTTCCTCCTCCTAAAGGCAACTTTCCTGAGCGACCGGCCGTGAAACCTGCAGCACTGGGTATGGGCTGTGCAATGTGCATCTACACCTCTCTCACTCTCTTTTACTCTTTCATTGCCCTCTCCCCACGTGTAAAGCAAACTGAACGTAGTCTAGTTAACCCACCTACTTTTCTGATATTCCTTCTGTCCCTCTCTCTCTCTGCTGGAGCCCTCCCCTGCCACGCCTCTCATGATCACATCGTGGTTTTGGAGAGTACAACACCAATAATTAGTTAACTAGCTACTCGCGCAACCCTGTGCTTTGAATTCTGTTACATTACGCAGCCATATTTTATTTGTTGTGTACCTTACGCTATTCGTGCAATTTTATGTAAAACTCATGGATAGGGGAATGTAGGAGAATACAGCTGAAACGTACAAATGTGTGACGCCATTAGTTCTGAATAGTTAAAAACCGAAACAACCTTTGCAGCGTTCTTTTTTTTTTGTTATTTAGACATAACCTTTCTTCGGCATTGATTCTTCGTACTATATCACCTTAACGAACACTATAGACTTCTGCTTAAACGCAGTTGAATCACTAACTTCGGGGAAATGAAAAAAAGCCATGGAAGCAGGCCATATCTGAGCGTCTATCATATCTTTCACGTCACAGTAGGCTTTGCGCTCACACGAACGCTGAAACTACATCATGTGCCTCGTGTTATCGAAAAGAATGTATAATCTGAAGTTGCGCTATCAAGGGCTTACTGCTGCATTCCCTTGTACTTAGATAATTTGACGCGCTTCTTTCTTTCGTCTCACTCTCCCTATCTCGTGCGCCCGTGTTTCCACATCACCCAATTTAGCCCCAACAAAAGAAAACAAAAAACATCGATGCAATGCGGATGCGGGGGATCTGTTGATAACGCAATAAAGTCAGTACTGCCGGGCTTCCCTTTCCTTTCACCCGACACGATTCATTAGCGCAAGCTTCCCGAAACTAGACGGGGGGGAGGGGTGCTCATTAGACGGCGCGTGTCGCTGAGCCCGCAGGAAGACGCCACGGGCACCGTGCAGTCATCGGGAGGTAATGTACACGCCGGCGACATTATCGGAGGATGTCGCTGGCAGCCAGAATGACGAAGACGACGACATTACGACGGCGCACGCGCCTCTGACGAAATGCGCTACGGTGGCCGAACAACTGCGGGATCCACGTTCGTCCAGCGAATGGGCGCCGATGTCCCCACCCACCGTGGGCTGGACTCGATTCTTCGATGATTTTCACCACGGTTGGCACGATTCGACGACGAAAGCACGTTGCAAAAAAAACAAAGAAAAACAGTCGCGTGCAGAGTAATTTTCGACGTACGTAAAAAACGGGACGTGCCACTGCAAAGGCGTCAGCCAGCTTTTCCAAACGAAGTGGTTGACTTCGGTCGCCGGCCACCGCCCCGCCGCGGTGGTCTAGTGGCTAAGGTACTCGGCTACTGACCCGCAGGTCGCGGGATCAAATCCCGGCTGCGGCGGCTGCATTTCCGATGGAGGCGGAAATGTTGTAGGCCCGTGTGCTCAGATTTGGGTGCACGTTAAAGAACCCCAGGTGGTCGAAATTTCCGGAGCCCTTCACTACGGCGTCTCTCATAATCATATGGTAGTTTTGGGAAGTTAAACCCCACAAATCAATCAATCAATCACCGACCACAAAGTTCGGTTGAAGTTCCCCGTACAATGTCCACGTTGACACGTGCGAACATTACACGTCGGGGGGGGGGGGGGGGGGGTTGGAAAGAATGAAGGCGCTGCTATGCGAAGAGTGAAAAAAAAATACGATGGCTTTGGCGTGCTCAGTGTGAAAAATTGCACGACTGACAGGCCGTCAGAAGCCGCGTGCGCATGAGAAAGTCACACGTGTGGTATCCATGGCTCAACAACTTCAACTTTAAGAGATCATATATTAGCTCTCGCTGCAGTACATTTTCTGAAGGACGTGCTGTTTGGGTGTTCTACAGACTAAACTTCAGATATCTGGATGTCATCGCGTGCAATATTGCAGAAAGTTTTCCTGAATTGACAAATCGATCATCGGTAGTCACAATCGCATATATCTCGCTTTATTTCAATGGTAATATGCCTAAGCACACGATTGTTAACCACATATTCTTAGGCCTTTCTGAAGCACATGAGGTACTTCGTGAATTACAGTTCTGGGTTCGTACTGTACACCGAGTGTCCTTTTTTTTAAATAGAATGAATCAGTACAGTGCGATCAAAATCTAGTACATTATCTCAAAATTCCGAGTGAAGTGGAGGAGCGTACAGCATTCTCCGAAATCGGCGTGCAATTTGTTGACTATATTAATGTTGCTACTCCAGATATATTGTTCTAATTAGCAAGGGCGCCACCAGCCAAGTGTATGTCACTCTAAAGTACATCTAACTGCGTCATTTGTTTATCTCCGTGTGCGTGTCCCCACCTTTCATTAAAGCGATGTAATTTCCTCTTGTAACTTCGCTTTTGGGGTGCACAGTTTTACTATTGCATCGCCAAGTGGTCAACGGCTGGCATAGGTCGGCGAACTCACTCATGAGTTGACTCACTTGGACTCACTCAGACTCAGATCAAGTCGTGAGTCTGAGTCTGAGAGGGTTCGAATGAAGGAAGTTTTCGTGAGTGTGAGTCCGAGTGAGTTCGTCTCAGGAAAATTTTCGTCAGTCTGAGTACAAGTGAGTCCAAAGCGCAAAAATATTTTTCTTGAGGGAGTCTGAGTGAGTTCCAAGTTCCTTTGCCGACCTAAGGTCCTGTCTATAGTCATCTTCTGCATTATCATTAGCCTTACCCGTATTCACGTTTATATTCACGTCTACTCACAGGTATGCTCAAAGCGGTGTCGTCCATACAATGTTTGAATGTTTATTAATGAGAGGCGTGAATTATATAGGGGGCTGCCTTGATCTCCCCCCACCAACTCTTCCAGAAAATTTCTTGATTAATATATATCTTATGCTATCATATCTTGCAAGAAAAATTACCTCACTGGTTTGGAAGCACCGAGAACTTGTTTTCGAAAATACTACGTCGCAAGGCACCGAAAAGAGCCCCGATTACGTGAGATATTGGTGTTAAATAGCCTTGACACCACGGTCGAAGAAGCTTATTCTAGGCTGACGGACTGATGAATCAACTCACTCGACCTCACTCAGACTCAGATCAAGCCGTGAGTCTGAGTCTGAGTGAGTACAGGTGAATAATGTTTTGGTGAGTTTGAGTCCGAGTGAGTATACGCCTAAAGAAAATTCTGGTAAGTGTCAGTCCGAGTGAGTCCAGCTCAGGCAAATTTTAATGGGTCTGAGTAAGAGTGAGTCCAAAGCTGAGAATATATTTCACGAGCGAGTCTGAAAGAGCTCTACAAGTTTTGCCGGCCTGTGCCGACTGGTAAGTACAACTTCACACGACAGGACTCGGGAGCAAAATCCAAAAGTGACCTAGCAGACTTGAACTGGTATAGCGCATTACGGGGAAGAAGAAACAGCCGAGCAGACCGACACAAGAGGACAGAGCGCTAACTTCCAACTGAGTCTTGGTCCTCTTGTGTCGGTCTGCTCGGCCGTTTCTTCTTCCCCGTAATGCGCTATACCAGTTCAAGTACGACGAACCAACGCGCCCAATCTTCAACACTCGTGACCTAGCAGAGCCTCCTGATTTGCCGAGAAAGCCTGGCTATTCCTAAAAGCGTGCAAAACAATCCCTATCCATTCACAGCGTTGAGTGCTCAAAGACAAGACGCAAAGACAAACTTCGTTTACGTGGATCCGTTCCAGGCGAGGTTAATAAAGAGGGAGATCGCAGCGGCGACGGGAACATGGTCGTCTGCACGCATGGCGCGCCTGGCTTATTAATAATTCCGGGCAACACGCGAGATATCGTAAATCACGTTTATTGTGCTGTCGACGCTCAATTCGCGAGACTGGAAGCATCTGATGGTACGAGGTCGAGCGAGATCTGCTATTCATCGCCGACTCATTTAATTGAGACCTCCGACTCCCGACGACATCATCCTGTTTGTTCAGTGTACGTTGGCTGCCTGAGCGAACGTGCGTGCCTAGATTATGTGTGGGCGTGACAGTTCAGCGCCAGCGTAGTGGCCGAACATGTGCACATTACTGCGTAGAAGCAAGCCGCTGAAGCCATTCACCCATACTGAATATTTTCCGCATACGTATACAACAAAGTTGCATAATATTGTATAGTCTATGCAGGACCTTCTGGATTCGTATGCTAAAGTACCATATTCTGCAGTGTGCCATGAAATTATCACGTGAACGCGCAGAATGAAATGAAACAAATAATTTTCTGGGATTTCGTAATATTGAAGAATAATTGTAACTCACTGTGCACGCAGCATTAATTACACTTATGCAATCAATTACGCGCATGCGCTAAGAATATGACACAATACTAAAAGGTTGACTTGTCTTAACCCTGTGTTCGAAACCGTCGTTCAAATTCAGGCATAATTTGATAGCACGTGGATATTTGTTACTGCCGCATTGACCCGACTGGCACATTGAAGGCGACCGGAAACTCGCTTTCGTTTCATTGGCACGACTCGCTATATCATCCTAAGTGATTTAGGAGAGCGTGAACTCTGAATCGGCATTTGCAACAGAGGACACGCAAACTCTGCACTCATGTTAGAACGGACCGCACCAGACGACTGCTTTGTTACACGGGTTACAGTGCGCAGCTGCTGACCCACCCATTCGATACCGGGCACGGTGGCATTGATTCCCCTTACCCCCTGCCCAGTGCAACGTAGCCAACCAGGCTCACCTGTGGTTAACCTCCCTGTCTTTCTTCTATCCCTATTCTCTCTCTCTCTCTCTCTCTCTCTCTCTCCATAAAGGCGAGATGTTAAGGGACTGTAAGGTTAGATGTAGGTGCGCGTCAAGACCACTTGAGGTTGTCAAAGTTTCCGGAGCCCCTCCTCCAGTACGGCGTGCCATGTAACCCCACGGTGGTTTTGGTACGGAAGACCTCGGAAACTCATCTGAAAAATGCAGCGTTAAGTTAAACACGGAATCACGTGAGTACGGCGCTGCTTTTTTTTTAACATGGATCCGCACAAACAAACTCGCATCCTTTTACTTCCATGTCGCCTCGAAAATTATTACGGACTCCATTAGCGATGACCAAGAAACAAAGCTAATATACTTTGATGGCAATTCACCACAAGTACAGTCGTCTGGTTACTTGCACAGTCAAAGTGGTCAATGTGCACTGCTTACGAATTGAAAGGCGACGTGAAAACATTTAGCAATGCGACTCGTGTGCGCAGCTCGTCGACGCAACTGCGCCATGTCGCTAAGATTCTTTCCACTGAAGGTAACAGGGAGTTTTCAAATAAGAGCACCATTCTTTCTTGAGCACCAAATGATGGTAACTATATTATTAACAGCGTCGAGGCTACTGGCATTCGCGACACTTAAACAGGGTTTATGTTTTGCTTTGGGGACGCTATTTTTTCGAATTTAGCGGGAGCCTCAAAGCCTGCCCGAAAATCTTAACGTCAGACAAACGTGAAGGCACCCTCTCAAAGGACTTCCCTCAGCCAAGACTAGCATGACCTAGTATACGGGGAGTGTTCAAAGCGCCGCAGACTCTATTCCAAAACTCTTAGCTCCTACTTAAGCAAAAGCGAGCACACGCAAAAAGCCTTCTGGCCCCCATAATGCGAGCACACGCAAAGAGCTTTTGTGGCCCCAAAATTACGGCGCCCCTATTCTAAAACTCTCTAATGTAGGCAGTTTTTTAATAGCGTACTAAAGAACTCCAGGTGGTCGAAATTTCCGGAGCCCTCCACTACGGCGTATCTCATAATCATATGGTGGTTTTGGGACATTAAACCCCACAAAATCAATCAATTACAATAGCGTACGCATAGACAGCGCTCGTTGCATACGCCCGCTATTTCTGTCACGTAACGGAAACCCGCATGATAGCATACGACGCATGCGCAGTGGCTGAGCTAAACCCCCAGGCAAAAAAAAGG